>QANY01008662.1:1472752-2163785 GCA_003255025.1 Datisca glomerata
CCCCCCCCCGCTAAAACATTTTCTGGAAAAAAAATTCAAAAGGAAAAACCCAGAAAAGGAAAAAGAGTACTAGCCAAGAGCAAAGACTATAAATCAAGAAAGTTAAAAACTGAATGAAATTCATCCTCCGAAACATTCAAAACAGCATCACCTAAAGCAATTTACCCATCTTAGCACAAGCATCCGCCGAATGATTATTCTCTTTAGGAAAATGAGAGCAAACAACTCTATTAAAGCTACTTGTGAGATGAATGGTGTCAGTGACTATAGGAGCAACATTCTGAGTTGTGTGATTACTAGCTTTAATATCATTAATTAAGTTCAAAGAATCAGAGAAAATACTAATGTCATCAATACCAGCCTGAGAAGAGTTTTCGATAGCCCATAGTAATGCATAAGCCTCGGCGAGAAAAGCACAAGACACATCTGATCTCTTACTCATACCAGCAGCAAACATATTACCACCTGGATCTTAGAGTCACCAACCCAAACCAACTGTACCGCTTACTGCATCCCATGCTGCACCTGAATGAAGTCTCCAACCATGAACTTCCACCGAAGTAGAAAACTGACTAAAATGCAGATGATCAACAACTCCAACAGAAGACGAGATCTAACTCTCCATATGCGCTTCAACCACTTTAACTGCATCCAACAGATCAAAAATAGTATATTCGAAACAAGCTTTATTCATGCACTTCCAAAGTCTCCAAAGGCCGAAAATAAACCATTGCACAAGCCAATCCTGATCTGGGTGTTTCTCCAGTTTATCGACAATTAACGTCCAAAAGTCTAGAAAAAAGGCGCCTTCAAGTCTAGAAGAAAAACGACAGTAAAAAAATATATGTTTAAAAGATTCTTCCTCAGGCCCACAAACAAGGTCAATATTCATACCTCTCCTCACCAGGTTTCCTTTACAAGCAAGAAAATTGTTCAAACATCTCCAGGTAAAGTCTTTAAGTTTAGGGGGAACTTTTAGTCTCCAGACCGACTTCCATACTTGGTTATTGATCAAGCAAGAGCTAGATTCACCCTTACCTTTCTTATCCACACTACTGTTAAGCAAGCCACTCTATAACCTGATTCAACAATGTACTGCCTTGATGTCGAGTGATGCCATACTTCGAATTGCCGTGTGAACTAACCAAAATTTGACCGATAATGCTACTATCCTCATGCTAAAAAACTAAATTAAATAACTGGATATTCCAACTCCTCCATGCAGACGAAAAAGATCTCTAACTTTGACAAATTCTACATCTTAGGCATCAAGACTTTGAAAGTATAAGGCCTCAAAATCCAAACATCATTCCAGATATCAATATTGCTCTCATTACCTACACTCCATCTCACGCCATGCATAAGAGTTTTTCGACCTTTAAAAAGCTACGATGGCCCCATGATGGACATCTCCCAATCGAAGCAGAAAGAAAAATAGAATCTAAAAAATATTTACTCTTCAGGAATGAGGCAAGCAGAGAATTCGGGTTAGACGGGATCCTCCATCCTTGTTTAACCAACAACGCTAGATTAAAAGCAGATAAGTCTTTAAACCCCAACCCTCCTTTTAAGTTAGGACGAGCAATTCTATCCTATGAACCCTAATGGATACCTGACTTGGACGGAGATGAGCTCCACCAATGATTTACCAGATAACTGTAAATTTTCTTACACATAGCGATCGGAAGCTTGAAGCAAGACATCGTATAGTTGGGGATAGCCATCGCTATAAATTTGATTAAAATTTCATGACCTTTCAGAGATAAGAATTTCTCTGACCATACCGATACACGCTGAATGATTATGTTCATAATGCTTCTAAAAATCTCAGTCTTCAAAATCTCAAAATCAGTCTCCACACCCAAATATTTTTCTAACAAATATGCTCGTCTCATGCCTGCCAGGCTAGCAAGATCATCCTATCTGAAGTGGGGAATGTTGTTACCGAAGACAACTAAACTTTTATACTTATTAACCTCTTACCCTAAAGTTGCGCCCATTTTACTCAGAATATCCAACAACGCCACAATCTCAGCATTAGAAACTTTACAAAACAGCAAAGAATCATCGGCAAAGAAAGTATGTGAAATACCAAGACTGGGTGTAGAGGCTCGGAAGCAAGAAATAGGTGGCAATTTGATTTCACATTTTTTTATTCATTTGTAATGGACTATGAAAAGTCCATTATACCCTCAATACAACTAATTAAAGAAAATAACACTTATTTTTCTTTAAGGGCATTTTAGTAATTTTACATAATTTGATTTGATTTCATTGATTTTGTAAACACAAAAAAATCATTCTTATTCTCAATAATTTAATTCATAACAGTTAACAAACGTATTAATCTGATTTCAGATTTTGATTCCTGATTATTCCATTTTATCTCAAATTTTTAAGAAAATCGATTCTAAACTTCATTCTATTTCTAATGCAAATAAATGTGCCATTATAGGTCTTTGCTTTGTTTTCAATTGTTGTTCTCAATAGGATGACGTCGAGATGACTTAGCAAATATATCGTTATGCCTCAAGTTGATTCTCATGCACTTACCTTAATTTCGATTAAATTTGTATATTGTAACAAAAATAAAAGAAATCAAGAGTACGTAGACTCATTTGTAACTTGGGACCACACACAACAAATGCCGTAATTAGTCTTCTGCAATTTAAAGTACGACTTTAATTAAAATAATCCAGGTCTATCAGCTACTAATGACATATGTAAACCGCAAAATGTACGTTTTCGTTTACGTATCGTATACCTATTTGAAGATTTTGTAAAGAAATACAACAACTTGAAGCAGCCAAAGAATTGGCAAAAGAACCGCGTTTTTGGTGAGGTCAGGTAGCAATTTTTATCTTACTTTCTACATATGACAATCACTGAAAGCATATCTAATAAATTCAAAATCATAACACAGAACGTTCTTGTTACCTTCATGGTTAACGAAGTCAAATCCTACCATGAAATTCTTTATTTGTATTTCATTTTAGAACTAATTTTTTTGGATGGGGAGGTTGAGAATGAGAAGTAGTCAAGGCTCTCAATCCTTCTCTCTTCCTTTTTTCCTAAAATACATTAATCATACGAGACTCACTATCAAATTCAACGATCTTGTATGAGTGAATTTTGGTATATATCGTGGTGTAATGGTAAAAAGTAACGAGTAAATACATATGGTTTAATCTAATGTTTCGGTCTTGAAATTTGTTCGATATATGGGTAAGCTAGCGCGGATACTTGATATAAAAATGAAAGAAAAATACACATAAGATTTTCGATATGTATAGAATTTATTTATTATATGGAGAAGTATATGGTACCAGTTAATATGGTACAATGAATACTTAAAATATGTCAAATAATGTGATACCAACAATACATTTAAAGTACCTAAAACACATTTTGTAGTAGCTTATTGTGGATACATATAATATGTTGTTAGTACTTTACTGTTCGACACACTTTAGATAACATCACACACATTTTAGGTACTTACAATATCGTAATGATTCGGCACCGTATAATTATCCTTATTGTACATATAGTTTGCACCAACCTTCCTAAATATATAGTTTAAAACATATAAATTCTCCATTGTTATATAAACGTCCTAATTCCCATGATTGGGTTTGTAGCCATCAATTTTTTCGTCAAAAAATGAAAAACTCAAATCTCACAACGGTCCCTTGGGGCATTCTTCTCTCCATTTTATTAATCCTCCCCAAACCATCCCACCAAGCTTCATACTCTCCTCCGCCTCCTCCCAATCCCAGACTGCTAAAGGCTTACACTGCCCTCCAAGCATGGAAACACCTCATCACTTCCGACCCCAAGAACTTCACCTCCGATTGGTGCGGCCCCAATGTGTGCAACTACACCGGCGTCTACTGCGCACCCGCACCTGACGACCCTCACACCACCACAGTCGCCGGAATCGACCTAAACCACGGCAACATCGCCGGTTCTCTACCGGAAGAGCTCGGCCTCTTAACCGACCTCTCTCTGTTCCACATTAACTCCAATCGCTTCTGCGGCTCAATTCCGAGAAGCTTTTATTCGCTCAATCTTCTTTTCGAGCTTGATATTAGCAATAACAATTTCTCGGGAAAATTCCCGTCAGTTTTTCTCTCTCTTCCTTCCCTCAAATTTCTTGATATTCGCTACAATAAGTTTCACGGCGACATTCCTTCGCGCCTATTTGACCTAAAACTCGACGCTCTGTTCATTAATAACAATAAATTCCGGTTTTCGCTCCCGAAAAACTTCGGCAATTCGACAGCTTCGGTCATCGTTTTGGCCAATAACAATCTCAATAGCTGCTTGCCTTCAAGTTTAGCCAAAATGAAGAACACATTAAATGAGATTATCATCACTAATAGCGGATTAACTGGTTGTTTGCCATCGGAAATTGGCTTGTTGAGCAAACTGACAGTCTTCGATGTGAGTAATAACAATCTCGTCGGGGTTTTACCGGAGTCAATGGGAGGAATGAAGAGGTTAGAGCAGCTAAACGTGGCGCACAACAAATTATCAGGCGAAATTCCGTCGAGTATATGCTCGTTGCCTAAGTTGGAGAACTTCACATTTTCGTATAACTATTTCTGCGGTGAATCGCCGATATGTCTTCACTTGCCGGATAAAGATGATCGGAAAAACTGTATACCTTATAGGCCGTCGCAGCGATCACTGCTGGAATGTGCCAATTTCTATGCTCATCCTACTGATTGTAGTGTTTTTGGCTGCACACGCAGGATTCCTCCGCCGCCACCGCCTCCACGATACTAGGCTCCTCCATTCTCGGTGCCTGATAATTTCACACTCCATGATTTAGATGTCCAGCTAAAAAACGATGAGATTATTTCTTCTGCGTTCTTGCCTTTCTTTTTTACTTATCTTGTCGGATTAATTAGTACAAAATTTATTATCATTTTCTTTTATTTTACATATTATACTTCGTGATAGAGAGGAAAAGGCAAGGATTGCAGTATGCTTTCATGTATATGGACTTAATATATGGTTATACAAGTTGAATCTGTTAGAAAATAAATCATTATCGGTATAAACTGTATTTTAAAACCTCAAAAAACTCATGTTAAACATATCAAGAATTAAATAAATGATAGAGCGAAAGCGTACCAGAATCCATATCAATATATCACAATTTAGAACTCAACGGTTAGCCTTCCAGATCTACATGATTCTCTACTATAACAATTATGTGCTTGAATAGCACATAACCTTCGTTTTTGCTCTAAAACGCAATGAAAAACTCACAGGCGCCAAATGAAAAATCTCAAAACTCGTGCGTCTAATGAGAAATGCCAAAACTCATAGAGAGACTCTCGCCATCTCAGATTCTCACAACTCTCGCTCGATCACCCAAAACTCATAGGGAGCTTCTTTCCATCTCACAACTCTCTCTCGATCTCGAAGTTAAGCTCTCTCTTATCTCTGTGAAGCTTTCCATTATCTCTGCGAAGCTCTCTGCTATCTCTCTCTCAAGAAGCTCTCTCTCTCTCTCATCTCTCTCGCGAAGCTCTCTCTCTTTCAACTTTCTGGCGAAGCTTTCTCTCTCTCTCTCTTTCAGCTTCAGCTTCTCTCTCTCGCGGCTTTCTCTCGCATTTCTCTCTTGTCTCGTAGCTTTGTCAAAGCTCACTCTCGTAGCTCTTGCTCTCTCTCTTGTACGCACCTTTATCTGCTCAAAACCATATGTAAGGGTTTCATTCTCAAATTCATGTCCGATTTTTGTGATTGTTGTCTCATTTTTGTGATTTTGAGTTTTAACTAAGTCAATTAGGGTTTATGTTCATCATTTCTAAGAATGCAGTTGTCTGGGTTCTTGCTAACGGTGAGTCTTGAGTTAGAATTCTCTCAATAAGGATTTATGTGCACGGTTTTGTATAAGAATTTATTCTGAGAAACTTTTTATTACCTTATTGTTGATTTTAATTGCTTGGATATCTTATATTCTATTTTCCCCCTTTTAAGGCAAGCTTTAGGGTGCTAACTTCACGTGATTGATGCTAGGGCTTGGAGCTTGAGCTTTCGGCCAAATTTGTTCGTGGGTTAGAAATGCTTAATGGTTGTGTAGTTGAGGTTTTTTTTCCTATTTCAGCTAGGTCCTAATCGCTGAAAGATTACATCTTGCATCATATAATTCCTATGATGGGTTTTTCCCTTTGTTGTTTCACTGTCTTTACAGTCTTGAGCCTGTCCTCATCCATGCCTCTCTCGATCTTCACTCAAAACCTATAATTCGAAGCCCATCTTTAAGGTATATCAACATCTACTTATGCATCTTCTATGATATTATACTTATTCTCTTTACCAGTTGTTTCTGCTTTTACTTCACTCACTGTCTTTTTTTTTAATTAATTAACTTTAGAAATTAGGATCAATAGTATTGAATTGTAGAGTTTACCGTTATTTCTAAATTCGTATAAATAATATTTGTTGAAATGTTTTCATCTTATGAAATGTCAAATCTTTTTACTCCTGAAAATACCAAATATATTTCTTTGAAATTTGTTTTGTTTGTAGTGCTTTCAGAGAAGGGGAAGAATGTCTTCAGGTAAATTTTCTCTATGATTCATTATATGGTAATTTATTTATTATTTATCTAGTTCAAAATATTCATCTTTTGAAATTTGTACAAATAATATCTGCTGAAACATTCTCGTCTTATGAAATGTCAAATCTTTTTACTCCTGAAAATATCAAATCTATTTCTTTAGAAAATTGTTTTGTTTGTAGTGCTTTCAGAGAAGGGGAAGAATGTCTTCAGGTAAACTTTCTCTATGATTGATTATATGGTAATTTATTTATTATCTATCTAGTTCAAAATATTCATCTTTTCTCCCCACCCCCACCAATAGTTACATACTTCATTTAATTGAGTTTGTTGCTATAATATGGATGACTTCATTTTTAGATGAATCAAGGCAACACTATGATGAACATGGACCATCATTTTGGAAGACGAAAATGCTTATAATAGCCAATATGATTATGGCAATGCCCATAGTGATAAGGAGGACTCAAGTACACTTGTAGGACAACCTCATCGGGTATATAATTGAGCTTCATCATCTAAATTGTGTTGTCAGCACTAGCATTTTGACATGGGTTTAAACTTATCTCATCAGAAGATCAATTGAATCGAATTTTAGTTTGATGTTTCTATAAATTATTGCAGATCAACTTATGCATTGCTTCATGTTTTTAATTGATACAAGTAACCAAAGTTGAAGTCCAATATGACAAAATTTCTAAACAAGTTGATGTACAAGCATTGGAAGAAACACTTTACTGAAAGATGGTATTGAATAGTTTTCAAAATAAAGATGGCATTGAATATTCAACTCGATTTCACTGACTTAGAAGCTTTAGGTATGTATATTCTCTTAATGTTAAATGGTATTGTATTTAATTCTATTAGGCTTTATTTGGTTTTGATTTTCTTATTCCTTTGATTGAATATTTGATATTTGGCTCATTAGTGCTACTTCTTAGTGAGCTTTTTAAACTCATATATTGTGACATCATTTTCAATTTCCTAGTGAAGGTAGAGATGATTCTGTTTTGGTTTAAAGTTAGGGAATCTGCACCATGAATCTGTGTTGACATGTTTCATTTAATTATGTAATTGATTTACTGCCTTAGGTACTTTTCTATACAACGACTTTGGCTAGGGTGTTAATCTACATGCTCACACCGTTGTCATAAAGATTTGAGCCACTTGCTAAAATATATATGGATTAGTTGTTGCTCTCTGATTTACTCAAAGAATTAAATAATCATATGATTTAGTGAGTGACATAAGTTGTATGCTTCTTGTTATTTAAGCATCGTGATATAATTGCACAATCTGTCATATCTAGAAGCATATATGTTATTTAAATACTTTTATTTCGTATCTCAGAATTAGAGGTGAGGGTTTTTTTTGTGAGGTGAGTTTTAACCTCAAATTCATGTCTGATTTTTGTATTTTTCTGAGGTTTGTCCGAGTTAATTAGGATTTTTTTGGCTATTCAGAAGGATTTTCAGGTTGCTTTTGAGATGCTTTGGGAAAGCTTGGCTTCTGATGGTGACTGGTACGAGATATGCTACAACTCTAGGTAGTTTGATCCATTTTGGATGCTAAACCCTGGATCCCTAGATTTCTTTGTACTTGTCTATGTTTCTCATACAGGAGATGATACTCTAATTAGGTGTCAATTTCAATAGAAAAAAGTTGAATGCAAAGCAAATGTGTCTCTAGCTTTTGGTCTTTGAAATACATCAGCCAAAATTATTTTCAAATTTCTCACTCAACAAGTAAATGCTTTCATCGCTGAATGAAATCTTAGGGTTCATTGTTGGGTCTTTTAGCGGTAATGAGTTTTTAAAATTTCTGCTGCTGAATTTGTTCACCTAGAGAAGTTTTGTTCAAATTCAAGAGAAAGAAGACAAAAGGTATTATTTGTAATCAAGATCTCTATGTACTATTTCAATAATTACATGACCAAGCAATCTTAGCTTGATTTCAAATAGGAAAAATCTCTTTATTCAGCGTGTGAATTTTGGTATGTTCTTTGCATGAGTTATTAATTTCCCTCTATATGATCAAGAGTAGGAGTTGTCAGATTTGCTCAAGTCAGTAATTGACAGCTTTAATTAATATTTGTTCTAGTTTTTTTAAAAGAAAGTTTTTTATTTGGATACGTTAATATTTGATCTGGTTCTGTGATTAGTTTCTATTTTTGTGTGCTACTAGTTTGGATAATATTAGGTAGTGTGCTGGTAGTGTGAGCTTCTCAGTTTCTGCTCAAATTTCCGAGCAGGAAATCTAAAAGTTTTCTTGTTTGCCTTTTTACCATGTTCTTTTGTGGATTAATTGTTATTGATGTTGTTTGTGATGTTATCTTTTGACTTACGCTGAGCAATTCATTGAGGAGATATCATTAGTGGAAGAGGGCTGATAAATTTATGTAGTTACTATGATTGAAATAGGGAGTATATGGTGTTCAAACTTTTATGTTGAACATTATTTATTATTTATGTAAAGATAACTTTGTTTAACGTCCTCTAACTAGCTTAATATTTTAAAAGTCTTCTAAAGAAATCATATATAGTAGGTTTATAAGTGGACGTTAAACTACAACAATTATTTTGTCCATCGAGGTCACAACAAATACTTAGTAACTCAAGTGGGGCATGGTTTCACATAGTGATGAGAATGAGATACTCTTGGGCTATGCAAACTATTTTTTGAAAGATCTCAGGATTGATTTGAGTTGATGGAAATCTTTTTGAAGATTCTGGGTTTTTATCATGCAATTGGGTAGGATGGGATGGGTTAATCGTGCCTCTTAATTTAGTGGTATAATTCCAACCTTACTTTATAATCCTTGGGTTTGTTGTAGGGTGAGACGTGTTTGTTTATCTGCTGGCTAGATGAAGGGGTTAATTTGCATGTTCTTTTTTCTGTTTTTATGTGGCTTTAATTGTACTAAAGACTTGATAATTCATTTTCTTTTTATGTAGTTTTTTCTGCAGTGAGCCATGAATTATTATTAGTGTCTAAAAAACAACACCAATGTAAGTGCTTGAGTTTATATAGTATGATACCATCAGTGTTTGGTCTTGAATTAGCAATGTTTTGTTGTATTTACATGGCTATTCTGTATCACTACTTTAGGTTTATATTATATAATCACTTGAAACCTGCATATTTATCAGTCTCTTTCTCTTTATTACATATTTAAGTTATTTGAGAAAACAAGGATTAGTGGATGGATGTCTTTGGGTGGTATATTGTTAAGCATATATTTTCTTAGTGTTTTTTATAAGTCAAGTAATTATTGCTATATTATTTCATATTGGGTTAGGTGAATGGTTAGGCTTGCGGTATGCTCACTTTAGGTGTGGGGCTCCGATCCACTTAAGGGACCTACATGGTCGAAGGTCATAGTTTCCTGTCTTCCATAGATTGTTTTGTAGTTATTCTTTATTATTCCGTCTGTTGTTTGTAAATATCTCATAGGGAGCAAAATGATTGAATTGAGGGAGCAAAAGGTGGATTGGATTTTTGGGGTGGGGAGCAAAAGCTCATAGATAAGTGTTGAGTGTTGATTTGTTCTTGTAGGTTAGATTATTAATCATTAATTTTGTGTGTGTTATTAATCATTAATAAATTATTTTACTCTATTTATTTCTCTTTAGTCATATTATATTGAATAGTATATTTTTCCACACTATTTTCTAGGATTCAGTTTGTATAAATGAATTCCTTATTTTTCTAGATTATTTAAAAATCTGCAGCTATAATTATACTTCAAAACAAAGTCAACACAAGCAAGCAAACCACATGTTGCCTCAACATCGGTTTCTGAAGCTTCATATTTAGATTTGGAGTCTTACTATATTTTAATCCTTTTCTTAGGATATTACTTTTTCTTGTACTATGTAAAAATCAATATGTATTTGTCATTTGAAACTATGATTTTTCGCAGACAATAGTTTGTAACAATTTTGAGTAATAAAATAACAAGTTGTGTGATGTTATTATTTTTTTTATATTTTGTCAAAAATATTATTTCTTAAGTTTGTACAATGACGAAAATAAGTAATATAAGAAAACTTATAATAACAAGATGTTGCACATCATATAGCATAAAATGCAATGAAACGTCTTTAACAACATTTAAAAAATGCTATGATAAATTTTTACCGTCGGCTTATAAATGCTATCATTTGTCTACCATAGCATTGAAAAACATTATGGTAAGTCTGTCATAACATTAGAAAAATGCTATGGTAGGTCTACCAAGCGTTGAAAAAATGTTACGGTAAATCTTTAACAGCATTGAAAAAACAATATGGTAGGTCTACCATAGTGTTTAAAAATGCTATAAAAAGTATTTTGATAGCAGCAAAAAAATGTTATGGTAGGGTCAGACTTTTAATGACGTTCGCAAATATAACGTTTAGAAAAACGCTATGAAAACACTACGATTGCATTTTTTGGCCGCTATCTAGCGGTTTTTTGTTGTAGTGCTCTTTGAGAGAGTCCTTTTTTATTAAGTCTATTTTTTTCTTTCTAACAATAGGATATTATGGAGAATATAATGGTTGCCCTTAACCATGTGACCCGTTTACCATAACCACTTATAAATAAATATATCTATTATCTTTTGATATTTTTATTTTAGTCCATCATAAAAATAGAAATTATCCTAAAATCTTTACACATCAAAAGGTTCACAACCTATCAGATACATTAAAACTCAAATCACTAAAACCTTAGCTAATCACTTTTAATTGGGTTTAACCTTATTTGACAGTTTACAACACATACTTATTCACATATAACTCCAATGTTGGATTAAGGATCCAACAATCTCCCACTTGGACTATATGCGTAACTTTATAATTGTGCTTTGCAAAATAACCAAATGAGCTCAACTTTGTTGTCATTACCGAAATTTATCTATAACATATCCGGTCCATCAATCATACCAATATAGGATCAAAGCAGCATTTGTTACGTCATTCGTAACTCAACATATCAATGCGCATGTACGTCAATACAACTGAATGATATGATTATGGCATGGATGTGTAGTATAAAAAATTCATGTAATATGATATTAACATGCCTATTTCCAACTAGTCCACCGAAAACTTTAGGAGATCAAAGCATACTAGAGTCAGAGTGTGAATAAACCTCTTTCGGCAGAAAATAACCTTAAAATATCCATAAACCAAAATAACTGAAAATATGTCTATCAAAAGAGCATCTAAAAAATGCAAACTCCCACTAAAACTGAATATCAACAACTAATATGACATATATATGAGCAGTGTGCTCATGAAATACGTTGGGTGGCAATCCCTTAGTAAGCGGATCCACATGTTGGTCATCGTCACGCATACGCAACGGAAGCGTGGCGCGTGGCTGTGGCCATAAATTAAACTTTAATAAAGATCAAATCTTTTAATAAAATAAAAATTGTGCAATGCCATAATAACCATTTTTTTATTGAAAACTATTTTCAATCAGTCAGGATCCGTTATATATTTATATATTAAAATAACAATATACAAGGTTAGGAATCGTATACCTCTTGTAGTTTAAATCAAGCGTCCTTGTGAAACTGATCAATTCTCCGTTCCCACGAAATCATTTCAATGATTAGTAGACTTCGAGATCCACACCAAGATCTTCCAAGTCAATCCTCAACACACTATGACGTATGTGGGCGCGTAGAATATAACGAACATTTTTCTGTCTCTAGATATACTCAACACATAAGATCTACAGATTTTACTGAGAATGACTTTTGTGAGACGATTCTCTAAAAGAACGTGATGATGATTCTTTTAGAGATTTTGATTAACTCTTAATCGTAGAAAAAATTACTTTTTGAGAAATTATGTTCTTCTCTCAACTCTTTATTGATGAACTAATTCATTAATCTATTGATTGATGATCTGATCAACTCATTTATCAACATTGACCATTCGAATAAAATTTATATCTTATTTTAGATAATGGCATATCAAATATTTAGGGATAATGAAAAATTAAAAATAATATTTAATTTCAAATTGTGCAACGGAGTGGGACCCATTGTATAATGGTACACAACTGCAGTACCGCGTGACACTACAATAGTCCACGTCAATCTCTGATACACAATCAGTGATTGACCCGTGACAGTTACTACAAATTAAATATATATTTTAATCAGATAAATATACATATATCAATTAATTCAAAATTAATATATCTGATTACTCCTATCAACTAAATTATCTGTTATTTCATAAATAACAGATTTAGTTGGTCCAAAATATTATCTAATAATAATTTAGTTAGCTAGTTTCATAAATTAGATGTTCTCTCTCATTTATCGATAATTAAAAAATAATTAAAAATAATCGGTAATTATTTATATATATTAATTCTAAAAATTACATTTATATATATTTAAATAATTCAATTAATTAATTAATCACACATAATTATCTCATAATTATGTACTTGCCCTAGAATAAAAATTCTTTTGCAAGTTAGTCCTTTCTCATGTCCTGAAATATTCACACCCTAGACCGCATAGTATAGAGGTGATTTGGGGACCATGTACCTATAATTCTAAGCTCCAATAAATCAGATTATTAATTAAACTCTTTAATTAAATATTTTTATTTATTAATTTCATTATTACTCCACTATAAATAGGGAATTACACTCTTAGAGATTATAGATTGTATTTACATAGAATTCTCGTGTAGTCCAGTGATATAATCAATTCATGTAGTTATGTCATCTAATTCTTGGTTCGTAAATTAGAACTGGTCAAAATTATCATTTTACGCTTCTAATTATCTCTTGATCATTAAGTACCATTAATCCACTAGTGAATGAATAAATTATAATCTTGTTATAAATTTGAGTTCAATAACCATTTTGTTCCAGAATTAACATTTAAGAGAATCAATATATGATCCGTTAGGAAAGCTTGGATTCCAAATCTTGTAAGAACATGTTCTCAGCCATGCATATCACTAAATCTCCAAAATAAAAGTCACTAGCATGTTTTATAAATAAACCTTAACGAGTGAATCAAAAGATTAAGTAGACATGTATGGAAGTTCATGACTACTCATGATTCAGATCGATCTACAGATGATCATCGAATTGATGTGTATTAAATCTTTATTATAGATGGTATGTTGATAAAGATATTAATTCACATCGATCCAGTCATATATAATATCATTATTTTAAGTACATTCACTAAGATGTCTATCCAGATCTAGATCACACGCATTCATAATACTTAGTGAACCGTATTAGCAACCATACATTAAAAATTACATACTTTAATATGTTACTGATAATTTTATTCATTATCCATGATCTTAATCCTCTCGTACTAATACAAGTTCATAGTCTCATTAATGAATATGGAATTTCAAATATTTATCTAAATTATTCAACAATAATTTAAAAGAAAAATTATAAGAAAAATGTAATGCTCATTAAATTTCATATCAAAAAGTCAATACACATGCTTTTTGGGCATAACCCCCAACACCACAATCATGGAGTTTGTTCTAATGTGCTCTATAGGCAACTGTCCACTCTGAACTATTTTTTTAACAACCAGGAACTTGATGTCTATGAACTTTGACTTTTTTGAGCTCATGTTGTTATCGAAATCGAGAACTGCTAATTTATTGTCACAAAATAACTTGAATGGACTCTCAATATCGTCCCTGTGCGCAACCCTGTGACAAAATTCTGTAACCATATTTCGTTATTGGATGAATCATAACATGGTATGAACTCTGTTGCCATGGTAGAGGCTATAAGTAACTGTTTAACACTCTTCTAGGAGACAAAACCTCTAGCTACCAAAAAGATATAGTCTGACGTAGATTTCATACAATCTTCAAATCCAGTAAAATCAGAGTCAGTATATCCAACGATCTCAATCTAATCCAACCTCCGATACGTGAACAAGTAGTCTTTTGTTCTATGTAAGTACAATAAGACCTGTTTAGCTGCTTTCCAATGGTCTATGCATGGATTGCTTAAATAGTTGTCGAACATCCCAGTCACGTATGCAATATCTATACGTGTACAAACCTGAGCATACATCAAACTCCATACTACTACGGCATAAGGAATCTTCTGTATTTTTTCTCAAAATCATTGTTAGGGTACTGATTGAGATAAACTTGTCTCCCTCAGTCACATGGGTATAACCTGGTTTACAGTCTTGGATGTCATATATTTTGATAACCTTTTTATTATAGCTATTTTGTGATAATCCAAGAATACCCTAAAAAGATCTCGATGTATTTAGATCTCTAATACAAAAGAGGTGTCTCCAAGAACCTCTATCTCAAAATTCTTAATTAGAAATTTTTTCGTACCGTGCAATAAGCCTATACAATTGTTGGTAAGCAAGATGTCATCCATATATAAAACTAGAAAATATGATTATTCCCACAAAACTTATGGTATATACAATCATCGACCAAATTCATCTTAAAACCGAATGAGATTATCACTTGATGAAACTTGAAATACCATTGTCGAGATACTTGTTTGAGTCCATAGATGGATTTATTAAGTTTGTAAACCATATTCTTTGCGTCTCCCGACACAAAGTTTTCTGGTTGCACCATATAAATCATCTCTTCAATCTTACCATTGAGAAACGTCGTCTTCACATCCATCTGATATAAATCAAGATTGAAATGTGTCACCAATATCATTATAATCTTGAAAGAGTCTTTCAAAGAAACCGAAGAGAAAGTTTCTTTATAGGCAATGCCTTCTTTCTGTGTAAAGCTTTTTTGACACAAGACGAGCATTATATCTTTTCACATTACCTTTTGAATCTCTCTTGGTCTTAAAAATATATTTGTAACCAATAGGTTTCGCACCTTCTGGTAATGGGACAAGCTCTCACACATCATTGTCCTTCATGGACTTAGTCTTCTCATTCATGGCATCGATCCACTTCTGAGAGTTAGAACTTTTTATGGCTTGAAGGAAGTTGATCGGGTCATTTTCTATCACTCCAACGTCTACCTCATGTTCTTGGAGAAATACAATGTAATCATCTAGCACTGCACTTCTCCTCTCTCTAGTGGATCTACTTAATGGCGTAGGTTCTTGAGGTGTTATAACTTGTTCTTCTGGAATAATTTCTCGACTGAGAGATTCTCTGATATTGTCTTGATAAGTTATGTCATAAAAAAGGTCAGGAATGTAGTCCTGATCAATGCTAATAACATATATGGAAAGTTGACATATTCCTTCTGAAAGATAAAATCTATAATCTTATCTTCCCTAGCAAACTTGGCATCCTTAAAGAACCGGGCATTTCTCGTTGTATATGATGGTTGACCGTTATGACTTCAACTCGTCGATGTGGTACATGTCGCTCCTATGAATTATTGCCATGTGTCAGTGACTTTTCAACATGATTGTTGAATCCATGTCAACGATTGACGGACACAAAGTGTTTAATATGTTATTTATCATTTCTATGTAATCACTCACATCCTTATAACCACTAAGTTAAGTGATAAAAACTTAAGTGAGTCTCTTGCTTGGGAACACATCTGGGGTTTATGGTCTAGTAGAATTTGGACGAGGTTCGCTATACAAGAAAGTATATCCCTTTACCAGTATGGCCTCTTTAAAGGCTATAGATGTGTCATTTTCCCATTTCGAGAAGTGACTTAGTTGTTAGGATATCCCTTGGGAGGGGTCCCGGACGAACATCACATATCTCATCGTTGTGGTGGGCCGATATTTTATAATTATGACAAATGATGACTGGACGTTGCCACCTCAAAGAGCTTGTTGAGGTGTCATTACGTAGAGTCCACTATCTCTATAAATAAATATCTTCCTTTCATTGTAAAGGACTTTCGATATTTTTGACACTTAGTAGACTTGGAGAATTCTCTCTAAATTCTCCTCTCCAGAGCATTTTGTCACCTTCCATAGGTTGGCTCAAAGTGGTCATCCTTCACCCTTCAGATCTCAACCTCCATGTTCTCAGGCTATATTTATCATTTATTGTGACTAGATCACACCTGTAACTGCACTCACGTGACGTCACGATCACACCCCCTTAGCTCCCGAACATTTGGCCACTCCACCGGGGAGTGATCTGTCACTACAACTACAACTATGGTTGGACGTGGATTATCTATCGGTACTTGCTCTCAGATTGACAGTTACACAAGCTTACTAGTAAACTTAGCAGTACATGAGATTGTCGAGAGTACTTCCAAGGAGCAGTCTGCTTATTGCACCTACACATGCACCTGACAATGGTATCTTGAGGCTTCTTACAACCATTGCAATTCATTTAACCTTCCTCCGGTCATCATCACACCAACTGTCACGATGCAAGTACCACTAGTACATGGGACACGTGATGCCACTTATTAATATTTCGCTCATGAATACTTGTAGAAGATGCTTTACATATAAAGGTCATTCAAGTACAATAAGAAGATTGAGTTATGCAATTAACACTTGCACTGGTGCTCCGTGCACCCATTCCATGATGATCTTGGACCTTTTTTCCTGAAAAAAAGATTACAAAAAAAATAGTATTAAAAAAATACTGTTGCATAAGACATGCAAAGACGTGTTTCAATGGCGACCAATGATGCCATTGCATGCCAAATGTGAGGGGTTCTGACACCTCGGATGTTCCAACACCGCTACACAATCTGTAAAGTCGGTACTCCACCGTGTCCTTATCATGCTATTTCTTTTTATGCTGTGATTAATTGTTTAGGCGTCTATCACGCCAACGTAGTATCACAAATGTATGATGCTAATGACTAAATTTGTTTTGATAAATTTTTATTGGCATCTAATTATTATTTACGAGGTACTCAACATGGAACCGCTACATCTGCCACCATGCTGCCATAGTCCATTTGTCATTACATTACGATAGCATATCCATCACTGCGTGTACTTACAATTATGCTACCATGACATACCTGCAATTGTGTTCCTATAGCACAAATTCCATAAATGCCAAGACGATGACAATGATGTGATTTACAATCATGGCTTAAATGTTCACTCGTTACTGTGATGTCATAGTACATTTGCTTTGGATTGTCATAGCACATTAGTCACCGCGTTACCATAGCACAACTACCACTATATTGTCATAGCGCACTTGCCATTGCACTATCGTCGCATACCGATCACTATGCTCTAATAGCATAATCACAATCACGATGGAGCCTCTTATAGTACGCTTATAAAGGAACCTCTTGCAAATCATCTATGACATAATTATTATATATCAAAATGATATTTCATGACGTGATCTACAAAGATATCTCCTATGACACCTCATAACGATGTCTCATGTGATAATTTGTGGTTGCACACTATGACAGTACTTCCCACAAAGCATGTGATAAAAAGAAGACTCTCACACTAGCTCACTTATGCCAATGACATCTCTCACGGCTGGTGGTTCACACTACTATATCTTCAAATGGCAATCTCCATGTGATAGTGGTTTATGATGGTATCTCAATTCTAAGTGTGCTATCGCATGTCACTTAAAATGATTATTGCACTTCGTCGGGTACAAATGTGGTAAAGATAAATTATCACGAAGTGTATAATGAGTCTAGATGAATCTCAACTATCTCTCTATGTGCACTAGAGGAAGGAATAAAGTTATCACGAGGTGTGACATACGATTAGACTATCACTATAGGTGCATCCGAGGAGCGGAGAATGTATATACAAAAAATAATGAAAAAATAGCAAAAGATGTTCAACTACATGAATGCTCGTTGTATATCCACTCATTTGCCTTTGTTAGTGGTAGCTACTTTACCAGCAGGCTTTGTCGGTACATCTTCAGTAGATACTTCTTTTCACCTGGATTTTTATGACTACTTTACTTTGGCTATGTCATCAAGGATTCCAAGATACACAATGTCAAGTCACTTGTGAAAATGTATATCTCCACATGCATCTTCAGATTTGAGCCAAATAAGGATTGCCACTTTACTATCAAACTCAAATTTCTCCAATAGATTTTAATGGTTCGGGACTATGCAAGAATGTAAGATGCTTTAAGACTTCTCCATCAAAATCATGTTTTACAAGTGACTCTATTTTACTGGCAATGTGTACTATCGAAAAGATTATCCGACATCGTTTCTTCATGTTTATAAATGACAAGAGCTATCGAATGGGTTAGAATAGCCATCATGATTTGCTCTTCCACTTGAGTGATACTACTTTCTTCATTTTCACAAAGGTTTATGTCCCTATCGAACATATGCCACAAGTTTACAAACATGTGATTAGAAAGTTTTGGCATGTCAGGACGATGCGCGGCGTACCGCTCAATGCTCATTCGGAAGTTGACTATCACTACATTTGTAGATGTGATCAAACTTTAGATAAGATGGAATTTTGACTCTTGAGGACACGCACCTACGGTGATGTTCTGACATAAACATAGGTAAAGAAGACGGCTAACAAATGTTACAATCTTATGGCATGCTAGTAATCCCTTTGAGTTATGGTAAACCTAATCGATGAGGCGATACAGATTGTCAGAGAACATAAGAGCTAAAGTGGCTTTCAGTCATGTTATGAATCTAGTTTCCATCACGAACACATGAAATGATCAAACACATACAACTGAGAGGTTTGACAATGTGATCGTGGTTCACACGCAACAGGGGACAATAATAATGCAATGAATAGAATGGGAGATGACTTTACTTTGAAGCATGTAGCATGATGACTAGACCACGGTGCAATAAGGCCAATTAGTTACAACTTCTCGTTTCGAAAGTAAGGACATTTTTTTAAACTTCCACTACTTCATTATTTTTTTGTCAAAGTAGTGGTGTCTTTGAAGAAATAAAAAAGATGTATTCCACCCACTCTCGCCACCAAGACACTACTTTGGAATGATTGCAAATAGTAATAAAATGGGGAGGTTACTATGCACATCTGGTAAGAGTGACATTGGATCGAAACTTATATATACAACATTCCTATTATTCATGCTCCAACAACGAAGGATCAAAACTTATATATACAATGTTCCTACTTTTCGTGCTCCATCATGGCAAGTCGCAATCATATTATTTTTGTACA
This sequence comes from Datisca glomerata, assembly GCA_003255025.1. Taxonomy (NCBI): domain Eukaryota; kingdom Viridiplantae; phylum Streptophyta; class Magnoliopsida; order Cucurbitales; family Datiscaceae; genus Datisca; species Datisca glomerata. The sequence goes on from QANY01008662.1 coordinate 1,492,440, forward strand.
ATGAATGGGTTTCATTATGTTCTTACTTGGTATGAAAATTCTCATGATTATAACATACTACAGATTTTCAACATAAAGAGCACAATCATGCACTTTGTGTCATACATCCATATTACATCCCCACACTATCCAATCATGTTCTGGTCTTAATTCGAGAAGTTGTCATTACAAAAAAATAATACTAATGTGTTCGCTCGAATAATGAAAAGTTCAAGCTTTCATCATCCAAACCACCAGGTTTCTCAGAGATCATTATGAAAAAGGGCTTTCAGCCACCTTTAAGTGTGTCTACAATACCACTTAGAGGAAATGCCTATTATGTTGGTTCTGCACACCGATGGTAACAAGAATTAACCATGTTTGGTGCCTCAAGCAGAGTATTTCAGGTCAATTGTTGTCGGAGTGACGATAAAATCACCTTAATGTGCGAGTTGATGATTCATCGTCAAGTACGCCCATGGGAACGATAAATTATCATGGAGTGTATGCTGGGTCTGGACATTTCTCATCTCTAAGTTGCCTGTTACAGGTCACTTAGAATGAGTATTTCACTTCGCCAGGTACGCCCGTGGTAACGATAAATTATCATGCAGTGTATGCTGAGTCTGGACGTTTCTCATCTTTAAATTGCATGTTACATGTCACTTAGAATGAGTATTTCACTTCGCCGGGTACGCCTGTGGGAACGAAAAATTATCGTGCAGTGTATGTTGGGTCTGAGCGTTTCTCATCTCTAAGTTCCCTGTTACAGGTCACTTAGAATGAGTATTTCACTTCGCCAGGTGCGCCCGTGGTAATGACAAATTATCATGCGGTGTATGCTGGGTCTAGATGTTTCTCATCTCTAAGTTGCCTGTTACAAGTCACTTAGAATGAGTATTTCACTTCGCCAAGTATGCTTCTGGTAAAGATAAAGTATCACAAGGTCTATGCTGGGACTAGATGTTTCTCATCTCAAAGTTGCCTATTACACGTCACTTAGAATGAGTATTCCACTTCGTCAACTATGTCTGTGGTAATGACAAATTACCGTGAGATATATGTTGGGATTGGACATTTCTCATCTCTTAGTATGCTTGCAATGGTCACTTGGAACAAATATTTCACTTCGTCAGGTATACATGTTGTAATGACAAACTATCACAAGGTATATGCTGGGACTAGTCGATTCTTATCTCCAAGTCTACCAACACATGTCATTTGGAATAAGTGTTTCACTTTTACATGAACTCTTGTAGTAATTATAGTGTGCATGTAAGATAATCACTCATTTATGCATTATGGAAAATAACTCAAAATATCACTCGACACTATCACATGATGTCTTTATGTTTTACTTGATGATAGCTTCATCGTCCTCATATGATATTTGATATTATGATTTTGATATTATAACATGATGTCACCAATCCACTATATGTGCCTTGATGTTATCATATATTATCATAGGATGTCATTACTTGATGTTATTTCTTACTGATATAACTGACATTCTTATATAATGCTACTTACAATTATGAAACTTTGTTGCTATCACGAATTCGCTGAAACTGTAAATTAGTTGGTAGGCATTTTGCCATTAGGCCAACATATGAAAATATGTCTATGATCTTTCAAGTGTGGACATGACGGGTGGTTTGGTTTAAATGTTCACACATATGTATGTGCCTTTCTTAGGCAATTTCATTCTATTTCATGCATATATGCACCTTCTTAGGCAGTATCATGCAAGCTTTTACGTATTTGTGCCTTCAAATGGTGAATCATCTGAGGATGACACTTCAGGTAATATTATTTTGTTTACTTTGGGAAGTTTTTTCCACACTATTGTGTTTATCATTGAAAGTGCATATATGCTTACGTATTTGGAAAACTTTCCAAATATTATCACGGAATGCAATTTTATCTCCACTAGTAGGGTTATAACCACATTGTCAAATATTATCATTCACACGCAAGTAAATTGGTTATAACGTATACCTACTTGTTTTTATCAATCATCATATCACATGGAAATGAAAAATATTACAAACATGCACTTGTTACATCTATTGTCATATGTATCTAGTTGCACTAACGTCATTTTTTCAAAGTTCATGTTTCTCCTTAAGCACTATGGCATATGCTCCTAACATGCGTACTGAGTTATTTCTCGATGAGTTCCGCCTCAGGGCTATAGCAGCAAAGATGACCTTACATGACAAATTCAATGGAGAAACATGCATGATCAAAGTCGAACATCTCATAATTCGGTGGTTCATCAAGAAAGATTACAATGCACACACATACCGAGATAATGTAAAAGTTCACCTGGTATGCATTTTAACTTGTACATGGGGCTAAATGTATATGATAGTTGACTCACTGATGTGGTGCATGTCGCTCCTGTGAATTACTGTCACGTGTCAGCATTAACTTTTCAACATGATTATCGAATCCATGTCAGCGACCCACATACGTAAAATGTTTATTCTATTATTTATTATTTCTATGTACTCACTCATATACTTGGAACCACTAAGTTAAGTGACAAAGACTTAAGTGAGACTCTTTCCTGGGAACACATCTAGGGGTTGTGGTCTGGTAGAATTTGGACGAGGTTCGCTATCTGGAAAGTATATCCCTTCACCAATATGGCCTATTTGAGGGCTATGGATGTGTCATCTTCCCATTGGGGGAAGAGACTTAGTTGTTAGGATATCCCTCGGGAGAGGGTCCCAGATGAATAACGCCTATCTCATCAATGTGGTGGGCTCACATTTTATAATTATGACAAATGATGACTGGACGTTGTCACCTCAACGAGCTTGTTGAGGTGTCATTAAGTAAAGTCCACTGCCAATTAGACACTAGATTAATTTGAGTGAACCTCACATGGAAGCTTCTCTATAAATAAATATCTTCCTTTCATTGTAAAGGACTTTTAATACTTTTGACACTTAGTAGACTTGGAGAATTCTCTCTAAATTCCTCCTCCCAAGAGTATTTTGTCACCTTCCATAGGTTAGCTCAAAGTGGTCATCCTTCACCCTTCAGATCTCAACCTCCATGTTCCCAGGCTGTATTTATCATTTATTATATTAGATCACACCTGTAACTGCACTCACGTGACGTCACGTCCACACCCCATTAGCTCCTGAACACTCGTCTAAAAATTTGACCTAGTCATGGGATCATAAAACTTGTACCCCATGGATCTTTCAGAGTATCCAACAAAATAACAACTCACCATCCTTAAGTCCAATTTCTTTTCATTTGGCCTATAAGACCATGCCTCAGTTGGATATCCCCAAACATGCATATACTTTAGACTAGGTTTCGTGCCGGTCCAAAGCTCACATAGGGTTTTAGCAATCGCTTTAGCTGGAACTTTTTTAAGGATATATGTTGCAGCCTTAAGTGCTTCACCCTAGAGTGATTCTGGTAAGTTAGAATGACCAATCATACTCCTGACCATGTCCTTAAGCATTTTGTTTCATCTTTCAGCAACACCATTCATAGTAGGCAAACCTAGCATAATGTAATGTGAGACAATACCACATTCCTCTAGAAATTTAGCAAATGGTCGTGGATGTTGTTCACCTGAACGGTCATATCTGCCATAGTACTCGTCACCACGGTCAGATCTGACACTTTTGATCCTTTTTTTTTAGTTGATTCTCAACTTCAGCCTGAAATTTTTTAACACGTCCAGTGGTTGTGAATTTTCATGGATGAGATATATGTAACCATATTTAGGGGTGAAAACTTGTTACTGAACTGAACCAAAAATGGTCAGTTCGGTCAATTATTTATGTTACTTCGGTTCAGCATTTCTACCATATTGCAAGTTCGGTTTGGTTTGAAAAATTAAGTGATTTCGAACCAAACCGAACCAAACTGATACTAATATATAGCCTGGAATATTAGGGTTAGATCACATTTGTATTCCTTCTCAAACTTGCGCATGCATTCTCCTTCTTCTTCTTCGTGAATCTCAGTTCTTCTTCTTTCTCATTCTTGGTGAATCTCAGAATATGAGCTCCTTATTCGTAGTTCTTATTCGTCTCTTTCATGAATCTCAAAATCTCAATTCTTTCTCATTCTTCACGAATCTCAGAATCTGACTTATGCCTTCATTCTCCTTCTTCGTTCTCCTTCTGTGAATTTCAGAATCTGAGTTCTACTCTGCGTCTTCTAGTTCTTTCTCCTTCGCGTCTCTAGAACGCAACATAGCCCTTGTTTCGTTCTTCACTTCTTCTTTCTCTTTTGCATCTCTAACTAGGGGATATGGTTTTTTGTGTCTGAAATTTAAGGTAAATATAAGTGTTGAATCCTTTTACTGCTCTATCTTGTATATGTTGTGTTTGAAATTTATGTAGGCTTTGTATGTTTGTGAATATGTGTAGGGTTTGTGATATGTCCTCTATTGTCTGTAAAATTGGGGTAGGCACCTGTAGTGTTTTGTGAAATTGGGATGAATCCGTTCTGAGAAATTGTGAGTTTTGTCTGAGAAATTGTGAATTTTGTGAATATGTTTGAAAGTTAGTAATAGGTTTTTGTTATTTTATGAATATTGTCCTAATAGGTTAATTTTCATATTTGTTCTATTATGCATAACTATAATTTTGTAAATCTGTTTTGAATCTGTTAATTTAGGGATCTGTGTAGGTTTTGGAGATTGAAGAATGAAGAACTTATCTTTACCTTGTCATTTTACTCTCCAATTTTATTTGTGACGATGATGTGTTTTAAAGAATTAGAACAATGTTGCCTTTGTTAGAGTAGTTTAAATGTTTTGTTATATATTTGTACAGGAATCTACAGTTGAACTGAAGAACCGAACCGAATTGTAAGTCTCGGTTCAATTCATATGAGACTCACAGTTCAGTTCAGTTCGGCATAAAGCTGAACCGTGAGCTTTGGTTCGATTTATTTTTTGCCCAAATAACTGACCGAACCGAACCTATTACACCCCTAGCCATACCTAGAAAAATCGTCTATGAATGTTATAAAGTATTGTTGACCATTCCAAGCAACCGAATGGAATAGCCCACAAATATCTGTATGTATAAGTTCTAAAACGTTCTGAGTCTTGTTGGCTTCAAATCTCATTTTATTGGTTTGTTTAGCCTTTATACAATTAACACAAACATTAAAATATGTGAAATCTAAGGGACCACGAATTTTATTTGACACAAGTCTCTCTATTCTCCATCTGGAGATATGACCTAGTCTCTTGTCTCATAACGCAGCCGAATTCTTATTAGTTAATTTTCTTTTAGTACCTCGTATACTTAATTGCAAGTATTCATTAAATGAAGTCATTGTATCAAGTAAATAAAGATTATCGTAACCTAATAAAAAACTGAAACTAACCAAATTTGAATCATGAAACAAACCAAATTTTCCATCTCCAAAATAACAAACATAACCAGCTTTTCCAAAACAATAATAGAAATCAAATTTCGTCTAAAAGACGGTACAATAAAATATGATACATTTACATGATGTACTCCTTGATATTGCATTTACCTTTATACCTCATTAAAATTAGATCTGCCAAGAGCGTACCAATTTTTGCCTTTTCGTTATTGACAAACCTCTTTTTAATATTCGCAAGGAAATTTTTAGTTGTTACTTGTCAGATATAGCGCCCATGAATGCTTCTGGAATGGCTTTCTTCATGATCAGCATACATATACGATTTGATTTCTCCCACTTTTCCATATCCCTCTTTTCATCAGAGGTACTCTTATCCGTAAGAGGTGAAAGAGAATCAGTACTTAATACAAGGTCGAGATCCATGACTCCAAAAATTATTAAGAGATTATATTTCCCAGACTTGTAAGTTATGTCTTGGTGTAGTAATCAAATACTGATGATAAAGAACATATCAAACAAAAAACCTTCCTTTGGCCGACTCATTGTTCACATGTAAAAACTGAATAATCATCACATATTTATTAACGCAGAATCACATATAATAATTCTGTCAAATATTTACCTTCATTTAGACCGGTAAATATTCACATAAGTTACACACATAACTTTTTATATTTTAAGATAAATTAATTTTCACAAGAGATGTCATTTTGGCGACATGTTGCTTCAATTAATTCATCTCAAGTATATATACCATACTAATGTTCGAATTAAAAATTATACCGTAATTAATCATTAAATTAATAGAAAAACAGTTAATCTTACAAGCTTAAAAAAAAAGAGTTTGAAATTGATTTAAGGGCTCGTTTGGCAGTCACGATAGTACTGGATAGTATTGTACTAAACTTGTCAGATTGTATTGTATTGTATTGTACTGGATTAAATAATATTGTTCAGTGTTTGGTGTTATATTAGTTAAAAAACTATAACACTTATACAATATTTGGTACATTATAGTACTGGATTGTAAAACTGTTTGTCAGGATTTGATCCGCAAAAGTCTATTTGAAATTCATTAACATGTTATTTTACATTTTCAACTATAAAATAAATTATCTAATTCATGTTATCACTGTAAATTCCCTATTTTTTGACTAAAAATGCAAATTCAATTATATCCGTAAATTTTAAGATAGTGAGAATTTATAGTTATAAACATTGAAATTAGAAAAAAAAATTCATTGAATTTTTAATACATAAAATAAGTCATTTAAAATATATATATATATATAAATGATTACTGAACCACTCACATGATTGAGAGGCTCTAAAAATTCAGAAAAAAGAAGAAAATATAGTAAATGACTTTGAAAATTGGTAAAATTAAGTCATAAGTAATTAATTTTGCACCTTTCAAAAATTTAAAAATTATTTTTGTTAGTGAGTGAAGTTCTTGTAAGATATAAATAAAAAATTATTTTAACAAAAAAAAATTTTAAAAAATCATTTTAAGATATAAATTAAAAAACAGTTTTATTTTTTTTAATCCGGTATAGTCCCCCCTAAAATGAGGGGACTAAATTATCCCATGTGAATGGAACTAAAGAGTCTCACCGTATTAACTAGTACGAACTCTATATTTTTGCCAAACGTCGGACAGTACTAAAATAATATTGTCCTGCTTTTAGTATTGTACAGTACAGGCTACCAAACAAGCTCTAATTGAACAATCCATAAAATCACGGATCAATTGGCCATTGGTCGGTGGCTCTCCTTATCATCGCGACCAGATGGTCGCGGCTCTCCTTGTTGGTGCAGCCTGATTGCCATGTCAGTCACCTGCCACCGTCGACCACCATCAACGTTGGCCGACGGTCTTAATTTGATAAAAATATTTAGTAGAAAAATATCATTCTCAAATCTAATAATTTGTCAAACAATTATCAAATTCAAGAACTCTAAAAAAACATACAAACACGTATAATTATGGATCTAAACTTAAAACTGATTCTCAATTATTCAATATGAATATCTTTGATGCCACTTGTTAGAAAATAAATCTTTATCAGTATAAACCGAATCTTAAAACTCCAATAACTCATGTTGAATACATCAATAATCAAATAATTGATAGAGTGGAAGCATACCTAAATCCATGACACTGGATCATAATTCAGATCTGAGTGGTTGACCTTCCAGATCTACACAATTCTCTATAAGAGAGTTCATTTTGATTAAGCCAATTTATTTTCTCTCTAACGATGAGATATTATGGAGAATATAATCGTGTGACATGAAAACCATAACCACTTATAGATAACATATTTATTATCTTTTAGTATTTCTATTTTAACTCATCATAAAAAAAGAAATTATTATAAAGTCTCTACACATGCATATATATTAAATCTCAAATCACTAAAAACCTAAACTGGTCATTTTTAATTAGGTTTAATATTATTTGACAGTTTACAACACATAATCATTCACATATAAGTCTAACGTTGGATTAAAGATCCAAAAGAATCAATTTTATGCTATATATAATATTGTTTTGGTCCATAATATACATGAATTTATCTAATATATCAGCCCGACACGCAACGATACTGATCGACACCATAACATGACTCATGGTATAGATTCCAATTTTTTTAGATCTTTTAATTATTTTATTAGAGTCAAACTCTCAACTCTATTTTATTTTAGTTTTCAAGTGAATACGTGAATGTAGCTTCTGCTTAATTTAGAGCTTACATTAATCAAAGAGATATTGAGTTTGATTCTCTTTTTCTATTACACGTAAAAACATTAAAATGTAACATTTTCTATTAAATTTGAATCTCTAGAATTGAGCACATATATGATTGTGGAAGTTTAATGAAAGGACAAGAAAAACTTAATCAATACGTTGTAATTAGGGTTTTTTGGGTAAATATTTTTTTTCCTTAAAGATTTTTATACCCCCTTTTCAAAACAAAGAATTTTATATCTCTGGTCCACCAACTTCACGTCACCACTTGTAATCTATTTTCTCCATCATTATTTCTTTTTCTTTATCAATGCACATATCAAATCGATTTAATAATATTTTCTTATTATTATTATTCTTTATTTTTCAACGAAGATTTTTCTTCTACTTGAAGGGTTCAAATAGTTTTGTATAACTACTTGAACACTTCAAATAATATTTTTTTTGTCATTCAACACCCATACACCAGGTGATTACTTGAGAGATTTAAATAGTTGTTTATGATTATTTGAAGAATTCAAATAATTGTTTATGACTGCTTGAACCCTTCAAGTTGTTGTTTATGACTGCTTGAACCCTTCAAGTTGTTGTTTATGACTGCTTGAACCCTTCAAGCTGTTGTTTATGACTGCTTGAACCCTTCAAGTTGTTGTTTATGACTACTTGAAAGGTTCAAGTAGTTATTTTTTCAGTCAATTACATATACACCAGGCGACTGCTTGAATGGTTCAAGTAGTTGTTTATGACTATTTGAACCCTTCAAGTAGTTATTTTTTGTTTGATCAGTCAGTAACACAAACACTAATGACTACTTGAAGGTTTCAAGTAGTTTTTATGACTACTTAAAGGTTTCAAGTAACTTTTTATGACCACTTGAACCCTTCAAATAGTTATTTTTTTAACACAAGGTGACTACTTGAAGGGTTCAAGTGATTGTTTATAACTACTTGAACCCTTCAAGTAATTATTTTTTGTTTGGTCAGTCAGTAACTCAAACACTAGGTGACTACTTGAAAGGTTCAAGTAATTTTTTATGACTATTTTAAGGGTTCAAATAACTTTTTATGACTACTTAAACTTTTTTTACGTCCAAAATATAAGAGAAAATGAATTGTAATTATTTCAAGGGTTCAAATAGTTTTTTATTATTAAAATATCTATTATAATCATTGAGAGTATCTACAAATTCATTTGTTTCTTATACTAATAAAAATGAGATCATTATTCATAAATTCTATCCTTATATAAGATGCAACCAATTGGATAGACTACATTGAAATACGTAGAAATGATGACTATAAAAAAAATGAAAACTCCTGTAGAAAAAAAAAATGAAAACTAAAATTATAAGAGCGTACAATATGAAAGAGCGCGGGATGCCTTAGTTGTACATGTTTTACTAAATTATCCTTGCTATCTGCTAAAGGACAGAAAAGCCCTTACATATTAGAAGCGCCAAATCTAGACACTATATAATGTATACGCAAAGCTAGGGTTTTGCTGCCGTTTTCACTCGCTCTTCTTCTCCGCAGCTTGCCTAATCTCCTTGTACTCTAACAATGGCCGTCGGGTAATCTCTATTTCCTTATGAGATGGCGATCTTATGCACGTATAACTGTGTGTCAATATTCATTATCGTCTTCTGTTACAGCAAAAACAAGAGGATTTCGAAGGGAAAGAAGGGAGGCAAGAAGAAAGCGTGAGTTGCATTCACATTTTTTCGAGATCTCAAATTTATGCTTTCTGTTTCTGGGATTTATATGTTATTTTCACATACTTTATTGAATTTTTTGTTCTTTTGATGGATTTCCAGTGCCGATCCATTTGCAAAGAAGGATTGGTACGATATCAAGGCACCATCTATTTTCAATATCAAGAATGTGGGCAAGACGCTTGTCAGTCGTACTCAGGGTACCAAGGTATATCTATCATTTTTTTCCCCTCTGGATGAATTGTAGGTTAAGAGAGTGAGTGCATATTGTATATGGTGGCTATCCATAGAATATATGGAAAAGTTATGGGCTGATTACTTTATGATTCTATTTCGCCTTATGCTCAGGAAGCAGGGTTTTGATTTCAATATTCTTTAGTGCGATCGATTTATTGGCTTGTACTTTTTGCTATCCCATTGACTTAGTTAATCTATAAATCCTCAAAATGGACTATTATACAAGTAATGCATGTTCCAGTGAAACTGCTAGTCACGCTATAGCTTATTATTCAAATTTCTATTTACTTTAAACTAGATAGCAATCAAATGATGGAAAATTGAAGCTGCGAATCGCAATTGGTTTGAATTTCTATTTCTGAGCTTTCAAATGATCCTAAGGTGTCCACGTGCCCACCAAAAAGTGTGAATTTTTGTACTTGAGTTAGCGATCCTTAAAAAATGTGCTACTGCCATCAATAAAAAAGGACATGGTATTATCTTTAGGTGCCTGCAAATATGTCAATGTGATAAACCCCACTGTAGTAGCAATTTACATTCTTCTGCAACTTGTCTCTTAAACTTTAATTTCTTGGAGATACAGAAATACTATCTTCCCGTGTAAATACGTTTTGTCATGAGCTTGTAATATATGTATGACATATATTGCCTTAACAGATTGCCTCTGAAGGACTCAAACATAGAGTCTTTGAGATATCATTGGCTGACCTTCAAGATGACGAGGAACATGCTTACAGAAAGATTCGATTGAGGGCTGAAGATGTGCAAGGAAAGAATGTCTTGACAAATTTCTGGGTATGATAGAACTGTGTTTACGTTTCATTTTCATCCTGCCTTTTAGGGATCTGTGACAAGCATCTTACTTTCTAAGTGAATATTCAGGGAATGGATTTTACAACTGACAAGTTGAGGTCTCTGGTCCGAAAGTGGCAAACTTTGATAGAAGCGCATGTCGATGTGAAGACCACAGACAATTATACTTTGAGGATGTTTTGCATTGGATTCACTAAAAAACGTCCTGGCCAGGTCAAGAGGACTTGTTATGCACAATCCAGCCAGATCAGACAAGTGAGTTTGATTATTAAAATTGGCACTTAAACTTGAATTTCTTATCTTTGTATGCCAAGCCTATTACCTGTGTAATGATGTTCTGCAGCCACTAGTTGAGATTGTGGTTTTAAAGTGTGAATCAGTTTGGTTTCTGTTTTATTTTGGTGTATTAATTTTTCTCGAGGTTCCTTTTTGAACAGTACTTTTTTGTTGGCAGATCCGTCGGAAGATGAAGGAAATTATGGTAAACCAGGCAACTTCTTGTGATTTGAAAGAGTTGGTTCGCAAGTTCATTCCCGAGTCAATTGGTAAAGAAATTGAGAAGGCAACATCAAGCATCTACCCCCTACAAAACGTGTTCATCCGCAAAGTCAAGATTTTGAAAGCTCCCAAGTTCGATCTTGGAAAGTTGATGGAGGTATGCCTAACTTGCAGTAACCTCATTTAGTTGATTCACTCAAGTATTGCATGTTAGCAAGTCATTTCTCAGTTACAGTTTCAAAAACTTGAACTTCACCAAATTTTAAGGAACATGCTGTGCCATACTTTGCACCTCCGATGAACCATCACTGAGAAAAGAGAACTCTCATAATCCATGGTGATATGTTTTGTAGGTTCATGGTGACTACTCGGAAGATGTCGGTGTGAAGGTGGAGAGGCCTGCTGATGAAACAATGGCAGAGGTGCCTACAGAAGTTATTGGAGCTTGAAAAGGATTGCTCAGTTTCTTTATATTGTTTGCTTGGATTGTTTCAAGAGATGGTCTTTTGTTACATGTCATGGATAATTTTATTAGGTCAATTGCACTGTTTTTCTTTTTTTGGTCTAGTTGAGAAAATCAGAAACTGAGTTGATTTTGACAGAGGGCGCATTTTTTTGCATTTAATCTAAGTATTATATTTATATTATTTTCATGTGTTATGGATTTACATTAGGTTCAGATTGATTTACAATCTGAAATAATGCACGTCCATAATTATTTCAACCAAACTAAAATCGAATAGTAGAAGCGATGTTCGTTTAATTGATTTGTCGACTAGAATAATATGAGAAGTTAAAAGAAATATGTACATTCGATACTTATTTGGGGCCATCCATGTCTGTTAGAGCGTCCTCATCAGGCAAAAAGTTCTCTGATACGAATTGTGGTAAGGACCAGGACGCGGAGAGTTGGAAGCCCACGACTTGACAAAGACTATTTGAGCGATGGTATCAAACAAGTTCACCCCCATCCAATTCGAGGTTCTAGGATGGTATCACAGAATATGAGAGTAACATACGCAAGTTATTATTTAAGTCCGCTGAGCTCTTGCAATCTCTAGGAACTTCCTCTCTAGTTTGTATAGTTTAAATCATTTGAGCGACTAATGGAGTCAGTCAGGTATATAAACTGCGGTCCCAATTCTTATTGCGCGTCCTTAGAAATATTCTCTTAAGTAAACATAACAAAATGGAGATACAGAAAGGTGATATGAAGGCATTGGGTAGGTTTAACACCCAAAATAAACCCACATTCTAGTCTGCAGATTAGCTACATGAATGATCAACTTGTTACTTGAAACAGATAGACTAAAGGTCAAGATTTGAGTAAGCCTGCTTGTAGGGCTTTGATTTCAAACCATAAAGAAAACAACATGACAGTTTCTATCCGCTCAAAGAAACTCTTTGTGCACTGAGATGCTAATAACAATATTTGAAAGAAATAGCAGCTGATCATTGTTAAAAACATGTCCATTCCTCCATTCTTATTCCCTTAAGCTATTAGAATACTATTTTCCATAAACATACCTAAAATGCTTCCTGACATGGTACTATTATGAGAGAGTTGGAAGGAATGACACGGTTCTCAGTTTCCATTTTCAAGTGTTTGCCTTATTCTTCATTAGTTGAAGGCCTTGTACACCCACAAAAGCAACCCTTCTTTCGCCTTTCATTCTTTCTCCTACTACTGTAAATGAAGTCCTTGAGGAGGATTCCTGTTTTACTTTTGGAAAATCTCATCTTCCCTTTTCTTTTCTTGTCCCCTTCCAGTTTCAGCAAAACGTGTTGAATATTCTGCACCTCGAACTGCAATCTTCCCATCTTTTCAGACCCTTTTCTCGCTTGCTCTGTCACACTGTTTCTGGACGGGACATTTCCACCCTCCATCTGTGGTGAAGTTTTCCCCTCTGAAGACGAGGGAGCATGTTCAATTTCCTTAGACAGTTGACCATTCACATTTACCAGCAGAAGAACAGCCTCTTCGACTTCTTTTAATTGTCTATTGACTGTTTCATGTTCTATGTTGTTGCCCCTCTTTTTGTGATTGTTCAACATCAATTTTTTCTTCAAATCATGAACAGTTGCCTGAAGATTCAACAGTTTCTGAGCATCTGAAGCAAGTCTATCTAACATCTTGCTTTTTTTGTCTGCTCTATTTGGAACTGTCTCTCTGATGCTTGAGGAAGTCTCTAACCTGTCAATTCCCAGCTCCTTTTCTGCTTGTAATTCTGAAGAAGAATCTGAACCGTTGTGTTCTACATCTTCAACCGGGTGGCATGCAATTGGTGGGCGTGCCTGCTTTTGTATTTTATCAACTAACGGATCCTGGATGTTGTCCTGCTCGGTAGCTTCCCACAATTCAAGCATCTGATCATTGGCATCACAGCTCTCCCTTTTGCTTTGTCTGTATGACGAAAAATCTGAGACTTGATCAAGTGGAATATCTTTCATTAGTATCCCATAATCAGATTTATTCTTCCGTGATTTCAGATTGTTCGTCACCCCATAAGTGAGATCCATATCCACCCCTTCATTCTTTATATGATCTTGACTTGAGGTCCTTTCTGATTTGAACTCTTTGGACCATATCATGGCAGGTTTTACTTCAAAGTTGGAGTTGACATTTTGTTGCTTTGCAAGAATTTCCTTTTCTTTTAGCACTGCTTTCTCAACTGCTTTTATCCTAGCCTCCACTTTCTGCAAATCTGAAATCGCATCTGGTGACTCAGTATTTCGATCTTCAAGCTCTTCACAGCTATTGTCACCAAAATAAACTGTGATTTCCTGTTCCCATAGAGACATACAAGAAAAAGCAATATTATCGAGAAGCAGTTGGGAGTTTCAAGATTCAAGACATCAAAGAGCTCAAGTACTCCTAATATTAAGAGCTATTAAAGAAAACATTCTATTTACTTTTCATAGTTGAAAGACATTTGTAAATACAGCTAGTTGAATACTCCACAAGTTAACCAATCTAGTCCTAAAAATAAGACTTATATATATTGGTTGGACAGTCAAGAGCTCCAATTAGTATCACCTTAACGGTAGGTTCTTTGTGAAAACTCTAGCTAGCTGAGACTATTTTAGTCATCAATTCAATTACCATTTTCTTTTATTGATTTCCCATGCCAAGTGCCCTCTTAGTATGAAGAAAATAAAAGATGACACGCAATTAAGGCAACGCAAAAGCCATGTCTTTGGGATTTGATCTCCAAACGCTTTTTCCCCTTTCCCTTTCGCTTTCATCATGAACATAGAACAAGTTATCACCTCATATTTCACACGAAATATTACAAAGAGTAAACAAACAAACCAAAACAAGAGCCCTAACAAAATTTATTAGCTCATTTGGCGTCATGATTGCATATATATTTTGTCACCATTACTTTTTCTAATTTTTCTGAATATCTTTCTTCTTTAACATGCTAATACAACTAAAATGAAAGAAGATTTAGGTTATCAGCTTGATTAGAGAAAACTTTCATGGACTGAAACTTGCTTTATGTTTACAAATTTGAGCACGATCAATGTAATTAAACTGATATTTTCATTTTGGCAGATGGGATGGTTAAATCAGGGTGGTAAATGGCTTAATTCACCAAATTTATCTCTTATTAATTCTCTAATTTCCATCAATTTATGCTCAACTTATTTACTATATTGATAGTAATTCGACTACATAATGAATAAGTGAACTCTAGTATGTTTTACAATTGAAAAGTTAATAACAATACAAAATATATGGTAATAAGACTTGATTTCTCAGTCCATACTACGTCCACACAAAGTTTATCAAAATCATAGCTTTGTTGAACCTGATCAACCTATTCAAATAAGACAACATGTTAACGCTAGTAAATATACATTAAAAAGAACGTTAAATATTTTCAGTTATCGCATTATCTCTAGTGTGCTTCACAAATATAATGCCGTGGTCTTAAAAAGATCAAGAAGATTTTTAAAACTTACACTCTAGCTAACTGAGTCAATGAAAAACTTATTGCTGTTGTTATACAGGTAGAGGGAAGACTTTTACCTTTCCTTTTTGACCATCTCCACAGGAATTCCTAGGAAGAACATTGTGCTCAAGTGATTCCACATTACTCCTCAGAGAGGCTATAGCAGGTACATATGCAGACAGCTGGGCCTTCAGTCCTTCAACTTCACCTTCCAAGGTAGTAACTCTCTCTCTCAGATGTTGAATTTCTGCACTTTTGCCTGCACTTTCATCTCCAATACTCTCACAAACTCGAGAAAGTTCATGAAGCTTATTTTCAAGTAAAACTTCACGAACGGTAGAGATGTGAAGATCAAAGTAAAACGTGTCAGCTTCTGCCTCCCACAGTTCAAACTCATCCCTTTTCTCTCGAAGTTCTGAATTCAGGTTCTCTTCTCTAGCTTTGTACTCTTCAACCTCCTTACTGAGTACACCCACTTCACATCTCAAATTTTCATTCATCTGCTGGAGCTGTTCAATTTCACTTTCTTGGCTTTTGCTACTTAGGCAGAGTTCGAGATTTGAATTCTCTAGATTTTGTCTGATTACAGTTAATTCTTTACACTCTACCTTCAGTTCCTCGATCGTATCGCACAAATTTGTGTTCCTGTTTTGTGTAGCCTTAAGATCCTTTTCTGCTTCTGAAAGTTCTTCCACCTTCTGTTTCACAAAATCATTTCCAATAAAAATTTGATGGCTTAGTTGATCATTTGAGTCTTTAGCTTCACAGAGCTCCCCGTTCAATTTTTCAACTGACTTGTTCAGATAAAGATTTTCGGCTTCTCTCACCTCCAACTTCTCCCCCAAAGTTGTAACCTTGTCAGTCAATTCACCATTAATCACATGGAGATGGTGGAGATCTTCAAGAAGTGCTTTCATTTCCAGAGCTTTCTCAACCATAAAGCTTTCAAAAACTAAAGAGGAGATACCAAGAGCTACAGCTTCTTGGAGAATTTCAGCGTGGTCTTCTTCAAGAGTACAGTTCGCCGCCTTGAGGTCCATATATTTCTTGAGCACAGATCTCTTTTCTTGAAGAATATTTGAATTTTCTTCATGCAATACCATGTAGCGACCCTGCAAATTTACCAGCTTGAGATTTAGAGATGCAATTTCAGCCATGGATGCTTGTTCCTGTTGTTCGCTCTGGTTAGCTTCTGACATCAATTGATTTGTAATCTCTAGAAGCTTGTAGTTGTCTTTTTCATGCATAGCAAGCTGCTCTTTCGTGAACTCGAACTCCTGCTCAAGAATATATCTCTGTGACTGAAGTTCTGCAGCGTCCGATCCCAGTTGCCCAAGAAACGTTAAGAGGACCAAATTCTCAACCAGCAGCTGCTGCTTCTCATCGTTGTTCCTTACTGAAGACGTTTTTAGTTCATTGATTGTATCCAAAATATCAAGCACAGGGATTTGCCCTCTCTCTATCTTGTTATCATGCTCGTTATCAGCGTCAAATTGAAGAGCCTTGAACACCTGATAGATCCCAACCCTTAACTTTTCAAGTTTATCCAGCAAGAATTCAATTTCCACCTGTTGCTCAAGATTTTCACTCTCCAACTCCGAGATCAGTGTATCTGAGAATTTGGATGCTTCATGGAGTTTTTGACATTCAATAAAAAGAGACAAATTCTTCCCCTCCAAATCCTCAATAAACATCTGCAGGATGAAGATCTCCACCTGAGCATTTACAGCCTTCTCTAGTTCCTCTTCAAGTTCTTTCTTCCCCATTCTACTTTCTTCTTGCAAGATATGGACATGATTTTCCAAGCCCGCCAGTCTAGCCTCATTTGACTGTTTGTAGCTTGCATGCTCTTGTTTCTCCACAATAAGGGACGACTGCAATTCTTTTACTTGATGAAGTGTGGCCTCTTTTTCATTTTCTATGCCGTAGTATTTTTCTTCAAGTTTTGAGAACCTTTTTTCTAGGTTTCCCAGTCTCAGTTCAACGTCTTCCAACTGAGATACTAGGGCACTTCTTTCATTTAGGAGACTGGACTTATCATTCTTAAGCAACTGGCAAATTTCTTCTAAGCTCTCTGACTTTGCTCTCAAACCTTCAAGCTCAACATTTGCACCAGATAGGGAAATCTCCAACAACGTGTTCTTCTCTAAAATCTTCTGCATATTCTCAGTTGTAATCTGCAGCTGCGAAAGCAATGTGGCCTTTTCTCTAACGAGAGATGATTTTTCACCCTGGAGAAACTGACACGACTCCTGGAATTGCTTGATCTTTTCCCTCAATCCTTCTAGTTCACCTTTCATTTCTGCTGAAGAAATCTCAAGAATAGCATTATTTTTGGAAATTTTGTCCATAAGACTCAACTTCTCATAAAGAGCATCTCTCTTGTTTCTTTCATTCTCATAGGCCTCTCTCAGCTTCACGTTCTCATCCTTCAAGTCCTTCACAGATGACTCGAGGCATTCAGGGTTCATACCTATGGTATCCACTTGCTTCATTATAGCCTGGTATCTTTCATTCGAGCTGTTTATTTCATCCTTCAAACGGCCAATCTCCTGCTCGAGTGCATTGCTTTGGTCGGTTTTCCGAACTACCTCCTTCTCAAGTTTGTCTTTCATCTCCTTCAAGCTAAAGATTTCATTCTCTAGGTTCTTCACCGAAAGAGTGGAAGAGAACTTCAACTCATTGAGGCTCCTGTTTTCTTCCTTAACTAGTTGGAGTTCTTCCTCCATACTATGTTTACGTATGTCCAGATCTTTCAACATCTGGAGACCATTTTTAAGCTCCATTGTCAGTGATTTCTGCTCCTCTTGAGATTGAAAGTGCAGTTTCTGCAGAGTGTGGAAAGTTGTTTCAACTTGCATAAACCTTGATTGCTCCTCCTGCATCTGAATCTGAAGTTTCTTCAATTCATCATGTCTCTGTGCAAGTTCTTGATCCTTCATAGCAATCTTCTCCACTAGGTTATCTGCCTCAGACTGCAGAGATCGATTTGATTGCTCCAAATGAGAACATCGTTCAATTGAACTGTCTAATTCTCCAGCCACAGCCAGAAGTTCTCCATTCAGTCGTTTTGAATCATCTCTGGCCTCATAAGCTTCACTTTCCATCTTTTCTATTGTCTCTAAACACTGCTTGTACTGCAGGCTTGCAATTTCTTTCTCTTTATTCAGATCATCAAGAGCTTTCCGCAATACTTTTGCTTCAGCTTCAACTCTTTCTATGTGATCGTTAAGCATTCTCGCGTTTTCCTCAGCAATAGAAATTTTAGACTCCAGAACAGATGTCTTCTCCAAACACTGTAAATGTTGACGGAGGCTTGCTTCCTTTTCAGACTCCAAATTAAAAAGCTGTTGTCTGAGATTTTGAGCTTCAGTCTCGGCTATTTTAGCTCTCTCGTTAAGTCCCTTGGAATCCTCCTCAGCAAGAGACAGTTTAGTCTCTAGCCTTGACATCCTTTCCTGACACTGACCATACCGAACAAGACCAGCATCCCTCTCAGCTTGTAGTTCTAGCATGGCTTCCTTCAATAGTTTTATTTCAGTTTCAGCTTTGCTTGCTCGTTCATCCAGTCCTCCAGCTGCACTTTGTGCATCATTAAATTCTCTCTCCAGATCAGATAGCTTCTCCAAAGCCTGCTGATATTTAAGAAAAACTGCTTCTTTTTCAGCTTCAATCTTGGTTAATGCTTTCTTTAATGTTTGAATTTCAGCTCCAAACTTCCCGGCATTTTCCATTGATAACTGAGTGATCGCATTCTCTGGCATGTCTACTGATACGAGCATCTCGCTGAGCTGTTTCAGACCCCTTCTGTGACATCCCGAGGCTGATCTCTCTGAATTCTCTCCATTCTTTTGCATATGAAGGCTGGTCGAAGAGAGTCCTACTGCATCCATATGAAGGTCATCCAGGTCACATAATGCACGGATTGGATGTGGCATTTCTGGTGTGTGAGGTTCCCCATCAGTAACTATAGAACCTGAGGGCGAATCGTCTGCTAGTACATTAGGGACTTGATTGGGAAACGCTTCCGCCATGGTTCGATGGGCCTGACGGAGCTCCACGGTTGCATGGTCGTACCTTTCCGCTAATGCACGATAAGCCCGGTAGAATTCTTCCACCAGTTTCATGAGCTCGGGGCGTTTCTTGTAGTACATCTCTGCCCTCCTAGCAAAAGAATCTGCATCTTCTTCAATCAGCTTTATCATTGCTTTTACTTTGGCATCCATGTCTGCATAAAAGGATATCAGGTCTAAGTTAACATAATGGCATGTAAGATCTATGAGAGCATTCTCGATCTGTCGGGATATGACTGTTTTTTTAAAACAACAAATATCTGAGAGATTTAAGAAAACGGAAAATACAAAAATCGAGACCTGTAAGATTGTCCTGAAGCCATTTTGAATTTTTGGGGCTAATGTGACTGTCCCACCACCAAGAATATAGTCTCCTGGATTCAGAATGTAACAAGGTAGCCATGACTCCAGCAAAGACGAACCACAGAACAGGTTTTGACCTCGCAATACCCTGGTCCTTATACCAGTAATAAGCTCCCAGGTAGGGGATCCAGGCCAGTATAACAATCAAATGAACTCCCACGAGCCAGTTTATACTAGATGAAACTTTGTTGCTAGGAATCACTCGTTTTTAGCACCTGCGGAACGAGATCATTAATCCCAGGAAAAGGCTGATCCATCTTCCTCCTTAGAAAGATTTTTAGCATCAATCAGTTGGCTATGAGGTTTTACCTGCTGAATTGGACACAGGTCCAGTTATTACAGCTCCATAGCCTGTAGCCATCCTTCCAAATTAGACACTCACTGTTGAGGAAATAAGGGGAAGCAGATGAAAATTAGATAAAAAAAATATTAAATACGAACAGATAGTCACATTTATACTACCTAATCAACAAAACCTCCTTACTGCAAAAAGGAGAAAACGGGAATGAGGAAGAAATAATTCTTCTAATGAAGAACTCAAAAGAATCATTAAAAAAACGTTTGATTCGGATCAGCAAGTAAAAGAACTACCAAGAAATAAGCATTTGACCTTCAAAATCGATATTTAATGAACAATAAAAATGAAAATTTGTCAGCAAGCAAGACAACACTCAGAAAGAAGAATCAATCAACAAATTTAAGCAAATGGGTCTCGAGAAAAAACTGGTAAAAATGATCTCCCAGCAAAAAGCAGGATCAAAGACGTACCATAAGAAGGAAAATGGGCAATGCAATCCTCATGAGCAGCTAAGCTACCCAACATCCAGCTACCTTGTCATCCTTTTCACCCCATTTTTCTGTCTCAAGCTTTCAAACAAACTTTTCTGCTAGAAGCTCTATTTCCACATTATACTCTCAGATTGAGCACTGTCACTGTTCAAATATGGGCCCTGTAAGTCTGAGCATATGCAAAATAATTATACAATAATGAAAATTTTCAAATTCATTTGAATATTTATATTTAACATTTTTACAGTGAAATATATACGTATAGTGTAGTCAAATAGATAACATATAAATATGGTTTACAATTAAAATTAATTTAGGATACTAGAAAACTGTCATTTTCTTTTGTTTTTGCTGTCTGTCGTCGTTGCTTTGGTGTGGGTGAGTGGGTGGAAAGTAAATAAAGATTTCAGTGACTAAAAGCTATAATTTTTGCTCTACTTTTGATCATTTTTCACTACTAAAATTTTTTCTGTTTTTCACGTAATGCTGTTGCATAGGATCTAAAAAATGTTCTTTCTTGGGTTCCTAATTTGCTTACCAATTTCGTTGTTTGTTCCACTGTAGAAATCCAATGAATTCTCTGTCTCTCCTCCATTATTTTTAGTATTTCCTTGTCCTTTGGGTTTGAACACTTTTTCACAGTCAATTCTATGAACGTAGATAGTTGCACTCCAATAACAAAGGAGAAATTACATTTAGCTGGTTTAGTCAGATTTAGATGATTTAAATTTACTCTTAAAAAGATATAAAATAAATAAAATTTTTTTGAAGTGGACTAAATCGTTCAGATCAGATCAAACAATCCACATCTTTAAACTACCCATTTACTTTTGAAAGCCCAATCACAGAGAAACCCCATGCCTATTCTACAGTTTTCATTTGTTTATTTTGCAGAATTTCCACAGGATGTTCATTTTTTATTAATATATTTTGATGGAGAATTTGAAATTAAAATATGTTACTTGTTAACTTAATAAATGCTCATTGTTAACTTAATACGAAAACACTTACATATATATAGTGTCAAGAAAACTGTCGGTGAGAGCTGTGAATTGCATATATTTATAAATTCAAGTGTTGCAAACATACTAGAAAATGGATTTTCTACAATTTTCCAACGTAAGGGGTCCATTATTGGTGTTCGGATTCTTCAATAGAGAAAGGAGAAAGTCTATGGGAAGGGGCACAGTTGTTGGTTAGATTATGGATTATTTTTGT
This sequence comes from Datisca glomerata, assembly GCA_003255025.1. NCBI lineage: Eukaryota > Viridiplantae > Streptophyta > Magnoliopsida > Cucurbitales > Datiscaceae > Datisca > Datisca glomerata. The sequence continues at coordinate 1,514,217 of QANY01008662.1, forward strand.
CATCTTTTTAAAGGTAGGCCGTCTCCTTTTCATTGGTGGGCCTTTTAGACGGTGTGTGATTTCACCGCTAAATCACCTCATATCAAATTCACAAGGGATTATTAATTAATGATGGGATCACCTTAATATTGGGTATTCACTGTACCCTAATTTTTTTCCTCAAAAGTATAACCTTTTTAATTTCAGTATTTATATTTTTCTTTTGCTTCTTATATTTTCTTTTATTTTTAACATCCCCTGTGTTTTGTTCTTATTAATTTACAAGTCCTTCAACTAATTTTATGAGACTCAGTACATTAGAAGTGTCTTGGAAACTTTCATACATGTAACAAAGGTTTTATCATTTCTAAATTATAACCAGTTAAATATAATTTTTATAACCTTTTTTATTTCAAAAAGGAAACATGGAAAACACTGGTTATATTATATATACTTTGAGAATATATATTAAATGTTGAAATAGTTATAATTTTTCATACGCATTAATGTTGTGTTTTTTTTTTCTTTCTATTAATTAAACTTTCCTTTACCCGTAACAATTTATTTTTAATTCTAAAAATATTGGGTGATAAAAGAGAATGAGGAGGCTAAGACTATGATTACTGTCAGATTTGACTCAATTATTTTTATATTAAATATACTTTTAATAAATTTGATCTGTCCAATCTAATAAAATAAATAGTATAGAAATATTCAATTGGTCAATGCATCATGCGCTGTATAATTAATGATGTGCACATGTAGGCCGTTGGATATTTGACTTTCCAATCTCATTGCTTATTAGTTATGGGTCCCTCTATGATTGCAGCTGAGAAATTTTGCTGTGATTATTGGAATATGGGTCCTTGAAATTTCTAAGGATTTTATACGAGACCCGCTTCAAGAAATTTCTTTATGTATATATTCATCAAATTAATTATATGATCGGTATCATCTCCACAAATTATATTAGAATTTCACCTTTATGTGATCTGAAGCTCAATCGACACAAATCCATCGACTTCACCTTTATGTGGTATGAGATTCAATTCACTGACACCTTTACGAGTCTATGACCAAAATTTTGAATCCTAAAATTTGGAAGTTGAAGGCGTTGCTGATCTTGTAGGATTCCCCAAGACAAACACAATGCCCTTTCCTATTTTACTGTTTGATGTTACTTCCAACCAAACACCCCCATTTGCTTTAAAAATAGTACAAGAGAGCTGCACAAATCTGTGTCCCACATATTTAATTTGTCTAATCCCCTTGCTTAAAGCCTCAAATTATTGGGTTTCCAGTATCAAGTTCTAGTGTTCTGTGGTCGTAATTTTAAATTACATGATTGATTTAGATACACTGCTTCTCTGCTAAGTTATATAAGACTTGTGTGCACAAACTAATCACATTTAGAGAATTCCAGCACTCCTGATAGTTCGTGATCTTAATTGATATAAGTAAACTAACCGCATAAACATTAGGAGAGCTGAAAATTTGAATGAGAAAAAGAAAAAGGAACAATGGGTGTGAATATGATGATTAAGTCCAAGATTTAAAATCCATATCTACCATCATTTCAAATAAAACTAAAAAAAACAAACACCCCACCAACTATAATTACAACTTTTGTTCATCCTTTATAGATTTTGAAGAAAAGGAGTGGGGGAGGTGGGCATGGGAGGGAAGGGGACCCAACCAAAATCCAAAAGATAGAATTCAGATTGTGTTTTCGTTTTTTAGTGAGTTGGCCAGCTATGCCAATTTGCCATTTTCTCTAAGCAAAGATTCTGAAAAAGTCCATCATCAAAAAGTGAAGTAAATTTTTGTTGGATTTTGTGCTAAGCAAAAAGTGAAAGAGGAAATAGTGAACATCTTGATCTTGTGCACATTTAGTATTCAGACTGCGTATCAAAATGCATCAACCCATGTGCTTTCTTCATTTGCTCATTTGTTCAACAACTGTAGAGGAATATTGAATCTAAACCGTCCAACTAGATCTAGATGGTCCAACTAGATCTAGATGGTTCAGATTAAATGTTAAAAAAATTGATATGCAATTTTATCTTCTCTTAACAATTTGACATGATTTAAATAGTCTAGATCCGATCAGACAATCCGACATGCCGTTGATCTCCAACACGGACAGTCCGACAGTGTCAAACTGCCGTTGATCTACAACGCAGACAGTCCCTTTCCCTTTAACCTCTTCATCTCATATATACAGTATAAGACTTTTCACAGTGCAAGGCTCTCTCTCTCTCTCTATCTATTCATATATAGAGAGAGACATATATGCATTACATACAAATGATAAATATTTCGATCAATTAGAGTATGCTTTTTTTTGCTTCTAATAATTTCATTGTGCTGGTATGATCTCTGCTTGTGGTGCTCAACGACGTCTAAACCTATCTCATTATCATTATTCCTTATAAACATCATGTCACCATTGTGTAAGTGACTTGCAACCGACGTATTTTGGAAGGAACAGTTAAGCTGTATTTTTCTTCTTTCTGGTGAGACGTAATTTCTCAGGGCACAATTGTCCACCTATATTATTTCCTCAAAAAGTAACAGACAACACGTCGTCTTTGACGTAATGAACAGCCAACAAATCGGTTTGTTAATAGTGGTGCATCGTTTCACAATGAAGAAGACGAAATACCCTTCTAGTGGGTTCATACATAATCCTTCAAAACTCTTCATCATCTTCTTCAAATATTTTCTACCCATTTCTGAATCAAGCAAAAACCATATCTTATCTGATACATCCACATTAAACTAACCCTTCAGAACCAGCTTGCAAGGAGAATATGCAGGCCTTAATTACAGTCTGAGACTTAGTTAGGATCGTAAAATCATCCTTCATGGGTTAAAACTGCTCAGCATTCCACAAGCCTAAGATCTTGTTCAGAGATGTGTGTGCAGACAGAAGTACTGCAATCCCTACCTAACTAGGATGAACAAACAGTGTTATTTCTTCCAGAAGCTTAAAAGATGGTAGACATTTTTTGCAATCCAATTTATAAGAATAAGCTAAAAGAAAAGAAAAATCGAGATAAATACCTAATATTATACAAGAGAAGTTGGGCATGATGGGGAATGGGATACCTTTTTTCTTTTGTCTTACTATACAAAGCCAAAACAGAAACACACTCTTCAACTGGCTGATGAATTTCAGCTTGGACTTCTTACCGTAAACTTCAACGCCTTAGTGTTGCGGAGTGAGAGACGGGAAAGAAGGAATCGATTGCAATATCAACTTCCGGCCAGTTCTTGGAAGAGGGGATGAACCAAAGTCGCTCTGAGGTGGAGAGACTCTCTTACTATTAGGGGAAGTAGTCTTGACGGTAGTGTTCGGAGAGCTATTTGTTCTAAGGATTTCGGGAATTTCATCATCTGGTACAGTTTTGGTGTGCTTCTCAAAATTTGGTTGAAGTCGGAGAATGTTTGGCTTTTCGAGTTTTTTGCCCGTGTACCATCCAGAAGAGGATCCCACATTGAAAAACGAAGAACGGGCTAGCTTGGTCCTTGACGAGAATGGAAGCTGAACCAATGGCCTGGCGAATATTTAGGGTTAACATCTAATAACAACGAATATCAGCATTATGAATCAATGATAGCTCAAAAAATGAACCTGCAAAGTAGTAATGGTGTACTTGGAAGAGCGGAACCTGAGTTCTGCTCTTCCTTATTCTGGATTTCAGTAGTAGCCTGCAAAGATTTGTCCACCACACTCTTCTGGCTTGCTTCTGATTCTTCTTCTTGTTCGGTTTCTGCTTCTACTAGAGCAGATCCTGAATTTTAAAAAACGTAAGAATAAACTAAAGACGGGTTGAAGAAGAGATAATTAATTAAAGAACTTGAAATGTAAATGCATCGGGTAATTAAATTACCATCCTTTCTACCAAACGCGTTCTTACACCCTTCACATCTGCAACTAATCGAGCATCCAACACCACCCTTGAAGAACCATAAAAAATAAATCAGATTATATTTATTATGAGAGAAGAATGGTTAAAGCAAAGAGGAAAAACCTGATAGCATTCACAGTATTTCTTCAGACAACTTGATTTCTTGCAGTTGCATCCTCTTTTGTGCCGTGCGGAAGCTGGGGTTTTGCTGGATTCATCCTGAAAGAATACAACTTCTTGATCTTAATTTTCAGTTCCGCTTGGTAACAAAATTATAAAAAGTAAGTTATCATCTAACCCCAACTTCGGGAACAGAATCAGAGCTCCTAATCACTTTCGGAGCAAATGCAAGGGGATTGCGAGACTCGATTTGTTTTCGGGTAGCAAGAACGGTATCTTCATGTATAGGTTTGTTGAAGCATTCTTGACATGAACATGGCTCAATGCAGTAAACACCAGCAGCAAAACATTCACAATAGCTATATGAGAAATAACAGAAAGTCAAATAACTATGTGGCAGATCATACCATCAATATGACCAGATGTATAGAAAAATGAGAGATTAAGGCAACTGCAACTGGTAAGTGAATTTCTTTAGACAAAGACTCCGTTTTTTCCTCTTTTCGGATGGTAATTGTTTCTCAAAACATGGAGTGAATCAAACTCATGTTTGAATAGAAATAAGAAACTGATGCAAGTGCTTCCCCTCTAATCAGATAGCACATATCTGAAAGAGGTTGACAATAAGTTCTTTCAAATTTGACTTTTTCCTTTTCTTAATTACTATAATCTAAGCATAACGGAGAGTAATCAAGAAAAACCGTAGTTTGACAAAGGATTTAACGTCCGTTACATTTTACCAGAGGAGAAAGGAATAAAAATTCAATAGAAAATTATCAGCAGTCAGAAAATTGCAAAAAAATTATAGTTTCAGCGAAACAAACAAACTATCAAACTCACAGTTTCAAACACTTGGACTTTTTACAGTTACAACGTTTGCATGCATCACTTTCTCCGGAATGTTCCAACCTCGACCTGCAAGTAACATTCAGTGAGCATAAGATAACAAGTTAAAGAAATGCTAGCTAAATAAAATGAATCAAATATATATCATTTAACAAGGATAATATATCAAAGTTGACATGCCTCTTCTTTCTGGGGCTACTCTGATTTTGGTCTTCACCAACATAAGCAGATACCAGAGGAGCATCTTCATCAGGCTGAGAACCATCAGCATAAGGTTCTGTCTCTATTTCAGAAGAAGCTGAATTCAAGAGAGGCTCTTGATCAGTTGTAGGGGAACTAAATAGGGCGGTGGAGCTGGGAAAACTTCGTTGCTTTCCAGAAGGAAAATTTTCATGGCTGACATTTTTGGGATCCTTCGAAGTTGTTGCCAGAGCATTCAAGTGCAAACCAATTCCATTTAGTATACAGCGAGATGAATTTCCAGGAGATTTAAAAAGGACCAGTTGCTTATTGTTGGGTGCGGATTTATCATCTGAACGGGATACCGAGGAACCACGATTTGAACTAACATCTAAGTTCTTTGTATGAGTTCCTGCTGTCTCAAAATCTAGACAGCGCCTCCGCATACCACGATGCAAATTAGAGACAGGCTATAAAGCAAACAGAAGACAACCACTATATTGTCATTTGTCCATCTAAAATATGGTGCGCGGCTTAATATTATAAGAAAACAGGTGCACGGAATAACTAACTTCAAAATCCTTGAAGTACAAAGAAATACTAAAAATTGAAAAAAAGAAAAAGAAATGTAGCAGTGATGTCTGTAATTAACAGACCGACAGTAAAGAATCATAATTTGCAAATATAACGTGGAATAGGAAAAAAATTTCACATAGACAGGAGTTCAACACTCATATAGCTGTAGTGGAATAGACTACACAGAAAATAAAATCATTTACTAATGTGCTATAATTTTGTACAACCTATACCTTAATAATTGTTATCTTTCTCAAACCATGTAAGAAATGAAGATTTTCATCGATGTTCCAGTTCGTATAAAACAGTCATAGCTGTTTCTATTGATTTTTATGGGAATGGTACATTCATGACTGTACTGATTGGTAATCCGCTATCATATTTTACAGCCTATACGTTGATAATTGCTATCTTTCTCAACCCACATAAGAAATGAGGATTTGCAACGATGTTCCGATTTGTATAAATCAGTCAGCACAAGTGTGTAACAATCACATGCATGATAATTTACTCAAAATTTTATTGTCTATCGGATGGTGGGTCCAGGCCAAAATTGGATTTCCAATTTTATACAGTCATGACTATCATGAATGTATCATACCCATAAAATCAACAGAAATAGTGTAATATGCTAACCTGTGACTCATTGAGGTGAGATTTATGACAAATAATCAACAATACATCAAATGGGTATTATACCTTAGAAACTGGAAGGTAACTAGCCATCTCATTGTCCATTTCTTCATCAGCATTGGATGAATAGGTAAGATTGTCCAATCTTTGACCATTTTCTTCAGGAGCTTCACCGGACTGAGAGGGTTCTTTTTCTGTTTCGCATTGTTCAGCAGAATCAACTGGATCAGCCATTTCCATTGTTTGCATGTTGTAACTGTCATTTTGCACAAATTGCGGTATAGTACTTGTAAAAATCCCGGTAAAAGGCTCTAGCGGTTTCTGAATTAACCTAATAGCTTCTGATCCATTAGGAGAACTGAAAATTAAAAGGTCAGCAGCATCCATCGCACTTTCCCAGCCGTATCCTGTCCCCTCTCTTTTTGGTTCAGTGTGGCTCATGGGATGCAGGGTTTCTTTAGCTTCAGAGGAACCATTTTCAGAGCCCTCAGGAACATACGGAACAATCAACTTCGAGGTGTGAACAAACTCTGAAACGTTATCCACTTGAATACCATACTCATGTTTCTGGTCATGGTTTGGGCAACCAGAATAACAATTCAAGGACTGTGGCTCATTGATTATGGACTTTGAATGTTCACTAGGTTGCTCATCTGTCGCATTACGAACCGAAATCCCTAAATCAAAATTTTCCGGCTGTACAGAAGAGTCTTCATATATTTGGGACACATCCATAGCAACCCCTTCATTTGAACAAACTTTGCTCTCATTTTCAGAAGAAACCTCAGGCTTTGATGGATCTGAATAATTATGCCTAAGAAATATGAACTATTAGCAAAAGTACAAAATAGGTCGTTCGTCTATTCGCTCAAATCAGTAAGAATCATAACAAAAGAATGAAAAAGAATAAGGTACCTTCTTAGGAATCTGGACTCCTTGTGAGAAATGACATGTGGTGAAGTGAAAACAGAAGGAAGGGCTGCAAAACTAAGAGGGTTAAATGACTGTGTTATGTGAGTGGACTTGACGGGCTGTATAGGAGAAAGACTGTTGATATAGTTGAAGACTGGCGAATCCTGCACAAACATGGAAGAAACAACTCCTTATGATATAAACCAAAAGATGCATAATTAATATATCGAAGTAACTCCATACTCCATAGATCTGTACAAAATCACAACGAGCAAAAAGAAACCCTAGACTTCGAAGACACAAAGATTCAGAATCCCATAAAGCATCAAACCATTAAGATGGCAAAGTTTCACCTACAAATTGGAGATCTGCATTCAATGGAGATGGAATTTTACAAAGCGCGAAAAGAAATTTTTTGAAATTAATTCCATCCCATGTAAGAAAAGCAGTTTTGTTTGAAGAAATAGTACCAAATTCATAAAAATTAAAGAGGCCGAAGAAAACCCAGTTCATTTGAACTTGGGCTGAGCAAACTACAACTCGGAAGTGTAGATCAATGACCTAGAGGTCAAATCAAGCGCATGCAGTGACAGATTGCAACCATAGGAACAAATTGGTTGACTCTCTGAAAAATGTGGAAGCAAATTATGTGAAGGAAGACCGAAATCAACTATAAACCACAACAATACCCAGAAAATCTCATAAAAAACTTCCATTAACCCATTAACTGGGAAGAAAAAACAAATGGGTTGCTAAGAATCACCTCGAATTTGGAGATGGAAGTAGTTCCGATCTGGTTTCTCTCCGGTGTGTCCATGTCCACCGGCTTACCTGTTCCTCATTCCTCTACAAATATCACTCTCCTACTACTACCTCACTCTCGCTCTCTCTACCTCACTCTCGCTCTCTCTGCTTTGCTTAACTTTTCTCTACTTCTTTCACTTTCGACGACTTTCTTTTTTTCTCTCTTAAGAAAGAGGGTTTTGGAGATGAGATTCAAGAAGCGGGAAGGCGGGAGAGTAGATTTTCTCGTGGAGATAGACCAGACCCCACTAATCAAAGGTCGACACTCTCACAAACCCTCCACTCCACAGCTGTGCGTCTCTCTCTATGTTTTCTTTTTGTTTTTGCGAAAAGAAAACTATTTTATTATCACCACTATACACCACTGCCATTAAACAAAAGTAACGGAGCGACGATCCTCTTTTACTGTGTCTTGATTTTCTCGGTAATCTCTCTCTTTTATTTTCTTACTTTTTCTCTTTTCCGTAATAAATTCATTTCTCTCTCTTTTAAATTTGTTTTCATGCAACTCCTTTTTTTGTTTTTTTTCTAAACTAAATCATCAGATAAATTATTTTATAGAATTAGACTATTTTTTTAATTTTTATTTACTCTGACTCATGACGTACGTTTTCTTCATTTTTTTCTCATAATGTTTTTCTTACACATTAACAGACATTCTCTCTCTTCATCTTCCATATTCATTTATTTTTCATGTTCTAAAAATTCATTTTCTCATAAACTCATTTTCATTTTTTATTTTTTCATACTTCATTTGCTTTATAATTTTACAACTTTCTCATTTTTTGAAAAACTAAGGTCGAGAATTAAAAATTATTATTTTTGTTTTTGGAATTTTGGCAAAAAATTGGTGATAATTTTGACAGGAATTTTTTGTTAATTTTAGCTTTTGCCTAGATTTGAGAGAGAAACATTGTAGAGAAAGAATGAGTTTTGTTAATTTTAATAGGTTTTGTAAATTTTTATAAGTTTTGTTAATTTTTGTCAATGGATGGTTACACTGACGCCGTGTAGCTATCGTGTAGTCTACACGATGGGGGTGCGCTGACGTCATGTAGCCATTCGTTAACAAAATTCCCAAATTAACACGGATCAGTTTTGTTAAATTTAGCTTTTGCCCAGATTTAAGAGAGAGAAATTGTAGAGAGAAAATGAGTTTTGTTAATTTTAATGGGCTTTTTGAATTTTTGTATATTTTGTTATTTTTTTCAATAGATGGTTACATTGGCATTGGGTAACCAGTGTACACGATGAGTTTTGTTAAATTTAGCTTTTGAGAGAGAGCAAGCCGTAGAGAGAGAAAAGCTAAATTTAACAAAACGCATCGTGTACGCTGGGTACACGACGCCAGTATAGCCATCCATTGACAAAAATTAATAAAATCTACAAAAATTTTAAAAACCTACAAAAATCATCAAAACTCACAAAAATTAACAAAAACCCATTAAAATCAATAAAACTCATTATCTCTCTACGGTTGTTCTCTCTCAAATATGGGTAAAAGCTAAATTTAACAAAACTTATAGTGTTGTTTTTGGAATTTTGTCAACTGATGACTACATTGGGTACACGGTGGCTACACGACACCAATGTAACTTTCGTGTAGTCTACACGATGGTTACACGACTCCAGTACTCCCATCGTGTAAACTAAATGATGGCCCTACGATGCTAGTGTAGCCATCCGTTGACAAAAATTAACTAAACCAACAAAAATAACAAAACCTACAATAATCAATAAAACCCATTAAAATTAACAAAACTATATCACTCTCTACAGTGTTTCTCTCTCAAATCTGGGTAAAAGTTAAAATTAACAAAATTCATCAAATTTCGATCAAAATTCTCACCAATTTTTTGCCAAAATTCTAAAAATAAAAGTACGATTTTAAATCTTAACCTAGTTTTTCAAAAAATGAGAAAGTTGTAAAGTCACAGAATAAATGAAACATGAAGAAATAAAAAATGAAGATGGGTTTATAAGAAAATGAGTTTTTAGAAAATGAGAAAGAGATGGAGAGAGGAAGTGTGGGCTAGTGTTAAAGAATGGTATTAAGGGGGAAAGAGAAAATGTGAAAAGGAATGTGGGTCACGGGTCAGAGTAAATAAAAATTAGAAAATTGATGTAACTCTGCAAAATGATTTATCTAGACATCTAGTTTTGAAAAAAATCTTTTTTTAATTAATGTGGTTTTTATTGGCATTTATTTATAGTTAAATTAAGTTCACATCTCAATTAAATAATTTATTTTTATATTAATCAGAAAATACCAAATTATTTATGTTGTGAGTGTTTCTGGATCCACTCGAAAAAATACACTGTTATTTTGTCTGATTAGGTCAACGCAGTGACATAAACCCCGACCTACACGAGGTTCATTGTCAGCCATCATAATGATAATCTAAATGCATATGTTAGAGGTCTACAGTTCTGTAGCTCAAGTCATAAACTTAAGAGTGCCAAGTCAGGTCGTCTATCATACGTTATCATAATCATTACCACTAAATACACTATTCTATGTGGTCTGCATCATAGAACCTTCATCCAACATGTCTAAATCACAATTCATCATATAAGACTATCCCAAACACTGTCTACAATGATAAACAATATTTTTACGACAACTCAATCAAATGACAATAACATTTATCACATCCTCTTAGGCTAATAAGAACGTTATAGAAAATATACAAATTTCTTGAACATACCTCTCATGTAAAATATGTTTTCAACTCTTTGAAAAAGTACAACTCAACTAGATCTTAGTGAAACAATACTAAATTTCACACAAAATACTTAGATAGTGAAGACTCTTTGATGCAAGTTCATCTAAGCACTCAACGCATCTCACATCATTTGGCAACGACAAATTATAACATTGTTTTCTATTTTACCTTTATATTAACTTTTTTTAAATAATATCTCCCCTCTTTTTCTTTGCAATTATGTTTACATATGATGATTTCCGAGGATTAATGGCGTGCAGATAATTTTATTTCCTTCAATAAAGACAAATAAAACAATACCCAATATATCTTTTTGATGTTATTGTCTAAATCAAAGGAAAGCAGATAGGGGAAATTGAACTATATGTTGGAAAAAAACGCATAAAATTAAAATCGCAAAATATACTACGGGACAGGTGAAAAATCCTTGATTGGCTATAATTAATAAAAATTAAGAATTATTAAATCAGAATTAATGACTAATTAACGCATGCAATATGTGATCGGCTGTCTGTTATATGAATTAATTGCACCCCAATGAAAGAAGAAAATCACATCAATTAATTTCCTTGTTGTTACTTTTCCTTCGTGCTTTGTCTCAGATTTGATGCCATGCAATTTTCACGGTCCTGTTTAGTTCTTCATTAATAATTTTCTTTTTTTTGACAGCATGATTTTATTTTTCTTTAGAACACCACTTAGTATATATTTAAAAGTCTAAAAATTAATTAAAAATTACACCCTACAAAGGGTAGAGTTTGTTACAATACAAACAAAAATACGCTCTATTTGTTACATTTTGTTATAACAAATTATCATATTGGATTTGAAATAACAAATTATCAATTCAATGCTATATCGAGGGCAAATATCTAGGGAAACATTTTTATAAACATTTTGTGACAACCATTTTTATAGTCAATTATAGTTTTTCCTTTCCTTTACATAATATATAAATAGCTATTAATAGATAATAATTTTAATTAATTACTAATTAAAATAAATGAAGATACATTTTTAGACAAATTTATCTCATTATTATCTCTGCAATGTTCAAAATCACTTCTTAGCATACATGTGTTGATTGATGATTGATTAATTTTCTTAAATTATAAATCAATATTAATAATCACCAATACGGAAATGTTGACATATTTCTAGGATACTATTATCCTTGATTTTTTTTGTTTCATTATCAATATTTATCACCAATCGCTTATTTATCATTGTAATACCTTTTAAAAGTTCTATGAAGATAGCTATCTACCACCAAAAAAAAAAGAATTTACCATGAGAATATAACAAATATTTTCCAGATTATCTAATATCGCTAGCAAAATTCCACACTAAACTAGCCAAAACTAAGAATGAAAGACAACCATGTTTTTTCATCTTTTGAAGGCTTATAGACTCATGTGTCTTTGTTAGCGACGAGCACAAGAAAATAAGATTCTTATCAAACAAACTTACCTACCTCTTTGTCGATATCAGTCGCAAGTCCATGATATCTTCTCAATCTGGTTTAAAATGATTCTAGAGATGATATAACTGTGGTTAATTATCATTTGTTTGACGAGAAGTTAATGTGACGTGTAGTGAAACATTTGTTTAACTTTTTTAGTTATATGTTGTTGAATTTAATTTATTTCATGATTTTGATAGGTTAATTGTGAGTTTAAATTATTTAATTGTGGTAGATTATTGATTGTGGTTATGTTGATTTATATGATATTGAATGTGGTAGTCACTTTGACTAGGTTAAAAGTGGGTTTAGATGATCCGATCCCATCATTGTAGATAATTTGGACTTTGTTTTTAATAATTTTTTTGTCAAATAATTATTTCCAATTTTACTAAATTGATTGTTAATTATTTTAATTTAATTAAGTGATATTTTGGGTTAATATTTAGATTTATTTTTATAAAAGATAATATTAATATTTTAAAGAACAAGTATATATTTTTCCGGACATACTTGTACGGGAATCACCATACTGGCTATCTTTGTCCGCAGATTTAGGGTCTCACTATTGGAATATGTCCATAAAATAGCATGTAATAACTATTTATTTGTATTTAATTATTTTTCATATAATAGTATTATTGAATTCTTATGAATAAATTAAAAGTTTTATTAAACTGTGTTTATAAATTACTCAAGTCCTAGAACTTTCATTAACGAACGAAGAGTGAAGACAAAAACGTCTTCATACGAACTCTTCTGAGAAACTTCAGAATGATATTCGCAATCTTAGGATCGGTTGAGCAATCAAATTTGATTACGATTGTTAGGTTGAATCAATGAATGCCAATTTTGGGGTATGTGAGTGGAGACTCAGACGGTTAACCTAGACATGTTATGACACGTTGAATAGATCAGTAATATATTAGTATAGAGTCCAAAATCGTTTACTTAGCTCTAAATCTAATTGTTACATCTTAAGAGTATTTTCATAATTACCTTAACCTTATGAACATGTTGAATAGACCGGTAAAAATTAGTTTAGAGCTCAAAACCGTTTTCTTAGCTCCAAATCTAATTGTTACACCTTAAGGATATTTTCACAATTACTTTTAATCATGATGTGAATACGTAACTTGACTTAATTAGTTGCAATTTTTGACATGTCAAATGAGCGAGTTCAAATTGGAGGGCAATACATCAGCTGGTGGGATTGTAATTCAATTAAGTTGGAGTTACGTGATTCACAGATATGAAAATTCGTGGTTGGATTGTGAAACCAACAATATCACATTATGCTTTATTGATGGGTATGTGAATAAATTAACCTGACCAGTTATTCAATCAATTGAGTCATTGATTAAGACTTGTAAATTGTACAAAACAATTCACTATTATATTTTTTTTATTCATAGTCAATAAAAGAGTTAAGAAACTAATAACGAGAGGGGTAAAATGATAATTTTACATGCCACTCTTGTTACAGATATTCACGATGAGTATTATGTTAAAATATTATGTGGACCGTGAAAATAAAAATAGTTTATTTACACCAACAAAAAATGTAGCGTGCATGAATCGAGAGTTGATTCGGCATCGAACCTATAATGGAGTTGTACAATGTCAGGATTAAATAGGTCGGGAATATATGGAGATAAATTCATCGGGTATTTGAATCATTGGCTTTGTTCATGTGGGTCCATTCGGTCTCAAAAATAGCTAATGAGAATAGGAATAGAGAAACGAAGTAAATTGGATCAAAATGTATTTGGGTGCCAAAACATATTTCCTACACTTATACGTGATGAGTGATGTCACTTAATTAATTAAGTGTGATTATATGTATTGAAATTAATTAGTTTATTAATTTCTAATTATTGGATAATTAGTAAATAAAAATAAACTACTTGATTAATTGATAATGATAAATTAAATCTACCAATTGGATTGATGAATCTCGATACAACTCAAACTCTAGGGAATATTACAATTTTCGGCAATTATGAATATATAGGAAGAATTTTCAAAAATTTATAAATATATAGGTATATTTGTAAATATCCAAAATTATATTTTATAAATATCTAATAGCAATCTGACTGCAGATAGATATTGTATTAGATACAGTCGCTTGTTAACAAAGCAAGTGTGAGAAAAAAAAACGTGTTCCCCTCCCTCCCTGTTGCCGCCGAAAATTATATCGAATGATATTTTTTTTTATTTTTCTTCTTAATCGTTTTGAGAGTCCACACTCAAATTCCAACACAAAATTCTCGTGCGAAATATTTCTAAAATTAATGGGTGGTTGTTGGTGGACGAAATTCACAAATCGTTATTGGAGTTCAAGTGCGTGATTCGAATCCCGAATCTTGAATAACACGAAGAACGCTCGAAGAAATTCAGTCAATTCAGAAATTCTCTAATACAAGTAATATATGAAAAATTATTTTTAACCTTATCTTCTTGTTTAATATCCTATATGTAAAATTGTACGTTGTTTATTTTAAGTAATTTAATTAGATTAATTAAGTTAATTGGATTTTTTTATACTTCACCCACGAACCATTTGTTGTTCTTTGATTAATTTTAAAACTAACCGGTCCTAGTAATTGGTAATAGAGCAATAGGTTCTTGATCATGCATACTGATATTTGAAACGAACGTATCATGATTTTTGTAGATATTTGCATATGATTTTGTATGGTAGATTCAAAATTATTTTGAATATGTCATGTGATTGGATCTATAACTATTGGCTCTAGACATTTTTATTTCAATTTAGAATTCATGTACGCCAGATTTGAGGCATTAGATTTAATGCAATTTTTTTTGTTTCAAAAGTTGTAATTTTGTAAATTTGATGTAAAATTGTCGTCGCCTCGAAACCGTCACCGGAAACCGCTCGAAACCGCCACCGAGGAGTCACTGGACAGCCACTGAGAATTCGCAGAAAGCGCACTGTTCACGCTGGGATTATTGTTCACACGGAATTACTATTCATGCCGGAGATAATGTTCCGGCGACCGGCAGTACTGTTCCGGCACCCATCGCCGCCGTTGTCGCCTTCCGCGCTGCCCCTCCTACTGTTGGGGGTTATACCCTCAAAGCATGTGTATTGACATTTTGATATGAAATTTAAAGAGGATTACATATTTCTTATAATTATTTTTTAAATTATTATTGAATAATTTATATCAATATCTAAAATTTTCATATTCATTAATGAGACTATGATATTGTATTAGTACGAGAGGATTTGATCATAATAATGAATAAAATTATCAACATCATATTAAAGTATAGAATCTTTAATGAATGGTTGCTAGTACGGTTCACTGAGTATTATAAATGCGTTTGATTTAGATCCAGATCATTGCTGTGGATAGACATCTTAGTGAATGTACTTTATCGAATAAGATTATATATGACAGGACTAATGTATATTATTATCTTTATTAACGTGTTGTTTATCATAAAAATTTAATACACATCAATTCGATGATCATATGTAGATTAGTCTGAATCTTGAGTAGTCATGAATTTCTATGCATGTCTATTGGATCTTTTGATTCACTCGTTAAAGTCTCTTTGTTAATCATTCCAGTGACTTTTGTTTTGGAGATTCAGTGATGTGGATGGCTGGGGACATGATCTTACAAGATTTAGAATCTAAGCTTTCCTAATGGATCGTATATTGGTTTCCTTAAATGTTAATTCTGGAACTGAATGGTTATTGAGCTCAAATTTAAAATAAGATTATAAATTAGTCATTCACTAGTTGATTAATGGTACTTAAAAATTAAGAGATATTTAGAAGGGTAAAATAATAATTTTGATCAATTCTAATCTACGAACCAATAACTGGAGGATAGAATTACATGAAATAATTATGCTAGTGGACTACATGAGAATACTCTATAAATACATTCTATAATCTCCGAGAGTGCAATCATATTTATAGTGGAATAATAATGAAACTAATAAATAATGTTTTTTGATTACAAAGTTTTATTAATAATCTGATTTATTGGAGCTTAGGATTATAGGTCCATGGGCCTCAAGTCACATCTATACTACGTTGTCTAGAGTGTGAATATTTCAAGACATGAGAAAATGATTGACTTACAAAAATAATTTTATTCTGGGACAAGCACATAATTATGAGATAATTACGTGTGATTAATTAATTAAGAATTAATTAATTAAATTAATTATATATTTTAAATATAATTTTCAGAAATTATATATATATATATATAATTATCAACTTTTATTAATTATCGATAAGTGAGACAGAATATATGATTTATGAAATTAGAGAATTAAATTATTATTAGATAATAATCTAAATCAACTAAATCTGTTATTTATGAAATAACAGATAAGTTAGTTGATAGGGATAATCATATATGATAATTTTGAATTAACTAATATCTAGATAATTATATGACTAAAATAATATTTAATTTGCAGTAATTGGCGCGTGTCAATCACTGATAAGGTATCAGATATTGACATGAACTACTGCGATGCCGCGTGGCACTACAGTAGTGAGCGTGCAATAGTGTAGTGACGCATGGCACTCCAGTGGTGCCGTGAGCCACTGTGCTGGCTCACGGCACACTGCACTGCCATGTGGCACTACATTTGTGCACAATTACAGTGAGTCCCACTATAGTTGCTAATTTTATAATAAAATATTATTTCAGTTTATCCGTAAAATTAGACACGTCATTATCTAGAATATATACAAAAATTATTCTAATGGCCTTAAGAATAATCATCAGTTCGTCAATCAATAGTTAAATTGAGAACACGGTTGGTGTCAGAGAAATTTTCTTATGTGATTAAATATTAATCAAATCTCTAAAATATTAATCATCACGTTCTTTTAGAGAATCGTCTCACTAAAGTTATTCTCAGTAAATATCTATATCTCATGTGTTAAGAATATCTAGAGACAGATAAAGTGTATTGTAATATTTTACATGCCCACACACGTCTAGTGCGTTGAGGATTGACTTGGAAGATTTCGATGTGGATCTCGGAGTCTACTGATTGCTGGAACGATTTCGTACAACAGAGGATCGATCGATTTTTGCAAGGACACTTGATATAGACTACAAGAGGTATATAATTTCTAACATTGTATGTTATAGATTTAATTTATGAATATATAATCGATGCTGACTCGTTGAAAAAGAGTTTTCAATAAAAGTTTTTATTTGGTTATCGTGGCGTTGCGCAAGTTTTATTTTATTAAAAAATTTGATTTTTATTAAAAGATTTGATTTTTCAAAAGGCCACGCGCCTTCACGCTTTCACTGCGCACGCGCCGCAACGACCAACACCTACTGCATTGTGTTGTCTCTTGACAGTTGTTTGGCTAATTCGTTTTAGGAGACCTCCAAGTTTTAGAAACCTAGGGTTTTTTAAAATTTGATTTCAAACTCATTTTAGTCCCTATATTTTTTTTACTTAATTCGGTAATTTTTCAACACTTTTTAATTATCTTATATTTTAAAATATTGTTTTAGAAATAAATCAAATAATTACTTGGTAATTTATTTATCAAGATAAAAATTGTTGGAAAATTAAATCTTAAATTGATTTTTTTAAAATAAGGGACTGATATTTTTTAAAGAGTTACAAAATAATGGGAGAACATGGAAATTATAGATCCCATGAAGATTAGTTCATAAATTAATTTGTAATTTATTTTTATTTTTTTTGTTATAATTAGAAATGAGTCAACGGGGAGATTAATTTTGAATGTATGATTTAGTTTTAATCGCGCATCATCATATAGCATACCATATAAAACTATGAATACGCTAATATCAAATTGCCATCTAGCATATACATGCATCATTGTAGATTAATTTATAATGGTTATAATTTGATTGTAATGTGAAATTTATAATGATTATGATTTTAAATCAGAATTTAAAATTAATAAAGGATTTATAAATTTCATCACATTTTTCAAATTAATAAAAGTTATGTTTTGAAAAACAACAACAAATCTAAAGTTTTCCAAAAACTAATTGGTGGGTCGTTTACGTTGAAACGTTCCCAAGGTCTCCAACGCAAACTTAATCGTGCCACGATGAATGGTTTAGAACCGCCCATAGCGGTCCTCTCTTCAATGGGAGAAACTTTAGAGTCGTATGACTTTGAGTCATCGAGTTGCTAGAAAAGTTAAGGCTTCTAAAGGAAGTGGTGGGGAAGGACGTCCTATAGACGAACTGTTAGTCCATAAAAACTTTTAAGAGTCGATGCGATGGTTAAACACTTAGATTGAAGCACGTTGAAATTCCCACTTCGGGGCTAGACAATGGGGCTAAGGTGACAAAAATCATTGATGATTACTTAAGCTAGATATGGACACATTTGAGCGTTAACCAAACGAGAAGAGTCTTAATGTGATAGGAGATAATTTGGACTTCATCCCTCAATGAGACAAACTATCATTTTTTATCGTAACATCATGAAGAAGATATTTTTAACGGATTTTTAAATATTTAAGTAGTTGCATCATGCAACATATGAGCATTTATTTACACTACTTTATTTATTATTTTCAGTAATCATGTCGATATCCCATCTCTCAACTATTCTTAACGAGAACAAATTTACTAATGAAAATCATGTCGATTGGAAATGAAATCTTGATATCGTGCTGAAGGTAGAAAAGCACAAGTTTGTGCTCGCTACCCCCTATCCCCTTAAGCCTATTGCTGAATCGAATCAAAGAGGAAAATGATACTTATGTTTCTTGACTGCCTTCTGATGAGATCACAAGATGCTACATCTTGGCATATATGAGCAATGTGTTGCAACGACGAATCAAAACTTTGAGACCGCCGCTGATATGATATTGAACATCACCGAAATGTTCAGAGATCAGGGTCGTTAAGCCATACAGACAACTGTACACAACTTCATGAACTGTAGGATGTAACCCGGAACCCCTATCAGAAAACATATAATGCTGATCATAAGTTATCTGAATGAGATAAAGATCGTGAGTGTTGAGGTTAATGGTGAAACTCAGGTGGATATGATCCTAAAGACTTTGCCTAGTACTTTTGAGAATTTCAAGCTTAATTATTCAATGAATAAGCTGAAGTACTCACTTCATGAGCTCATGAAGGAGTTGCAAACTACTGAGACTCTGTTTCTGAAGAGCAAGAGAAAGTCTGGAGAGGTTAACCTTACTGAAAGAAAGTCTCCCACCTCTGGCTCTAAGAAGAAATAGAGAAGATGTCTAAGGAAAGCGAAGAAGCAGAAGCTGAGAGCTGCCAAAGGCAAGAGCACCGTGAGAGTAGACAAGTCGAAAGACAAGTGCAATCACTGTGGAGCTGTTGGTCATTGAAAACGCAACTGCCCAGAGTATCTCAAAGTGTTGGGATCTAAAGGTATAGGAATGGTTAATGACGTCTGTTATGTAGCTGACTCTACTTTTTTTTGGATTGTAGACTCTACAGCTACTAACATATCTGTTACTCCCAACAGGGGTTCAAGGAAGTCAGAAGGTTTAATGAGGGCGAGTACAAATTTCGTTGGGGTAATGGAGAACTAGTATCGGTTGTATATGTGGACACTTTAATATTGAATTTTGAGAAACATTTTATTATTTTACGTGATGTTTATTATATCCCAGTTTTGGGGAAGAATCTTAGTTCTATTGGTGCATTAGTTGAGCAAAGATTTGATCTTAAATTCATTTATAAAGATATTGATATTTTTTGAAATGAATACCTAATTATTGTTGAACGCATATTTAATAAATTGTTTCATGTAAATCCAATAGTTCCAATACTGAAGTGAATAATGATTCACAAAAGGATAGTAAAAAGGTTGAAGTATGACTCAACTGATCTAGCATATTTATGGCACTTACGCATTGGGCATATAAGCCTGGACATGATTAAAAGACTCATGAAGGATGGTCCTTTGCAAACTTTAAGTGTGAGATCACTACCCATGTGCGAATCCTATATTGAAGGTAAAATGACTAGGAGACATTTTTCAGCAAAAGGTAAAAGAGCCACTCAATGCTTGAAATCATACATAGTGATGTATGTGGCCCATTGAATATCCGAAGCAAGAGGAGGTTATGAGTACTTCATAACCTTCAATGATGACTACTCACGTTTTGGACATGTTTATCTAATGCGTCAAAAGTCTGAAATCTTTGAAAAGTTCAAAGAGTATAAGACGTTGGCTGAAAAGCAATTAGAAAACCAAGTCAAAACACTATGATCTGATCGTGATGGAGAATACTTGCTAAGAGAGTTCAAAAACTTTCTTAAGTAAGAATGTATTCTTTCTCAGTTTATAACACCTGGTACGCCACAGCAAAATGGTGTGTCAGAGAGAAGGAATTGAACTCTGATGGATATGGTTAGATTCATGATGAATTATTCATCCCTTCTAGATTCCTTCTGAGGATATTCCTTAGAAGCTGCGGCATATATTCTGAACCAAGTTCCGTCGAAGACGATGCCTTATACACCATATGAAAAATGGTATGGACGAAAGTCGTCTATTAACCATTTCAAATTATGGGGGTGCCCAGCACATGTTCTAAGACTGAAGACAAGCAAGGTGGCCAGTCGTTCAGAGTTATGCATGTTCGTAGGATATCCTAAACGAATGAAGCGTTACATCTTCCACAGTACGACTGACAAGAAAACATTCGTTAGCACGAATGCTCATTTTCTTAAAGAATATTACATTAAAAGTGTACAGCCAAAAAACACAATTACGCTACATAAATTATTGAGTAGGAGGACAAGACTCCCCAATCATAATTATTTATGATTCAATCATGGAAGAACCAAGACAAGAGTCAAAGCCTATGGAGCCTCGACTTAGTGAGAGGGTTGTGAGACAACCTGAGAGGTATATGTCCTATGGACAAGCTTTGAAAGATGTCTCAGATAAGGACCTTGATGAACTTGTCTCCTACTTAAAGGCCATGGCTGGTCCAGAAGCAAAATTATGGCAATAATCCATGAACGTTGAGATACATCCGATGTATCTCGAATGGAGTCTGGAAACTTGTAGATGTTGGGGGTTATGCCCTTAAAGTATGTATATGGACATTTTGATATGAAATTTATAGAGGATTACATTTTTTTTACAATTATTCTTTTAAATTGTTGTTGAATAATTTATATAAATATCTAAAAATTCAATATTCATTAATGAAATTATGATATTGTATTAGTACGAGATGATTGATATCATAGATAATGAATAAAATTATCAGCAACATATTAAAGAATGAAATCTTTAATGAATGGTTGTTAGTACAGTTCACTGAGCATTATGAATGCGTGTGATCTAGATCCAGATCATTGATGTGGATAGACATCTTAGTGAATGTACTTTATGTAATAAGATTATATATGACAAGACCGATGTGAATTAATATCTTTATTAACGTGTCATTTATCTTTATTATGAATGCGTGTGATCTAGATCCAGATCATTGATGTGGATAGACATCTTAGCGAATGCACTTTATGTAATAAGATTATATATGACAAGACCGATGTGAATTAATATCTTTATTAACGTGTCATTTATCATAAAGATTTAATTCACATCAATTCGATGATCATATGTAGATAAGTCTGAATCTTGAGTAGTCATGAACTCCTATACATGTCAACTGGATCTTTTTATTCACTCATTAAGGTGTGTTTGTTAATCAGGCTAGTGACTTTTATTTTGGAGATTTAATGATATGAATTGTTGGGGACATGATCTTAAAATATTTAGAATCTAAGCTTTCCTAACGGATCGTTGCTCTTAAGTTTTAATTATGGAACTGAATAGTTATTGAGCTCAAATTTATAATAAAATTATAAATTAGTCATCCACTAGTGGCTTAATGATTTTCAAGGAGTAAGAGATAATTAGAAAGGTAAAATGATAATTTTGACCAGTTTTAATTTACGAACCAATAATTTGAGGATAAAACTACATGAAATGATTATGTTAGTGCACTACATGAGAATATTCTGTAAATACATTTTATAATCTCGAAGAGTTCAATTACATATTTATAGTGGGGTAATAATGAAATTAATAAGTTAAATTATTTAATTAAAAAGTTTAACTAATAATCTTGTTTATTGAAGCTTAGGATTATAGGTCTATGGTTCGTAATTCACCTCTATACTAGGTCGTCTAGGGTGTGAGTATTTCATGACATGAGAAATAACTTACTTGCAAATGAAATTTTTATTTTAGGGCAAGTACATAATTACGAGATAATTATGTGTGATTAAATAATTAATTAAATTATTTATATATTTGAATATAATTTTCGATAATTATATAGATATATAATTATCGATTTTTTTAATTATTGATAAGTGAGACAAAATTTTTTTAATTATTGATAAGTGAGACAAAATATCTAATTTATGAAATTAGTTAATTAAATTATTATTAGATAAAAAATTAAATCAACTAAATCTGTTATTTGTGAAATAACAGATAAGTTAGTTGATAGGGATAACTAGATATGTTAATTTTGAATTAACTGATATCTAGATAATTATATGATTAAAATAAATATTTAATTTGCAGTAATTGGCACGTGTCAATCACCGATAGGGTATCAGAAAGTTAACATGGACTGTTGTGGTGCTGCATGACACTATAGTAGTGAGTGTTCAACATTGTGGTGCCACATGGCACTAGAGTGGTGCCGTGAGAAACAATATCGTGAGGCACTATCCTGGCTCATGGCACACTGCAGTGCCATGTGACATCTTCATGTCGATAAGGTGTTGGACCTTCAGTCTGCAAAACTCCAAGAAATGACTTATTCCTTTTAGACATGGAGTCAGCCTCTCCAATGAGCAGTCTCCCAAGACCTCTCAATAAGAGGAAAATATGAGAAAAATTTCCTATGCCTCAATAGTAGGAAATCTCATGTATGTGATGCTTTGTACTAGGGCAGACCCTTGCTATGTCGTTGGTGTGATGAGTCATTTCCAATCTAATCCTGGAATCGAGCATTGGAATACCGTCAAACATGTCCTTAAGTATCTGAGAAGAACAATGAACTACATGCTTGTCTATTCAGATACTGACCTGAATATGACGAGTTATACTGATTCTGATTTTCAAGTAGACAAAGGTTTTGAGAGGCCCACTTCAAGATCGGTGTTCATCCTGAACGGTGGAGCAGTTGTAAGAAGAAGTATAAAGTAATCTTGCATTGCTGATTCTACCATGGAAGCTAAATATGTGGCAGCTTGTGAAGCTATAAAGGACGCTGTATGACTTAAGAAGTTCTTGAAGACTCTGGAAGTTGTTCCAGACGCTGACAAGCCCATGACACTTTATTGTGTAACAGTGGGGCTATAGTGAATTCTAAGAAACCTAGAAGCCATAAGAGATTCAAACACATAGAACGTACATATCACCTGATTAGAGAAATTGTTTAGCGTGGAGACGTTGTGGTTACGCATATTTCGATGGTCAACAACCTGACAGATCGATTCACGAAGACTTTAATCAGTAAAGTTTTTATGGTCAGCTAGAGGGCTTGGGGATAAGAGATTGTTCACTCCTACTTTAGTCCAAACAGGAGATTGTTGGAATATGTCCATAAAATAATGTGTAATAACTATTTATTTATATTTAGTTATTTCTCGGACATTAGTATTATTGTATTCTTATGAATCAATTGAATGTTTTATTAAAGTGTGTTTATAAATTACTCAAGTTCTGGAATCTATCATCAACGAACGAAGAGTGAAGATAAAAGCATATCCAGACGAACTCTTCTGAAAAAGTTCAGAATGATATTCGCAGTCTTAGGATCGATTGAATAATTGAATCTGATTATGATTGTTAGGTTGAACTAATGAATGTCAGACTTAGGGCATGAGAGTGGAGACTCAAACGGTTAACCTAGACATGTTATGACATGTTGAATAGATTAGTAATAAATTAGTTTAGAGTCCAAAATCATTTACTTAACTCTAAATCTAATTGTTACACCTTAAGAGTATTTTCATAATTACCTTAATCTTGAGGTGAATACGTAGCTTGACTTAGTTAGTTGCAATCTTTGATATGTCAAATGAGTGAGTTTGAATTGACGTGCAATACCACGACTGTTGTGATTGTAATTCAATTAAATTGTACGTGATTCACATATATGAAAATTCGTGATTAGATTGTGAAAGCAATAATATCACATTATGCTTTATCGATGAGTGTGTGAATAAATTAACCTATAATTTTACATTCCGCTCTTGTTAATGATATTCATGATGTCATGTTAAAATATTATGTGAACCGTGAAAATAAAAAGAGTTTATTTACACTAATAGGAAACGTAACGTGCATGAATCGAGAGTTGATTCGGCATCGAACCTATAGTAGAGTCATACAATATCAGGATTAAATAGGTCGGGAATATATGGAGATAAATTCACCGGGTATTTGAATCATTGGCTTTGTTCATGTGAGTCCATTCGGTCTCAAAAATTTAGAGAAACGAAGTAAATTGGATCAAAATGTGTTTTGATGCCAAAACATATTTCCTACACCTATACGTGCTGAGTGATGTCGCTTAATTAGTTAAGTGTGATTGTATGTATTGAAATTAATTAGTTTATTATTTTATAATTATTGGATAATTAGTAAATAAATATAAATTAATTAATTAATTGATAATGATAAATTAAGTCTATCAATTGGATTGATGAATCTGAATCTTGATACAACTCAAACTATAGGGAATATTGTAATTTTCGAGAATTATGAATATATAGGATGGATTTTCGGAAATTTAAAAATATATAGATATATTTATAAATATCAAAAATTACATTTTATCAATATTTAATAGCAATCTGATTGCAGATAGATATTATATTAGATATGGTTGCTTGTTAACAAAGCAAGTGAGAGAAAAATCATTTTCTTCTCCCTCCCTACTGCCGTCGAAAATTATATTAAAGGAGAATTTTGTTGATTTTTCTTCTTCAATCGTTTTGAGAGCTCAAACTCAAATTCCTACACAAAATTCTCGTGAGATATATTTCTGAAATTAACGGGTGGTTGTTGGTGGAAAAAATTCATAAATCATTCTTGGATTTTAAGTGTGAGATTCAGTTCCCGAAGCATGAAGAAGACGAAAAATGCTCGAAGTAATTTTTCCAGTTCATAAATTCTCTGATATAACGTATCAGTGAAAAATTATTTCTAACATTATCTTCTCGTTTAATATTGTATATGCATAATCGCACGTTATTTGGTTTTAAGTTATTTAATTTGATTAAATAAGTTAATTAGATTTATTTTTATATTCCGGCCACGAACCGTTCGTGGTTCAAACTTATTTTTAATTAACTTTTAAAACCAACCAGTCATAGTACTCACAATCAATCATATATAAGCATGAGAGATTGCATATGTGAAAAGGAAAAGACTAAAAATAGTGTAGCTTTCGAATGAGATCATGGATGAGATATGTCTGGAAGAATAACAGAAGATGAGATTAACAACCGCGTTTGATTTAATGTAGGTATGATATTCTCAAACTTTAGCCTACTAGTCAACTGTACGTGCATTGCACGTGTTGAATAAACCAACAAGAAATAATATGTATAAAATTTGAATATGACTGCATATAAAAGTGTTTGATCATCTTCTGACTTATTATGTCAAATACTAAGAATTCAATCTATTAAAGTTTGATGATGTTTTTTGTTATAGGTTTTGTGTTGATATAGAGAGTTAATAATATTTTTAATTAATATCTCAGTTTGACACGTTCCTAAATATTACATTTGGTTGTTAATCGTATTGTGAAGCTGGCCTCTGCTTCAGTTCCTTGCCGTATTTGGTTTGATGTGATTCCTCATACTGTTTTGATTTGATGCTTATATCGACTCTTGTTAATTAGTATTCTTGTTGCTATTTTATTGATGAATTTTATTCTCTAAAAAAAGTAAAAATAATATTTGAGTTATTAAATTATTCACTTTTAATATTATTTGATGTAATGTGACATATTTAACTAATTTATCTTTAAATTTTTTACAACTCATATATTTTTAATAATGAGAAGAGTAAATGTAACTTCATATAATAGTGAGGGCGTGTGTCAAAAAATGCATAGCCCTCTTAATCTCATTTATATATACTGTAAAAAAGGTAAAAGAAGATTTGAAAAATTAATTTCAATATCAAATTATTCAAATATCAAATTCTTTAACAAAATTCGATCTATAATTTATCTCTTAATTTTTCACAATTAATATATTATTAATAATTGACATTATAAATATGATTTTAGTAGAGAGAATATAAAAATATATAAATTTAAAATTTCATAAAATAGTAAGGAAAATCTGTGTAAAAATATTTATCCCCCAATCCCCATTTTAGAACATTTTAGAAGTAGTAGTAATAAACAAAATTAATCTTAAAATCCAAGTGAATGCAAGCATTTACACTCATCGATATTCTCTCTCTTATTATCGTTTACAATTCATATTTGTACTATAGAATTCATATACAATACTTATGGATTATTATAAAATAATATTTAAGTAGAGATAAAATTATATTTTAAATGTAAGAAAATGCAATGGTGACTTTTACAAAGAAAACACATCAATTTTTCAAATTGTTACTTTGTTAGAACTAGAAAAAAAAAACATGACCATGATGATGATACTCATGGCCCTTTATTTACATCTGATTTTCATGATAAAAAATGTAAACGACCTACTCAAACGTACTCGTTTTTTTGTTTTTACTTTATTTCATAGAATTTGAAGTAATTTCCTATAGCATATAAGATGTCATTAACAAACATGTGCTACGTTATAATTCAATAATAAGTCATTAATAAGTTTAAGTACAAAACTATTTAACACTTGAACATCTACTAATTTAAAAATATGCATCTCTCTTTCTATTTATCTACATAACATATGTTGTTAGGTAGGCCAACAGCGGAATGACATCATAGTTACTCTCTATTAATGACATTAAGATTTGTCATGACCATCCCGTGACTTAAAATTGATTATACATGAGAGAATGTGCCTTATCCATCAGGCCATTACATCTTATGTTCCATTGTCGTTATTTTGACACAGGAAAATGGAAGGAGGGAAGGGATGAAGTTATGCATATGAAGATACTCATTTTAATGTGTTTTCATTTCCCCATGACTGATACCTTGAATCATTCACAAAACATCATTTATCATATATTGTATCATGTTTTCTAAGACTATGCATTAATTATAATGGTTTAGAGTCAAGAAATAAATAAATAAATAATGAATATAATTTGTGAGTTTGACATGAACTCCAGACATCATGCATATTTTCTTCAACAATGTTGGACAAGGGTCACACCCCTGGATGAGACCATGAATTTTTAATTTCAATGATCACCATTTTTTTAAAACGTTTGTTATTTGGGATACTAATAAATAGAAAATTTCACTCTACTTAATACTTTTGATTGAATGTTATTTGTAGAAAATTGAGAGTCGTATGAGCATAATTGTTGGAAAATTTTGAGGCTAATTGTTTACAGTTTGTTGATCGGCGAATTCATCAAATTGGATACAATATGGGTATTTTATTATATATATGAAGAAGACAAAATATACAACATTGCATTTTTTAATATTATAAAAAATAGTTACAATATTATAAAATCATAAAATGAAAGGAATCCTTTATAACAGAGTCAAAGAAAAACTTCCCTCCTCACAAGTGATGAGAGTGATATTTATTAGAAATCAACTGGTTATGAAAAAAATTTAATAGAGATAAGTAGGGATTTTAATATAGTTGATGATGTTTTAGTCAAGCTTTAACATAGATCAGAACTGTATCTCTGATAATCTCTTAATATTTCTCTTCTAGTCATTAAGGATAAACACAATTTCTTTTGAAATTCTCTGTTTTTTTAATTAAAAAAGCCGGTTATGAAAAAAATACAGTAGAGCTCATTTGTATATTAATATATTAAAAATTAAATTAAAAAATGGACGTTTTACTGGTTATTATTATTATTATTTTTAAACATACTGGTCAGTTAATTAGCATTTTCCTAACTGTGAACTGCGAATGACTTGCTGCCAACACGACGTACGTCAGTTTTTGGCTCCCGATGGATTCAAATGAAAAATGTTCCACTGGGTGAGGTCCACCATTCTTTAAATGGACCCTTAAACTCATCATACCCATCCATCATTCCCACAGCAATGACATCTAGAGTGATAAGATCATTACACGTGCTTTATGAACCTCTATCATCCTTCATAAACATATGTTCATATCATCCTAACATATAATAAAACAGTAACATAAGACAAAAAAGTTACAGTAACTTGTAGGGTGTGTTTGTTATCATTTATGATAAAAAAATATTTTTATATATTGAAATAATAATATTTTAGTTCATTGTTATATCAATATTTTTCATAAACACACTTGTATATATTTTAAATCATATTAATTTATATGTAGAAATAATTTAAGAAATATTAAAACATGTGATTCTTATAGAAACAGACAAATATTTTTATATAAAATATGTTTCATGCTCCTGCACCTCCAACTCTAACAAGAACTTCCGCATCTCTATTCACATCTTACTCATATGTAGTCTCTACGCTTGAAAAAAAAGACTTTTTGATCGAATATGAAACGAGAAAAAGTGCGTGCATTTTCCTATCAATGCCCTTGAACTAACCTAAAAGGTTAGGCACGAAGGGCATTCTGAGGATGTATTTCATCAGCCAAGCACCCATATATCGATTTGTTGAAAACAGCTCCTTCGTCTACCGCACCTATTTGTATTGCTACAATCATGCTTACCGATATGCAACTGACTGTGAACAGGACATATGGCCGGGCATGACGGCTTTGCTTAAGACTGGAATGCTACCCCCGCTCGAACTCAAGAACTAAAATTGCTCATTCCCGTTCATGCTTGCTATAACAATTCCCTTGCCTACTAGACTTGTCTAAAAGAAGAAAAGATGCACGAGCCACTCTTTCTCTTATATAAGCTATTTTAAGATAGTGATTTGAATACATATGCGCTTGCCTTTACTACCTGCCTGTCTTGAACTATTGCACTTGCGCATACCTTTTTGGCTCTATCCAAAAGATAACTTGAACTGGCATTGTGACTAAAGATATATAGCCAATAGAAAGAAGTATTCCCAAGCTGGAGAGGAGAGAAATGGAATTTACAAGCTTTCTACCAATGACCGGAGACCCAACAATATTTATCAAGTAAATATGATATGTAATAATATTTTTTAAACTTAAAACCCTAAAATACTTTTAAATGAAACACTGGCATCGACTTAAGAGACTGCATAATCTCCATCATTTGTTATCAGTACACCTATTTACATTAAATAAAGCCACATTCCTTGGAGACAAGGAAACATTAACATAAGACATGATATAGTTTGCTGGCCGTTCACATCAAAGTTTTAAAATCCTCGTTTACATTGTCCCACCCACACACCTAGCATATTTGAAATAGTCATTGCAACACGTGTACGGTTTGATCTTATCCGATTGTTTCTTGATCTTACTTTTTTGTACCTAACATCTCTTCATTTTCCTCAAGTTAGCAGCAAATTTGGGGTTGTTATCATTTACTAGGCTCCATGTGGTCCCACTATAAAAAATATATCACGTGACTAGTAAAGAAATAATTAAATCCTAGAGCATGTATTTATTAGATATGATTATGTAAATTTACTGCTAGACTCACGTCAACAAACTAATCATAAATGAATTGAATATTCATTTGTGTTAATTTATCGTGTTGCTATATACCTCACATGGTAATATTTCATGATTTTGTTACTAGTGAGATTATTTTAAATTTTTGATAGATTACGTTTTTTTCAATCAAGTTTAATTTACTTTTATTAGTCCTAAATCTTTAATCTTTTCACGTTGTTGATGACTCAGACAACCGAAATTTATGTACTTTACAGAGCATGGTACTAAATTTGGAGGACCAAAGTTGTAATTAAATTACACGTAAATTTTTTATTAACATCGTATAATATATAATTGCATGGTAAATGATGAAATTTTACCAAAACTCATTCCAAGACGAAAAAAATGAGAAAGAAAAACAAAAAGCAAAGGTAAATGAATGAAACAAAATAACAAAAGGAGCAATATTTAAATAAGAAATTAATTCCACATTCTCTGAAGAGAGAAGATGATGCGAAATGATAGTGTCGACTACATGCGTACTTTACTACTAAAAAAACAAAGAAAAAAAGACACATGAGTAGCGCATAGAAGGGAGGATTTGTTTCAGCAGATGTGTCTGGTTTCACTGACACTTTTGTAAGACTAACCAAAACGAAAAGCAAAAGGGTAAGTTAAGATAGAAATTTTAACATATTATAACATGACATGTGGTTGTTTTTATCTTTTCCTGTTGTAATTTAATCATATTCTGTGACATGGAAATAAGTAAACTCTTCCAACATTACCTGTACTGACAGATTAATAATCAAATGAAAGCGTAGTTGACCATCTACTTGGCTCTTTCTTTTTTAGTTCTTAATTCAGGGATGCTCCTCGCAATTTGCGACTTATAAAGCAAATGATGAGGGACTGTGTTTGTTCAATAGTTATGTGTATTTTATATATATATATATATATATATATATGTATATATATTTTGTACATGGAGTATGAGTTTTGAATTTTAAGTTCGAGAAGCTGTTTTGGACATTTTATCGTATATGTGTGTACTTGTTGAAGTATGTGATACATAGTATGACCATGCATTTATTAAAAAAATGACTAATTATGTTGTTCTTTTATGCCAGATGCCAGTGTTGTTACATTTTTTTGGGTTAAAATCATAATATATTAGAAGATTGAGGATATAGTAACGCGAGCACATGACATTTTAGTATGGGGCCTATAACCACAAAGCTAACTTGTTTGGAGGGTGACGCTGTTCAATTGTGTATCTCTGACTGTCAAGCATGAAAAATGTCAAAGAGACCCAAATTAGTCTCTGTTTTTTTTTTTAATTCAAAGTTGAAAAAGATTAGTGGGTGCAATAGTTTATCTGTCGCTCAGTCAGCCTCCCTAGTGCCCAAAGTACAGAGAATGGGGACCAATCCTTCACACATTTCCCCACTAACCAGATCTATTGACTTTTGGGCATTGCTTTATGAAATAAACAAACACATTCCCCCTAGACTCAGATTTCAGCAATTCTAAACTATTAAGTACTTGGGTCAATGAAGACTTCTTTCTATATACCCATCTAATGTAATTTTTGGTATTTGGTGGATCTTGGGTTTGGGAAGGCCTAATTTGAACCCTCCCAACTTAATATTATGGGCTATCATAAAAAATGAGCAACTTAAAAAAATACATATATAGTTCGAGATAAAACTTCAATACAAAGTATGCAAAATTACAAAAAAGTAATAGTAATAAAGATTTCAAGGGGAAGTTTGCAAACTTGCCGAAAAAAAGAAGTTACAAAAATGACATGACTAAATAATTTACTTGAAAAATTACATAGACAATTTATTTACATTACGTCTGTATAATTTTTGTTACTAAATTAATTACACCGCCTATTTTTGTAATTTTTTTGAACCTTTATACAAATCTGCCCTCATTTTTGTTCATTTTGGTATTTCTGCCTAAAAAAATAGGGAAAACTAGGTTTGTGGGTCATTTTTGCACTGTTTTAGAAAATGTCCAAAAAAAATTTATTTCACAAATGGCCAAAAATGCTGATGATCACCATACCCGACGTGAGAGGCAACGAGATCAAGTAGAACACCGACATCTTGCTCCCTCCCTCTCTCACAACTTCCCACTGGAAAAATTCCATCTCCCTCTGACTTCCTCAGAGGATAAGTAATGAGGAGCACGAAAGGTCGTCGCAATAGGATCTGAGGGCCTAAACCCGACACTTCAATTTTCAGCTACGATCGATGACTGTTGCGGCGGCAATACCCGGCACGATGTGGCCTGCTCTTGTTATAGCACGACAGAGGAGCAGGAGCGTGTGAAATATTTTGGGCTTCTCGTCTTATGGAAATGGGAAGTAGTCAAGAAGCTTGGGCAGAGACAAATTCTGCAACAAAACCGAAGTAGTTCATATTACAAAGATCTATGGATTGGGTGTTTGATATCAGAGGTTCAGAGATCAAAATTAATAATTGTAGCTTAACAATTATTGAAGAAATATAATAATTTATTTGATTTTATAGTTTGATTTTTGAGTTTTTGGGTTTTGAGCGAGAGACATATGAAGAAGAAAAAGGAGGAGACATATTTTGGTGGGAACGGCTGCGGTACTAGTATGATGTATGATTATCACAGATGATACATAAAATATACGTATTATATATTATGATCTACTGATGATATATTAAAATATAGTATGATATATAAATATATCATAGTATACCACAGATGGTATATAAAAATATATTATGGTATATTGATGGTATACTAAAATATACTATGATATAAATATATATCATAATATATTTTTATATACCATAGCACACATGTACATAAAAAATTTTCAGTTTTATAAAAAAAATTACAATTACAAGAAAAACCCGATCATTCTCGCAAATATTTTTTTTTTTGTCATTTTCTTACTTATTTTTCAAAAATGACTTATTTACTTAAATGAACCTAAAAATAACCACCGGGACTGCACGTAACCAAGGCCCACGCAAAACACAGGCTAGCACCCATCCACCACGGTCGTCTCACATAGTAACAATAAAACGACCATGGATTAAAAAATATGTGTATATATACATGTTAATTACATATATTAATTTTGTGCTTGTATAACTTAGTGATTTTTTGTAAAACTATTATGACAGGTATTGCAAACACCATCGTATTAGAGTTTCATAATATGATGAGATGTAGAAACACCATCGTATTAACAACAAATGTGACGTTGCTACACCAACCGTCTTATTAAACATACTACAATTTGTTGTTAATACGATGGGTATTCTACCCCGTCGTACTAGAATTGTGTCAAGTACGCCCCGTCGTAATAGACTTTAATACGGCTGGCTCTCTAAGCATTCTCGTACTTGAAGTGCGTCAAATACGTCGGTGCCTCTAGGGCCCCTCATATTAGATCATCATGTTTTAATAAAAAAAAACTAATTGGCAGGTTTCCTCCTACCCCACACGTATTCGTCTCCTAGCGCCCTCAATCCACCGTCGCGTTTGTTTCCCCGTCTTCTTCGGTCGCCCACACCACCATCGTCTTCATCTCCCACAACCCCGTCGTTAAGCCACAAACAACTCAGTTTTCTTCCCTGTTCTTGATCTATGGTTAAGGGTATAGCACCAAAATTTGAAAAGGCACAAACAAAAACTCTGGCTCCACTACAGCTTATGCTATGAACTTCTCATGTTATGTGACATGGGTTTTGAGATTTTTGTGTTGTTCCTTCAGTTGCGGACATGTAGAATCCATGAATTAAGTTGGTTCCTTTATCCATTGGGTCATTAGTTTATTCGGTCATTGGATTTTTATGTTGTTCCTTCAATGACAGACATGTAGAGTCCATAAAGTTGTTTCCTTTATCCATTCGGTCATTAGTTCATCCAGTCATTGAATTTTTGGGTTGTTCCTTCAATTGTTCAGCCATTTCAGTCATTTTCATGTAGAGATTTTTTATGCTAGATTTACTGGAATACCCAATTAGCAATTGATGCAGGACAATATGAATATGAGGTCAAATATAGGGTCAAGAAGAGTGACCAAGTTCATTTAGCATCCGAATAGCAATTTTAGAGTTACTTAGACTTTATTGTTTCGTTTAGTATTTAGTAATTTCCTTCCTAGAATTAAATTTTAGACTCTATAGAATATGTTATTATGCTTTTGACCGTGGACGTTGAGAAGAATAACATTTTGAGAGTTGTTTTTTTTATACTAAAAGTGTGAATTGTCTTGAGAAAAAAACAAAAGGCTATTAAGAATGAATACTTTAAGATTGAGAGTTACCGAGTTCTTTGTTTTCTTGTTTGTAGTGCAGTTCAAGTCCATAGCCCCGTCCAACAGCTCCATGTAGAGATTTTTGTGTTGTTCCTTAAAATTTTCAGTCATTTTCATTTTATTTTTCTCGTAGATATGGATGAAGATGACCCGAATTATGATAAATTGAATAGAATAACTTGGATCATGATACAATGAACGAGAAGAAAAGAAGCGGAATAAGAGGGTCAACTTCGATAATGAATGTGATTGGTCTTTCTCAGATGATATGAAATATCAAAATATTTTACCTCCACGTGTGAGACGTTCTTTGGGTAGGTCGAAGAAGAAAAGATACTCGTCTTTTATCGAAAAATGCCAGAAGATAGATGCAGTAATTATGGTATTTTGAGTCATAATAATAAGACTTGTAAGAATCCAGTTAAAGGTATTGATAGATGTGCTCGTAAAAAGAAACACTTGCCATGATGTGATTGATGGTTTTGATTTTAATGTCGTTTAGTAGGCTAATTTCCTTACTCAGATGATTTTGATTTTATGTTTCGGATTTTTTTTATTCTAGTGTATGAATTTTACCTTTAGATGAATGTTCGTTTACATATACTGTTTCAAGTGTGGAAATGAGAAAAAAATGAATTTATATATTAGTTTGCTACTCTTATTCTAGGTGGGGTTGTATCAAATAGTTTAAATGTGAACGGTATAACATTCAAGCTGAAAATATATGTATTGCTTACTAATTGTATAGCTTATGTACAATTTATATTTACATACCGATAGTATAAATTGTGTACTTACAGTATATTACTATATATCATGTAAAACCTTTTTATTATAGACATGCATATAATCCTTGAATGTGTTTTGACTTATACTTACTGTGATATTTAACAAGAAACTTATCTATTGATATAAAAAGATTAACGTAACGGAATACTATGAGTAATAATTTTATATATAGTATATTTTTATTGACTCATCTGTATAAACATTATGAAAAAAGTTAATATCAACGTAATTTTTCTCATCATTTTCACCTATTAACAAGAAAAGTTGGATTAAGCTCGTTGATTCCTAGAATGTTTGTGTTGCTATAGGTAAAGATTGAACCAAAATAATAACATTTATCCTACCCTAAACCCTAGCAATACATTACAAGCCTACGAAAGTCCTAATGCTCCCAAGTGTTGTTGGTTGTCTACATTAGTGGAGAGTGACGTGAAAAGTTGGCCTATAAAGTTCTAATCTATTAGGAGATTAAAATAGATCCACTTTTAAAAGATTTGGTTGCATAAACTTATTTGAGACTAAGAAGTTGGACGGCTTAAAGCGACACACACCCACTCGGGATTTTTCAAGGTTAAGTATAAGTTGAAATTTGTGTTAAAATTCTACATGATGACATTTAAGAAGTTTTCTTGAGTTATCACTATTTTGAAATCTCCGAGACAAATTTAGTGAGTCAAAACATTTTGTCACTTGTTCCATAGTTTTTCATAATTAGAGTATATTGTTTGATTTTTTTTTTATCAAGGACTAGCAAAAATTCATTCTTATTAATTTAATTAAAATTAACTTTATGAAAGTTTAGTTTAACATTATAATTTATTTAAATATTAATAAAAAGTAATTAAATTAATGTTAAAATTTCAAGCAAAAATATTTTTTTATTATATGTCTTATTTTATTAATTTAATTAAAATAATTTATTTATTTATTTAAATATTATTAATTTATTTAAATATTATTAATTTATTTAAATATTAATAAAAAATAATTGAAATTAATGTTAAAATTGCATTTCAAAATATTTTTTTAGATAATATATAACTAAAAAGGGCAAAGAAACTTACTGTTATCTACACAAATTTACAACAAAAGGTAACATATATTAAATATAATAATCATATATTATCATTCATCACTTCATAGACCACCGTGCATAACCAAACATCACACTCATATTTTACAAGCAATTAAATTGCACGCAATTGAGTTACCAGCAATTGAATTGTGATGATCATTCTAGATTGTGTGAACCAAACGACCCCTAGGTTATAAAGGTTTTCCGTAAAATGTTTTTTTTTTGTACAGAGATATCTGAAGAAGAAATCTCTTATTAAACCCATTGCAAAAAATCTACCAATTGCATACATTCCACGGGCCCTAGAATGTCTCTACAAATGCACCGAAAACATGGGAGCGAATATGTTTGGTTATGAGGCTAAAAGGTATTGTGATAAAGTTGGTATCATCCAATTTTGTGAAATTCGTGAGATATTAAGTAGTATAGTGTCATTGTATAATGAATAAGATGTTTAATAATCGAAACAATTATTCTATTTTTATTAGATGTTGCTCCTTGCTTATATTTTAGAGTTTAATTTCTTGTAGGCCCCTTTAACAAAAATTTGCAAGAGCAAAACATTAACTTATTTTCCTTTGTTGATCCATCGCACATAGGTGAAGCATGGGGCAAGGAGGATGAGAGAGCACACTACATTGCTTATGTTTTGAGAGGCATGTGGCTTGGGCAATATGTTTTTTCTGCTCCATTTAGTTTTTCGCATAATTGGATATTGGTCGTCATCGATGTTTATAGAACTATGCATATTGCTTCGACTCTATGCTGTTGTTAACCATAAAGACCCAAAAGAAGTTGTTTTGAAGTAAGTTTCATTTTGTAATTAAGAGTTAAAATGTATTATGCATTATTGTGAGTATCATTTGATTTCGTTTATTGCAGGGCCTTAAAGGTCGATAGAGATATGCTAGGAAGTACAATTAGGAAATCCATGAATAGGGCAAAACCACAAGTATCGATTTATACATTTATTTTGTATATGCTAACGTGTTCAAAATGTTAATCTATATAATTAATGTATAATAGAGTCCTAACTCCTAAGCAACCTGAGAGCGTTGAATGTGATTATTTTGTCATGCGCTTCATGAAAGATATCATCACGAATCGTCACAAGCGTATGACTGATATGGTACATAAATATCATTTCACTGTATTTTCTTTTATTATAGTGTACAATAGTGGGCTAACGTTTTTATGACAGTTCAAGGATAAATTTACTAGAAAACGAGGCGCGCAGAGGAGGCGGTTTATTTTAAAAAAAATTATTGGAAACATAATCGTGATGCCACAAGTTCCAAAAAATATTTTTTGTGAAAAATAAAATTTCTCAACGGATTCATTATATATCTATACATCAAGTTAAAGACATTCATAGAAAGTAATAATACATCTTGAAGTTTATCAAGTGTCTTGCTATCTTCTAGTAAAACAATGAGCGTAAGATTTCACGAAGAACGAACTGTGAGATCCAACCAAGATTTTTCAAACCAAATCGCAAACACACTAGGACGTGTTGGCACGTAGAATAAATAAAAAATACTTTTATGTCTCTAGAAGTGATCAACACATGAGATTTAGAGATTTGAGAATGACTTTTGAGATAAAACTCTGAGAGAGAATTGGAGAATTCACAGAATTTGATTAATAAATTAGTCACACTTATGACTACTTAATGAGGCCAATAGAACATTATTTATATATTCTAGGGTAAGGCTCGTTAGAATTTAGGGTTTTCATAAAATAATAAATTATTTACAAATGTGTCATCGCAGTCTGCGTAGTTCATGGCATTGCAGAGTCTCACGCATCACTATAGTGTTGCGTGGCATGACAATGTGTCACATGCCACTGTAGTGCCACGCGTCACTACAGTGTGTCATGCCAATCCTTTATTCAAAAATCAGTTATTGGCATGTGACAGTGTAACATGTCACGTGACAATTTTTTCAAATTTACTATTTATTTTAATCAGATAAATATCTAGATATCAATTAATTTAAAATTAACTTTTATGATTACACCGGTCAACCAACTTATCTGTTAGTTTAAAAATAACAAATTAGTTAATTCAAATTCAAATTACTATCTTATAATAATTTAATATTATTTATTTTATAAATCAAATATATTGTCTCACTTATCGATTAATTAAAAAACTAATAGATATAATTAATTAATTATAACTTCTAAAAATTATAATAATTGATTTAATTAGTTAATTCTTATTTAATTAATTTTAGATAATTATGTCATAATTATAAACTTGCCCAGGAACTTAATTCCTCTTGTAAGCTAGTTATTTTCTTATGTCCTAAAACATTCACACCCTAGACTATGTAGTAAAGAAGTGGTTTAGGGACTATGGACCTATAGTTCTAAGCTCCAATAAATTAGATTATTAATTGAACTTTTTAATTAAATAATCTTATTTATTAATTTCATTATTACTCCACTATAAATATGAAAGTGCACTCTTAGTAATTACATAATATATTTACAGAGTAATCTCGTGTAATCCATTGATATAATCAATTCATGTAGTTTCGTCTTCCAATGATTGGTTCGTAAATTAGAGCTGGTTAAAATTATTATTTTATCCTTATAATTACCTCTTGATTATTAAGTACCATTAATTCACCGGTGAACGGTCAATTTATAATCGTACTATAAATTTGAGCTCAATAACTATTCAATTCTAGAATTAACACTTAAGATAACTAATATATGATCCTAGGAAAGTTTTGATTCTAAATCTTGTAAGATCAACTTCCCAGCCATCCATGTCACTGAATCTCCAAAACAAAGTCACTAGTCTATTTTACAAACAAAGCTTAACGAGTGAATCAAAAGATCCAGTAGACATATACAAGAGTTCATGACTACTTAGGATTTAAACTGATTTACATATGACCATCTGATTGATGTGTATTAAATCTTTATGAGAAATGATAAATTAATAAAGATATTAATTCACATTGATTCTGGCTTATATAATCTAATTATATAAAGTACATTCACTAAAATGTCTATTTACATCAAGGATCTGGATCTAGATCACTTGTATTCAAAATACTTAGAGAACCGTACTAGCAATTATTCATTAAAGATTCAATATTTTAATATCTTACATATTATTTATTCATTATTTATGATCTTAATCTTTTCGTACTAATACAAGATTATAGTCTCATTAATGAATATAGAATTTTTTAGATATTTATATTCAATAATAATTCAGAAAAAATAATTATAAGTAAAATGTATTTTTGTTAATTTCAAATTAAAATACATTTACACATGCTTTGAGGGCTCTATGCCCTACAAAAACAACGTATACATAAGAAAGCTTGATGAAGTACATTCTGAATGGGCTGATCATTTCACTAAATGTATGTTTCGACTTAGATAACTTTAGGTTACTTGTTGAGGCATAAAGTTAGATATAAGCTTCTTTTTCTGATTGTATATAAGTGTTTTGGTGTAATTTGAAGCTTTTCATTACAAAGGAGTATTAATTTTTAACATTGGAAGTGATTTATAAATTGTTTTAGCACTAATTCTTAACATTAAAACTTATTATGAATTAATCCCAATAAACATTGACTTGATTATGTTGTAGTCATTTATGTCGTAGCATATTCTGTGTGGTCAGATTCTCTTAGATGGCAGGATTGAGATAATTATAAAATAAGTAGAAATCTTACTAGATTTCAACCTTAAAATATAAGGGTTTGTAGACAAACCGTCGTATTCGTTTTGTTAGTTATTATTTAAAAAATGGAGACATGTGGTCATGAATCAAGGAAATAATGATGATTAGTCTAGAAACCATCGTATTTAATAGAGTATAAAATACGACAGTTCCTAAAAGCACCGTCGTATTATATATGGAGACATGTGTCTTAAAGCAGGGAAAGTACAACTGTTACTCTAGTCACCGTCATATTTGACAAAGTATGAAATACGATGGTTTCTAGAGACACTGTCATACTATATTAATTACGATGGTGTTTCCATTAATCGTCATATTTTATAATTTATTAAATACGATAGTGGCTAGAGTAACCATCATATTTACCCTGCTTTAAGACACGCATCTCCTAACCATGATTGACATTTATGACGATTCAATATCCAATGTCCTAATAAATTTTCCAAATATTTGAATTCCAATCTTTGAATATTATCGCGCTGCTTCTTTCCTTATTTTCTCATTTAGTGTAACTGAAAGAAGAGAAAGATCTCTTATAGATGTTAACGACTATGTATTGTAAATATGGTTGAAGTTGTAGAAGATTGTTATTTTGACAATCTTGAGAAATTTGAAAAGATGCTTAATGAAGCTGAGTAGCCATTGTACCACAATCATAAAGAGTTTACGAAATTTTCTGCATTAGTGAAGTTCTATAATTTAAAGCTAAATATGGGTGGAGTGACACTGATTTTTCAGATTTTTTGAGTGTGTTTAGGAGCTAAAGGGTGTGACCGTTACGTCACGTGAGTGCAGTTACAGGTATGATCTAGTCACAATAAACGATAAATATATCTCGAAAATGTGAGATTGAGATCTGACCGGTGAAGGACGACTTTGAGCCAGTCTATGAAATGTGACAAAACCAAACCGAACCGGCCGAACCGAATAAAAAATGGTCGGTTCTTTATGTATATTCGGTTCGAAAAAATCGCCGAACCAAAGTTTTGGTTCAGTTCAGAATTTGAATGTTTTTCAAATCGAACCGAACCGAACCAGAACTTTAATTTTATATGATTTTTTTATATATAATTTTTTTTATAAAACTGAACTAAACCAAACCGAACCGAAGTAAAAATTTAATTTATATTTGTTTTTTCAATTGTATCATTAAAAAAGTATGTAAAAAGTATTTTTAATTAATAATATCGAACCGAATAACCGAACCAAACCGAAACTCATGGTTCGGTTTTG
Source organism: Datisca glomerata (assembly GCA_003255025.1). Lineage (NCBI taxonomy): Eukaryota > Viridiplantae > Streptophyta > Magnoliopsida > Cucurbitales > Datiscaceae > Datisca > Datisca glomerata. Next base: position 1,555,258 of record QANY01008662.1, read on the forward strand.
TCAACGAATTGGAGTTTCGGTTGGGTTTGATTTTTTGCCAAAAAACCAACCGAGCCGAATCGTGAACACCCCTAAGAAAAGCTGTCTTGACTTTGATTTGTCATATCTCATAGTCAAAACTAGTGGCTATGGACAAAAAGATGTGAATGAATTTTAGAATGGCCATAGGGAAGAGTGTCTCTTCATCTACAAGTTCCCTAGACGGGATTTGAATACATAGATTCTATTTCCTGGTTCATGGTAATGGAATACGTCTAGTCACAACATACACTTCATGATCATTTATTATTACCATGGATGTACCTGACGAATTAAAAAACCATTATAAGCAACCTATGAGAGGCACACTTAGAAGTGAGATACGTCCATTCCTAGCGTACACCTAATGATAATTTGTCGTACCATGAGTGTACCTCGCGAAGTGAAATAATCATTCTAAGCAACATGTGAAAGGCACACTTAGAGATGAAAATTGTCCAGTCTCAACCTACAACTCATGATAATTTATTTACCATAGGCGTACCTGGCGAAGTGAAATACTCATTCCAAGTGACTTGTGACAAGCACACTTTAAGTTGAGATATAATCAGTCCTAAATGACCAGTGTCAGGTGCATTTAGTAATGTTTTGTCATGAATGGAACTTTTTCTTAGTCGTCAAGTTTGTTGATAAAGAGTTGGCCAAATGTTTGCTTAGCGATGATTTAAATCCACTTTTTCGTTCGTTGATCAATTGTTTAGCCTTAACGGCATGCACATTGGTACCCGTATAATGTGCGACCCCTCAGCTTCATAATAATCAGCATAGTCCATATCTTTATCATTGAACTACTGCACATAATTTGATAACTCCTCATTCAACACTTATGGGTCTCTTCCCAATTCTAGGAAGCTCACTATTTCTCTTGACATAAAAAAAAAACTTGGCGCGGTAGATGAGAGTCATTTGTGCACATGTCAGAACTGACCCCGATGTTGGGATGGAATCATCATAAACCATTGTCGCGTGGAAACTATCATATGAAGGTATGGTAGTGAGAACCATCAATCGTGGGGAGATGTCAACGACATGGGTCTGTCAGCGCGAGAGCATGCTGACTATTGGCTTGAGGTGTGTTTGTTAGTCATGAACGTACTAGTGTGAAAGAGTGCAACGACGTAATATATGTACCAATATGATGGGGTACACTACACGCTTCGTGGGAAGTAACATCACGTAAAGTATAAAATGAAATGTCATTATAAAATGTCAGAGAAGGTATCTTTATAGATCACAGATGGGGCATCGTCTTGATGTATGATAACTATGTCGTAGGTGAGTTGTAAGAGACTCCTTTATAGGTGTATTATGGGAGGCTCCATCATGAGTGTGCTATGACAGCGTAGTGATAGGTATGCTATGATAGCACAATGGCAGATGCGAGCAGTAACAGTTATGTTATTACAATGTAATGATAAATATACTATTGCAGAATGGTGGCATGTGTCTTACGGTACCGCATTCACAAGTGTGCTATGATAGAGCATTCACAGTCGTGCTATGACAACATAGTAGCAGACATGCTATGGCAAGGTAATGCCACATGTAGAATGGCAGGGCAACCGTAGGTGTGCTATAGTAACTCAAGCATAATAGTGGTGTGATAGCGTAGTCGCATGTATGATGTGATAGCATAGCTGCACATTGCGTACCTCACAAACAAACATTGTTTTAGTGAGAATGAGTAAATAGTGAAAAAAGGTAAATAATTAAATGAGCATATTTGAATATATAATAATTAGAAAACAATTTAAAAAAGTGAAGATTTATTAGAACTGATTCAATCATTAGCATCGTATATTTGTGATACTACACTAGGGCGATAGGCACCAATATACACTAGATGCAGTGGCGCGTGAAACACAATTTTATAGGAGAATATAATTCGTGATATGCAATAGCACCTAGGCGATTAATCACATTACAAAAAAAATAGTGTGGCAAAAACATGACGGAATGCCGACTGCACGAACTGTGTAATGGTGTCAGAACTAAGCTTAAGGCGTCGTTGCACGAGACGACACGTTTGCATGATACATGCAATGGTGTTGGACGCATTTTTCTAATTTCTTTTCAAATACTATTTTGATTTTGCATAAAGCAATATTTTTTACATTATAACATTAATCATCATGTAATTGGAGCACCGTTGCAACTATCACTTAATAGTCATTATCTAAAAGTTATTATGCGATAGTCATCATGTAAGGAAGTTTGTAGCATTGCACCCATCATGTAATAGTCATTACTAAAAATCATGAGTCGCAAAATTTTCATTTTGCGTTAAGATTTTCTTTACTAGAGTCCATGATATGTTCACGACTTTTTCTTAATTTGTTAAAGTCACGACTATTCAAGTGGATAGAGTTGTCACAACCATGTGGTCCCAGATCAATAAAGTGCATTATGTATTTCTTTACACAACCAATCTTCTCATTGTACTTGAATAACCTCTCTATCTGAAGCATCTTCTACAAATGCTCATGAGTGAAATATTAGTAAGTTTTGTCACGTGCCCCATGCACTAGTAGTACTTGTATTGCAGTAACGAATGAGGTGATGACAAGAGAAGAGCTGGAGGGTTTGCTTATGTTCTTATTGCTAGTAATCATCATAGGTCTTACGACGACGTTGATAATGACTGGCGCAGGGATGACGTAAGTGGTCTAAATTTAGACTTGTGATTATTTTGAGCTTGTTTGTAGCCGATCATTCCCAATCATATGTAACAAAGAAAGTGCACCTCAATTTCATATGAGAGTGCCCTGGAATAACATGTAAGAGTGCTCACCATTCTACATCATTGGGACTACGAAAATCCTGGTTGAGATTTGTAATCCTTGATATTTGTAGTGCGATTCCTCCCAGGTGTAGTGGTGATTACAATAGTGGCAACATGATTCTCTTAGGAAGTTCTCTCGTCTGTCTCATGTACTACCATGTTTGCTAGTAAGCTTGTGTGACTGTGAGTACGAGAGGAAGTCTTAGTAGATCATCCATGTCCAACCATAGTTGTAGATGCAATGACAGATCATCTCCTTAGTGGAGATACCAAATGTTCAAGAGCTAAGAGGGTGTGGCCGTGACGTCATGTGATTACAATTATAGGTGTGATCTAGTAACAATAAATGATAAATATAGTATGGGAATGCGGAGGTTGAGATCTGAAGGGTGACTGATAAACATTTTAAATCAGCCTATGAAAGGTGACAAAATGCTCTTGGAATGAGGAATTTAGTGAGAATTCTCTAAGTCTAGTAAGCGGGAAAGCACCAAATAAAGAAATAGTGTCAAAATTCCTTACAATGAAAGAGAAGGCTTCTATTTATAGAGAAGCTTCCATGTGGATTTCACTCAAATTAATAAGTGGGAAAGCACCAAATAAAGAAACAGTGTCAAAATTCCTTACAATGAAAGAGAAGGCCTCTATTTATAGAGAAGCTTCCATGTGGATTTCACTCAAAGAGAAGGCCTCTATTTATAGAGAAGCTTCCATGTGGATTTCACTCTATTTATAGAGAAGCTTCCATGTGGATTTCACTCAAATTAATCCATTGACTAATTGACAGTGGACCCTACGTAATGACACCTCAACAAGCTCGTTGAGGTGGCAATGTCCAATCATTGTTTGTTATAACTATAACCGTATGAGCTAGGGTATCTATGAGGAAGATTCTCATGTACTCCACCTCTCACATTGCGCCATGTGTCACGTGCAGTGACTACAAATCTAGGAAGGAAGAACACATTGAGTGCGCGACATCAACGAGATAGGCGATATTCGTCCGAGACCCTTCCTGATGGGTGTCCTAAACACTAAGTCCCTTCCCATAATGGGAAGATGGCATATCCATGACCCTCAAAGAGGTCATACCAGAGAAGAGATATCCTTTCCAATATAGCAGACTTTGTTCAAATCCTACCAAACCACATCCCCCATAAATATTCCAAGGTAAGGGATCCACTTAAGTCTTTGTCACGTGACTTAGTGGTTATAATGATATGATGGAATACATAGAAATAATAAATACTACAAGATACACTTTATGTCGATTTATCGCTGGCGTGTATCGAGCAGTCACATTGAAAAGTCAAAGCTGACACTTGAGTCAAAGTCATAACGGTCAACCATTTGAATGATGAAATGTGCACCCATGTACATAGTATGTTGGAGGGAATGCTTCCAGATGATAATCAAATGCATGTTTTGTTCTATGAGGCTAAGAAAACCTTGTGTGCTTTGAGAATGAAGTATGAAAAAAACATGCACGTCCTAATGATTGCATTTCATATAATTGAGGATGAAGAAGTAACTGCATGTCTTATGTGTGGTGTCTCGAGATGGAAACCATCAAAGAATTTATTAGGAGAGAAAAAAAGAATGCATGCAAAGGTATTATGGTACTTTCTGCATATTCCCCAGTTCAAATGAATGTATAAGAATAGCCATATTGCAAAGAGCTTGACAGAAAATTGCTTATGATTGGTAAATATATGGTAAATTATGTCACCCAGCCGATTCTCCATATTGGAAGCTTATAGACCACATGTGGCTGAAGTTTTGCTATTGAGCCAAGACACCTTCGACTAGCTATTAGCTATTGTAACAGATATGGTAAATTCCTTTAGTTCCTTTAGTTGTAAATATAGTTGTTGGCTTGTGATTAAGTTGACATATAATCTCTCTCCATGGTTGTGCAATGAAGAAGAAAATACATGATGTTAACATTGTTGATTGCTGCTCTAGGCAACTAAGGAATGATATTGACGTTTATTTAGCACCTTTGACATATGATTTGAAAGTTCCTTGGGAAGTGGGAATTGAGGCGTATGATGCGTATCATGAAGAGAGTTTTGCGCTAAGAGTAGTCTTAATGTGAAAGATAAATTATTTTTCTACATATGGAAGTTTATGCGAATGCAGTGTTAAAGGTTATTATGCTTGTCTAATATGTGCAGAAGACACATATTCTATTATGCTAAAACACAGTCAACAAAATGCATATACAGGACATAGAGGATTTTTACCACTTACGCATTCTTATAGAAGGAAAAAAAAGCCTTTGATGGTAGTCAAGACCGTAGAACAACTCATACACCTTTAAGTAGAAAAGAAATGTTGAAAAGAGTTGAGAAAGTTAAATTTACACTAGGAAAAAATGATGTAAAGGAATCAAACCATGATGGATTGTCTAGATTTTACTTGAAGAAGAAATAAATTTTCTTTGATCTATAATACTAGAAAAGCTTACATGTTCGACTTTGTTTCAATGTTATGTACATTGAAAATAATACTTGCGTGAATATTATAGGAATGTTACTTGATATTTCTGAGAAAACAAATGATGGGTTGTCTAGTCATATGGACATTGTGGAAATGGGTATTAGACTAGAGTTAGCGCCAAAAGTTGATTTGAAAAAAATAGTTCTACCTCCAGCTTGTTCCAAATTATCACGAGCAAAGAAAAACAAACTATGCACTCATCAATTTTTCAAAAATTTGTTTCTTTGAAAGATCTTAGGCTGAATGGGTTGAATTCTCATGATTGTCACACATTAATTCAACACATGCTTTTTGTCGCAATATGTGGATTGGTACCGGATCATGTAAGATATTCCATCACAAAATTTTGTTCCTTCTCTTAATGCAATTTATAGTAAGGTTATGGATGTTACACAACTATACCTGCTACAAAAAGAAATTACCGTGACTTTATATATTCTTGAAAAAACATTTCACCCACATTTTCACCATTATAGTTCATCTCACTGTGCGTATTGTTAGAGATGTACGACTTTATAGACCAATTTACTTGCGGTGAATGTATCCATTTGAATGATATATGAAAGTTTTAAAGGGATATATAAGGAATCACAATCGTTCAGAGGATTGCATTGATGAGTGTTATGTTGTTGAAAAAGGTGTAGAGTTTTACACAAAATATCTAGGAGTTAAATCAATTGGGTTTTCATGCTCAAATGATAATTTGAAAGATTGTAAACTTTTATCAAATGGTTGTGTAAAAAGAATTAATCACTAATAATAGAAGCAAGCACGTCGCTACGCATTAGAAAATACCAATGAAGTTCAACCTATATAGAGTAAGTAACATAATCTCAAAATTCAATTTTTTTTATTATTCTTCTTGTTTTTTTTATTATGATTCTTAATTGCATACTCACTTTGATTTTTCTTTTTCGCTGCTATATAGGTGACATGAATTTTTTGAAGAATAAAATCCTATTAAATCAAGGAGACATATGACTACAAGATGAACATAATCGAACATTTATTTGTTAGTTGCATGATCAAGTAACTTAAGTGATAACGATATATATTCAGACTTGTAAATTCTATAAAATACATGACAATGGATTGTCACTATAGGTTGTAAATGACATTGATGATTCTATTAATAAAAATGTATCAATTACACTGAGGTAGATAGTACATGACCCTTCATATGAGGTAGTCAAATACTTTGGTATCTACCTGAAGGACCATGTCATGATAATGATCGATGTTTCCAAAATATTGGAGTTAGTGTTTTGGCACAAACAATACATATTGTAAGTGTTGAGGATAACAATCCTATATATTCAGACTTGTCCTTTAATGGAATGGTTCAAGAGATTTTGGAGCTAAATTATAATAGGTTTAGCACCGGTATTAAGTGTGACTGAGTTGAGAATAATATTGGGATCAAAGTTGATGGTCTTAGATTTACATTGTTGATCTTGCAAGATTAGGTCACAAAAATGATAATTTCATTTTGGCTTCGTAAGCAAAATAAGTTTTATGTTAAAGATTCACAATATCTAAGATTGTTAGCTGTATTATCATCCACTCAAAGACAGTGTCGTAAAAATATTACTGATGATGATATGGGTGATACATTATTAGATTATTATTTTTTGTTAAAAAAGATGCATTCTATTGAAACATTTGACGTAAATGATGAATATAAGGTTGCTTATGTTCAATCAAATGGTGAAGACACTGTGATTATTAAAGATAATACAAGTAATTATGATTATGGTAAGTATGCTCCTATTTTTTATTAAGAATTAAATAATTCATAATGCCACACATGAGTGGATAAAAAAACAGTAAATACACCTAACACATACATATATGATAACTTTCAATACATTTTTACTCTATTTTACAATTTAATAAATTCATGAGTTTAATTTTTTTTTTTGTTATTGTGCATGTTTGATAACTAAAAAGAATATTATTGGAGAACCTAGAACAACTTAAAAAAAAAGAATAAAAGTTCATTAGGTTCTAGATTTTTGTAACTTCAGTGTTTACTATTCTTAGTGTACAATGTTGAGATTTTTAAAGATACCCATTCCGTTTGTAATAAAGAGTTATATTTCTACTGAGATATTTATATCATTTTCTGATTCATTTATTGTGCAATTTTATTATGTTGTCTTAATAATTCAGTAAAGAATTAAAATAGATATCACACAATATGATGATGGTGCATAAACAAACTGTCGTGATTAATTGATTATTTACGACAGTTAATGGACAAATCATCGTAGTTAATATACAAGACGATGTCTGTAGAAACCGTCGTCTTAGTTGCATGATGGTGGTTATAGATACTATCAGGAATATCGTTCCACGGGCACCGTCGTGGATATTAGTTTATTCATGATAGCTCGTAGGTCAACTGTCATAAAAATCCACCGTAATAAAAAATGAATCATTTTCTACGGCGCCTCTTAAGATGACGGTTAAGCCACCGTTGTCAATTCATTTTTCATGACATAGATCCCCGTCGTGAAAAATGAATTTTGTAGTGTTAAATTACTTATTACATAATATAAATATATTTCATACCGTAAATAATGAAAATCACGACATAGATCCCCGTCGTGAAAAATGAATTTTGTAGTGTTAAATTACTTATTACAGAATATAAATATATTACGTATCGTAAATAATGAAAAATATAGCATCTAACATTCTTATTCAATAAAAAAAGAATGTAAATATACTACTTTAGTATTATGTGCATGTTTGGGGTCAGAAGTTGTCCAAAATCAGGTTAATTGTACTCTTTGATAGTGGTCTTATTTTGTCATTACTGTTCATAGAGTTGGGCAGATGTGTTATTTTGTCATTGTCAGCACTCCTCGTGAAGATTTTTGCACTAATGTTCATTAAAGACGTTCAGTCCAAATCTCCAATAATCTTCTTCTTAAGATGTGCGTCATGGCCTTATTAAGAAAATGTTGGATTTTATATGGCTTGAAATGGGAGAATTTCTAGTACATTCTCGAGTATCTGAGTGTTCAGTATTTAACCACATATTTTTTTGATATGAAAGAAAGATACACATGCTAAAAAATTATGTGGAGGAGTACTGAGCACTCGGTACTTCAGAGAGTACTAAAAGTTTTCTTGAAATCGCATGTTGGTTAAGGACAACATTAATATGTGTAGCATATGAGACGATACTTATGACACTTCTAAATTTAAAGTGTTGTTGGGTTGGTTTAAAAGTATAAAATTATTGAAACCAACTATTTGAACTGTGGGTCAAAAGTAGAAAATACTTTTGGATGATTGGTCGGTTGTGTGTATTATATGATACTAAGGATCTTGAATGTACTGAGAGGGGATGTGAAAAATCTCTTGGATGATGTCTGAGATGTGTAGATAAGACGAGATTATCCTAACTTGGAGATGCCTTTTGGGTTGGGCCAAGAAGACAAAGTCAGGAGTCTTGCTGCTTAAGACATAGACCAAAACAGACTATACTTTTGTGTCTTTTATATATGCTAGTCGAAAAACACATGCATGATACGTGTTGAAATTTTTTAAATGTATTTGATCAAATTTAAAGTTATTATTAACGTTGAAATAGATACATTAGCTTTCAAAATTTAAATCTAAAAAATAAAAAAAATAATGATAATTTTATCATATTTACACAACTAAACTATTACAAATATTTTTTTGGTTTCTTTTCAACTTATCTACAAGATTTTTTATATCAAAGAACGTGCAATTCTAAAATTTATATAGTAAGATAAGTTGAAAAGAAACTAAAAAAATATTTGAGAAGAGAAAATTAAATATGAAAAACTATTTACTATGAATAATGGACATTGAAAATTATGATATTTATTATACGACTAAAAAAACTAAACAACAAAAAATAATCTTGACAATAACTCATTATCATTGGCTGAAATAATATTTATGCTATAAAGATCTCTAAAATCATATACATGATTCCTCACATTCTTAATAAGATAATAATATAAAATACTAAATTTTATAAAATATTCATAGAAGAATAACTAGTGAATATGATTTTAAATGAATTAATACAAGAAAAATTTGATCTTATTCTATATTTAGTTGGGCTTAAAGGGTAAATGAGAAAATTTAAAGTTTATTCCCTTAAACCCATTTTAATATAGTAGAGATTAATTACTTTTGTAGATTATCATTATTTTTTCAGATAATAATTCTTTTAATTTAATTTAAGAGAGTTTTCGTGGATGAGGTATATGTTATAGAGAGTTTATCTCGACCGTCATCTCTATGCTATAGAATTACTTAGTTTATCTAAATGACTAATAATTTTCTCCATCAATTATAAAAATTTCAAAGAGTCCAGTTTTAAGAGAGACATAGAGAATAGCATCTTCGATACTTATAACTCTGGAGTTTGGATGCTAAAAATTTGTTCGGGTTAGATAAATCAAGCACTTCTATAGTCATAAGTTCTAAAATGTTAATCAGTACTTAGTGCCGGGTTTTATCTCAAATTATCTATCTTATTAGATAATTTAACTACTCAGAACTCTTATAAGATTCGTAATTTAAAATATCTACTGAGTGGACGTTCGAGATAAAGTCAATTTATAAGCTAAGCAAATGATATTAAGAGGCCAAAAAGATACAAAATTGATACATAATTTTTGTATTAGAAGAATTAATGACCACACTAATGAATCATTGGCACTTGAAACCGAAGTGTTAGCTACTTATATTATCTAGGAATATGAGTTTAGCACGCTTTGCTCATCACCTGATTTGTTCTTCCTCCACTTTGATTGCCGTAATTGAGACAATGAATAGGATATTCATCAACAACCTTATTTTGTTTTCCATCTGACAATGGCATCATATTTATAATTACGTTTGGTCGTCCATGATGCTTCATCAACAGTTTTCATTCATTAATAATGTTTTTTTCCTATAATACTTTAATTAAAAAAGGTATTTATCTAATTAATAATAAACACGGGTTACGTTTGTTAGATTCAAAATCAATATGGGTATAAACCGTATAGTATAAAATCTCAAGATCTCATGTTGAACACACCAAAAATCAAAACAATTATAAAACGGAAACGTATCTAAAACCATGATGATATATCGTTGTTTAGAGTCAAGCGGCTGACTTTTCAGATCTACATGATTTTCTAACAGAAAGTCTCATTTGATTAAGCGAGATATTAGGGAGAATATAATTGTTTTCCTTAATCATGTGACTTGTGGACCATAACCACTTATAGATAATTTATGTTTTACTATTTCTATTTTAACCCATCATAAAAATAGAAACTATCCTACAACCTCTACACATTAAAATGTATACAATCTATCAGATACATTAAAACCCCAATTATCAAAACCGTATTTGATCACTTTTAATTGATTTTAACTTTATCTGACAGTCTGCAACACAATTATATACATATAAGTCAAATGTTAGATTAAGGATCTAACAACTTTATCATTATTGTTATTATATTTTTTTCCACTAATAATGAAATTAATGTTTTTGTTATAATATTAAAGAAATGAAACAGCTAAGAAGAAGAGTAGTGAGTAATTTTGATTCTAACTTCCATTGTCGCATCAGCTTAGCTTAATATATAATTTTAATTAATTGAAAGTTAGGTTAGTTTGATACTATGAAAGAGTAGGTTTGTTTGTGTTGATGATACATAGCCGTATTAGTTAGGCTAAGATTCAATATTACGAGAATAGTACCAAATGTTGTCATTGATTGCTTACATAGGTTTCGGGATTTAATTTAAGTATGTTGAGAGCTATATATTAAATTTGATGGATAAAAAGATTTTCTATGATCACTTGAATTAAGAATATGGTATGATCTGATCTGAGTGCTATTTAATTTGTTTAGAATTAGCTTTTATTTTCACCCACTTAATCCACTTTTAAAGAATTGATCGTGACATACTAATTATATAAAAACGTAATGGTATTGGCTTAGTGATTAGTTTTAGGAATATGATGAACATCAAGGCCTGCATAGTTTGACTAAGGATTATACCAATTATGCTAATTTTCTCTCTTTCTAAAACTTTTGTCAAATACGCATGCCTACTTCATATCACAAGTTAAGATGAAAAATATGTTTTCATCCTCTAATTACGTGTCATGATATCTACTTTAGCCTCACTCATATTATTATAATCTTTTGTTTTTTTAGACTCACAAATTGAGAAACACGAATCAAGAAAATATTACTAGTGCTCTTTTAAGACTATTACAAAACTCAGTATTACTTTCATTGATTCATGGACAAGTAGGTTAATATATATATATATATATATATATATATTGTTTTGTTCGTATTTTGAAGATAGAAATAATAGACTCTAAAAGTTTAAAAAATATGATGACATGAATTCGTACCGAGTGTTTAGTGCTGCGGGAGACTAGAAAAATTCTCGCGGTGTGGAAATAATGAAAAATTATGGATATGGAGAGGATAAAGCATATCCATCCCATTTAGATCCTCAACCACACCCGTGAATTGTCATGTTAAAAATAAAACGTGAAAATTTCATCGATTGACTCATGATTGATTTTATAGAATAAAATGATCAAGACTACCTTTCTTATATTATGTTTGAGCGACAGAAACTATTATTTTGAATGCCCTGTTTTAATATAAGAATATTCTTAAACGTCATTGCAATATATGTTAAGCATATTTATTATGAGTTGATAATGGGATGATACCACGTAGCTTGTGAAAAAAATAAACAAATCACGAGAAAAAACTCATTTCTCATGTTTTTCATGTAAAAATATGGTCAAATTACAATACAACCTGTGTGCTGTATATATTCACGTAAATAATGTGTAATTGTGCATGTACATAAATTTTACGTACACATGTATATAGAAATAACATTTATACCCTATATCTGTGCAGATATAGTCAAATACCGCGTATGATGTTATCTGCATTGATCATTGGTATACAATCAAATCAAACGATAAAGCCTTTAGAATTCTCTTTCCAAAATAAACTAGTTTATGCATTGGTTGCCGGCATGAAATAGACGTCTGTTTTTTTTCCTGCTAAGACAATGGTTGGTTTCCTTTCAAAGAAACTTTGTTATATACTTATATTTTCATAATTTAATGTTCTTGTTAATTGTCGTCCCCAACAAAGTAGCCATTTGTAACATTCTGTTATATGTCAAGCTGTCATTAGACAAGAAGAGAGAGGACAAATTAAGCATGTTGATTAATGAATGAAAATGCCCATTCCTAACCATATAATAACATAGAAGTAAAAATAATTTTTTGGTTTTGCTAAATGTAAAAGGAAAAAAAAATGCAAACTCAAAGCAGGTTGGCTTGAAACAAATAATAAGAATCAAACGATGAGTAATATATATTTGTAATGAGAGTTTTGATATATTACTTGATTACTCAAAATTATGATATATAAAAATTTACCAAATCGAATGAACAAAGACGGATCAAATTGAAATGATCGCTTTGGAGAGAAAACAAATTTAAGATAAATGTTATATTTATAATTAGAAACAAATTCAGCAGTCTAAATTAGATAAACATGATCCTTGATTTTATTCTATAAATTCATGACACTTAGCATACATAAATATCTGATAAAATTCTCTCTTATTTAGAAGAACAAGAAAGGATTATGTTTAATCAATTTTAGGCTATTGAATGACTGTTGAAAACTAATATACATTTCAAATTGACCAACAAATTTCTCTAAAACAATAAACACCCAAGAAAATATTATCACAAATGACATAAAAATAAATAAAATGAATGGAATCTCTACGCATGTAGCCCAATTGATTATCAAGTGAAGATCTCGATTGATTATCCAAATTACGTAATATATCACTGCTTGACAAAGAAAATTTGGAGTTTAGGATATATTGGTCCATCCCGAAAATACAGGTAATTTCGTTAGGAGGGAAAACCGAGGCAGGAAGAATTGTTCGCTGCTTCTATTGTTTATAGCTTTGAAACAGTCTCCGTTCCCTACCCTTTATTTAGGCAGAAACCCGCGCCTCTCTCTCTCTCTCTCTCTCTCTCTCTCTCTCCTGTGTCTGTGTATGAGTCTGCGGCGTTTGGGTTGGCATCGGTGGTGTTTTTTCTGGTTGGTTTAGATTTTAGGTTCTGGGTTTTCATCTCTGAAAACCCATTCCTGTGCTCCGACGATAAGAAACCCAGTTGGCCCAATCATGATAAAGTTGCTTACTTTTGAATTCTTCTACCCTTCAATGTCTGAGTCGTTGAGCTCCTACGATTTTCTTCTTCTTTGCGGTCTTCGTATTCTATGCCTTTAGCTTTGAATCCCCCGAAGATTACCTTACCAACCATCTCTTTCATCGTCTTTTTTTTCCATTTTGTAGCGTTCAAAGTCAAATTTTTCGTCTCTTCTTCTTTTTCTTGTGGTGAGGGATTTTTATGGGATCCGCATGCTTTCTTTTTGTGGGGTTTGTCCGTGGGTTTAATAGTACGTAAGAGTAGTTTTTAAGTTATTTGTTTGGTATTTATTATTATTTATCTTCTTAACTCTTGGTCTATGGTGCTGACTACGAAATGGTGCGATTTGGGTCGTTTTCTTAAGGTTTACTTTTGATTTTTGATTGGAAAATGATCTTGTTTTGGAACCAAATTAAGGTCAACTGATTCCTTTCAGATTAACCGCGAAAAGAAGAGTTTTTGTGTTTCTCATTGGTGGGTTTTCCACAGTTAATGATGTTTTCTGGCTGTCAGGTCAATATTGGAGGCAATCCGTACAGTGTTTTGGTTACTTTGCTGAATTTTATGGGATTGAAGTTTCCTTTGTAATTCTTATAAATTTTTTAGTTGGTGAAGTCATAATTCTTTTAATTACGAAAGATTTGAATTTTCTGATATTTGGGTATTCATTTTGCGCTTGAAAATTCCGTGACAAGGATGATGATTGAAAAAATGACATACAATTGAATTCTTGGGTATTGCTGTTTTTCTTTTTAAAGGTTGAGTACTCTCTGGTATTCAAATTTTATTTGAGTTGTTTTCTTTTGATTCTCAAAAATGGATTTAAAATTGAGCAACGATGCTGGAGGTGTTAAGACCCCAAAGAAGATGGAGAGCCTGGATGACGCAAAGGTTAAGGGAATGGGGAGTGTTAGCAGCAAAGATATGATTTTCAGAGCAGATATGTTTGATTTAAAAAATTTAGATATTCAGCTGGAGAAGCATTTGAGCCGTGTTTGGTCTAAAAATGTAGAGACCCAAAAGCCCAAAGAAGAGTGGGAGATTGAGTTGTCTAAACTTGATATACGATACGTCGTAGCTCATGGAACATATGGGACAGTTTACAGGGGTACATATGATAGTCAAGATGTTGCAGGTAATTGCCTTCTTTCTCTTTTTACGGTGAACTTTCCTTCTGCTTGGTTGCTGAGAAAATGGCAGAACTTGACAGAAAAAAATGAAGTTCTGGATTTTCTTTCAATTGGTAGTAATAATTTCAATTTTGAACTATTACACATCTGACAAAGAGCTATGTGTATAAACTATGCTTACTTTGGAAATTAATCATGGTTTTTCCGCGGTTGATGTAGGTAATAAAATTTTCAATTATCTGTTTAGGTTGTTGCTAAGTTTCTTCATCGATTCATTAGTAGCTGTAATTTTAAATTTTGTGGTTGAAGTGAAACTCGAAGAACATGCTCGTTAATCGTTACCGTGGCTGAGAAAGCCAAGTCTTGTTAAACTTGCAGCTTGTTGAAGATTTAGGTGGATTTAAATTTTCTATCGCGGAAGTCTTCAAAAACCGACTTTACTTCATGAACATTCGCAAGACTAGATCATTTTGCCATCCTCGAGTTGATTTCGGTTCTTACCCTTTCTTGGCAGTATCTTTTGCTTCTCTGTTCCATTCAGTTACTCTTTTTCACCCTCTGACTGCCATACTCTGAATTCGATGGCTTTGCTTACCACGATATTGTAAGAGTAAATGATCTATTTTCACGACAATGAAGAAACAATTAATAGTGGAAATATATCTAAATTTGTACTCTTTAAGGTCTTCTATATAGAAATTAGAACACTTGACTATCATGTTCTTGGTATTTTCATTTGGCATGTGTTCTGGCACCACTGATCTTTAGAGTTTGGAAGGTACACACCAGTTTTTTGTTTCAATTTTCTTCCTATTCATTTTTTCCTCTTTGTTTGGGGGTGGGGATTTTTTTGAATGTCTAACTTATTCTCACTAGTTAGTATAACATCTTAATTTATAGTTTTTAAATTCTTGATACATTTGGCATTAATGATGGCTGAGTTTTGCCTTATGAGTCTTTAAATGTGTTATGCCTTTCTACTTACTGGCCAATTGCCATATCGAACTCTGCATGGTGGAGTTGGAAGCGACGCTAAATTAAGCAACTTGATGCCATTTCATTTTGTTCATGAATGTCATAACCTTTTTGTTTTGAGAGTTTTGTTTATTTTTGAAACCTCATTGCACTATCTTGTTGTCGATTATAGTGAAGCTACTAGATTGGGGGGAGGATGGTATTGCCACAGCTGCCGAAACTGCCGCTTTGCGGGCATCGTTTCAGCAAGAGGTTGCTGTTTGGCACAAGCTTGATCATCCTAACGTTACCAAAGTACATTCTTCTTCTTCCACCTTCTCATTCTTAAATTTATTGACAATGTGATTTTGAAATGATGCATCTCTTTATTGCACTGTTTCATTTTGATTAGCTGGTCAATAATTTGCCATGCCTTTATTATATTTGGCCTGCGTTTGAGAGTGATTTGTTTGAAAACACTTGAATAAATTAAAAAGCACAAACTTTAAATCACATTTATTTGACAGAACATATTGGTTGAAGACGCTTTGGTTTTTAAAAACAATTCTACAAGCATAATTTATTTACATGTTTCCTACAATACTTCAACATAAAAATAATCACATACTCAAATGCTTCATACAAATATAAATATGTAATGATTTTGAACTAAATAGTGTTACTTTTAATGTAGAAAACTCTTTGTAGTCACAAGCACTCCCAAACGCACCCTATGTACGCTCTCAATCAAACGAGTATTTCAGTAATTTCTTCCCTTTTCTATTCGGGTTTCTAATTGTTATTTGTTCTTTCACACCATTTTACAGTTTGTTGGAGCTTCAATGGGAACTTCAAATCTCAAGATTCCTTCAAAAAATTCTTCAGTTGATGGTCAGACTTCACACCCTTCCAGGGCATGTTGTGTCGTTGTGGAATATCTTCCCGGGGGAACATTGAAGCAATTCTTGATAAGAAATAGGCGAAAGAAACTTGCCTTTAAGGTTGTGATCCAAATAGCATTGGACCTCTCTAGAGGGTATGTCCTGACTTTTTTTTTCACATTTAATTTTATTTCTGCTTAGAAAAATATTGATAAGGATTATATTTGAATATCAGTCTTAGCTATCTACATTCGAAGAAGATTGTACATCGTGATGTCAAAACAGAAAACATGTTGCTAGATGGTCACAGAACCTTAAAAATTGCTGATTTTGGTGTTGCTCGTGTTGAAGCTCAGAATCCGAGAGACATGACTGGTGAAACTGGTACCCTTGGATATATGGCCCCAGAGGTATTTTTCTAAATTTTACCCTTTCCATTCTTATGTGTGATTTGCCGAGTCGATTCTCGTGCTTGAACTAATGTTAATTACACAATGCGTGTAGGTTCTTGATGGTAAGCCTTACAATCGGAGATGTGATGTCTATAGCTTTGGCATCTGCTTATGGGAAATTTATTGCTGTGATATGCCTTATCCCGATCTTAGCTTTGCTGATGTCTCATCTGCAGTTGTTCGGCAGGTTCGTTCATACAGTTCATGCTACGAAAATACACCAACACATCGTTATTTTTTATTTGTGCAGTGAACTTACTGAATTCTATGTTGTTTTAACTAAGAAACTAAACCTGAAAGAGCCCATTGATCTATATGTGTTTGTTTTCAACTATGGTTTCAAACAGAGCTCGAAAAATTTACATTCTGACTGTTTATATGCTTATTGACAGAATTTAAGGCCTGAAATCCCGAGATGCTGTCCAAGTTCTTTAGCAAATATAATGAGAAAATGCTGGGATGGAAATGCAGATAAACGCCCCGAAATGGATGATGTAGTGAGAATGTTGGAGGTAATTGACACAAGTAAAGGAGGTGGAATGATTCCTGATGATCAGACGTCTGGTTGTTTCTGTTTCGGCCCTGCACGAGGTCCCTAAATACATCTATCCGTGATTTGTGTGCGTTTATAGGGGAGTGGGATCTATTCGTTTGGCAGGGAGAAAGAATTGATCAAAATTGATGGAGATGTTGGAAGGATGTACCTACCACCAGCAGTCTGTTTCTTTAATTCTTATGCAAGAGCACTAAATGAATTAAGCTTTACTATAAAAGCTTTTGCGTGCAGATTTTTATTTCCATTATGGGAGTGTTGTCTGGTAATCTGATTCATGTAATTAAAAAGATCATTTCTTCTATTGAAACAAATAACAGAGATTATGGAGATTACAGTGAATGAATGACTGTCCTTTTTTGTGATCGTTTAATTTTCTTTTTGGTTCTTGGGTGATGCAAACAGAGAAGACTTGTATCATTTCACTGCCTACAAATCATGGTGAACTTATGTTGCTGGAAGTTAAGGCATAATTTTTAGTAAAAATTAATAAAAAATCAGACAAGGTGCAAGAAAGCAGATGAACAGGAGAGGCTTTTGCTAAATCTAGACCATCAATCCCAATAGAAGAGTTCTGCTTAATCTGGACTGTTCACAACTTGAGGTTGCTAGAGAAAAAACTAACTCTGACCATGTTTTTACACTGAAACTGTGCAAGCGCGCGGGAGAGAACATTTAAATATCTGTCTATATACATATATGGGTAAGTTGGAAAGAGTTTTTTATTAGACTATACCTTGGATAACTAAATTTATTAAACTATACTCTTGCTTTAATTTTCACTGAAGTATACTCCGGGCTCACCTTCTTAAAATAATCACGTGAAGTTATTAGATTACCCTTTCATGAAATTCAAATAACAATAAAAAAATAAGTTAAATCAGTTTTAATTGCATCTCTCTCACTCTCTCTCCTGAATACTCATCGTCTTCATCTTCTTCTACAATTTTTTGTTTATATTTATTTTCTATCAAAAATCAATTTATTTTCTTTTCAAAAATCGTCATTGTGTAGTATTCTTCCATTTTTCCAATTTATTCCATCTATGTAGGATTTTTTCGGCGACCAAACAAGAAAGAATGGCTTAAGGAGAAAAAATAGGTATTTTGTTGGAGGGCTTGAAAAAAAAGGGTATCGAGGTGAAGAAATAAAGAGTATTTCGTTGAGAAAGAATGGGTATTTCCTTGTACATGATGACTATACGATCATCGTGTATCATATTTGTAGTGTACACGATCGCCGTGTACATTGCACGTGTAGTGTACCACTTCCATGTAGTCTATACGATCGTCGTGTAGACTATATGAAGTGTTGAAAAATAATAAATTAGAATATATTTATTTAAATATAAATAAATATGGAAGTGGAGTGTTGAAGAATAATAAATTGACATTTGATTTGATATTGTGTAAGAAGTATGTTGGGGAAAAAGAATGAATAAAAATATGGAGTACACGATGAGTATACATTGCCCGTATAATCATCTTGTAGTCTACAAGAAGGATACACGATGTCCATTTAACCAACTTGTAGTCTACAAGATGAGTACACGATGTTTGTGTAATCTACCATAACCCACCATCCACTTAATTTTTCTTCATTCTTTCCCTACAACATAAGGCCCATGATGGCCCACCAGGCCTCACGGGCCAAGTCGAGCCATAGGCGTTGAAGACAAGTCCCGTGATGGCCCGAACTAGGCCCGCGGGTCTTAAACGGCCCGGTACTGTTCAATACCAGGCCGACTTTGGGCTAGATTATAACGGGCCGATTCAGTCGATTTTGTAGGCCAAACCAGCCCATTTGCCACCTCTACTCGTCTTGTAGACTACAAGATAATCGTGTAATCATCATGTACACTACACGATGTGCTACATGACGATTGTATAGTTAGTGTACACTACACATACACTACACGTGTAGTGTGCATGGCGATCGTGTACGCTATACGACGTGATACACGATGATCATGTAGTTATCGTGTACACTACACGATGTGATACACATGCACACGATGCCACAATGTGGTACACGACAATCATGTAGTCATTGTGTATAATGAAATACCCATTTTTTCTCAACGAAATACCCATTTTTTCTTCACCTAAATACTCATTTTTTATCATTGAAATTTTTTTCAAGGCCTCCAACGAAAATACCAAGCTTTTCTCCTTAAGCTGTTTTTTCTTGTTCGATCGCAGAAAAAATCCTACATGGATGGAGATAAAAAGTTAGGGAAAATAGAAGTACATTGCATATTGACGATTTTTGAAAAAAATAAATAAATTGGTTTTTGATTAAAGAAATAAAAACAAAAAATTGTAGAAGAAGATGCAAAGGAGAAGAAGATAAAACTAATTTGATTAATTTTTTTATTTAAAATTTATGAAAAGATAATCTAATAATTTCAGGTGATTATTTTAATTAGAGAGTGGGCCGGTTATGCGTCTAACGAAAATTAGGGGCAAGAGTATAGTATAGTAAATTTATTTATCCGGTATAGTTTAGTGAAAAAACCTTGGAAAGTCTTTTGATGCGTAGTGCGCTTGCAGACTAACGACTCTAATATGGCGGCGAGTCTATCTCCATGTCCGGTGGTCACAGCCGCCCCAACCTCCATGATTCCCACTTACCAAAACGACGTGAAAACCATGACAAAGGACTATCCCCAAACTGGGTCTCTAAAAAATTGCAAAACCATGAACGAAGTCAAGCAATTGCACTGTCACTTAACAAAGCAGGGCCTCGGCCATAAGCTATCAACGGTGACTAAGCTGATTGTCACGTGTGCGGGAATGGGTACCTCTGAAAGCTTGGATTATGCTCGCAAGGCCTTCGAGCTCTTCGAGGAAGACGGTGGAAATGTTACTTTGTTCATGTATAACTGTTTAATAAGATGTTGCTCTTCCGTCGGGCTTAGTGATGAAGCTATTTGGCTCTATGTTCAGATGGTGGGTGCTGGATTTTTGCCCGATAACTTCACTTTTCCCTTTGCATTAAGTGCGTGTGCTAAGGCTGCGGCACTTCTTGAAGGGACTCAACTCCATGGGGCAATTTTCAAGATGGGTTTTGATAAAGATGTGTTTGTTGAAAATTCGCTGATACATTTTTATGCAGAAAGTGGAGAGATTTGTTCTGGTCGGAAGGTGTTCGACGAAATGCTAGAAAGAAATGTTGTTTCGTGGACCAGTTTGATTTGTGGATATGCTAGAACGGATTATCCTAAAGAGGCTGTTTCTTTATTTTTTGAGATGGTGGAGGCAGGGATTACACCTAATTCAATTACAATGGTGTGTGTAATTTCAGCTTGTGCAAAGTTAAAGGATCTTGAGTTGGGTGAGAGAGTGTGTGCTTATATTGGTAACTCAGGATTGAAACTCAACACTCACATGGTGAATGCCCTTGTTGATCTGTACATGAAGTGTGGAGCTGCTGATGCTGCAAAGCAGCTTTTTAACGAATGTGTCGATAGAAACATAGTTCTATGTAATACATTAATGTCAAATTATGTACGCCATGGATTTCCAAAAGAAGTACTTGCTATACTAGCTGAGATGCTGCAATCCGGTCCACGACCGGATAAGGTAACTCTGTTATCTGCAATCTCAGCTTCTGCACAATTAGGTGATAGTCTCTTCGGAAGGTCGTGCCATGGTTATGCTTTGAGAAATGGATTAGAAGCTTGGGATAACATCTGTAACGCAATGATTGACATGTATATGAGGTGTGGAAAAACTGAATTGGCCTGCAGAGTATTCGATGGAATGTCAAACCAGACAGTCGTCTCGTGGAACTCGTTGATTGCAGGGTTTATCAGAAACGATGACCTGGAGTCAGCCCGGAGGATATTCAACGAGATGCCTGAGAGCGATCATGTGTCCTGGAATACCATGATAAGTGCTTTGGTGCAAGAGAGCATGTTCGAGGAGGCAATTGAAGTTTTTCGAGTAATGCAGACAAAGAAGGAGATAAAAGCAGATAGGGTGACCATGGTAGAAGTTGCATCTGCAACTGGGTATCTTGGAGCTTTGGATCTTGCTAAGTGGATATATACTTACATTGAAAAGAATAAGATTGATTGCGATATGCTGCTCGGGACAACCTTGGTTGATATGTTTGCTAGGTGTGGTGATCCTCAAAGTGCAATGGAAGTTTTTAACAAAATGGAAAAGAAAGATGTTTCTGCTTGGACGGCAGCAATTGGGGCAATGGCCATGGTGGGTAACGGAGAGCAAGCTATAAAACTTTTGAATGAAATGCTCAGACAAGGGGTGAAACCAGATGGGGTAGTTTTTGTTAATGTGTTAACAGCTTGTAGCCATGGTGGAGTTATTGCAGAAGGGAGAAAGTTATTCGCTTTAATGAAGATTCATGGAATATCCCCACAAATCGTCCATTACGGGTGTATGGTTGATCTACTCGGCCGAGCTGGTCTATTGGAAGAAGCACTAGATCTTATAAAAAGCATGCCCATGAAGCCTAATGAGGTGATATGGGGATCTCTATTAGCTGCATGCCGCACGCATAAAAACATTGACATGGCTACATATGCAGCAGAGAAGATAACTGAAGTGGGTTCTGAGAGAACTGGAATTTCAGTTCTTTTATCTAACATTTATGCGTCTGCTGAAAAGTGGTTTGAAGTTGCAAAAGTGAGGTTGCAGATTAAGGAAGATGGGTTTCAGAAAATTCCCGGGTCAAGCCTAATCGAAGTTAATGGAATGGTTCACGAGTTTACCTCCCGTGATGAATCACACCCGGAACAGAGCAAGATTTTATTAATGCTAAGAGAGATTAACTGGAGACTAAGGGATGCTGGGTATTCTCCTGATCTAACCAATGTGCTGCTTGATGTGAATGAGCAGGAGAAAGAGTATCTGCTCAGTCGACATAGTGAGAAAATTGCAATTGCTTTTGGGCTTATCAGTACAGATCATTGTGTTCCTATTCGTGTTGTTAAGAATCTACGAATGTGCACAGATTGCCACTCATTTGCCAAGCTGATTTCGAAATTGTATGATAGGGAAATTATTGTTAGAGATAATAACAGGTTCCACTTTTTCAGACATGGCTTATGTTCATGTTCTGATTATTGGTAGAACGAAGGAATCCAGGCAAAATTTGTTTAGGTTGATTTAATCTGTAACCCATTTGCCAAGTAGAGAGAAATCAACACGAGAATAAAGCTGGTGTTCGTCTGTTCTTGCATTCCCTGGTAAGAGGAAACCATCACAGAGAGAGAAAAATGACGTTCTGTTTCATTCTAGATTTAAAAGACATAATTCGACTCTGATATCTAAGAACATGCTACAGAATAAGCAGAGCAGAACGTGCTTTCACAGCTTGGGGAAAATGGAGTCAACAGAAGCATGGTGCATTGGGTCAGAAAGCCAAAGTTTAGCTATATGATGATGTGAGGAGCTGCGCCTGTGGACTTCTTCAATGAGCCATATGGTGGCTTCAGCTTTAGAAGGATGGATTATAGTGTCTAATGACGTATATTCATCTGTGCTGCCGATCCTCAGCTGGTCCCATTGTTTTAGGAGAACATTGGTGAGGTAATGTAATGGCTGACCATATAATTGCTTGATGGATTTACCTAATCCCATCCATGCGGTAAAGGGGATGACTGAACCACGGTATGTTGGGACTGGTATCTGTTTCATGTACTCTTGATACATTTCTGCCCTTTTGATCACTGCCCCTGTATAGTAGAAAACAGCTGTTTGTATAATTATGCAAAATTAGATGATGGAAGCACTCTACATAACAGCTTAGCTTCGAGCACTAAAATATGGTACGGCAGGATTGAGATTGAATTGCTGCTATAGAATTCTTGAATACCAAGACTAATTTAGCTACCAGTAAAACAAGCAAATCTCTTAAATTTCTCATTTCACTAGTTTGAAAAAATCATGGATCATGAATCCCCATTTCACATATGATTGAGAGGAACCTGAAATCGTTTATAGATCCAAATGTTGTTCAAAAGAGATGATGAATAGAGCAGAGATGGTGAATTACTACAAGCAAGCGAATAATGAAAAACTGAAATGTGAAGGTGCTGACGGCTGATAGAAGTTTATAACTTTCTAGTACTCCTATCCATGGCAGCAAAACCAACAATAGATCACTTTTAGTCAGTCGAGCCGATCATGCCGAAACTGCTAGGCAAATTAAATCTAACACTACGGTAGAAATTCCTTAAAGATGAAGCCAAGTCTTGAAAGAAAAATTAAAAATCATATGACTAAGGAAAGGATTGTCTTCTCCTAGACAATGAAAAATGTCATCTGGAGGCTTTTTTACAATCTGGGAAACTCAGATTCTAGTCAAAGTAGAACTGAGCTCACAACTATGTCCCATTTTTTGGCATAGTAAGCCACAAAAGAAGGTTTTAAAAAAACAGCCACAAAAGAAAATTTTTAAGCTACTTTCAAGGATATTGATAAGTAATTCATTAAAGTAAACCAAAGCTTTGAGTAACCATGATATAAATACCTTCAGAAGTCATTTCCACGGCTGGAAAATCAGCCATGTTCTTGATGTAAAACGGCTTAACATCATACCCATCGTCGTTGACATCTACATCTGACCCAGAGGAAGAAGATTCATCAGATGATATAACATCAACCTGCTCATCCCATGGAGTAGCCCTCTTCATGGTGGATAGAAAGTGACTCTGTTGAGAACAAATAATCAATCTGGTAACCATTTTAATGAGAACATCACAGAACCTAAAGGACATTAAGGTAAGTCTATGATAAAAAAGTATAGAAGTAACTTCATTTTCTGCAACAAAAGAATTCTCAAGCATGCACGAACAAACACATGAATTTATACTGCAATCTCACTAAAAAGCGCGCTCAGGACCACACCTAATCCCAAAGCTAGGTGTATTCACCAAGTCGCAGTTGGGTGCGCGTCTCAGGTCAAAGCCAAAGGGGCCGTTGACGCGCGCAACAAAGGATGGCGTTTATTTGGCAGAGACAAAATGGAGGGGAAAGATATAAAGGAAAGACAGGAAGAAATCTAACTATTAGGGAAGAAATTCTTGAGTTATGGCTATACGCTTCTCTCTGCTCCACAGCGTATCCTTCCTCTCTGTCTCTTCTCCTCCCTTTTTCTTCTTACCCAGCAATTTCTGGAGCAACCTTCTTCAAGTTTCCCTTCCGCCCCCAAATTTGGTACTTTCCTCGAAACTCGAACTCAATCGGAAGAAAAACACAGTTCACAGAATTTCAGCTAAACCAACAAAAAAAAGAACTCCAGAAAATGAGTAATTTTACTTGTCTCGGTGTCTTCAATTTCATCACCTTTCGAAGAGACGAATGACAAGTATAAAAGAAGAAGAAGAGAAGGAATAAAGAGGGGAACGGCGGCCTGAGAGAGAAGATGGCATTGTGGAAATTTTGGTCAAAAAGTCAAGTGTTATTCTGAGTAAATGACCCAAAAGAAAACATTTGCAAGTTTAACCTCTTTTTATGTCAAAACTAAATTTTTGGGTCATTTATCAGAAATGCCCAAGACTGAAAAGACAATCATGCACAAGATTCAATGGGATAACCCCCGGACAATGCTAGGGCCAATGGCCCTTGAATTTACATAGATAAATCTGGGCCATCGATGGCCGTAAGGATTGTAAAATTGACCTAGAAAATTATTTGTAGTTTAAATTTAAATTAAACCACCTAAATAATTGTCATTCAAAATCTAATTGACTAGAATAGAAACCAATTGGATCAATCATATTTATAATTTTATGATTTAAACGTCAAATTTTTGTATAATCTTGGTTCTTAAAATGATTTGTTGAAAAAAAAGTGTTCAAAATGTTATTTAACATCATGTTCATGTAATCACAATCATCATTGGGACATGCTTAGGGTGACACAACCATCATATGAGTGCCATAGAAAGAAATGAAACATGGTTCAAGTGACACTCAAAGAGATGATCTGAGTGACGTTAAGTAACATCAGTTGGCATTCTCACGTTGCCGTAAATTGTTCATACAAAACATTTCTTCAATATATCAAATGCTTTGGGAAATTAGTTACCATTAAACATTTACAAATTTTGATAAAGCTTTGCAAGTTTGTTATGACATCTAAATATTAGGTAGGGTGTGCAAAACTTAGCTGAACCAACTGACCCGAATCAAATTGTGTTCGATCAATTCTTTTATTCAATCGGTTTTGATTTAGTTTGGGTAATTTAAAGATCGCAAATTCATTCGGTCACTTTTTCTATGAAAAATGATCAGTTCGAACTAATTATAACCGACAAAATATTATATATTATCAAAGTCATAGTACACAATTAATCAAGCTGAACTGACTACTTCAGTTTGGTTCAGATACCATTACCGGTTCAATTCGATTACAAAAATAACTTATTAAATGACTGAACCGTGCAGACCCCTAATAAGAGCATTGGGAGCATGCATAATGTTGTAATTTCAGTCTTGTAATAATTGCATCATGTAAGCTAACTTACATTGTTCACGTGGAAAATATATTACTTATAATCAAACCTTTAAGTTGTCATTTAATTCAAATTAAAGGTGGATATACACTATATATGTTAAAAATTACACGAATAACTAATTTGAATTTAGCTAATGATAAAATAGTTCAAAACTTGACAACTTTCTAAAATATAGTCACATTTTATAACTTACTAATGAATAACAGCATGTATAATGAATAACAACATGTAAAATCATGATACTCAACGCTATTATGATGTAATAACATAATCGGCATAAGACTATACATTCACCTTAGTTTGAAAAAATGTGTTTTCAACACAAAAGTGGTACCTTGCACACTGCAAGTGTACTTAGTAGACTTCCGTACTTAGCAACACAAATAAGGTACCAATTTTTCAAACACAAAGGTGGTACTTTGTACATTTGAGTTGTACTCAAGTACATTTTCATGTACTTGGCATCACAAAAGTGGCACCTTAGTACACTTTCATGTACTTGTCAACACAAATGTGGTACCGTATTTTTTTTAACACAAAAGTTGTACCTTGTCTTCTACTTCATTACGTGGCATGTCATCGAAGTAAGCATCGTGTCCACTACACCGTGCTTTTTTAAGGGTTCTCACATCTTCACGAAGACTCGTTAGAGTGTCCAATATTTGGACTTGCATATTCTTGGTCCGCGTCTGATCATCAAGTAGCCAATTCATGTCTGTGCGAAGGGAGCATACCTGTTCCTTTAAAGCTCTGATTTCCTCCCGTAGGCTCACTTCTTTTTCATGTTGATTATCACCACCATTCTGACAACCACGGACAACCCCTTCGATTGTTTCAATCTATATAGTGAGCCATTTGTTAGGATTACACTTGATTGATCAGTACACAAGCAACAACAAGAGACCATAAAAATCAAAGTGATGGCATACTTCTGTGCTGTCAAGTCCCCCTCTAGACTTGACATGCTTAATAACTTTTGCTATGGCTTTATCATTCCAAGCCGCAATCGGAGCCAGTGTTCTATCAATGACATGGACCCCGTACTTCACACGTTCTAAATAAAATAGCTGCAACAAATAAGCCATAAGCACAATTATATATTTTGCAAGTAATATGCATAAGACAAAGACCAATGTAAACACTAGTTATTAACTTATCACCTGGAGAAATAAAACGCAACCAGTAACACACTTGTGACCATACTTCAGCTGCCTAGCAACACCATCAATCAGATGTTTAAAACAAGCAGAAGCCCAATTCTTCTCATGGATAGTTGACATTGTCTTCACAACGTGCAACCATGAAGGGTGAACCACTGGTTTGGCTCGCGGAGATAGCAGAACCCCTACAGCATATAAAACAAATGCTTGCTTCCACACGTCATTGACTGACCCTTCCCTCAAATACTTTTCCAGGGTAGTCACTGAAATATCACCATCTCCACCAACCCACTTCACCCGCAATTCATTTATCTCGTTCACATCACCGACCAATTCGATATCTTGACCACCGTCAGCAACCCCCATTAAAGATCCAAAATCGGCAGCACTCACTTCATATGTTGATCCATGAACAGTCAGCGTCGATTTGTATGGATCAAAACACTTCAATAGGTCCTTCAAGAAATGTCTCCTCAACTTACGACATTTCAACTCCAATAAACTTCCAAAGCCCAATTCAGACGCTGCTTTCCTCTTCATTTCGTCAAACTTTGATACCAACTCCACAAACCTATTAGGAGTGCAGCGCGTTAACAAATGCCTTACATCCTCATCGGTTCCCCCATTCATCTGTGCGTTTTCATCACCACTAGGATATGCTTCTGGTGATTCTGTTCCATCACGTACGTTATATTTCATCTTCTCCTCAACAGCCTTGCTCTTCCAACGAGCCGCAAGTTTTTTCCTTTCCTGTATGACACAATCTTTTATGATAAAATTCTAGCAATGTCTTGTGATATGTAAAGCGTACTTACATCTTGGGTAATCTTTACTCCTGCAGATTTGAGGAGAGTAGATTCTGTCTTGCTAAATTGATTAAAAAATAAAGCGTTAACGTTTGACATGGTTATTGTCAACCATGAACTTTTATAACTCAACCATGGAAATAAGTACTTACAAGAAACTAATGAAGCCACCAACTCTCTTAGTCTTCGTCTTTTTATCACGAATCGCTCTTGAAGCCAATGCCTTATCCCCATCCATGTTCACCTTATTTTGTCTTTTAACCATCTGAATTTACAAGTTTTAAGTCATGAACTTCAGAAATACAAATTAGTGTCCATAAGCGATTCATTCGCAATGAAACCAAGATACTAGTGGTCTGAGATCCACCTGTCTGAATGCCACCCAAGGTGGATCTCGGGAAAGCTCCTGGCACCCATGGGTCGCACTCAGACGTGATATTTCACAAAACATCTATCGAAATACCTAATTAGAAAATCTCTCAAAACTATATATCACAGAGAAACTAATCTCCAAACATCTCAAAAACTAAGCTATCAAAAGACCTAACTAATTACTAATCTCAAACACACAACTAATTTTCAATTAAGTCAACCTACTCTGTTAAGTCAACATAACTATCTCTAAATACATAATTGAGATTACAAAGAGAAAATTACAGAGAGAATTATTTATGGGTTTATAGATTGCAAGATAAACTTCACAAGTTTGGATGAGAGAGCTTATCACATCAAAACAGAACCAAAAACATAAAATTATTTAATTTCTTTAACCAACATTTATCAACACGAAGCCTAAAATAAACATCTCCTTCATAAGAATCAGTCATGATAGTAGCAACCCCACGATGCATGAAAATGTCCCCAGTTTTACCCAAAACCCTTCACCAAAATTGGGCCAACTCCAATGAAACTAATCGTTCCTTTATGATCTATACATTCAGAGC
Organism: Datisca glomerata; assembly: GCA_003255025.1. Lineage (NCBI taxonomy): Eukaryota > Viridiplantae > Streptophyta > Magnoliopsida > Cucurbitales > Datiscaceae > Datisca > Datisca glomerata. The sequence goes on from QANY01008662.1 coordinate 1,584,222, forward strand.
AAATGAGAACCTAATACAAGCTGACTAGCTGAGAAAATTACAAACTTTTGAATAGAGAAAGTTACACGACGATTACCTTATAGAGAACGGAAGAGATAGGACACAGCGGAGAGACAGCTAGGACACGACGATTAACTGGTAAAAACGGCAGAGATAGAGCACGGCGGAGAGAGAGCAAGATGCAGGGAGGCACCAAGGAGACAGCAGGGATAAACTGAGTTTTTTTTCAAAGCGTTTGGTTTAAGCTTTTCGAATGAAAATGAAACAGAAGAAGTTAAGGGCATAAACGTAACTGAACACCAAATCTGATGCCTGAGGGCACCTTCATTGGAAGCAGATTAAAGGCTAGAGGACCATCAATGGCCAAGATTTGTTTCAACAAATCCAAGGGCCATTGATGGGCCCGCCATAAAACCCCGGTACCGACGTAGCTTTCAAGAAGTCTTTCATTTCGGTATTCTTGTTCATAAGAGTGTAGCCGATGAAGCCGTCTCCTTAACACGCTTGTTCTCCATCTTCTCATGGCCAGGTCCTTAATCTTCCCCTGAAACAATTTTTGTTCAAAGGTTGCACGTCCTGGTTCTACGAGATGTCACCAAAATATCAAATACCAAACTTTTTATATCGCTCACTGGCTCGACGAAATACCAAAACCAGCAATGTAGTGTTTCACTGCTTCTGCAAACCTGTTTGCACAATGAACGATTCGACCAAGGTCACCGAGTCACCCGAGCTTCCAGACTGGATCGAGTTCTTTGATACCAAAGGCCCTTCATCTGCAGATTCCGAGGACGATAACTTTGTAATTCCTTCATTGGCAAATTGGGTCGAGTCCCAAAAGCTTGAACATCACGTCGAAGCTGCTAAACACTTGCTCAGCAACGCAAGTGATGGGGAAGTCGATAATATCAGTAAGATTTTAAAGCATCGGTACCCTTCACCCGACAATGTCTTTAATGCTTTAAATGGGCATGATTTCATTCCATCGAGTAGCTTGGTTCAGCAGCTTCTAAAGAGATTCTGCAATGATTGGATACCTGCTTTTGGCGTTTTCAAATGGGCAAAAGCTCAAACGGGCTATGTGCATTCCACGGAGTCCTATAATTCAATGGTTGATATCTTAGGAAAATCAAAGAAGTTTCAGCTTATGTGGGAATTAGTGGAAGAAATGACTCATTTAGAAGGATATGTTACTCTGTTCACAATGACAAAGGTCATTAGGAGACTTTCAAGGGCCGGTAAATATGAGGATGCGATAGACACATTTCGGAGAATAGAGCAATTCGGTGTGACCAAAGATACACCAGCTATGAATGTTCTAATGGATGCATTAGTGAAGGAAAATAGTGTTGAGAATGCACAAGACGTGTTTGTAGAAATGAAAAAGTCAATTCCTTCGAACTCAAGCTCTTTCAATGTCTTGATTCATGGTTGGTGCAAAGCTAGGAAGCTAGATGATGCCTTGAAGACTATGAAAGAGATGGAGAAACATGGGTTTTCTCCTGATGTGATCACTCACACTTCTTTCATTGAAGCCTACTGTCGAGAAAAGGATTTTCGCAGAGCGAATCAAATTCTCGATGAAATGAAAACCAAGGGATGTATGCCTAATGCCGTGACTTATACCATTTTAATGCATTCTCTAGGGAAGGCAAAACAGATAAATGAAGCTTTGAAGGTCTATGAAAAGATGAAGGCCGATGGTTGTGTACTGGATAGTTCATTCTATAGCTCATTGATATTCATTCTTGGCAAAGCTGGTAGACTTAAAGATGCTAAAGATTTAGTTGAGGATATGACAAAGCAAGGAGTGACTCCGGACGTTTTGACATATAATACTTTGATCTCGTGTGCTTGTGCACATTCGCAAGAAGAGACTGCTCTAAGGCTGCTTCAGAAAATGGTAGAGGATTCATGCAGGCCAGACCTCAAGACTTATCACCCGTTGTTAAAGATGTGTTGCAGAAAGAAGAGAATGAAGGTGCTAAAGTTTTTATTAGACCACATGTTGAAGAACGATGTTAGTATTGAAGTAGGAACTTATGCGGTTTTAGTACGTGGGTTATGTAAAAGTGGGAAACTTGATTTGGCTTGCTCTTTCTTTGAGGAAATGGTGTCTAAGGGAATGGTTCCAAAGGAATCCACATACAAGATGTTGAAGGAAGAACTTGAGGGGAAAAGCATGAGTAAAGAGATGGAACAGATTGAGAAGCTGATGTGCCAAGTGAAAGAGCAAAAGAATCTTTGTTAGAACAACTCAGATTATGAATAGATCGAAACTCATAAGTTTCTAGACGGCACTGTAATCACAAGCTAAAGCTACTTTGGCAAGGGTATACTTATCTCCGAAAACAGAGCTCAGTTCTCTGCAGTAATGATCAGTAGTTACTTTCTCTATTACCAATTTTCTTGTTTCATGTACCACATTGTCTTTCTTGGCAATATGAGCAACAATTTCGAAGTGCAGTCAAGATTCAAAATGTGGAGGTTCAAATCAAGTTGTGAACAGATTAAAATTATTTCATTTTCTCGCAACGGGGAGGCAGCAGGTGGGTGGGGTTGGGGTGAGTCTTGTTCTTCATCAGATACTTAAATTCATCTAATGTCAAAGAGAAAACTCGATTGGCAAGATTAACAGCTCGAACATTACTAAAACATGAAACTTACATCATCAATAAATGAAAGAAATACATAGTCTATATGTTACAACTTTCTAACACGCAGGAAGCTAATTGATATGTTAAGAGAAGTTGCGTATACAACAAATGGAATGGAGGCAAAAAAAACCTATCAAAATTCCGTGGTTTTTCTTAACCGACAAATTCCCCGGATGACAAGAACCAATGAACATGTACAAGCAATAACGAAAGATCTCAAAGATATTGCTTGGCATGTCGAGCTCGAGATTGTAGAGACTTTGAGCCAAAACGTGATGTCAACCTTCTTGGCCCTGGTTGCCACCCTATTCTTTCCAAAAACTCCTCTATCAATCTACATGTTCAGTGTAAAGGAAATATGTCAAAACAAAATGACAATTTTAACAATCATCTATGTTGAGACAAACAGTGAAACCCTGGTGGACTCACAAGCTGCAGATGGCCTTCTGCGAAGATGCCAGTTCACGGTCTGGAAAAGATTCCTCCAATCGAAAACTCAACCAAACATAGAGATCCAAAACCTTCAGTTTTGACACCAAGAAAAAACACACAAGCTTAGCACTTATCAACAAACTTAGTTTTATTTAATATTTGATAATGGATCTGAAAACATTTCCCTTTTGGAAGCACATTCGAGAAAGCTTAAGGTTGGCATCTCTACCTAAATTGACCATGGTGGTATTTTCCTGAACAAGCTACAAAATAGCCATACCGATGACTGAAATTCTTTACAAATGAACTTTAGAGATCAAAACCATATATTTTGCTTCTCAGCAAATATGCTGGTTCCATAAGATCTATGTACCTTGTGAATAGATTCAAGCTCCTTTAGTGCAGCTTGTGTTTTTGGCACCTGAAGTGTCCCTGGTGAGAATATTTCTCGTAGCCGAACAAGGCCTTTATTTGCATAATTTTGAGCAAACTGTTCAACACATCGACAATATTAACCTATATTTGATCAAGACAGTGATGACAACAAAAATAATGATGGAATCAAATACTGATCTGACCTGTATAAGACCCTGAGATGTAATCTCATCATCCAAGTCAACTGGACTGCATACACCAAGGGGAAGAAAATTAATTTGGACATCGCCAAGTTACAAAATAAAACAAAACTATTCTAGTTCGCTTCACCTGATTTCTTCTCAATTCATTGAAATATCCCAAGTGCAGATGACGGAAAATGAGTTTCTTAATTATGTTTTTACCTGATACAGAAAAGGTACTTATCATGCAACCCAAGAGGCAATTCATCAATGATAGCTGCAACTTTCTACAGGGATAAAACATGCACAGAATTTATATCTGAATGGTTAGATATAAATTGGAATATCACCAAAATAAATATAAAGTTCCGACTTCAAACAAATAGCTTAAAACCAAACATGACTCCTGAGAGTTGAAAATCCTAATCCGATCACTCCTTAAAACCTAGGTGTTAAGGAGAGGAGTACTAGAGCCTTATCACTAGCACAAAATGAGCAAGTGTAGGGATGTGTGATACCATTCCAACACACCCTCCTGGACCACAACACGGTAGCTGAACTAAGCAGCATACCAAACAATCCGAACTAAGCGGACAAAGAACTGAACTAAAACGGCACAAATAAAGGCCCAATCAAGCTCGGATACCAAGTTGAAAAACCCATCCCAATCACTCCTTAAAACCTATGTGTTAAGGAGAGGGGTACTAGAGTCTTATAACTAGCACAAAATTGATAAGTCTAGGCGATGTGGGACAACATTCCAACACTGAGATCTATGGGGAGTAGCGTTATAGTAATCACATACCAACATCTCTTCACAATCTGCAATGAAATAATTTGCAGACAATTTGGCATTCTCAACAAAGTGCTCCTGCCAAAAAGTTAAAATAAAGGATTAAAAAGAGTTAGAATGAAATAGAGACAGTTCATGCCATGAGCAGAAGCGTTTTTTATAAAAACATATTTTGACAGAAAATACCAAAGAGACAAGTTCAAAGAGATGCATAAAAATAAAAAATTGACGAATATAGAGACTTTTAGAGAATAACATACCAGTATCTGATGTAATCCAATTTCTAGATGTAAACGTGAGTAAAGAAACATGAGCTCAAAGGTCGGGAATAATCCAGCACGCTGAGTTATCAAATTATGCCCATCAGAAAGAGTAGGAAAGCATGACATAACAAGGCATACAAAAATATACGCATTAGATGTAGGTTATAAAGTTATATTGAAACTGGAAAGAGTTGAATGGATAGTGCATGGAACAAGCATTTTGCTTAGAGCACAATCACCTCGATGGTGGGGGATGATGATTTGAGCGATGAATGAAGTAAAGGCAGATCCTCTCCATCTATACAAGTTACTTCACCAACCGGAAATTTAGATCCATACCTGCCAGCTCTACCTAAAAGCAAAATACAATGAGTTTCCCTTGCCAAGGGGAAAATGATTGAATGCTTCAAGGCGTAGAGCCTGAGAGCCGGAATATACTGCAAATTAATGACACAGCAGAAGGTATCTACATACATCTTATAGTGTTAGTATCATTCATATCGACTAGTGCCACTCAGCAGGTATACAACCTCGAAGAACAAGTTGTTAAAATACTTAAATGTCTTACAAATATGACGAATTGAAGGATTATAAAGACTAGTATAAGCTCAAACTTGTAGCACACGAATTTCAAAGCTTTACTATGCAAAATTTCAGTACCAGCAATTTGCTTGATCTCGGATACAGTAAGCTCCCGCATGTCAACACCATCAAATTTCTGCATTGATGAAAATATGATCCTGGAGATATTCAGGTTGAGACCCATCCCAATTGCATCACTAGCCACAAGAACATCAAACTCGCTGGTTGCATCATTGAACATTAGTGCCTGCAGTCCTAAACAACATACTAACTCAGCCAATTGCAGGCCACTAGCTAGTCACAGCAAAAGTTATAACGTGGATAAATAACATTCAACAGCAGAAAAAATTCAGAAGGTAATATACAAAACAGCTATATCAACAAACTAAGAATACAATAGAAAGGATTCAGCTAACACATGCAGAGCATATCTACGATGAGGCAAACATAAAGTGTGATCAGACTTATCAAAGAGCTTTTACCTGTCTTGTTCGAGTCTCCGGTGGCAGAGAACCATAAACTACAGAACAAAGATGCTTCCCCCCACTTTCAATCTCTTTCTAGCAAAACCAAATGGATGATAAGCAACGCGGTAAACAAAGTCTACAAGGTAATGCTAGTGAAGGATAGTTAAATACACCCAGTGTTGACAAATGAAGTGCAACCACAAAGATGTAGACTATCAGTGTTTGATGAAATTTAGACCTCCAGTTCTATAAAAAAACAAGCTGAAATGGAAGCAGAATGTAAGGACAATAAACACCAGATAGAAAAGCTTTTCCACTTTTAAATCATGTTTGAGTTAAAAAATAGTGTATTATTGTCTTGACTATTGTAAATGGTGCCCTTCATTCTAATTACACAGTTCAAGTAAAAACTTAATTGAAATCTAATCAACATCAATTATGAACTACATAGCAAAGAAACCAAGAAATTTACACAATGTTACTTTGCTAGTCCAATCATCCAAGTTGGAAGACCGACTTCTAATATTTCATAACCGAGATTCCCATACTGAAAAAAAAAGTCTGATCCAACATCTGACGAATTCAAAGTGTATTTCATAGTTTACAATTTACGATTTCCTTCTGTGGCCTTATTGATGCCAAAAAATAAATTAGGAGAATTTGGGGTAATATTATCAAGACTCAGATGAAAGCTAAGTGGGATATCAAGTCGTGTTTATAACTTTTAGAAAGAAAGTCACACGGTGATATTTGTACAACATCTCAGATAAAAATTAGCAGAGGTAAATAGTGGAAGCTAAGAGAAATAACCTGAGTTTTATGTATTCATTTTTTGGGATTCGAGAACCTTAGTAACAATTTTTATCCTTATTCCCACACGCCCAGAACAGTTCTAAATAAAACTACGTAAAAGTAGACATAAAGTGAGGTCTACAGTCAAATGGTCCTCATGCTCAATGAAGACATGTGAACACGAGGTAAGTATAGTAATGAAAAAAATATAAGGTAAGAAATAGATAAACGAAAAACACAACATGTATCAAATCTTGGAACACCCGTCATGAGAGAGAGAGACAGAGAGGAGAGAGAGAGAGAGAGAGAGAGAGTAACCTTGTATCTATATATCTCGCGACGTGAAAAAGTTACAATACAATCACCGTTTCTTATGTTAGAACGCAAACCAAGAGGAACATCCAGTGGAATTAAAGGTGAAAGTCTCTCATAGCATTGAATCTAAAGCAAAGGAAAAAAATTACGGAACAATCAGAGAAGTTACAAAATGAGGTAAGTGGATATACAATTAAAGATACATCTACACTTACACAGTTTAAAAGCTAAAACATAGCGTTTAGTCTAACTCCAACATTATGTACAACCCAGCCTCTGTATTGATTAACTTCAATCAACAATGCAAGTAGAGTGACACTCAGGTAAAAAATTTTATGTCTCATCAAAAAGCAGAATTCAGAGAGAAACTGACTAGAATGCATTGGTGGAAATTCCAACCCCCCCCCCCCNCCCCCCCCCCCCCCCCCCCCCCCCCCGGTTCTCTCTCCCCCAAATGATGAATTGACGATGGATCTTTTTGCAAATAATTCCCTTCAAAGTAAAATCAAGAAAAAGAAAAGGGATCATGAATGCATCGAACGGTGTTTATCTAGTACCTCAACATCGTCACCGGTCACTTTAAGTATATCTTGAATGAGAGGTATGGATGCTGCATCTCCACAAAGGTGAAGCTCATCAGCAGAAATCCCTAGTAGGGCACGAGTAAATGAAAAACCCCTCGTCCTACACCCCAGCATCTGAAATGGAAAATATAGTAAATTGCTTCGACTTATGAGGGTTCTCAAAGATTATTGAAGAAGTTTTGGTTTTTATACTCCTGATGAACCATGTTTCGCGACAGTTCCAGAAGTAATCTTCCATTTTTTTAATAAGAATGGTAGTGTTTATTATCATTGTCTACTTTTTAATGCTCTTTTTAACATTAAAAGAGACATGTTTGTTAGTATGCTTTTACAGTAATAGCTCAACAACAAAATGGAAAATAAATAAAAGAAAGTTATTTGGTTGACCAATAGGGTGTTCCTCACATATGTAACAAGACCAGCTAACTTCAATAAAATGAAACCATAACTTTTAACTGTTCTGATCTCAGCAACTTCAGAATATGGCACCAAAAATCCTAGTTGCTTTCATCTCTGGGCATGAATACTTAGATCACCAGCTTAAAAGATTTCCATGTTAAATAACTAATCATTTTGCTGAACTACATAGACTATTCTACCAGATACAACAACTTCAAGTTAGTGATGGCAGAGCTCATTCAAATCTTAACCAAATTGATGGTCTAAAGAAACCTTAACATGCCTGAATTTCGTCAATAACGGCACAGTTGTAATCAGAGGTTACATCTGCCATCTCAACTGTCACAGACTTGTGTTTTGCACCATCAAGTTCCTCTCTTTCTTGTCCTGTAATCAGGTCGCAAGGAACTTTTGCTTTGTTCAATCGCTTTGCCACCTCCCAAGCCAACAATCTCAAAGGACCACAATATATGCCTGCAAAAATATAAATTAGATTCAAATCATCAAATGATTTCTTTACCTAATTGGCTAATTCTAGTATATGGGAAAAAATGAAACCGAGTAATGGTTTATAGTGTTATCACAAAATATACCAACCAAAAATTGGAACTTGAAATATATACCAGAAGAGCTTGACTCGAGTTTCTTCAGAGCATGGTGTGTCTTGCCACTATTGGTGGGACCCATGTGCAAAATAACTTTTCGATGTTTCCTTCGAGCATTTGGGTACCATGTATGAGGACATCTGAAATTAAAGGAACTCGATTATGGTAATGATAGAGGATAGCAGGTAACCTTCTGCAAATAGTTGTACAGGAAAAGATGATAGAAGTTGATAGGCAATGTATATTCTCATATCACGGTGTTGGATTTCAGTTTCAACGTTATACAAGACGAACAAGCCATCTATAAAATCTATGTTCATAAACAACCTAACCATTTCCTTTACAAAACAAACAAATTCATGCAGATTGCAAACATAGAAGAATGGTGAAGAAAACTTGTAAACAAACGATGTGTGTATCTCTTCTTTTTCCCAATACATTTGGCATGGTGTAATTTTCCAAAATGGAATCATTAGTTCCAATAATAGGGATTGACCTCTTAGTTTAATACTCGCTAGTGATGTTAATAGATACTAATTAGTATAGCTTCATACTCTAACCAGACTCCACTAGACTATCTTACAAAACCTATGGGAATGAAAATAGTATTTTTTCTGTTAATGTGTTATAATCTTTAAAATGGGAGAAATAATGCTAATTAAGATCCGAGTTCTTTATCCGGTGTTTTAAGATCCAATAATCCAGGAGACAACAAGAATTGCCAAATTGATACAAGAGGTTTACAGTATGCCTGACTTTGATTTCGAAAAATTTATATCTCACCATATTATCAGACATTATTCAGATCCACCTAACATGGGCATCAATGATTAGATCAGATGAGTTTGAAATTTAAGTAAACTAATACTGCTGATCAGAATCATTTGACGTAGTGACAAGCTTTAAAATGTATGATACAGTGTTAATCACTATGAATTTGGCATGTAGGAGTCGTAGAACATAACAATTCAGAATTATAACAAATTACGCAGTTGCAACTTGCAAGGTACAGATTTCTTACGTCAAGTCTGTAAAGTCAAAATTTATACTGCTACTATTAGTCCTGTAGATGCTGTACTGCCTAACTGTATCAGAAACAGAAATGTCAACTAAAGATCCCAACTTCAATCCCAGTTGCATCTTAAAGGCCTCCACATTACCTGCAAAAGCATTCAAAGCAAATGCTAAGGCCACAGTAATCAAATTCCATTTTTTGGCGTTGGCTTCACCTTTTTAACTCGAAACAAGGTACATACACCAAGAATTAGCTTTCTTCTAATGTACCACACCAACTACAATTTAGAAAACAAACAGATGAAAGAAAATACATATACAGAGCGAACATGGAATGAAGGGAGAACGACAGAGTGTATGAGAAACACCTGAAGATAACACTTCCCGGCGAATGAACAACGACGCCATTGTTTCTTCGTATTAGAAGGTACTTGCAGGCTTACTCTCGCTGATTATAGCCTAGCGAATATTTGAGTAAGACATCGTAGGTGAAGAGAAACACATGGTCATTCAAAATTCAGGGGTGTTTCCATTGCCACTTGAATTCCGAAACCCATTCTCCGATTTCTCGGTCTTTCTCAGGTCTGACTTCTTAACCGCCGACCTCGGTACTCAAAAAATACAGGGAATAACTTACTCCCTGGCTAACTCTGATTTGGCTCAAATGGATATTCCCAGGTGAATATTCGGCCCATTATAAACTGGTCTCGACTTATTCAAGCCCAATACACAACCCCAAGGCCCAGAAATTGGCCCAATATATTCATTTCTTTTTCTTTTAATTTCTGTCAAAGTTATAAAATCTACCGGAATTGAGAATACGACAACTCGAACTCACAAACATCGAGTTGTGATGGTATGAGAATCCAAAATCACTTGGTGAAATTGTTTTCATACTAATTTCTTAATTTTTTTTGTCAAAGAATAAGTTCTTATTTTGTTTAGGACAATATAAAAATAACATAGAATAACAATGATGATGTTATAGCATGCTTAATGTGATGAGGAAATTTTAATATTAATTTTCATATAAGCATGCGAAGAAGATGCTCTATATTTAGACACATTGAAATTGGGTTGGCTTTAGCAGGCGGGAGTGCTTCAGGCTTGTTGTATGTTGCACGCCTAGCATGTTTTTCAAGTACATCAAAATTTCATACTACGCACACATACCTACAGACCCTGTTGGCAGGGAAATGAGGTTTTTTTCCTAGAAACAAACACTATTCCTTCAGCCAGATTTAGTCGATTTATGCTTGTTTCTATACGTACTTGAATATCTTAAGCTGATTCAACTAGCTCTGCACCTTTCTTAGTTTCAATCAGGGGGAGCTCAAAAGTTTTAAAGTTAATTGTAGAATTATTGGATTATTAGGTAATTTAGTCAACAAATAATATTATTGATTTAGTCTATACTAATTATTTTAACAATAAGGCCATTCTTATCAAAATCCATTATTTTTAATCAAGCCTATGTCACTATCAATGACCTCATAGGCCCATTTTGTGTAAATTACAAAAGAATATGTTATGTAGTATCGTGGTGCTCAATATCATTATGAATTGATAGTATATGTGATCATTTTTTATACAATAATTGATCATATAATGAAGAAAAATTCACATTGTAAAGTGTATAAATGATCTTACGATACGTGTATTATCATCTTATAGTCGTGTTGAGCACAATGACACCACATACAAAATGATAAATGAGTAACTATGAAATTAAACGACAATGAGATTCATGGAGGGGAAAATGGGAAACAAACAGAAAGCTCTCGTTGATGTAATAGGCAAAATCAAAGGTGGAAGAGTACCACAAATGTCAATGAAATGAATGGTGAGAGGAACTTCTGGCCTTCACTTCGTGTTGTGAATCTATTGTAATCAATTTCTACATCAAACATTCTCCCCATCATTAATTGACCTATTTAATGGGATATGATCTTTGATAATGATTTTTTGGGTCAGTATCTTATGGCGGGCAGTGAGGAAGAGTGAAATGGTTGGTGTACAAAATATTGAATGTGACATTATTTTTTGAACCCATAATTTTGCTGACTGAAATGGTTATCCAACCAACCATCTATAATAAATTGTCTAAGATATGCAATAATTTATTGTCATCAACAATAGAAGTTTAAAATCATGAAATATGCTGAGGATAGTTACATTGGTCATACACAATCTTCTTCTATATTGTTATAGATTTCATGTCATTTATCAATGGAGGGTCCGAGATTAAACCACTATGATAGTAGAAAGTGTGCTCTTAGGCTATTTTGCTCAACGAAGGAAGAGAAAAAGGGTTTTATTTGAAAATACTCCCATCAACTTTAGACCCTAAATAAAAATGACTCGATGTCAAAGCTCACCGCTGAAGTATCATAACTTCTAAAAATAGTCACGAACGTCCAATTCATTAAATAACGTTAATTTTTCTCTGCCATTAGTTTTGTGACTGAATCAGGACTTGAGTGGGTAAAATGGAATTTTTTTGAGTAACGTGTGTGAACTTTTAATACTCATTTAATGTTTAGGGCAATATTTATTAATTGGTACGGAAAAGGAAACAAAAATATTGATTACGTATTTAGTTGATTACATGTTTACTGATATCAGCAAATATAAAAGATTTGTAAGTCGATCTAAAATCAATAATGATTTTACTAAAAAAATGAACAATGTTATTATTATCATACCTGAAGTAGTAGAATTATTTCTCTTTCACCACTTTCAATGTGGGCACCAGTCAACATTTACCTCTTTTCATTCTTCTCCTGACTCTACCCTTCCTCGACCATCTTTTTCTTTAGAAATTGAGTTTTCATTCGCTCGTTCAAACACACACTATAAGAAAAATAATTTATGGCGGTGGTTGGTGGTTTTAACCGTCACAAAAAAGATTTGTGGCAGTTCATAAACCGTCGTCATATCCACCGTGCAAAAGTTTTTTGTGACAGTTTTTCCAACCGCCACAAAATACCCAGAAACAGGGGGAAAAATCTTTCCTGGCGATTTTAAACCGTCTCTATGGGCTCCAAAACCATCGCTATAAATTGAAATTTTGACCATATTTTATTTTTATTTTTTAAACATCCCATAATTTTCAAAAATACTTGTTTCGTAAAATATTTTATATCACATATTTTAGAATCTATCAATACAAAAATTTCAACAATTCAGAGTCCGTCAATTCAAATATTCATTAATTCTTGCATTTTAAACGTTCACAAATTCAAACATTCACAAATTTAAAGATTCGGAATTCATCAATTGAAACATTCATAAATTCTAAAGCAAAACAATCTAAGTTCAAACTTAAGCAAATATAGTATTTTTCATCGTCACTGAACTTTATGAGATCATGAAGTTGAGGGAGAATCTCCAGAATCCTATAAACACATAAAATATGAGCAAAATTAGTATTAGTGTTGGAATAAACATAATTTATAATTATGTAAAGTATACATTCCTTAGAAATTTTACATGATCACCGCCGGGGAATGAGAATGAAAGATTTTGTGCTTGCATCATTTTCATAAGGTACGCCACTTAGGATTAAAGTTGAACTTGACTATCTTGAAGTTCATGGAGCTGTGAGTTAACTCTCTCATGTTCTGCATGTACCATTTCATCTTATTTTTTAGCATAGTTTTTCATTCGTAGAGAATGATGTATACTTTGTTTTGCTCTTACCGCAATGTTTGTTTCACTATGAGCTTGATATTTGAGAAAAAAAATTAGTATTTATTCTACGCAGCAAAACCTCCTCCACCAAAATGCCAATATGGAAGCCTGAATCAAACTACAATACCTAAGGGTAATAAAATGGAGCAATCGTGCCATACAATCAATCATGTCAGGCAATCAAATCGCACCATACTCAAATGCGGCATGCTTAAATCATGCCATTTCTCTAATATATATATAAAATATTATATCATGCGCATTGTTACCATGCAAGAACAGAGAGAGAAACGACTGCGAGTCCAGACCATCCAGTACACAAGAAAGTAGAAGCCTTACCGCTGTTAAATTAATCGAACAAGCACATGATCAAGATAAATTTAGAAGCACACTAAATCATTGACAAGAATAACGTAGGTTGACGCCACATAGGGAAGAAAACGCAAGGGCTGCAAAATCAAAATCAGAAAAAAATGCAAGCAAAATATGGAAAATCAAATTTGATCGACGAGGGATGCAAAATCAAAATCAAAGTACCTTCAAGTGACAGAGGAACTCGCGGTGGAGACGGAGAAGCTTGGAGAGACAGAAAGACTTACAGAGAAGATAGAGATATGAGAGAGAGAGACAGAGAGAAAACAGGCGAGTTAGAGAGAGAATCGAATATGTTCATGTAGATCATAGATGAACTCGCGGTGGAGGAGCTTGCGATGGAGAAATCGCGGGGTTCTGATCTGTATTTTGAGAAGAATAAGGGTGATTCCGCACAGGTTTGGGCAAAAAGATAAATTAGGGATTGAAATGCTTTTTAGCGACGGTTCAAAACTATAATATCCCGACCTTTCGTAAATGGGCATTTTTGTAAAATTGATTTAAAAGATAAAGTGATTTTAAAATTTATTTTCAAAAAGTGATTATTTGTAATTTTGGTAAAATAATTTTAATTATATATGATTTAGTTTAAAATTGTTTTAAAAAAAATATTTGACTTCTATCTCTCCTTTTATCTCCATCTAACTCATACTTATGCTTGCACATACATCATAAGATAACCCTAACATATATTATATTTATATCCCACCTCTTCTTCCTCATTCGGCTTTCCCCCTTCAACGAAACCCCCATGTTCTACCTCTTTCTTTACCTCATTCACATCATATGTTTACATACACTTTAAGAAAAACCCTAAGCTAACATTGTCAATTACTCCAAATCTCTCACTGTTCATCTTCTCACGCAACCTCACCATCAGCAAATACCCTTACCCTCCCTCTCTGTTCTTCTTCTTCGAGCCTCTCCCTGTACTTCTTCTTCTCCGTCATTACTTCGCCGCTGTTGGCTGCCACCGCCGGTAAGAATTATTTCCATCATTTTTTTCTTCTTCTCATTATTATTGATTGTCTCTCCTCTCTCTGCTTTAATTCATTTGCCATCTCAATTGTATCTCCCTTTCTCTTTTTCTTTCATCCTCTCCATGGAAGCAATGAAGCACCATCTCCGATGAGCTTTTTCTTTCTTCTTCTCTTCGTTCTCTGTCTTTTCTCTCCCATGTTTTCTTTTCTCTTTCCTCTCCATCTCTGGTTCGTCTCTCCCTCTCTCTACTTCTCTCTCTCCTTTTCTCTCTCTATTTTTGCCTTTACCAGCGGTTTATCGCCGGTCTGAACCGTTTGGCCAAGTTTAATCTTTCGATTTCTGACCCAAAGCTTTATTTTCTGACCTCGCTCAGATCGCTTTGCACTGTTTCAATTAAATCTATATTTTCTTTTTATGATATTTAAAATGTGTTTGTATTGAATTATTTCAAAACAATCTAGTGATTATATATTTTTTGGATTTCAGGTCATTTATTGTTTAGTTCATTCTTCCGCTTCAGGTAAGTGGGCTTACATGATGGTGTGACTTCCATTGTTATAAATGTATATCATTTGTGTAAGTGAATTTATATCGTAATGTGATCCATGTGTGATAAATATATATGTTTTATGTAAGTGGATTTACATTGTAATGTGACTTACGTGTGATAAATGTAATATATGTTATTTTCATCAGCTTTAATTATCAATAAGCATGTTATGTTCATATATATGTTTGTGTAAATTGACTTATATAATGTTGTGACTCTAATATTATAATTGTATCATGTATTTGTTATCTGTTTAACCATTTTTTAATAATTATTATATTTCATTAACAATTTGGTAATTGATTACTGTTCAGTTATTAATGTGATTATCATGAAATAAATGTCCGAGTATGACTGATTTTACGTTAGTATATTATCATGTTTCATTCTATTATATGTATCAGGATGAATTATATGATTAATTATTGCTATACATTGGATTTTGCAAGTTATGAGGTTAATTCATTCAAGTGGTAACTAAACAAGATATGAGCTTAAGCACACCCTTAGTTAAACGAATAGGGTGTCATCTATTCATGCTTTCGGCACACATACGGTGTCATCTGTTCATGTTTTGGTCATACATTGGGTGTCATCTGTAAATATTTTTCGTCACTCATGAGGTGTCATCTGTTCAATTTTTCATCGCCTATGAGTGTCATTTGTTCTGTCGCCCAATGTGTGTCATCTGTTTCGTCGTCGAACGTGTGTCATCTGTTTTGTCACCCAATTCGTCATGATATGTTTCAGTTAACGTGTGATCAGTTCTGATTAGGTTGTTAACTCGGGGATATGCCAAGATAAGATATGATTAAGATTGTTAAATGATTCTGGTTGAGACACGCGTTATCTGTGTGCTATGTTAACCCATGTCATGATCATGTATGTTACTTTATTTCATTTATGATATATGTCAAGTTCAGTTATGTTATGTCATGATTGCATTTTATGACATGTGGATGCATGTTGTTATGTAAGTTTGCTTACTGAGTATTTTAAAACACTCATTTCCTCACATTTATTTATGATGCATGTGGTGATAACGAGCAACATTAGTGGGTATTTAAGTAGTTTATTTTACGTTATGATTTTCTACGAATTATAATAAGTGAAAGCTTCATGAATTATGGATTTCAAGTTTTGACTTTATTTCATAATTTAATTTAGTTTTCTGAGGTTTTATTAATTATGCATTTAAGACAATTTATCCCTTCCGCTATTTAATGATTAAGATTCTTATCATGGATAAGTTTAATGCTTCCGCTATTTAAGGTCAAGGTTTTTCTATCATGGATAAATTAAGAATTTCAATTTGAAATTTTTCTCAAAATTAGGGTTTGTTTCGAAATGGAGATTTCAAAATGTGAAATTACACGTATGTTTAACCCTGGGGACCGGGGCATTACAAAAACCGTCGCTAAATACGCTTAAAAACCACCGATTATATATATATATATATATATATTTTAATCATTTGGCGGTGATTTCTCTAAACCGCCACCCCAAATCAATTTATAAATATATTTCTTTATTTTTTGCAAACATTCGACGGCAGTTTACAAGAACCACCGCTATATGTCGATCTACAACGGCGGTTTTTAAAAACCACTGCCTTAAGTTTGACCAGTTTTTTTTTTCGGCAGTTGGCATAACCGCAATCGTAAAACTGCTGGGAAAAGCCATTTTTCTTGTAGTGACGTAAGTGTGAATCACTAGTTTAAAGGTTGAGTTGTCTTATCGGCCAACTACGAAGTGTTGGACATAGTACCCTCAAAGCACGTGTTTATATATTTTTAATATGAAATTAATGAAATTAAAATTTTCTTATAATTATTCTTTTGAATTATTGTTGAATAATTTATATAAATATCTAAAAAATATATATTCATTAATGAGATTATGATCTTGTATAAGTACAAGAGTATTAAGATCATAGATAATGAATAAAATAGTTCACAACATATTAAATATATGAAATCTTTAATGAGTGATTGCTAGTATGGTTGAGTAAACTTTTTTTAATGTATTTTTTTGAATGCATCTTAGTGAATGTGCTTTGTATAATTAGATTATATAGGACTTGACCGATGTGGATTAATACCTTTATTAACTTATCATTTATCATAAAGATTTAATACACATCGAAACTGATGTTCACATGTAGATCAGTCTAAATCCTGAGTAGTCATGAAGTCCTACTCATATCTACTGCATCTTTTGGTTCACTCGTTAAGATTTGTTTGTAAAACAGACTAGTGATTTTGTTTTAGAGATTCAGTTATATAGATGACTGAGAACATGATCTTACAAGATTTGGAATCTAAACTTTCCTAATGGATCGTATATTGGTTCCCTTAAATGTTAATTCTGGAACTGAATGATTACTGAGCTCAACTTTATAATACGATTATAAATTGGCCGTTCACTAGTAAATTAATGGTACTAAAGGATTAATAGATAATTAGAAGAATAAAACGGTAATTTGACCAACTCTAATTTACAAACCAATAATTATAGGACAAAACTACATGAAGTGATTATATCAATAGACTACATGAGAATACTCTGTAAATACATTATATAATCTCTAATAGTGCAATTTCATATTTATAATAGAGTAATAATAGAACTATTAAATAAGATTATTTAATTAATAATCTGATTTATTGGAGCTTAAAA
Source organism: Datisca glomerata (assembly GCA_003255025.1). NCBI lineage: Eukaryota > Viridiplantae > Streptophyta > Magnoliopsida > Cucurbitales > Datiscaceae > Datisca > Datisca glomerata. The sequence continues at coordinate 1,601,957 of QANY01008662.1, forward strand.
TTATATGTTCATGGTCTCCAAGCCATCTATATACTACACAGTTTAGGGTGTGAATATTTTAGGACATGAGAAAAGGATTAACTTGTGAAATGAATTAAATTTCTAGGTCAAGTATATAATTACGGGATAATTATGTGTAATTAATTAATTAAGAATTCATCAATTACATTATTTAATGTAATTTTTGAAAATTACAATTAAATTATAATATTGATTAATTTTATGTTGATAGATAAGTGAGACTGTATATCTGAATTGTGAAATTAGATAATGTTAAATTATTATGAAATAATAATTCAAAATTTGAATAAACTAAATCTGTTATTTATGAACTAACATATAAGTTAGTTGATTGGTCAAATAAGTTAATTTTTGAATTAACTAATACCTAGATATTTATTTGTTTAAAATAAATAATAAATTTGAAAAAATGACTACACGACATGTTGGACTGTCACATGTCAATCACTAATTTTGAATTAGAGTTTGAAATGAGTTACTGTAATGTCACATAATACTACAATGACATGTGGTACACTATAGTGCCTCACGGCACTATAACGGAACCGTGAGTTATTAGTGTCATGAGGCATTGTGATTCTTCACGGCACACTGCAGTGCCGCACGACACTGCAATGTTGCTCAATTGCAATGAGTCCCACTGCAATGACACATTTTATAATTAATTTATTATTTTATAAATATCTAAAAACTGAGCCTTGACCTAGAATATATATACAAATATTATTCTATTGGTCTCAGTGTGTGTAACACATGATTAAAGGTTAATCAAAAGCTCTGTGAGTTCTTCAAATTTTCACTCAGAGTTTTATCTCGCCATAATGCTTCTCCAAATCTCTATCACATATGTTGAGTATATCTAGAGATAGAAAAATGTTTTTGATTTATTATACGTGCCACACACGTCCTGGTGTATTTGAGGATTGGTTTGGAAGATATTGGTGTAGATTTTACAGTCCGTTATTTGTGGGACTACAAGTTCATTATTTGCAAGGACGCCTGATAAGACTATAAGAGGTATAACTATTATATTTGTATGTATTAGATTTAATATATAGATATATAATGAATCCGATGAGAAAAAGAGTTTTTCAATAAAAAATTTTATTTTTGAATACCGCGGAGTTACAACTGTTTTTGTTTTCAATAAATTAAGAAAAAACCACAACGCCTCCGTCGGGCGACGCCGCAATTTTCAACACGAAGTTAGTGAGAAACTTTGAACTAGGGTTAAAAATTTGACAGGTCTATATCAAATGAATAGTGATAAAGATTAAGTGTATATATATATAGAACAAGTTTAGAAAGGTATATATATATAAAAGATGAATAGTAATAAAAAGTATGCATGCATGTATGTATAGTGAAGTGAGTCTTTAGATTCTTGCTTGTTGCTGTGGGAGATGTTAAAGACAAGGACATGTGAGGAAAGCTTTGTCACATTTTGAAAACTAAAGAACCTAAAAACAAAGCCTTTGAACACAAACAACAGAATAGGGAAGAAAAATAAAAAGAAAGAATGACAGTGTGGGGGTCTCAATACAAAGAAAAAAGCAAGAAAAAATAAAAGAATCTGAAAGCAAAATCTCTAATGCTTGCTGTCTACCTTTGACTGCCTCGTAAAAATCCTTGTTTAGCCTTAGATTCACCAAAGCAAGAACGGTTTGTTTGTTTGGTAAACAAAAAGCAAAAGCACTTCCCATATCTCATTTGATTTTCTTTTATGTGAATGATTTTGCTTGTTCAAATCTTTAACCTTAAAATTTGTTGAGAATGCCAATTTGATTAAAACTCTTCTAATCGATTTATTAGTCAAGTATGGTTTGATAATTTTACGGAAGAATTAACAAATTATTTTTAGAAGTAATTTGTTTTACGACTATTGAAAAGTGTTACACAACTAATTAAATTGAATGTTCAAGTTTTTAATATGATGTTACGAAAAATTTCTATTTTGATATCCCATCACTGTCAATGGGAATTCTACGATGATATGCTTAGATTCCTAGTTCTTTTTTTCCTCTATCAGAGATTGGAATTTCATAATGAATGCGTTGAATAAACGGTACAATATGTTTCCTTTAGATACCGTTTGTGTATATAGTATTTCTAGGGTTGCTTCTTTTGGTAAAGTTACATATATTTGAAAAGGAAAGAGATGGTATAGTTATATCTTGTGTGTATTATTTTAGTATTACTCATTAATGTGCATAAAAACAAACACAATTGATAGAGAAAAACATCATAATTCTTAAGAGTGTGCTGGTTTGGTATGATTTTTAGTATAAAAATTGGACCAAATTAAAGTTCACGATCTTACCATAATGCTGACTGAACCGACCAATTTCGTGCATAATAAATTGACCAAAACGTAAAATAATTGGTCAGTTCGATCAGGTTTACAGTCCACTAAGATTTTTTTTTCAAAAAGTCCATCAATGAATTTAATCAGATATGTTTTAAAAAATTCTAATTTTTTCATGCACTACAATAAAAACTATATGTAAACAAATCATTAAAGATGGATGATAGAAACGCGGAATGAGAGAAATGAGAAAGAGAGAAATGTAAGAAAATAAATATGATATATACATATGGGGAGGATAAACGATCATTCTAATATGTTCGGAATGAACCAACATAGGTGACTAAAAAACTGATCAAACCAATCATTTTCTGTTCAGTTTAATTCACTTTGATCAGTTTGGTCGATTTTTGCACAATCCTGATAATTCTACAGTACAATCCACATATCGTACATGAGATGTATCTTAGAGTTTTCAGAGAAAAACAATACCTATTGTCCTCGTTAGTCATAGTTGTTTGTAAATGACTATATTACAGTTTATATAAGGACTGAGATTAAGTTCCAAGGCTAAGATGACTCTAAAAGAGTATTATTTTGTTCCTCATCCCATGGTTATAAACACTAGGATCCAAGTCTATAGAGGGGAAAACTAAGTGTATATCCAATTTTTTTCGTCCTATTGATCATGTTTTCATTGAATCCAAAACTATTGATTTTCAATCTAGATACCACTTCATGAAAATGGGTACATCAAGTTTGTCAAAGGATGAGAAGTGGAGGATATTTCAAATTGAGGGACACCTTCAATTTTCCTTTAGACATCCATTGGCCGAACATGGCCCATCTTTTTCTAGTCTTTGATACAATATTTTACTTTTTGAATTTCTTTGTATTATTCAATACTCACTTTTCTCCTTATTGCTTTAAATCATTTCCCTAAAACCCACATTAGCATAAGCAAAAAAAAGGGTCATGTTGTTCTAAATTCCATACAAAAGAGGAAAAGCAAATGCAAATCTTACCTACCATTTCATGAAGGTAAATCATCCATTGCTGATTAGATAATCTTGATATGAACAAACAATGGAATTCCATTCATTCATATGTATCATCCTGACACTAATAATACTTCTTAATCATGACTTTTCTAATCAACTTTCAGAAAAATATTTCATTTTAAGCAAATAAAAATACTTCTAAACTGATCAAATTATTCTAATTAAATGATATATCAATCATTTATTAATTGATATTTTAATATTTTTTATGATGATTTTACTGATTAATAATAAATTATTGACATACCACTTAAATATTTTAGAGTTTTTTTAAATGATACCAACATTTAAATTGTATTAATAAGTATAACATAAAATATTGGGATATAATTACGTAAGGTAAAATTGTTTATTGGGAACTTAGTCATTGAGATACAAAGATAAACTTCATCAATTATGAGACAAAGGCTTAATTATCTATAATTGGGACCTAATAGCCGTTAAGCAGTCCGATATTGGCTACTAAATGAAGCTGTGAAGGACTTCCATTTAGAATAATAGAAAATACCATGATTGATCCTCTTTATCTGAAGTTATCCGCCGTCAGATCACTAGGTTTTGTCCTTAAAACATACAAAATTTGGTGCAAATAATCAAATACTATTAGGCCCATCAATCATGAGGGTTAGGAAAAAGCCAAATGGAAACACAGCAAATCCTCTTGAAAATGGTTAAGTATAATAAGACCAAAACCCAAAAGCCAACTTTTGTTTCAATGCTCTAGGAGGGTACCCAGAATACATGCAAGTGGTAAAAGGAAGCAAGCTCCTAGTCCTTCTGTATAAAATTCACATAGATTCTATAGATATGATCATTACCCAGAACAGAATTCCTACATGCTATAGAGCTTCTAAGCTTTATAGCAGTAAATAGAGAGGAACCCAACATCCAGAAATGGGGACAAGTGTCCTTGTTTCTAAAGACACCATGGCTTAGATTGAGGCCAAGAAAGAACCTTAGAATTTGCTTAACATTCCTCTGTCCAATCTCTGCAGTCAAATTTGCACATTGCTCCATAAACTACTTTTGTTTATTAATTTCCATCCACTTTTTTTTTCATTTTCTATAATTAAACCAGGAAATGAAGCTCAAAGCTGACAAATTTTGAAATTAATGTGAAGTTAAGAGTTTTATAGAGAGAAGCATGGGTTTTGTGAATGCACTGTGCCTTCTTCTCCAAACATTCTTTGCCATATAAAAGAAGAAAGAAACATAAAAGAGAAATAAAATAGAAGGGATTGAGGATTAGTACACACATTCTTTTATCTTTATTGCCTTCTTTAATTGTTTTTTTTTACTTTGATTAGACCAAAATGGATTAGAACTTGGAAAATATAGAGTATGCTACAAAAATTCTCAGACTTCCACTCTTTGCTTGACCGGAAGGGCAGCCTTTGGTTCGCTGACCCATCCGTTTTATGTTGAGGAGTTAAAGCCAAACGACATGCCCGTTGCCCCATTATGTTGGGGTCTGTCTTGAGCTTTGAAGTAAAAATTAAAAAATTAAAGAGGGAGAGAGTAGAAAAAAGAGTCCATTAGACTGACTCTCTGCCCCCCTCTTCCTCTCTCTTTCTCCGGCTTTCTCTCTCTTGCTGCGCTTTATGCTGTTCAAATTCGATACTTTGCTGTGGTTACTGAGAACGAGGCCCTTTGTATTAAAGGGAGGGAAAGAGAGGCTCAACAAGCTTTCTCTCTCTGCATTTTCTCTCTCATTGTCTGCTGCATTGTCTTCTTCTACTTCAGAATCTCTCTCATCTCACTTCCACGCAATAAAAGTGTTGTCTCTCTTCTCTCCCTCTCCTTGTCGTCGCTGTTTTCCTCTCATGCTTTCTGTTTCTTCTTCTTCTTCTCTCTTATACTTCCACACCCACAGGCAAACATAAAACTAGAGTAGGAAAGGAGGAAACTTTGGGAAGTTCTTGGAGGCTTCTAGGAAAAATCGGAACTGGGTTGAGTTTGTTCGTTCTTGTTATAGAGCTTAAAATAGTGAAACCCCACAGATTGTCACACCCAAATCCCAGCTATGGGGGTTATATTCCTTGAATCTGCGACATTTTTTGGCAGATTCTGAGCAAAAGTCTAGAATCCAGGGATATCAAAGAAAACTAGGAAGTGGAGACGCTGTATGAAGTGATTGTGAAACAATGACAGATGGGAATTCAAAGAAAAGCAAGGTTCCTGAATTTCTTCCCCTGAGAGAAAAAAAACTTGAATTTGTTCCCATTTTTCTTACTCCCTTAACTCTGGGGAAAATGGTTTACTGATTTTTCGTTTTTGTTTGTGAAGCTTTCATGGTCTAAGAAAATGGTTAGGAAGTGGTTAAACATCAAGAGCAAAAACGAGGAATTTCAAGCAGATGATGCTTATGGAGGTTGGTATCTTCCTTCTCCAAAGATTCGGCATGTGATCAGTTATTTCTATCAATTTGGGTATTTTCATCTCAGATTCTGAGAGAAAATCTCCCATTCCTCTCAGTCCCTTCCTTACGAAAATGTTTCCAATTTCCAGGCTCCTGTCGGTGAATATCTCAAGTTTTATTCTAACAAGTTCAGTTTTTTTATCCCTCTGTAAATTTTCCCACCCACCATATCAAGCGATTGATAAATTGGTCTCTTTAAGAATTCCATCATTCCGGGCAATTAATATTTTAATAATAATTTCCCCTTCTAATCCGACTTGTTAAAATCTGTTTTGTATTAGAGGTCAAAGATATTGTTCTGATAGAAGGGATTTAAGCATTAACGATAGTTTCTTTCATACAGGAGGTGAAGTGGAATACAGGACTAGCTTCTCAGAGAGGGAACCATGCACCATCAAGAAAAGCAAAACAGGTTCAGTTAAATTAGACCAATAATTGAGAATTTGTAGACGAGGAAGTAGTTTCTGCTACTTGACTGAGATGATTTCTTGTCATGTACAGAGAAATTTAGCAAGAATTCAGAGCATGTCCGGCGAGGAAGAATGAATCTTGAACATCCCCGTATTATAGATGTGCAGAACTATAGGTATATGCACGTCTTCTTCCCCTTAATACAAGCCTTCTTGTTTCTGTCTGTCTAATATTATTACTGATCTGCTTCTCTTTTTTGCTTCATGGGGCTTCAGCATTTTTGTTGCCACATGGAATGTGGCTGGGAGATCTCCGCCTAGTAATCTAAGTCTAGATGATTGGCTTCATGCTGCACCCCCTGCAGACATTTATGTTCTTGGGTATGATTTCCCTTTAATATCTTCAATATTCTTCTTTATTCCTGTTTTAAAGGTTTTTGTCAACGGTTTTTATTCTTGTTTTCAGGTTCCAAGAGATAGTGCCATTGAATGCTGGTAATGTGCTTGGAGCGGAGGATAATGGTCCTGCCAAGAAGTGGCAGGCTCTTATTCGAAAGACTCTGAACAATCTTCCTGGAACTAGTGGGGGTAGCGCCTGCTATACCCCATCCCCCATCCCTAAACCGATTGTAGAACTAAATGCGGACTTTGAGGGATCGGCTAGGCAGAAGAATTCGGCTTTCTTCCATAGACGATCTTTCCAGACACCACATAGCTGGAGGATGGAGAATGACCCTTCAATCCAACAACCGCGGCTTGATAGACGATTCAGTGTCTGTGATCGTGTAATCTTTGGTCATAGGCCAAGTGACTATTCTAGTTCAAGGCCCAGTGATTACTGCAGGCCAAGCGATTACTCCAGGCCGAGTGATTATTGCAGACCAAGCGATTACTCCAGGCCGAGTGATTATTGCAGGCCGAGCGACTATTCTAGACCGAGTGATTATTCTAGATGGGGTTCATCGGATGATGATAATGGCCCTGGTGATTCACCGAGTACTGTCCTATTCTCACCAGCGTCTTATGGTGGCTCTGCATCCAATGATGATGGATATAGGATGCCGGGGCATTCAAGATATTGTTTAGTTGCAAGTAAGCAGATGGTTGGCGTATTTCTCACAGTATGGGTGAGGAGTGAATTGAGGGATCATGTTCGAAACATGAAAGTATCTTGTGTAGGAAGAGGATTGATGGGCTACCTAGGAAATAAGGTATATTTTTGGAGTTGTCTTTCCTATTTTGTTTAAAATAATGATTCAGGATATGTGATTAGCTTAAATTTTTTAATTCTGCTTCAATTTTCAGGGATCCATTTCTATCAGCATGTCTTTGCATCAAACAAGCTTTTGCTTCGTCTGTACTCACTTAACCTCAGGCCAGAAAGAGGGGGATGAGCTAAGAAGAAACTCAGATGTCATGGAGATTTTGAAGAAGACGAGGTTTCCACGAGTTCATGGATCGGGGGATGACAAGTCCCCAGAGACAATCCTTCAGCATGAGTAAGACCCTTTCATCAAACATCTACTCAGTAGTTTTTAAACACATATAGAGAGAAATTGAAAGCTTAATGAGGTCTTTAACAGAATCAAAATTAAAGGCTATTCTTAATTCTTGAAAATTGATTCTCAATATTCTCTCTGTATGTGGTTCATTAAAAAACAGTCTATTCTTTTGTCTTCATTTTTTCTAACAAGGCTTGGTTTTCCGTAGTCGAATTATTTGGCTTGGGGATCTAAATTACCGGATCGCTCTCTCCTACCGCTCTGCTAAGGCGCTTATTGAGATGCAAAATTGGAGGGCATTGCTTGAGAACGACCAGGCATGTCTACAACCTCCTACCCAATATATTTTATTACGTTTCATCGTCCAAATTGTATCATTTTTGACATTATGTTACTCTTTGCAGTTAAGGATAGAACAGAAACGCGGACGTGTGTTTGTGGGATGGAATGAAGGGAAGATTTATTTTCCTCCAACATATAAGTACTCAACTAACTCGGATAGATATTCAGGGGATGGAATGTTCCCGAAGGAAAAACGCCGAACACCTGCTTGGTAAGATCATCTTTCATACCAGTATTAAGGGAATTTGTACAAACTAACTCATTCAGATATATATATATCAGAGATTGGGAACTTGTAACAATCTCTTATGACGTGCTGTGCTGATACTGTTACTTTTTGTATATGAAGGTGTGATCGGATTTTGTGGCATGGAGAAGGGCTCCATCAGTTATCATATGTCCGTGGGGAATCGAGGTTTTCAGATCACAGACCAGTGTATGGTGTATTTTGGGCTGAGGTCGAGTCAAACCATGGCCGACTAAAGAAAAGCATGAGTTATTCTAGTTCAAGGATTGAAGTGGAGGAGCTTCTCCCATATTCCCATGGATATACTGAACTGAACTTTTTCTGAATGATACCAGGGCTATGACTCGTATTCGAGTATGCTCTCTCTCTCTAGTGCAAAAAATTCATGCTTTTGCTTTAGTTGGGTTATTATGTTAGGTACCCCACAAAAGAATGATTCTTTGATGTATATGTTTGCAGAGTCTTGCTCTTTGACATAATCAAGTGATTCCTTAAGGACATTTTTCAGATTCCATTACAACAATACCTTCTGAAGAAGTTGAAAGTAAGCTACCCCACATATTGACCCTTTAGCCACCCCCCCCCCCCNCCCCCCCCCCCCCAAAAAAAAAAAAAAACAAACAAAAATAATTTACCTGATTAACAGTTTAGCTATATGAAAAGCCCACACTAAAGCAGACATCTTTCCTGGCAAAACCTGATATTTGTCAAAAACGCGTAAAGCCCCTCTCTCTCTCTCTCTCTCTCTCTCTCTCTCTCTCTCTCTCTTTAATTTTAAATTCTCTAAAAATTTGGTCCCCAGGTGCTGGTTGGAATCACTCTGGATAATCTTCATCCTTGAAGGGCTGATGGGGACATTTCATTGCCCAGTAACCGAAAAAGGTTGGTTCTCTCTCTCTCTCTCTCTCTCTCTCTCTCTTCTTGTCTGTTTTTTGCTGTATGTCTCAGTTTCTTTGTCTAATTCACCTTATTCTCTTATTTATAACAGGCTTGCTGATTTTGGGATCCCTTTTGGTTAACCAGTTTCAGAATTTTCCGAACACATTGTGGCTTTGATCATCATATCTTGTTTACCTGAATCACTTACCACTTTTAAGTACAGCTGCATCATTTGGTCCCTCAATTGACAGTCTCTTTTACCTTTCTGTTAAAGTTTTCAGTTCTGCTTAAATCATTAGGTACTATCCTTTTGCCAATTGGAATGCTGATTACTTCTGTACTTATATTAATAATAGCTTGTTAATAGCCTTATCATGGGACCTTTCGGTTTTACAGGATGAACTCGCCCTATCAAGAACTGCCACGTGGATAGAAGAAGATTAACTTTTTTAATTCATGATTCTTTATTTGTTTGGGGAGCTAAAAGATGGTCAAAATAATGATTTGGGTATTCCCTTTTTGTTTTAAATTCATAGAAAAGTAAAAGGGAATCAATGGATTCTCATTGTCAAACTGATGTAGAAAACAAAAGAAGAAAAAGAAGAAGAATATTTCAAATTCAAATGTATTGATAAATTTTGCAATGCTTTCTTTATCCATCCTTCTGGATGAGTTGATGATTTTTACTGAAAAAGTTGGGGGTCTTCTTGATTGTATTCCAAGGCCTGCTACTTTATTACAGGTTCAACAGACATGTTGGAATTCATGATTCAGCATAGAATTTTAACTGTTCCCATGTCTTTAACTTTAACACATTGGCATGCGCAAATTCCATTGACAAATCATTGACACAATCTCAATCCCACATAATTAGTTTGACACACAATCTTGTATATGGGTGTTGGAGAGAAAAGAAAGAAGAGAAGAAAAATCAAAGAAATAACGAAAGGTGAATGAAAGTGTGTGATGTGAAATAGAGTGAAAATTTGTCTCACATTAGAAAATCAAGGATAGAATGTTGGGTTTATAAACCCAACACTCATACCTTGGGGGGTAAGTCCCAAAGGGCACCTCATATTTTGTGGGTAAGAGAGGACCTAGATGGTACATGGTCCTCCCTTCACGCGCGCCGTCACCGTCCGGCCTGCTTGGTACGGGTAAAAAATTTATTTTTTAGATAAATTTTCTTTGATTTATTTGGAGAGGAAGAAAATATCTCTAAACAGAATCTGTAATTATCTGCAGAAGATATTTTTATCAACACGTTTGGCTTGCTCTCCAAGCCTTGAAAGATATATCAGAATATGGCATTAGCTTCGGTTTTCAAGAAGAACACAACAACATTCAATCACCAAGCATATTACATATTGAGAGAAATACAAAAGGAGTTCTGTGAGGGTCAGAGTAATCGGTTGTTGTACTCTAGCTTAGATCGTTGTATCATGCAGAGACGATTCGTCGTAGTCTCCAAGCACCCTGTGGAGGACGATTATTGTCTTTAGGACATTGCTTTCGAGCAATCCTCGATCTACATCGTATTTTCAATTCTAATTTTGCTGTAACCATTTCTGTTGCATTTACATTGTAATCGTTTCATATTTCTTTGTAATCGTTGCTTAATGAAAGCATCTTGTTCCATCTCTACAACAACAATCTAAAAACAATAATTATGGAACAATCTGCTGGAATCAAAACTCTGCACGCTGAGAGACCGGAAAAATTCAAAGGGGACGACTTCAAACAATGGCAACAGAAGATGGTCTTCTATCTGACCACTCTCAATCTAGCACATCTGCTGACGGGCGATATTCCTCCTGCACCGATGGAAGGACAATCGAAGGAACTAGCATCTGCACGGGAAGCCTGGATCCATTTGGATTTCCTTTGCCGAAACTATATCTTGAACGACATGGTAGACACCCTCTACAACGTCTACTCGTCATTCAAGACAGCAAATGAACTGTGGCAAGCCTTGGAAAAGAAATACAAAACGGAGGATGCTAGGACAAAGAAATTTATCGTTGGGAAATTCCTGAAATACGAGATGGATGATAAGAACACGGTAATAAGTCAAGTGGAGGAGTTGCAGATCATCTTCAACAACATGAAGGTTGATGGGATGATCGTGAATGAACCGTTCCAAGTCGCATCCATCATCGAGAAGCTGCCGCCGTCATGGAAGAACTTTAAGAATTATCTGAAGCACAAATGTAAGGAGCTCAGCATGGATGATCTGATTGTTCGACTGAGGATAGAGGAGGACAACCGGAAAAATGAAAAGAAAGCGATGTCGGCAACCTACGGAATGAAAGCTAATGTGGTAGAAGGAAACAAATCCAATCCACCAGGCAAGAAAATGAAGACATCGACGAGCAACGCTAAAAAGGTAATTTAGAGAAAAGCATTAAGGGCAGTTGCTGCGTGTGCGGTAAAGCCGGACACAGGGCAAAAGACTGCCGGTTTAAGAAAGATCAGAACGATTGTAACCAAACCCGAAAGAGCAGAAAAACAAACCAAGCAAATATGATAGAGATATATGATCTCTGTGCAATGATTTTTGAGATCTGTATGGTCACTGACACCAAGGAATGGTGAGTCGACACTGGTGCTACGAAGCACGTGTGTAGTGACCGAACTATCTTTTCAACTTATGTTGAGGTTGATAAAGATGAGGTTATCTATATGGGGAATGCCTCAGAAGCTGCTGTTAAGGGAAAGGGAAAGGTTGTGCTGAAATTTACATCCGAAAAACAACTTACTCTCCTAGACGTCCTGCATGTGCCTGAAATTCGTAGAAATTTCGTTTCAAGATCTCTTTTATGTAAAAGTGGATTTAAGCTTGTCTTTGATGCTGGCAAGTTTATTCTGACTAAGGCAGAGATGTTTGTTGGGAAGAGTTATAGTTTTGATGGTCTTTTTAAACTTAATGTGTATGCTGTAACCCCTGCAATTATTAATGATAATTCTGCTGCTTCTTCCGTTTATATCGCTGAACTTTCTAATATTTTGGCATGCTAGATTAGGTCGTGTTAATTTTCGTTCCTTACAACGTATAATTAATTTAGAACTTCTACTTAGATTTAACCTAGAAAAAGGAAATAAATGTGAAATATGCGTAGAATCTAAATTTGCAAGAAAATCGTTTAAATCTTAGAGAGAATGAATGACCTACTTGATTTAATACATAGTGATTTATGTGATTTAAAATTAACTCCTAGTAGGGGAGGTAGAAAATATTTTGTTACATTTATTGATGATTTCAGTAAATATTGTTATGTATATCTGCTTCATTCAAAGGATGAGACTTTGGATATATTTAAGACATATAAGTCTGAACTTGAAAAACAATTTGGTAAACATATCAAAGTGCTTAGATCTGACCGGGGTGGAGAATATGACTCCACTATACTGTCTGAATTCTGTGCTCTACATGGAATTGTGCATCAGACTACAACACCTTACACGCCTCAACAGAATGAGGTGGTTGAAAGGAAAAATAGAACTCTGAAAGATATGGTGAACTGTATGTTGAACAATTCTAAATTACCCCAAAATTTATGGGGGGAGGCCTTGCTTACAGCAAACACCATACTTAACAGGATTTCACATAAGAAGACCAACAAGTCTCCTTATGAAGAGTGGAAATGGAAGTTACCTTCCTATAAAATTTTAAAAGTGTGGGGGTGTCTCGCAAAGGTACAAGTACCATTGCCAAAAAGAGTAAAGCTTGGACCTAAGACAATAGATTGTGTTTTCATTAGATTTTTGGTTATTAGGTCAGAAATTTCTGACATAAGTACCAACTCTATTATGGAGTCTGTCAATGCATAATTCTTTGAGAATGTGTTTCCTTATAAGGAAGGAAGACACAGTCAAAATGTCAAACGAGGATTAGAAGAAAGTTTTTCTAGAGCTCAGATTGATGAAGAATCTGAACCTGAGCTTAGAAGAAGTAAAAGAGCTAAAACGAGTACCTCATTTGGCCCAGAGTTTCTAATATAACTGACGGAGGCCGAACTTCAAACCTATAAGGAGGCAATGTCCAACCTTGAGACTCTTTTTTGGAAGGAAGCACTCGATAATGAGATAGATTTCATAATGCAAAATAATACGTGGATGTTGGTTGATCTCCCTCCTGAGAATAAACCAATAGGATGTAAATGGATCTTCAAAAGAAAGCTGAGAGCTAATGGTACTATTGAAAAGTATAAAGCTCGGTTGGTAGTTAAATGATACCGACATAAGGAATGTATAGACTTTTTCGATGCATATTCTCCAGTGACGAGAATCACATATATTAGGATGCTGATTGCACTAGCAGCTTTGCATACTTTGAAAATTCATCAAATGGATGTAAAGACTACTTTCTTAAATGGAGAATTGGATGAAGAAAATATATGGAACAGCCTGAAGGGTTCGTGGTTAAAGGCCAAGAATGAAATGTCTGTAAACTTGTTAAATCACTTTATGGATTAAAACAAGCACGGAAACAATGACACGAAAAGTTTGATCATACAATGTTATATGATAGATTCAAGATAAATGAGTGTTATAAATGTGTCTACATTAAATGTACTAATGATCAATTCGTCACAGTATACTTATATGTAGATGACATGCTTATAGTGAGATCAAACAAGGATATAATATCCTCTACCAAGAGGATGTTGAATTCTAAATTTGACATGAAAGACTTAGGTCAAGTAGATGTTATTCTTGGAATTCAAGTAAAGCGAACTGAAAATGAATATATCCTTACCCAGTCTCACCATGTAGAAAAGATTTTGAAATTGTTTGGGCAATATGAAAGCAAACCTGTTGTAACTCCTTTCGACCCAAATTGTAAGTTAAGGAAGAATAATAGAGTTGGAGTATCTCAATTGGATTACTCATAAATAATTGAAAGTTTCATGTATGTCATGAACTGCACCAAGCCTGATATAGCCTATTCAGTTAGAAGGCTGACAAGATATACGAGTAATCCTGGACGTGATCACTGGAGCGCATTGGTGAGAGTACTAAGGTACTTAAAATTCACTATAAACTACGGACTGCATTACTCAACCTATCCACCGGTGATAGAAGGATTTAGTGATGCTAACTGGATATCAGACAGTTTAAAGACTAAATCTACTAGTGGATATGTGTTTACCCTAGGTGGTGGAGCTATCTCGTTGAGGATTACTAAGCAGACCTGTATAGCTCGTTCAACTATGGAATCAGAATTCATAGCATTGGATAAGACTTGTGAAGAAGCAGAATGACTCAGGAATTTTCTGGAAGATATTCCGGTGTGGCCAAAATCAGTGTTAGCTATATGTGTCCATTGTGACAATATGGCTACAACATTTAGAGCGAAAAATAATGTGTATAATGGTAAGTCTAGACATATTAGACGGAGTCATAATACCATTAAGCAGTTGTTGTCCAATGGGGTGATTTCCTTAGACTTTATAAGGTCAAAGGAGAATCTTGCTGATCCTCTGACAAAAGGATTGTCAAGGGAACTAATAAAACAAACATCGAGGGGAATGAGACTAAAACCTATTCAATGAATCATTCAGGTGGTAACCTAACCTAGTTGACTGAAGATCCCAAGATTTAGGTTCAATAGGCAAACTGGCAGGGCTGATTCAAATTGAAACACTGAGAAACCTATGGTTCTCGCTGTTCCTATGATATGAAGATAGTGTGTTGTCTGTCGACGTAAAATGGTATACATAAGTATTTAATGACATTGATGTTGTGCTTGCCAGAGGAGTATTGACAGAATACTCTTAATCATTGTCACCTATATGAGAGTAGAAGTGGGGTTGCCTCTATGAGAGGTCTGAATGGCTTAACCTCTCTAAAGCTCTTATGAAAGTGAGATATGTTCATGACCAAAATGAACAAAATCATATGTATTCAGATGTATTAAGATGATATATGTGTGAAATTTGTTGTCTCAGTTTATCTCAGAGGAAGTTCAGTTCAAGAACGTAGTTCACTGTTTTTCAGAATAAATCCGATGAAATCTCACTACGGAAGGTTCAAGTCTAGAAGACACCTCTCTTGATGCATATCTCATATGTTCTCTCTCATGTTGTTGTCTAGTTAGGACACATTTCATTCATGTGGGGGATTGTTGGAGAGAAAAGAAGAAGAGAAGAAAAATCAAAGAAAGAATGAAAAGTGAATGAAGTGTGTGATGTGAAATAGAGTGGGAATTTATCTCACATTGGAAACTCAAGGATAGAATGTTGGGTTTATAAACCCAACACTCATGCCTTGGGGTAAGCCCCAAGGGGCACCCCACATTTTGTGGGGAAGAGAGGACCTAGATGGCACATGATCATCCCTTCACGCGCCAGCGGCGCGATAAAAAGATTTATTTTTTGGATAAATTTTCTTTAATTTATTTGAAGAAGAAGAAAATATCTGCAAATAGAATCTATAATTATCCGCAGAAGATAATTAAAATATCTCCATTATCCCACAAAATCATCAAAAATCTTATCTATTTTTATTTACACGTTTGGCTTGCTCTCCAAGCCTTGAACGATATATCAGAATAGGGCATTAGCTTCGGTTTTCAAGAAGAACACAACAACACTCAATCACCAAGCATACTGCATATTGAGAGAAATACAAAAGGAGTTCTGTGAGGGTCAGAGTAATCGGTTGTTGTACTCTGGCTTAGATCGTTGTATCCTGCAGAGACGATTCGTCGTAGTCTCCAAGCACCATGTGGATGACGATTATTGTCTTTAGGATATTACTTTCGAGCAATCCTCGAGCTACATCGTATTTCCAGTTCTAATTTTGTTGTAATCATTCTGTTGGATTTACATTGTAATCGGTTCATATTTTTTTGTAATCGTTGGTTAATGAAAACATCTTGTTCCATCTCTACAACAACAATGGGTAGGCTTAAAACTCATGGTTAATAAGTGATTAAAAATTTAAATGGAGGTACCAAGAGTAAAGTACAATTTTCTCCTTAAGTACCAAAAGTAAAGTACAGTTTGGTCCGTTAAGAGATATCTGAACAGACCGAATCTGTTAAAAAAAGGTAAAAAAAATATTAAATTTAAAAAATTAATACTTTAATACAAAAGTTGTTGAGTCAGATTTGATCTATTTAGATCTGATTGACCTTCAAATCTACCCCAACTTCAGACTCTACCATTTCCTAGCAACAACAGAGAGTCCATTTCTAAATGTATAATACACCCACAGTAAAAAGAATTCTCCTAAAGAATCCCAAAGAAAATATTGCAATATATATACAATTTTTCAAAGTCAATTTAACAAATGATATTCGTTAAACTTAACATAATTGTATGTTTACATATATGACACCATACATAGTTTTTCAATTTTATTGTGAATAACTATATTTTGGAAACGTGATAAAAATGGACATAATTGTTTTGTTGTTTTAAAATTCAGCACAATAACTGTTTTTTTTAAGAAAATAACAGTTATAAATGATAAGTTATTAGACTAAAGATATGTACGGGACGAGATGAGACGATAAGTTTTTAACATTTTTCCTCCCGTCCTATTTTTTTCCTCCCGTCTTGTTCTGTGGGCAGAAAAAAAATCGAATAGGATGGGATGAGATGGTTCACTATTTGGGAAAGAATGAGATGATGTGACATATCTTTTTGAGCCTTTGACTTAGGTATGAGTTTTCTGGACAGTTGTTTTTTTTGTCTTTGTAGACTTTTTAAAATTGATTTGGGTTAAAATTCTTTTTCTTAACATAAAACTAAAAACTGTGTTAAAATTCTAAGGGTTAAAAATTAAAAATGGTTTAAAGTTTAAAAGGGTAAAAAATGAGGAGAAATTTTAGGTAACTTATGAAATTATCAGGACGAGATTGGACATGTATGTTTTCTTAATTTTATCGTGTGTCCCATCTTGTCCGATGATGATTGAGAAATTTATCCCGTCCCGCTCAATTCTGGACAGTTCACCGATGAGATGAGATTCTGAGATCGACAATACACCCCTATATTAGACCGATGCCGGTCAAAATCTACTTTGACCAAGTTAAAATTTTTCATTTTTTTACATTTTAATTCCAAATCTTAACAAGATGAGTTATTTTTTGACTATCATAATATATCGATTTCTTTCCAAAAAATCATTAGTATTTTGATTAATCTCTCAAACGTCCATAGTATTTTTCTGGCATCGTTTTGATTTTTTACCAATAGTTTATAAATAGTTAATCATTGGTTTACTAGCTACTATTAGTGCGATAGTATTGATGAAAAATAAACTAGTTATTTATGTGATTAACTATTAGTATATCATTGCGTTTTCTTTTACAATATATACGTTTGTAGTTGATTTCTTCAATGGTAATGTCAATGAATTACCATAATTAGTTTATCAATGAAAAACTATGGACAACTTTTTTACATATCTCAATGAGCTTCTATTAGTATATGAAACAGTTTTTGAAATATAAGCATATGTATAAGTTCATTGAAAATATCTTTAATGGGAAGTAGATCAATGATTTACGATTATTTTATCTGATAGTTCAATTAGTATAAGAGCATTTTAAGCTTATTGTTTTAATGATTTACTCGAAGTACGTCAATAATATAATCAGACTTTATAGATATGTGGATCATCAGAGTCTGTCTGATGTGTTCACAGAATCACACAACTGGTTAGATTATGGTGCGTTGTTTGTGTTCTTTAAACTTATAGATTTTAATATACTAGCTTTAAGATTTTTTTTAAATATAAATATTTATTGGATTTCAATCGGCTAAAAATTCCTGATTTGATTTATTTTTTGAATTACTGATAAGAATTTGTATAATTTTTAAGGATTTAGTTGGCATATTTAATTTTACTTTTTTGATTGATTAGTTTACAAATTTAAATTACTTATGCATCTTTAATTTATTAAAGAGTATAATAAATAAAAACTTTATATGCCTTTACATGTCATTAAGTTGTACTTATATATACATTGATGCAATATTTTTCAAACGTGAAAACTAATTTTGATAATAATTTTTTAATATGTAATAAAAAAGAATTTGACTATTTTTTTCAAAGAGAAATTTCGTAATTAAAATTTAAAGTCCCACAAATCAGGACTCAGCAGAGTCTTAACACTATCATTTCAGAACCGTTTTTAGAGAGAGAGATGTTTGAGTTGAAGCGCCAAACAGGATTTTACTGAAAGTGTAAAAACAATACGAAACTTTCTCCCCCGATGACATCTTCTCCTTCAAAACCCTATATATATACATCTTTTTCTGTTTCTCAATTCTCTCTGCTATTAATCAAATCACTCTCACACTCTGTCTCTCACTGCATCCTAAATCCCCAAATTTCACCATCTTTTTCTCTTCTTCTTCACGTCCAATTCCGTAATTGTATTTTCGTATACTTTTAAGCTAAAAACCCAATTTCTTCCAATGTCGATGAAACGCTCCCGTATGTATCGATCATCCAGCCAGGGAGAGATCGGGCTGCTCAACGAAGTAAAACCGATCCTATCTCATGCACCTATTTGGGATAACAAGTATAAGGTGGCTCCGATTTCTCTTCCGAAACCTGCAGTTCAGAAAACGGCTTGCAAGAACTCGAAGCCGACGCTCAGTACTGCTTCCAGCTTAGACGAACAGCCCCGTAAGAGTATTTGGACAGTGAGTTCACCGTCCCGAGAGCTGAACGACGCCTCGTCGGATAAGTCTGACGACAGGTTCGGAGATTTTCTCAATGTCTGTTACTTGTGCAAGAAGAAATTCGATAATAATTCTGACATCTTCATGTATGGGTATGTGATTGCTCTATATGTTTCCCTCTTAATTGTATATTCAATGTTTTGATTCGCATTCACTCGTCTCGATATTTCTGTTTAAGGCATATGCATGTTAGGGTAATCTTTTGATTCTGAAGAGCAATTTGTAAAATTTAGATTATTTTAAACAGATGAAGCGTATAGCTACTAAAATTAGTGCAAGGTTAATTGAATTGTTGATTTCCAATTTGTTTGCTCTTCGTCTAAGAAGTGGTACAGTTGAAGTTTTTGATATTAGCTGCAGTCAACTGCTAACATGATACAATAAGTTAAAGCAGGTGGAAATTATATATTGTTGTAACTATAATATACTGGTAGAGAGAGAGAGAGAGGATGGGGGAGAGAGAGAGAGAGAAGTTTCTCCCACCTCTGTTCTCTTCCCTTCAGCATTAGACACTCACAGTACCATATAATAACCTTAATATAGGACATTCAGCTCTCATGGAAATTTTATCACATATTGTGATGGAATTTGATTAATATTGAATTTGTGTGCAGACAAAGCATGAAAGATCTCCATTTTTAAACTCTTGAAGCCTTAATATGTGTATATTTTGCATGCGTCATAGAGGAGTCCAATGCTTCACTCTGTTTCTGCTTCTTCAAATCCATGATTATATATTCATTCACCAATGTGTGTAACTCTTAGACTATATTGATTATGACATGAAACGTTGATAATTGATATTGCAGTTGCTTGCGTTCGTTTTGCTCTCCGAATTGCCGAGATGATCAGATTGCATTGGATGGTCTCGATAAAGAATCAACGGAGGAATCATCAGAAACGATGACTGCAAATCTTGTAATGAAGAACGCAGCAAGAAAGGGCTTTGGCACTGGACCAAAACCTAAATGCTGACTAAGGCTATTTTTGTACTCTTAAAATTTTGTTTTCGCTGATAACAGAGTTGCTTAGCTGTGAAATTTTGCAGTCAGCTTGCACTCTTTGTTTAGGGATATAGCTAATTCACACCAATTCTTTTGTTTTGTTTTTGTTTTTTTGTTTTCCACAGTTGCCATTTATATCAATGGATTCTTTCTAGTTTCATACTTTGTTTCGGTAAAACCCTTAACACAATGATATGATTCGAATCACTCTTCCTGATGTTCTTAATCTTCTTGCTTTAGATTCATTGATTTACATTTGTGCCGATCAGTAGGGGTGTTCACGGTTCGGTTCTATCAATTTTTTTGTGAAAAACTGAACTTAACCGAAACTTTGGTTCGGCAATAAAATTGAAACCGAATCGTGAATGCTAAAAGAATCAAATCGAATCGAACCATGAGTTTCGGTTCGGTATTATTGATTAAAAATAAATTTTAAATGATATAATTGAA
This sequence comes from Datisca glomerata, assembly GCA_003255025.1. Lineage (NCBI taxonomy): Eukaryota > Viridiplantae > Streptophyta > Magnoliopsida > Cucurbitales > Datiscaceae > Datisca > Datisca glomerata. The sequence goes on from QANY01008662.1 coordinate 1,622,301, forward strand.
AAAAATAATACAAAATAAAAAAATTATTTTCGATTCAGTTCAATTTTATATGAAATTATATAAAAAAATATTAACTTAATATTGCAATTCGGTTCGAAAATTATCAAAATTTCAAACTGAACCGAAATTTTAGTTCGATAATAAAATCGAACCGAGCACATATAAAAGAAAGATCGAACCGATCATTTTCGATCGGTTCAGTCGATTCGGTTTGATTTTGAATGCCACTACCAATCAGGCTAGATTTGCATTAGCCATAACTGTTGTTCATGTTTTTGGCTGTCCATCCGAAAAAGACAGAATGGGTAGAACAATTTTATCAAACAGTTTCAGAAGCAGTAGTGGCCAAAGGAAATAACTGTACCTTGTTTATCAGCTTATGTTTTGCCTGAACTTGAACCTTCCTCTGAATAGAATGATTACTGGTTACTCTATGCTTGACCTAGTCCTTACATTAATGTTGCAATAGGAAGGTTTGTTGATTTATAATTGCCTACATTTAATTTAAGACCTTAACCATTTACTCACATTTAATTTACTTATTACTACAACATTTACATTGAAAAATAAAGAGATTTGAACTTAAGATATCATCTTTAGATGTTAACTATAATCATCGGTCACCATTGTGTCATGCCATTTATCATATTTCAGGTCAAGTAAAACACAAAAAATTTCGTTCAATGTCCTAAACAACATGTTGATAACGATACCTCGAACATATTCTCCACGTACAAGTCACGTCGAACCTCACCAATACTAGCTTACTATTGTTGGCCACATTCAAACAGTTCCTATGAAGTGTGTCGCAGACTTTCATGTATGCAAGTATATGTTGCTCTCTGTTTTCATAATAAATTGTGTTAACGTTGGATGAATATCTAAAACGTATAGATGATCATATGCATTCACCAGCTTAGATTTATACTTATATTTTAAGAAAGCAAAAACTTGTCTCATACACTTATGGTTTTAATTTAACAACAATATTACATATTTATTGTGAATTTGTATTCTATAAAACATTCCGAAGTTTATTAACAGGAATGCTCAGTTATAGATCAGTCAATATTAATAGCTATCATTAACAATAATCTTCTGTTGAAACCCATCCGAAAACTTTTCTCGAATCACTATAATCTTCAGCAGCGCAATTTTACTTATCACAATTTATTATCCCATAAGAACAATTTTACTTATCACAAGCTATTGTAAAGGGAATGAAGTTAACAAGAATTATACTCAAACAAATACTAAGAGTATGAAGTGTTATTGCTCAAAGTTCAATTCTCCATTTACATTCTACTAAAGTCTTTAATTATATAGATGGTTGATCAGTCATCATTCCAATATTCATTTTTTAGAAAGATAATTGATTGAGCACTCCATTGATTGGTTGGTTGAGGATCATAATTTGCAACCTCTTTTGGAGTCTCTTATGAGAGATTTATACTAATTCAGAAGGTTGAAAACTTCCGACGTCTTTTCCTTCTTCTCACCCAGAGCTTACTTTGGAGATTGATGAGATGTGAATCCTGTTTCAGATATATTGGTTTGGACACAATCTTTGGATGTTGTTGTCTCTTGTGTGGCTGCTTATGCTTATCTTTCTAAGGTTGAGAAATCTGTTAGTTGGGATAAGAAGATTTGGATGCTTTTTATTCCACCATCTCGTTCTATCCTCACTTGGCGCTCATTTTATAGGAAGATTCTTGCTGATTCAGTGTTGTATGCCCTCGCTTTTTCTTTTTCTTCTTGTTGTCGTCCTTACTGTGCTGTCGAGGAGGACTTATGTCATCTATTTATTGAGTGTCCTTTTATTTGGGGTTTATGTGACACAATTACTTCTGGGCATAATATCAGACTAGATGAAATTTTGTTAAATCTTTGGCATGAGGCGATGACGATATCTTTTAGTACGTAACTAAAGGCTCTTTGGTCGACAATATTATTACAATCTTCCGGATGATAACTATGCTCGTCATCTTTATGGGTTGACATCCTATTTTGCTCAGGCTCTTTCCTTTGTTTGATGTTCAATTCACGAGGCAGTCAAACTTCGAACAGGCAATATGTATAATTCTATAACACAAACTTCAGCGTATTTTAGAAGTTACTTGGCATCCTCCCCGTTAGGCTGAATCAAAGTTAACACAAACAAAGTGTCTTTAGGTAGACTTGACCTTACTTTTCCTACTTTTAGATGATTTGTTAAGGATTGTTTCGCTATCCACCTCAGCATCTGTTTTGCTTGTGAGGCTAAGTTGACTGTTGTTGTCCATGCAATTATTTATGCGTGGGCCTTTGGCTAGTGACATATGTGGTTGGAGAGTGATTTCAATTTATTTAGTAGCCATTCTGTGTTCCAAGTCTCATAAGGTCCTCTAGGGTTATCGCCTTACTTGAGACATGTTTTGCATTTATTATCTCAAATAGATTTCATTGCCACACACATTTACAGAGAGGGTAATCAATTTACAGATTATTTAGTGTCCAGAGCTTCCAATATAATTGCTTCTACATGGTGTTAGATGCTCCAATGTTTGTTCTTCATTTATTATCGGTGATATTTATAACATACCTTGTTTTTAAGTTCTGTAGATTTAATTTTTGTTATATTTTGTAGACGTTTTCTATTAACGTTCTAATGAATAGTTGGGTTTGGTTTTGGTGATGAGAATTCTAAGGAAATACTAGACTAGTTGGGATATTTCGGTGCACTTCCTGATTCCTTTGACCACAACAACTACAAATAGTGCCTCGACTCATTTCATCATCTTCCATGCCTTTAGACCTGCCAGAGGTTAATTCATGGCTTAAATCAGGGGTAGCCATTTCGAATGATATTAATCGTGTGTGAGCTTGATTCCCACATTCACTGTACTAGAACTTTTGGATCAATACCCCATAACATGTTCTCTCGAATGCATATTAAATATGTGAATCCTTGTTGTTGTAGTATTTTTTGCTCAAGATAAAATTAGAACCAAATTCTTGTAGTGTTTGGGTATGGGATCCAGCCCAAGCAAAGTTCATAAAGTGATTCTATTTATTTAGTAGTCATTCTGCATTCTAAGTCTCATAAAATCCTTTGACGTTGTAAGCCTTGAACACATTCAATTACTGGGACATGTCCTGAATGAGATACATGTTGCCAAAACATGAGTAATTGTCTATAAACAAAATAAAATATTGTTGACCATTTCAAGAAGCTGTAAGGAATGATCCACAAATATCCGTGTGAATCAGTTCTAAGACATTTAAAGCTATGTTTGCACCTAATCTATTTGTGTTTGTCTTTTTTCCTTTAATACAATCAACACAAACCTCACAGTTTATGAAATCAAAGAAATCACAGGGTATGTGCCGTAATGAAACAAAATTCTCATTGGTTATATTCATTTCAAGCCACGTGAACTCACATGCAAGGTCTTATTAAATGACTCAACTGTATTAAGCAAATATAAGTTATCATATAAAGATAAACCAAACTGACTATTTTCAAATGAACAATCACAATCAAATTTGTCCAAAGCATAAACAAAAACCAAATTTTGTCTAAACGACAATACAACATGTCTCTTTTAAATCCAAATCTAGTCTAAATCCATATAGCCTAAACCTCTACTGATTTTCCATTGCTAACATAGAATAATATTTCAGCATCATTTGGCTTTCGACAGTTCATGCAACCCCACATAGGGGTGTGATCGGTTATGTTCGGTCAATTATTTGGGAGAAAATCGAACCAAACTGAAAGTTTTGGTTCGCTCATTTGACGAACTGAGCCTATACACTAACTGACCGAGCTAAATCAAATTTTTTGATTCAGTTCGGTTTCACGGTTTGGCAATGTTGTAAAAAAATTCCATTAAAATTAGTATTTCTCCAAAACTATAATTCCATTAAAATCAGTAGAACTTAAATCAATAAATAAATTCTCTAAAACACAAACCCATAGGGCTACAGAATCAGTAAAACTGAAATTGCAAAACTAAAATTAGTGAAACTCAATAAAACTTAAATTTACAGAATCAACGAAACTCAATAAAACTTAAATTTATAGAATCATTGAAACTCAGTGAAACTTAAATTTATGGAATCAGTAAACTAAGAACCCTAACAAAACACAGATCTTCTTACAAAATTAATAGACTAAAAACCCTAAAATTCTCCAAAACACAAATTGTTATTCGAAGACAACATTTGTAACATCCAAATCTGCTCAGATCTGGTCAATTGTGGTAACTTGAATGAGAGGCGAGGGAGAGAACTCCATTGTAAGAGCGAGACAATCGTTGTGAGAGAGAGAGTGAGTCAATGAACTCCATTACGAGAGAGAGAAGAGCACTATGAGTCTAGAGAAGGCAGAGTGAGAGGGAAGATGTCTGTGAGCAGGAGAAGATGGTTGCAAGAGAGAGAAGCTGACTGCTAGAGAAGAAGAATGAGGGAAGCAGATGGTGGAGCTATTGGGGGTTATGCCCTCAAAGCATGTGTATTGACATTTTGATATGAAATTTAAACAGGACTACATTTTTCTTATAATTTTTCTTTTAAATTATTGTTAAATAATTTATATAAATATGGAAAAATTCCATATTCATTAACAAGACTATGATCTTGTATTAGTAGGAAATGATTAAGATCATATATAATGAATAAAATTTTCAGCAACATATTAGAGTATGGAATCTTTAATGAATGATTGCTAGTACAATTCACTAAGCATTATGAATGCGTGTAAACTAGATCCGGATCATTGATGTGGATATGCATCTTAGTGAATGTACTTTATGTAATAAGATTATATATGATAAAATCGATGTGAATTAATATCAATGTGTGGTTTATCATAAAAATTTAATACACATCAATTCGATGATCATATGTAGATCGAATTCTGAGTAGTCATGAACTCCTATGCATGTCTACTGGATCTTTTGATTCACTCCTTTGAGTTCTGTTTGTTAACCAAGCTAGTGACTTTTGTTTTGAAGATTCAGTTATGTGGATAGCTGGTGACATGATCTTACAAGATTTAGAATTTAAGCTTTCATAACATATTGTATATTGGTTCCCTTAAGTGTTAATTCTAGAACTGAATAATTATTGAGCTCAAATTTATAATAATATTATAAATTAGTCATTCACTAGTGGATTAATGGTACTTAAAGATCAAAATATAATTAGAAGGATAAGACGATAATTTTGATCAGTTCTAATTTACAAACCATTAATTGGAGTGTAAATGATTATGTGAGTGGACTACATGAGAATACTCTGTAAATACATTCTATAATCTCTAAGAGTATAATTCCATATTTATAGTGGAGTAATAATAGAATTAGTAAATAAGATTATTTAATTAAAGAGTTTAATAAATAATTTGATTTATTGGAGCTTAGAATTATAGGTCTATGGTCCCCAAGTCACCTCTATACTACGCTGTCTAGTGTGTGAATATTTCAGGATACGAGAAAATGACTGACTTATAAAATGAATTTTTATTCTAAGGCAAGTACATAATTATGAGATAATTATGTGTGATTAACTAATTAAAAATTAATTAATTAAGAATTAACTAATTGAATTATTTATATATTTAAATATAATTATTAGAAATTATATATATATAATTATTGATAAGTGAGACAGAATATCTAATTTATGAAATTAGATAATTAAATTATTATTAGATAATAATTTAAATCAGCTAAATCTATTATTCGTGAAATAACATATATGTTAGTTGATAGGAATAATCAGATATATTAATTTTGAATTAACTTATATCTAGATAATTATCTAATTAAAATAAATATTTAATTACAGTAATTGTCAAGTGTCAATCACTGATAGGGTATCAGAAATTGACATGCACTACTGTGGTGTCACGTGACACTACAGTAGTGAGTGTGCAACACTATAGTGTCACATGACAGTGCAGTTGTGCACAATTGTAGTGGATCCCACTGTAAATGATAATTTTATAATTAAATATTATTTCAGTTTATCCTTAAAAATTTGATACGCCATTATTTAGAATATATACATATATTATTCTAATGGCCTTGGTGGTTGAAAGAAATGGAGAGAATCAGTTGATCAAGTCATCAGTTCGTCAATCAAAAGTTGAATTGAGAACACAATTGGTGCAGAGAGATTTTCTTTTGTGATTAAACGTTAATCAAATCTTTAAAAGAGTAATCATCACATTCTTTTAGAGAATCGTCTCACTAAAGTCTTTCTCAGTAAATCTCTAGATCTCATGTGTTGAGAACATCTAGAGACAGAAAAAATGTTTTGTAATATTCTACGTGCCCACACACGGCTTAGTGCGTTGATGATTGACTTGAAAGATCTTTGTGTGGATCTCAAAGTCTATTGATCGTTAGAACAATTTCGTGAGAATGGATGATCGGTCAATTTTTGCAAGGACACTTGATATAGACTGCAAGAGGTATATAATTCATAATCTTGTATGGTGTAGATTTAACTTATAAATATATAATAGATCCTGACTGATTGAAAAAGAGTTTTCAATAAAAGTTTTTATTTGGTTATCGCGCGTTGCGCAAGTTTATTTTATTATAAGATTTGATTTTTATTAAAAGTTTAATTTTTTAAAAGGACACTCGCCTTCACTCTTTCACCGCCCACGCGTCATGACGAAACTGAGAAAAAAGATTTGTTAAGGTTTGTATGAAGAGAAGAGAGAGGGAATGAGAGAGGGTAGGAAGAGAAAAAGGAGGGAAGGAGAGAGAGCACAAAAAGAAGAGAGGGAGGGAGGCAACATGTGGGTGAATGCTTTTCATAGGGTTTGTAAAAATAGTTTGTGTGTGTGTGTGTGTGTGTGTGTGTATATATATATATAAGATTTATTTTTTCTTCATTTTGGTTTGGTACGGCTCGAAATCATATGATTTTTTTAGCAGAACCGAACTTGCGGTTCAAAAGAAATATCAAACTGAACCGAGATACTTCATATAACCGATCATTTTTTTTGGTTCGATAATAATTTTTTCACCCCTAACCTTACACATATACAATTATGTGAGTAGTAACACTAAAATCCATCTCCCAAGTGTGTCTTGGCACTGAAGCTAAATTAACCTCAGAACAAACTAGAGTGAGAAATGTACCTTTCTTTGCCCACCAAGCGTGATATTTTGCGCCATTCCTTCTCATATGTTCAGTATTTTTGCAAAAATAACAGTCAGATTCTTCATATTGTTTCTTTTGTTATTTTGTTTCGATGGACCACTTGTAGCTTCATTATCCATTTTCTTTTTCTTGTTCTTGTCCTTAAAGATACTTGTTAAGTGAACATTTTCGGTCTTTCTTTCTCTTGCACAAAATGAGAAATTATCTCATTCAGAGATCATTTGTCCTTTTGGCAACTATAACTAACCTTATATTGATTGAATTGTGTAGGAAGCGAAATTAAAACTAAATGCAAAGGCAAATCCTCAGACAACTCTAGCTTTAGTGTCTTTAGTTTTAATGTAAGATGACACATCTCCTTGATGTACTCCCTTATATTTTCTTTTCCTTTATACCACATTGAAAGCAAGTTCGCCAAAGCATACTTGCTTAAGCGTTATTGTTTTTAGCACAAAGTCTTCCAATTTTCTCAAGGAACTCCTTGACGGTAGTACCTTTTTCAGACACAACGTTCCTGAATGCTTCCTGAATTCTATGCTTTATGATCATAAGACTCATGTAACTTGAATGATCTCATCTCTCAAAGTCCCGTTTAGCCTTAACAGAACTTTTGTCCGTAAGATTAGCGTGTCATACAATCCTTAGCAAAGGTCTAGATCCATGCAGCCAAAAACGACCATGAATTTCTCTTTTCAATCCTTGAAGTTGGCCACATTTAACATGGGGATGAAATTAATATTTACAGATATGGTATAAGCATATGCATTTGCTGAACAGAGAACAAAACAAACAAACAACACGTTCACATAAGAATTCATATTAAAAAATAAATAGTCATATAATGGTGGATCTCATCACAAGATACCTAACACATCATTAACATTTAGTATTTGGATAGGGATAATAACTTGTTAGTAGTACTCTTGGTGTAGTAATCATATACTTACAATAAATCTTGTGAAACAATAAGTTTATCTTTAGATCGAGTCATCGTTTACATGGAACGCCTTAAAAATTTCACATATTTATCACCACAAGTGTGTTTGTAATTTGGTTGAATATGACCTTCCTTTAGGCCGGTTAATATCCGCATAAGTTACATTTATACAACCATCTTAATATTGAAAACAGATTAATCTACACAAAAGAGATTACGTTGGTAATCTATTGTTTCAATAAATTTATTTTAGAATATCAATCATCCAAAATAAATAACAATACACAAATTTGAATTTGATCGAATAAAAATACCTTAATTAAATTAAATCAACTAAATCAACTTATTTTTTTTATTATTTTTTAAATTGTAGCAACGCTACAGTATCATACCCATGAAGCAGGGAATGTTTCTTTTTTCTCACTAAGCAGTGAATAATTTTTTTTTCATGTACGGCATCGTTAAGCAGTGAATAATTTCCTGGCTACTGTACAGTACCAGAAAGTAGGGAATAATTTTTCTTTTCCAGCACAGTACCACAAAACAGGAATAGTTTCCCCGCCCCTGTACCACAATTTGGAAATAACTTCCCTTCTCTTGAGTGGTTTCCAAACCGTTTCCTTTCGCAGCAGTTTCTTTCATCTTCAACATAGAGTCGATGCTGTCAGGGTAGTTCTTCGAGCCCGTTTTTTTAATTCCTTAAATATTTCAAATTATCATTTTTATTTCATTTCCTTCCTAACTACGGACCTCTGATTTCTTTCTAAATTCACAAAACTTGAATTTAACATTTGGAGATGAATTTCACATGTGCAGTCCTAATGTTGAATCAGAAACTATATACCATAAATTTGCATGAATTCACCCATTAAACAAAAATCTTAATTTCATAAACCGAAAATTTCAAAAATGAAGACTTAATTCACAAATAAAACTTGATTCTCAATAGCCTAAGAAGATCGCTCTGATACCACTTGGAACAAATCATTTAAAGTAAAACACGTGATATAGAAAGCCTAATTCATCTAAGATCTTTGAAGTCAAATCACTGAGAGAATAAAAAGTGAAAGCGTACCTAGATCCATGGGGAGAGATGAATATAAGTTATCGATCTTCTGATTCAATACGTCTTTCCTTAGAGAATAATCTATGTATTCGAAATGACGATGAGATGTCAGACACGATAGTTTGATACTACTAAACCATCCGATCAATTCTAGACGGTCTAGATCGTGCCAAACTGTCATGAGAAAAAGACAAAAAATTCAATGTTTTTACTATTTAACATAAATCCAAACCGTCCAGATCTATTTGGATGACTCGAATTAAACTTTCCCTCTGCAGTTGCTAAGCAATTGCAGAGAATCCTAATCCCCTATAACACACATTTAATTACATATGTAGGCGCATATGTTCAAATATTTTCTAACATTCTTGAACAGTCCACCTCATACATGGCAAAATCTAGACCGATGAGTCAATGGAGGAACAAATGGGATACAAACCGTAAGATCAATCAAGTGTTTACGAAGGGGATCTTTGAAGGTAGTATTCTCTGAGGATGTTTATCAATTTCTTATTAATTACTACGGAATAGGAGGATAAATTATTATTTAATTGTAATTTTCATGTATAAATAGGAACATGTACAGTCTCAAAGGATCAATGGAATACAAGCAAATAAAGCTTTCGAGATATTATTCTTTCTCACACTCTCTCTCTCTCTCATTTATTGCTTTCATTATTTGTTCATAATAGATTCTTCCTTTACCGGAAAAATATCTTATATTTTGGTGCTTTCATTGAGAGTGAGAAGAAAAGCTTGAGAGAACCCTTCCAAAACTAAAAATGCCTAGAACCAGGTAAAATGCTGCCCTTAATAAGGAAAACAAAATTGGGAATGAGAATGATCATGTTGATCAACTCATGCCACCGGTAGAGATGCTCTAGACAATTCTGATGGGAATGCAGGAGATGGAGCAACGAAACACTGACATGATGTGCAACGCATGGCAGACGGTGCATGATCAGATTAATGCATTACAACGGGAATTGGCACAGACACTTACAAAGTTTAGTCAGCGGACTAACAATGAGGAACGAGAGAACCGTTCAAAGCAAGATGGATAAGACGTCAGACAGATAAACCCTAAGGTCAGCAGAAATATGCAACAAGAAGACGGGGAGATCCAATTCCAACTCCACATAAATGAAATAAAGGGAGATGCACATCCGCCTAAAATGATAACGGAAAAGGCAGTGGAAGAGATGCTGGAGAAAAAATGATGGAGATGAGGAAGCTGATGAGTATGGGAAAGGCTGATCTCGAGTCACTTACTCGTTCTCTGATATGTCTGGAGATTCTAGCTGCCCCAGTACCCAATAAATTTGTGCACCCAAGTTCAAGTGCTATGAAGGGAAATTTGACCTGGTGGACTATCTTAGACGGTTCAAGCAAGTGATGGCGTTGTATCAACACGAAAATAAGCTGATGTGTAGACTGTTCCCCACCAGCCTAGATAGGACCGTTTTGAAATGGTATCATTCACTCCCCGATCATTCAACTACTAACTTTATTGTTATGTCTTCGGTCTTCTTGGAATAATATTCTACATATCATTCAGTGATGGAGGATACATAATACCTCTTGACTGTTTCCATCAAGAAAGGAGAATCCCTATGGGAGTATACACATAGATTCAAATACGAGATGGTCAAGGTGGAAAGCTATGATGATCGAGTGGCGAGACTGGCTTTCAGGCAAGGGTTAGATCCAAATTCACCTCTCTTTGAAGATTTATGGAAGTTGAAACCGTTATCCATGGTAGAAACATTCCAATGAGCACAGACTTACATCACGCTGGAAGAGGAGAAGAAGAGTTTGTTAAAGTTGACAAAGCAAAGAATAGAGAACTAATGTAAAGGAGAGTAGAGCTCCAGGTCTAGGAAGATAAGATCAGAAAGGCCAGAAAAATGTGATGTGATGGGAAAAAGTAAATGGGACAAGACTGCGAACCGGGGAAGGTATGCTAACACGATCCGTCACTAGGATAAAGTCTATATGCCCCTCACTGTTCTAGTTGATCAAATTCTTAAAGCAATCATGAATAAGCCATGGTTGAAAAGATCATCCCCGCTGACCGAGAGAACCAAGTTATAAGGACAAAGATAAATATTGTTCTTTCACAAGAGTTATAGGCATTACACAAGGGATTACTTCTAGCTCAAGGATTATATCGAGAAATTAGTAAAGGATGTTTACCTCAAACAATATGTACAAAGAGACGCACATAAATGGGAAACGGAAAAGGAGGTCCAAAAAAGAAAAGAAAAACATCATTTCAGGATTGTAAATACAATAATTGTAGTGACTGAACAAGAGGGAACCACCAAGAAGGAGAGGAAGATGTATTGCTAGAAGCCCATTTTAGAAGGACATCGAGAAAAAGGAAATTCTTTGAATGAGAATGAGAGTCGCCCGTTGATATTCGATGAGATGGACCTGGAGCATGACGAGCGCCATAACAACTCTCTAGTCATTACTATATAATTTTTAAAATGTTTATTTAGAAGGGTACTGATCGTTGATGGAAGTGCTGTCAACATCCTATATCGGTCGACCCTTGAAGAAATGTCTAAGAAAGAACAAAAGTTGCCGAGTCCATCACAACCATTGATAGGTTTCAATGGAACAATTAGCTATTCAGAAGGAGTTATCGTTCTTCTGGTGCATGTCAAACCATCCAACTATCCGACAAAATTTGTAGTACTGGACACCTCATCCCCGTACACGTCATTCAGGAGAGAACATGGCTACATATTATGAAAGTTGTTCCATCCACCTTTTATCAGGTGCTAAAGTATATCCATCAGGATAAAGGGAGATCAAGATGATACTTGCATCTGTGCCGTAGCATTGAAAATTGCCAGACGAAAGACAATGGTTAAAAAGATGGATTGTTTGGTCGAGGCAATAGAACACTAGCAATCATAGGAAGATGGGCAAAATACCCCATCACGCCTGAGGTATGAAGCGGGAAAATAACTAAGATCGTGTACCTTGAAGAAGGAACATAAAAGACAACCAATATTGGAGCCCACCTCGAGGAAGCGGAAAAGGGGAAATTAATGAATTTCATGTGAGAGAACAAAGACATCTTTGTGACTACGGTGCAAGAAACGCCAGGTATCCTTGAAAGTATAATATGTCATAAAATAAAAACATACCCCGCTGTGAAACTGATAAAGCAACGAAATAGGAGTTTTGCCCCGGAACGAAACGCGACAATAAAAAAAGAAGTGGATAAGCTTTTGAAAGATGACTTTATTCGAGAAGTGGACTACCTGGAGTTGCTTGCCAATGTAGTCATGGTGAAGACGAAGAACGGGAAATGGAGGATTTGTGTTATTTTCACCGATCTAAATAAAGCCTACCCAAAAGATGACTACCTGCTGCCTAGGATAGATTAGATGGTGGACGTGACTTCAAGACATGAACTCCTCAGCTTTATGGACGCATTTTCAGGATATAATTAGGTGGACATGTTCCAACTTGATTAGGAAAAGGCCTAATTTATAACTAAAAAAGGTATTTTCTATTATAAAGTAATGTCTTTTGGACTGAAAAATGCAGGTGTAACTTACCAAAGACTCGTAAACAAAATATTTCATGAGCAACTGGAAAAACCATTGATGTTTATGTAAATGATATGCTGGTCAAAAGTTGTAAATGGGAAGATCATTTAAGGAATCTTGATGAGGCCTTTTCGATCTTGAGAAAGATCTCCATGAAGCTGAATCTAGAAAAATGCACATTTGGTGTAACAACGGGAAAGTTCCCCGACCATCTAGTAACACAACGAGTAATTGGAGTCAACCCAGACCAAGTGAAGGCTATCATGGAGATGAAGTACCCAAAAAATTGTAAGGAGATACAAAGTCTGACAGGAAAACTGGTATCCCTAAAAAGATTTTTCTCAAGGTCAATAGACAAGTGCAAACTGTTCTTCACAAAATTAAAAAAGAATTTTGTTGAAAGCTGGGACGAAGAAGGTGAAGATGCTTTCAAAAGAATCAAGGAATATATAAAGACTCCCTATTGCTCTCAAAACCAATACCCGGTGAACATTTACTTCTTTACGTAGCGGTATCCCAAACGACTATTAGTTTTGTTCTAATCAGGGAAGAAGAAAGGAAGAAGAAGCCTGTTTACTTTGCGAGTAAGAGTCTAATGGTGGTCGAAGTAAGGTGTAAAAGAATGGAGAAATCGGTGTTAGCCGTTGTAGTTACTGCAAGGAAGCTGATGCCTTATTTTTAAGCACACAACATAAAAGTGTTAACAAACCCACTTATAAGAAGTCTGTTACACTCACCTGAAAATAAGTGGGACAATGGAGAAATGGGTGATTGAACTTGTCCAACATGAAATTCAGTATGAACCAAGAACGTCTATCAACGGGAAAGTATTTGTCGACTTTGTAGCGGACTTTACCCTTGACGAAAAGGAAGACAACAACGGATATCAGACTGAAAAAAGGGAATGGCTCCTAGAAGTTCTTCGTTGATGGGGACTCAAACAACAAAGAAGCCGATGCCGGAATAGTGATGTAAACTCCATTAGAAGAAACTTTTGAACACTTCATCTCTTTGGGTTTTATGCAAAAAACAATGAAGCAGAATATAAGGCATTGATAGTGGAAATCAACATGCTACTGGAATTTAAGGTAACAAATGTGATGATATTATGTGATTCCATGTTAATCATAAAACATGTTATGGGAGAATGTAAAACAAAAGATGAAAGAATGATAAACTATTTGTAACGGGAAAAAGAGCTGCTAAGCTTGTTGAAAATCTACGAGATCTGTTAGATCCCTAGGATTGAGAATGAACACGTAGATGCACTGGCAAACTTGGGATCATCGTTGTAACTCCCTTACAAAAGAAGCGTGCTAGTGGAATTTCCCGAAAAGCCAAGCATCGCATTTTCGTTGTCAAACGTAGCAGATGTGGAATCTGAAGAGGAGTCCTACTAGCAGGATGACATCATCTGTTACCTGGCGAAAAGGGGAATTACCTGAAGATAGACATCTGGTAAGAAAGACCTAGCAGCAAAGTGCCAAGCATTCTCTAATTAGCGGAGTATTATATAAAAGGTCTTTTTCTGGTCCGTATTTAAAATGTTTAAAAAAGATGGAAGTCTGGTATGTGCTGGCTAAAATCTACGAAGGAATATGTGGAAACCACACCGAGGGAAGATTGTTGGCCCATAAGCATTTAATGAAGGTTAATACTGGCCTAAAATACATCAAGATGCCAAGCAGTATGTGAGAATCTGTGACAAATGCCAATGCTTTTCTACTGTAGCAAAAATGACACCTGGAGAACTTAACATAATGGCAAACCGTGGCCATTTATACAATGGGCCTTGGACATCATTGGCCCGCTTCCCATGGCACCCGCTAAGAAACGTTTTCTATTGGTACCAACAAATTATTTCACAAAGTGGATTGAAGTTGAAGCATATGCGAGGGTTTGAGAAGAGGAAGTGAAGGGATTCTTGTGGAAAAATTTACTATGTAGGTACAGAATCCCACGTATACTTATCTCTGACAACAGACTTCAATTTACATGTAAGATAGTTAAAGCCTTCTACGATCAACTGATTTTTTATGTCGTACTACCCACAACCCACATGGAAATTGTCAAGTAAAAAGATCAAATTGGTATCATACTTGAAAGTATGCAAAAATGGCTAGAATCAGCTAAAGGAAAATGGGTGAAGGGTTATCAACAATACTGTGGGCGTGTAGGACCACTCCCAAAGAGGTAACGGGCGAAACCCCTTTCTCTTTAGCATATGGAACGGAAGCCGTGATACCTATTGAAATTGGAAGTCCAACCATGAAATCAAGTCTGAATGAGCATCAGAACGAAGAGCTCCTAAAAGAAAATCTCGATCTTCTAGAGGAATGGAGGTAAGGTTGTGTAACCGTCCCGAAAAATCCTTCCTGCTCGAACAACCATCATAATCTTTCATAAATAGCCTAATATTTTTACTTTTTTAAATTTGACTCTTAAATTTTTAGTTTTAATCCTTAATTTTTTAATTTAACCCTTAATTTTTTAATTTTTAACCTTTAAATTTTTTGCCCAAAATACCCATCCTGCTTGGGATTTTACCTCAACACGGGACGAAATAAAAATGCTCAAAAACCGGCCCATCTCATCCCGTGCACACCCCTAAATGGAGGGAAACGGCTGTAATCCAGATGGATAATTGTAATAAAAAAAGAAGAGATTGTTTTCGGAAAAAGATTCGAAGACAAGGATTTCAGAAGAAAATCTTCCAAACAAAAGGAAGGCTCAGATCGAATTGGGAAAAGCCATATATAGTCAGCGAAATTGGAGGCATCAACTATTATTATTTGACAATGGAAGATGGGAAGGACCTGGCGAATCCTTGGAACACTGCACATCTGAAAATATATTTTTTCTAAATTGTAAACTTATTATAGTGAATATTTTTCAATGGTTTTTTCCCATAAGAGTTTTCCACGTAAAATACTTGGTGTCAATTCTCTCTCTCTATTTTCTCTAGCAAGCGACAAAGGAATTAGGGCCATGGTCACAAACCTAAGCCCCTGAGAACGGCTTTCCCTGCAATGAGTATCCGCTCTCTAAAGAAAATCAGGGTCATGGTTTTTCAATGAACCAAAGTCTTTGAAAGTGGGAGGCACTATAATGGGCCACTATTCTCTAAATGAAACTGGAGTCATGGTTCTTCAATGAACCAAAGTCCTTAAGAGTGAGCAGCACTATAATGGGCCTTGCTCTCTAAAAGAAACTGGGCCATGGTTCTTTAATGAACCTAAGTCATTGAGAGTGTGCGGCACTACAATGGGACACTTCTCTCTAAATGCACCGGGGCCATGGTTCTCCAATGAACATAAGCCCTTGAATGTGGGTGACACTGTAATGGACCTCTACTCTCTAAAGGAAACTGAGGCCATGGTTCTTCAATGAACCTAAGTCATTGAGAGTGGGTGACACTATAATGAGTCCCTACTCTCTAAAGGAAATCGAGGCCATAATTCTCCAATGAACCTAAGACTTTGAGAGTGGACGGTATTACAATGGGCCCATTCCCTCTAAAGGAAACTAGGGCCATGGTTCTTTAATGAATCTAAGTTCTTGAGAGTGGTGACGGCACTACAACGAGACTCTACTCTTTAAAGAAAACTGGGGTCATGGTTCTCCAATGAGCTTAAGTCCTTGAGAGTAAGTGACACTATGATGAGTCACTCCTCTCTAAAGGAAACCAAAGCAACTTTGAAAAATACAAAGTCCTTGAGAACTGACCATGCAATGGAAAACAATTAAAGGAGCAAAAAATATCCATTCTTTAAAGAAAAGCGAGGTTCAAAATCCTACAAATCACAAGTGCTTGAAAATAAAAAACTCTATGGATGAGGTTGTCCCCGAGGAAAAATTGGAGATTACTAATAATATAAGAGTTTGAAAATGGATTCTACTACAGAAACAATCGTCTTTAAGAGAAAATTGAAAATACAAGTTTCTCAAGTATTTGAGAATTTGTCACAATTGTTCTTTAGAGAAAAAGCTATAAGTTTGATAAGTCATTGAAAACGCTGCTACTTAAGTGAAATTACTACAAGTCCCTTAGAACGAATTTTGTTAGAACTTTATTGAAATTTCTTAGAAATGGGTTGCAGTCTAAAAAACAAGAATGCATCAAAAGAAAATGTCAACATAAGTAAAAGTATTTGAAGAAAGAATGCACATTTTCATTGATTAAGAAGAAAGATACAAAGGGAAAGTGAAATGAAGAACAAGAAAATGAAATTACAAAATACAAAAGAAAAAAATCTAAGAGATGATGATGGTCTCGTCTTCAGTAGCAGTAGTCTCGGCAACATTGTCATTGGCAGGGTTGGCAGCCACATCTTCATTTAGGTTGGCAGTAGTGGCTTCGATGATGACTACAGGAGGGTTGGACATAACATCTTCCATAGAAGTGTTTGTCTCATCCTAAGCCTTAGAAGGAGCATCGCAGAGAGTGTTTCTGGGAGGGGCCTTCATTGAACCATTTATATAGCCTACGCTATAGATGATTTGTTCAGCCTGCTCGAATAGGGCTTGATACTCCTCCCCCGTATGCTTCTCCTTCTCTTTTGCCTGAGCCTTAGCCTGCTCAATCATAGCCAAAGACTTATTAGCTACTTCCAGAGGCTCTATAAGTTTCAAGCTCTCCACCTTCGTAATAGATTCTTCTCCACGACTTCCTGTAGCTCAAACTCGGTCTTCTTCAGTTGTTCAATCTCAGCCTGAAAATCATCAACGAAACCCCGCCACTCAGCAACTTCCCTACGAATGTTCACCTAGGCCTGATCACGAACGATGTGATGTTCTTAAAGAGCATTATGATGTATAATATCCTCCAAAAAAGGGAAAACAAGTGGAAAAGCATAAGTGTAAGTAAACGAGTAAAACAAATTTGCTGGTAAAAAGAAAAGAAAAGAGAACTTACCCTAATCAAATCATGACTCAAAGAACTAATGAGCTCACCAACACTAACGCTATGGGTTATAGCCGTGTTGGCATCACACATAATGCCTCGGGAAATGATGTGGGAATCCTGAGCATCATTCAGAAAACTAACTGACGCAAGAATGACAGAAGCATTAACGAACCGCTTCAACCTCCAATGAACAAAGTCCTTAGTTGCCCCTTCTGAGCAAGAAGTAGCGGTGAGAACATACTCTCGTTGAACAACCGGCGGAGGAGCTAAGGGAGGGGTTATTGAGCGTACAAAATGACCCTCCCCTTGGGCAACAAGAGTAGGAGGAGTAGGAAGATCTTGGGAGGAACTGGATATGTTCGTCCTTGGATGAACATTTCTTTTGATGTCATCGAGTATAGTGCTACACATTCGTTTCAATATCTTGATGTTTGAAGCAACCCTCTCAAACAAAATTTCTTCTTGCTCTTCCTTTTCTTCTGTATTAGTTGACTCAGAAGAACTTTAGACTGCGTTACGAGGGATTGAATAGAAAGAAGGAATGATAATACTGCTAGGACTGATCAGTTTTAAAAATTAAACAAAATTAGATTTGAACCACGAACGGTTCGTGGACGAAATATCAAAAAACTTTTGATTTAACTTATTTAATCATATTAAATAATTTAAAATCAATTTTAGTTTGATCATGCATATATGATATTAAAACAAATAGATTAAGGAAAAATGATTTTTTCACCTTTACTCTGTATCGGAGAATTTCTGAATTGGTGGAACTCACTCGAACATTCTTCGTGTTCTTCAAGTTTTAAGATCAATATTACGAACTTGATCTTCCACGAATGGTTTGTAGTCCGCCAACAACCACCCGTTAATTTCAGAAGAATTTTACGTAGAAATTTGAGTGTAGACTTTCAAAACGATTGAAGAAGACAAATAAAATCTTCTCTTCTTCAGATTAATTTTGGTGGCAACAGTAATGAGAGGAGAAAATATTTTTCTCTGTTTTTTGTGTTGATAACAACAACTGTATCTAATATTATTTATCTCTTTGCAATCAAAATGCTATTAGATATTTATCAAAGAGTAATTTTCGGTATTTACAAATATACACATACGTTATTGTCAAAAATTACATGATCTCCTAGAATTTTAGTTGTATCAAAATTCATCAATCCAATTGATCATGATCAATTAATTAATTAATTAATTAATTTTATTTAATTAATTATCTAATGATTAGAAAATAATAAATAATTAATTCAATACAACTATTATACTTAACTAACTTAAGTAACATCACCTATCACATATAGATGTAGGAAATATGCATTGGCACCAAAACACATTTTGGTCCAACTTAATTTGTTTTTCTGTTCTTGTTCTCTAGACTATTTCTGAGACCGAATGAATGCACATGAATAAATCTTAGGATTCAAATACCTGGTGAATTTATCTCCATAAATTTTTTACCTCTTTGACCTTGACATCGTATGACTCCACTATAAGTTCGATGTCGAATCAACTCTCGATTCATGCGCGTTATATTTTCTGTTGGTGTAAATAAATTCTATTTATTTTCACAGTCCACATAATATTTTAACATAATACCCATCATAACTATCAGTAACAATAGCAGAATGTAAAATTACTGTTTCATCCCTCTTGTTATTATTTTCTTAACTCCTTTATTGACTGTGAATAAGAAAGATATTATAGTGAATTTTATCGTACAATTCACAAGTCTTATTTAA
The DNA here is from genome assembly GCA_003255025.1 of Datisca glomerata. Lineage (NCBI taxonomy): Eukaryota > Viridiplantae > Streptophyta > Magnoliopsida > Cucurbitales > Datiscaceae > Datisca > Datisca glomerata. The sequence goes on from QANY01008662.1 coordinate 1,641,697, forward strand.
TGACTCATTTCATCGAATACTTGGCCAAGTTAATTTATTCACACACCCATCAATAACACATAAGGTGATATTGTTGTTTTTACAATCTAACCACGAATTTCTATATCTGTGAATCACGCAACTCCTACTTAATTAAATTATAATCCTAACAGTCGAGGTATTGCCCGCCAATTTAAACTCACTCATTGGACATATCAAAGATTGCAACTAACCAAGTCAAGTTACATATTCACCTCAGGATTAAAGTAATTACAAAAATACCCTTAAGGTGTAACAATTAGATTTAGAGTTAGGTAAACGATTTTGAGCTCTAAACTAATTTGTTATTGGTCTATTCAACATATTTATAATATGTCTAGGTTAATCATTTGAGTCTCCACTCTTATGCCCCAAGACTAACATCCAACGGTTCAACCTAACAGTCGTAATCATATTCGATTGCCCAGTCGATTCTAATATTATGAATATCGTTTTGAACTATTTCAGAAGAGTTCATCTAGAGACGTTTCTGTCTTTACTTTTCTTTTATTGACAATAGTTTCAGGACTTGAGTAATTGATAAACACTCTTTAATTTAAAATAAAACTTTCAATTCATTCATAAAAAACTCAGTAATACAAATGTCTGAAAAATAACTAAATATAAATAAATAATTATTACATGCTACTTTATGGACATATTCTAACAAATACCTCTTCGAAGTGGGAAAGAAGATGATGATGATGGGGCAGAAGTTGAGGAAATACTAGTGGGAACGGGACCCTGTGCAAGAGCAATGTTGGCTTCCTTCCTCAGATCAAGAAGTTTGTATTGCTTCCTCTCTGGACAACGTAAGTGACATCAATTCTCTTGTTGAACGCCCTTGATACGAAAGGTTTCTTGATGGCCCGTTTATATGCACATTTCAAAAGAAAAACAAAATGTTAGTAAGTGGAAATTATTCAAAAATGAAAGGAAATTAAACAAAAGAAAAATGGGAAAGGAGCTCTGGCAACTTAATAAAAAATTTCTGATTCTTGAGAATTATCCAATGGCCATCACCGCTCTAATTCCCGCCAACCAGGAGAACGTTCCATTCCCATCCTTTGTCTCCCTTTATTAGGTCGATAATCAATGGACCATTTTTTCTCAATGGTCGAGGGGCCAGGTAGTAACTCTCATTTCTGTATTTGAGTATGTATAAGTATTGGAGCTCATCCATACCTAAACCTATGCTATACCTCCTATTCATGGCCTTAAAGCAAATAACTATCCTATATGAACTACGAGTAATTTGGGAAGGGGCTAAACAGTAAGTGGAGAAGAATTCTTGAAAGAAGGGGGAGAAAGGAAATTTAAGGCCTAATGTTATGTACATTGGATGGATGGTAATTTTGTATGGGGATCTATGTGGTAACCCTGGTGACCCACTATCTCCTAAGGCATAAAGGAAGTCAGAGAGAAAAGCATCTTGGTGAGAATCCATGAACTACCTAAATTCGGGTTTAGATCTAACTAAGGGGACAAATGGCTTAAAATAGGTTTCATTCACCATAACTCAAGGAGATTAAAGAAAGAAAATCCTTTTCAGAGAAGAAGATGAAGAGGAAATGGGAGCTTACAGGGTCGAAGATGAGAAGGGGAAAAGATATGAAGACAAAGGCCTTTAAATAGGCCACTGACGTGAATAATAATTTTGATTCATTTCATAAATGGCGAAAATATGCGATGAAAGGACGTCTCAAGGTATTCGAGTATGAAAAGACCCGTAAAAAATGCGTGATTGACAAGGTGCAATGAAACAGATCGTCGCAACAACTGACAAATGGGGAAATGACAGATGGCGATAGCGCTACAAGAAAACCCCTCAATTGTGACGATTATACGATGACGTTTTGAGCAACCGCCGCTCATTGTTGAACAATGGGGATAAATTACGACGGTTTAGCAACCGTCACAATTAGTTATATTTTACCGACGGTTTTAAATTAACCATCGCAATAAGTCACATATTGTGACGGTTTTGCCCAAGCGTCGCCGTTAATTATATTTTTTATTTTCATAATGCGACAGTTTAGAATAACCATTACAATTAATTGATAATATTGCGACGATTCATGTTAACCGTTACAATTAATTTCGAAGTTACGAAATCGTCGCCAATGTCTTTGGGGGGTTACTTAATTTTTTTGCTTTTTTTATCCCTATTGCGACGGTTTGAGTGAACCGTCGGGAAAAATATCTATTGCGACGGTGCCATCTAACCGTCGCAAAATGCTTTGAGGGATTATTTAATAAAATGATGTAGTTTTGATTTCTTTAATCACTATTGCAATGGTTTTTAACACCGTCGTAAAAGGAAACTGTAAATATCTATCGTGTCGGTTTTTAAAAACCATCGCAAAAAGAAACCCTAAATTAACCCCTTCGTGCGTCTTCTTCCCCATTTCACCTGTTTTCCCCCCAACAGCTCAACATGCGCGATTCTCCCCCATTTTCGAACGACGATCTCAGCCCTGTGCTCCTCGCCATAGCTCAACCCTGATACGGTGGTTCTCTTCTCCATTGATCAGTCGCGGTAGGTTCATTCTTCTCCATTAATTTTCTTGATTTCTAATATTCTTTTTTATGATTTTTCATTTTTTCGAGCTATGCATTTTTATAATTTTCTTGATTTCTAGTACCGTTTTCAGGAGGATTGTATTTGTTGCCCTTACTATCAGATTAAGAGTTTGTGAAAATTTTTCTAGACGTTTAATAGAAAAAATTTCTAGATTTGAAAAATTATGGCTTTGGGTATTGGATAATGTTATGGCTTTGATATTGGGTATTGAAGCGTCCGTGTAATTACATCTCTCAACTTTAACCTGTTGTTCATTTTTTTTCTATTAACTCGTTCATATGCACGCGATGTGATCAAGAAGGTTTGTTCGCTCAGCTAATAAGGATAATAAAAAATATGAGCCTTCTTTTTCTTTTTTAGCATAGTAGGCTAAAAGATGTAGCATTAGTTTTGATTATTCTATTTGTTTGATCTTCTTTAAGTTTTGAGAGTTGCAATGGATAAGAGTTGGATGACAAAACTAAGATTTAGTAAGGCATATCAAGATGGAGTAGATCAGTTTTTAAAATTTGCAATTGAGAGAGGATCGAGTGATGAATATATATCGTGTCATTGTTACCAGTGTTTTAATTGTTATTGAAAGACTAGAGACGTCATCCGTGAACACTTGATATATGATGGAATTATAAGTGGTTATATATATTGGTATTTTCACGGGGATTCAGTGGTGACTACTTCATCCAAAATTGGTACGTCATCTGAAATCATTGTTAATAATAGGGAACATGTAGAAACACCATTATCATGTCAAGAGGATGATAATGATATGCATAATTTGTTACATGATGCATTTGGTAATTTATTGAAGTAAAGACTAATCAATATGGGTTTACACTTGTTAATTTTTTGCGTTTGACCCATACCGGTGAGCATTTGAAGCATGAGCCGTTTATCTTTGCATCACAAGCACATTTAGTATATTATGTTGATGATCCAAAGGATAAAGACTGGCATGTAGTTGTCCATATAAAGCCTAGAGATTTATATGACATGAGAGTACTAGAGCTGGAAAGTGACACTGAAATCTATCATAACGACAAAGTTCTCAACGGACAAAGTCTAGAAGAATAAACTTAGATCGAGTAGATGTTGATGGTTTGACTTTTGAAGACATGGAATATGATTATAACAGTGATGATGATAACAACTTTTTTGAATAATGTGATTGAATGTTTGATAAACATGTATCGTTTTATGTTTTCTCAGTTATAAAATATTTTCTAAGTCAGATATAGTCATAATGATTAACATGTGCAGGATTACACCATGGCCTCGTCGAGACGTCAATCATCACGTCGATGCTCGATTGGATATTAACTCTCTTACTGAATCTGGAGGATCAAATTCACATCATGATATGAATATGGAAACAGAAGGTTCCACTCTTATTCAAGTTAATGGAGATAATAAAATAATGTTTCATTTAATTATCATAATGTTATTCAATATTTTGTTAAATATAACCATCAATGAGGCGTACGCGAGGACGAACACAGTTGACATCTGTATGGGCAAGATCAGGTGATGATAGAATACCTGTGACTTTCAATGCCCAAGATCAGGTCATCGGTGCTAAAAAAGGAAAGTTTACAAGCTTTTGTGGTACCGTTGTTAGACGACATAATATTTTACCCATACAATATGGTTGGAGGCATGTGTTGCGGTATCATAAAGATCAAGCGTGGAAAATAGTGAATGTATGGTTGCTTGTATGTTCACATACATATAAGATACATACATACATACATACATATAATTTAATTAATGGCGTATTAATTTTTTATAGTCAAAATATGCCGTAGAAGAATGTCATAAAGCATATGTTTTGACAATGTTAAATGCAATATGAAAGGATGGGAAGAGCATAATAAAAAATGAATATATGACGACATATGAAACGGAGGAAGATGCATTAGAACATTGGAATGATGCTATTCCAAAAGATAGTTTTGTTGCGATAGTTCGTAGATGGTACTCAGAAGAAGGAAATGTATGATTTTTTACTATACATCTATGATTAATCGTATGGAAATAAATTAACTTTTTTTTTATCTTTCATAAATATAGAAGTAAGCTGAAACTAACAGAAGATCACAGAGTAAACTAAAACACCCACACACATTGGGACGTACTGGTATACCAACAAAAAGAGCAGAAATGATAAATTCTAAACTTTATAATTGTTTTAATTAGTTTTATTGTAAGTATATTTAACCATATGTTCTCATTTTATATATATAAGAGCTTCAAAGAGAGTCCTTAAGAAAAGAGCTTCGAAGAGAGTCCTTAAGAACAGAGCTATTTGTAGCCTCACATGAACGAAAAGATGGAACTTATGTAAATGAAGAGAATGCAAACGTTGGAGTACGTATAAATTGTAATATTAATACCAATTTAAATAGTTATTATATGTTTACTCATACTAAGTCTTAATTTTGTATTATAGGCGAAACTTAAATAGCGCATGAGTCAACTTTCCGATGGTGATCATGATCCAATTTCACCAAACGACGTGCTCTCACAAGTATTGGGTCTATAACATTCTGGACGAGTGCGTTTGTTAGGACTCGGGGTAACTCCATCTCAAGTGTTCTCGCATTATCCTGAGGAATCGTCCATGCAAGATTCTACCCGTTTATCAACTGAGCTAGAATCCCAACGTGCACGAGTAGCTGAGTTGGAGGCTCAATGCGCACGGGTGCCTCAGTTAGAGGCTGAATGTTCAGAGATGCGTGAGAAATATAATCAGGTGCATGCTGAATGTTCAGAGATACGCTCCCAACTAAGCTTAATTATGAAGTTTATGCAAGACTCTCATAAAGACTAGGGTAATATTTTGTTGTTTAACGTTATTTAATAGTACTTCTGAAATATTTTGTCATTTCAAATTTTCATACTTTGAACTCATTAAATAATTTGTATTGATAATCTATTATAGTTTTGAATATCTAATTAATGATTTAATGCTTTATAATTATGCGTTCTGTAAATATATAGAATGATACTGCTCTGAATATTGTGAAAAATATATACCCTATTAAAATTGTCCTAATATGCAGGAATTTTTGGGAATTAGCAGGAATAGAAAGGAGCATGTGAAATCAGTGTTTTTTGCGACGATTCCTAAACCGTCGCAAAAAATAGACTAGGACAAATTCACGATGGTTCTATAACTGTCGCAATAAGACTACCTATTTAGCGATGGTTGTAGAATCATCGTTAAATATACAATTTGCAACGGTTCTAAGAACCGTCGCGATATATTTTATTTAGTGATGGTTTCAAACCGCCGCCAATTATCAAAATAACCGTCGCATTAGAGTCTCTTCCCAACGTTCCTCCGACGGTTCAGTGATTTAATCCCGATGGTGACGATCCTGACGGTTCTCCAACTGTTGTCGTATCGATTCTGACGGTTAAAAACCGTCGCCGTAGACGTATTTTCTTGTAGTGTAGCAGGGGTAGTCTGCCAAAAAAGAATTCAAAATTAGTGTCGCGTATTTTCAAGGGATATTGAGAATGAAAATGGGCAAATGTAACAATCATCACTGACAGAAAGCTACTCGAGAACCACGTTGCGTGTTTCCAAGGAACATTTGTAAACGAAAACGGGAAGACGCAACGCCATTGAAAATAAACAGTCGAACAGTCACCTAGAGGACTACCTCACGCGCTTTTGAGGAGCCCGTGAAAATAGAAACATGAGACGTAACGTTAGAATGAGAAATGATAATCATTACACTTCAACGAATGTCATTTCATTAAGTATAATGAGGGTCAATGGACAGTCAAAATCCCACCTTACACGTGGTAAGATCCAGACCAAGGAGTCAATTGAGGAATAGATGGGATATAGATCGTAGGATCATCTAAGCGGTTACGAAGGGGATCTTTAATTGGAATATTCTCCCAGGATGTTTATCAATTCCTTATTACTTGCCACATAATGAGAGGATAAATTATTATTTAATTATAATTTTCATGTATAAATAGGAGCATGTACAGTCTCAAAGGATCAATGGAATACAAGCAAACAAAATTGTCTAGTTCTTATTTTCTCATTCCCTCTCATTTATCAATTTCGTTATTTGTTTGTAATAGATTTTTTCTTTACTGAAAAAATCATTTACAATTATCTCCTTATTTTGGGTGAAATAAATTATGCTGTTCTTGCATTATAATTCAGAAAAAAATCCAAATAAAGAGATAATTCCTAGTCTCTCTGTCGTGATATGTCCATATCCCATACACATATGAGTAACCTAGTTTTCAATTTCTAACCATGCCCCAAGCAAGGGTCTCACGTGAGCCCCTCTCCATGCGTTCAAACACGTACAATTTACAAACTTGAGGTGTCTCAAACATAAACCCTCTTCGCCGCGTCCCCCGAGACCCCCCACCCACCCTCTGCCTTACAGAAACATGATCGATCCGCGACATAATTTCGGACCCAGTCAGCCCCCCATTAAAGCAATCTAGCTGTCGAATTTCGTCCATATAATCCACATCGTACCCACGTGATGCCACAAATGCGTCCAATGACACCACTGTCGTCCTTACTCTTGCATGTAGTTGACACGTCCATATTAGTCTATTAGGACACTAGGCACCTTGCATGCTATACTCTTTAGCCAAATGTTCATGCATGCTCATTCTTTCTATCCCTATAAGTACGTACTCTCTATTCGCTTATTCAATTCATCCAACTCTCTTTTATCACTTCAAATCAAACCATGGCGATAAAAATAAGGCATCGTTGGTGCGTTTTCGTTTGTTCTCTTTTCCTTATTTCGCTTCCTCTCGCTATTTCTTACGAGATAGAGGACCCAACTGGGCGTGAGACCGTTAGCCAATGTGTGAGTCAATGTCAAAAGCATGGAGATGTCCAGGAGTATCTTGCGTGTGAAAAGCGTTGTGAGCTGCAGGGACGGGAGCCGCACCACCGCCGTGAGGAACAGGAGAGTCCTCGCCGTGAGTTCGAGCAATGTCAGAGGAGGTGCCAGTCGCAGAGAGGTGAGCGAGTGCAGCAGCAAAGGTGTGAGCAACGCTGTCAAGAGCAATTGAGGGAGCGTGAGCAAGAGAGAGAGCATGAGGGAGGCAGAGGTCGTGACGTAAACCCAAGGGACCCGGAGCGTGAGCGTGAAGAGCAACAACGCAGAGAACGGGAGCGTAGAGAACGAGAACAAAGGGAGCGTGAACGCGAAGAAAGAGAGCGAGAGAGAGAGCGTGAGGGAGGCAGAGGTTTGTCTAAGCTTAAGTGTTTGAATTTTGACTAATTTATATATTTGAATTTGAATTGATTTTTTAATAAATTCAATTCATGCAAGACCTGAAATTTTAAGAATATTTTATCATTTTAATAATTGATAAAACATGAATTTAAAGTTTAAATTTTAATTTGTTTTAGATATGAATTTATCTAATCCAAAGGGGAAGAAATCGGTATCCCAATTTCACTTGTTTGAGAAACATTTACACATTATGTTTTAATATTATGTTAAATTGTAAGTCATTCGCTTTAATATTTACACATTATGTTTCAAAAATTGTAAGTCATTCGCTTTAATATTTTGTTGAATTATAAATTATCATTATAACTAATAATAACTTATTCTAAAAGTTTAAATTTTGATGCTTTTATATTTTTGAATTATCCCGAAAGTCTAAAAGTTTAAATGCTGATATAGGTCGGGATGAAAACCCAAAAGACCCAGAACGTGAGCGTGAAGAGCAACAACGCAGAGAACAAGAGCGTAGAGAACGAGAACGAAGGGAGCGTGAACGCGAGGAAAGAGAGCGAGAAAGGGAACATGAGGGAGGTAGAGGCCGTCGTGAAAACCCAAGAGACCCTGAGCGTGAACGCGAAGAGCAACAACGCAGAGAACAGGAGCGTAGAGAACAAGAACGCAGAGAGCGCGAGCGGGAGCAAAGAGAACGGGAAAGAGGCCATGGCGGAGAAAGCGAGCGTGACCCGCAAGGAAAATTCGAGCAATGCAGCCGACGCTGCCAGACACAGGAACGTGGGCAGAGTCAACAGCAGTGCGTACAGGGCTGCGAGCGTCAGAGACAACAAGACGAAAGGCAGCAACGAGAACGCAGAGGCGGCGGCCAAAACGAACAAGACCCCCAAAAACAATACCAGCAATGTCAGAAACAATGTCAACGACAGGAACATGGACAACAAGGGCAGAGGATTTGTCAGCAGAAGTGTGAGGAGCAATTGAGGGAACGACAGAGAGAGCATGGACAGGAGGAGAATCCACGATGGGAAGAGGAGCGTGAAGAGAAGGAAAATCCTTACTATTTCCATCAAAGGAGGTTCCAGTCAAGGTTCAGGTCCGAACATGGTCACATTCGGGTGCTTGAGAAATTCTCTGAAAGGTCAGATCTTCTTCGGGGGATAAAAAACTACAGGTTTTCAATCATTGAAGCTAGACCCAACTCTTTCATGATCCCACACCACTACGATGCCGAATCAATCATCTTCGTAGTGAAGGGTAGGTTCAATTAACTACATTTATATGATTATTGTTTTCTAATTCAAGAATGAAGCTAGCTAATTGTGGTTGTTTTTACTTGAATTTCAGGGAAGGGGACTGTATCCTTTGTGTGGCAGGACAAAAGGGAAGCTAAGAGGGAGTCCTACAACCTTGAGCGTGGACAGGCTTATAGAATTTCAGCAGGGACGATGGTTTACCTGATTAACAAAGGTAATGAAGATCTGCAACTAGTGAAGCTGGTTCAGCCCGTCAATAATCCAGGCGAATTCAAGGTGATTTACTTGTTTGTATATTGCTTTGCCATTTTTATGTCCGAGTACCTGCTTTTGTTAGAAATCTTGACCTTTGTTCTTTTGGTGTGTTTATTTTAGGATTTCTACGTAGCTGGAGGAGAGAACCCACAATCATATTATAGTGTTTTCAGCAATGACATTCTCGAAGCTGCTCTAAACGTACGTTTTTCTATCCTTCCTTCCTCCATATCAGTGTTCATATTACTGTTCATATCATTTGATGTGCATTTAATTTTTAAGAGTTCAATCATTCTCTCTCTTTGGTTATGTTTTAACATGTGTGACCTCAAATTAATGAAAGCAGTACTATTACTGCAAATTCATTACTCCTAGTATTTCTCTTTCCCTATATTCAAATTTATGTCAAGACCGTGTTTGATCAAAATTTACTGTGACTGATTGCTTGTTCCTGCAGACACCGAGTGACCAGCTGGAGAGGTTCTTCAAGCAGAGGGGGAAGAGTGAGGGTGCAATCATAAGAGCCTCAGAAGAGCAAGTGAGGGCAATGAGCGAACACGTTTCATCGCCAAGGCAAGCAGGCCGTGGACAGAGAGGTCCAATAAGCCTTCTTAACGAACGCCCTGCTTTCAGCAGCAAGTTCGGAAAGTTGTATGAGGCTAAGCCTGAAGAGTTCCAGCAACTTAGGGACGTTGATATCTCTGTTGCCGTATCTGATATCAATCAAGTAAAAAACAGCCCGTGTCCCCCTTTGAATTTCCCTAATAAAAACTCAAGTTTCTAAATCTAAATAGAAACTCATATTCTAAATCTTACTATTTGTATTCAATGTCTCAGGGAGGAATGATGGTACCCCACTACAATACAAGATCCACTTTCGTGGTGTTCGTAGCAGAAGGAAATGGACGACTTGAAATGGGCTGCCCTCATCTATCCAGCCAGCACAGGGAATCACACAGGGGAAGAGAGGAGGAAGGAAGGCACAGGGGAAGAGAAGAGGAAGGAAGACACCGGAGAGGAGAGGAAGAGGAAAGAATTGGGCAATTTGAAAAAGTCACCGCCCGGTTGTCACAAGGCGATGTTTTCGTCGTCCCGGCAGGTCATCCGGTTACTTACGTGGCTTCCCAGAATGAGAATCTCCGATTAGTTGGATTCGGAGTGAACGCACTGAACAACCAGAACCACTTCCTAGCAGGTCAAGAAAACATAATGAATCAGGTAGAGAGAGAAGCAAAGGAACTGGCTTTCAATGTGCAAGGCAAAGAAGCAGAGCAGATATTCAAAAACCAGAGGGAGTCCTTTTTCACTCAAGGACCTCAAAGGGGCCAGAGGAGAACCCATCCTTTGGCATCAATTTTGGACACTGTTGGTTTTATGTAAGGAAGGAGAAGAACTCTCAAAGATGAAAGGGGAGAGGGTGATGTGAGAGTAATGTGTGTCTATGTAAAGGGGATAATAATAAGTGATAATAAGTGGGTATCTAACATAAGATGATGTAAATGGCTGTAAAATTTACTGTTTTTTAGTAGAGCTGTGTGTTGACCTTTTGTACCTATCGGAGAGCTTTTAGCTTTCTATAAAATAAATAACAGACGAGCTTTGTTTACCTATTTCCTCGCGCTTGCTTCTGGTTCTAATTTTATTTTGTTCTTTAGATAATGCTCTAAGTTTAAGATCATTGAGTAATGCTATACCCTGTTTTGTCCTCCTGATGAGGCCTTGCGGTCATGAGTGTCTAGTGTACATTCGGAACTGAGCTCAATCAAATCAGGGGGTAAAATGAGCTCAATCAGGTCAAGAGAAGCCCACAAGAAGAGAGATACCCTAGGGAGAGGGAGAGGGATGCAGCGATGAGATGCCCTAGGGAGAGGGAGAGGGATGCAGCGATGAGATGCCCTAGGGAGAGGGAGAGGGATGCAGCGATGAGAGGGAGAAGTATGCAGCGAGGCTGGCCTGACACCCTACCCCTCCCCATGGTGTCATTAAGCCCAATGATGCCTACCCTTCCCCCAGGGTGTCATCATCAAGCCTTTTGATGCCTACCCCTCCCCCAGGGTGTCATCAAGCCCAATGATGCTCATCAAGCCCAATGATGCGCACCAAACGAACACCAAACCACTTGGTGCCTGGTAATGTATTGACCTGACACCCTACCACCCTACCTTTCCCCCAGGGCGTCATCAAGCCCATTGATGCGCGGTAATGTATTAAGACAAGAAGAGAGATACCTGAGGACCCGCCTGGTGCGCGGTAACATATTAGGACAAGAAGAGAGATACATTGAGGAGAAAGAGCTTTACGCGCACCCACTTAGTGCTCGGACAAGAAGAGAGATACGCTGAGGAGAGGGAGAAGTATGCAGCGAGGCTGACCTGACCCCCTACCCCTCTCTCAGGGTGTCATCAAGCCTATTGATCCGCACCCGCTTGGTGTGTGGTAACATATTAGGACAGATTAGCCTAACACGGTTAAACTGTACTCGATTAAACTGTACTTGAACTGATAGATGAGTAATGACATTCAATATGTACATTACAGACTCTAGAATAAAAATTACAGAACATACCTAACATGGTTAAACTGTACTTGAACTAATAGATGAGTAATGACATTCAATATGTACATTACAGACTCTAGAATAGAAATTACAGAACAGAAAGAAATTGGTAGAGGCTTACTGTGCAATGACCTAAAGACGAATTTCGCTCTCCACGGAATTCGTCCACGGTTTGCTTGGAGAGTACGACGAATATCTCTGTAGGATACAATTACCATGATTGAAGACTTAGCAAACAAATGCTTCAATCACTATAGAACTCGAACAACACCCTCTCCATTAAACAAACTTTCTATTTACTCTCTTGAAAAAAAAAACTAACTCTATGAATGTTTATGTTATATCTTACTCTTATAAAATAGTGAGTTTCTAGCTACTTGCTTAAAGTCAATTATCTATGCTTTGGCCATGGAGAGCTTAAAACATGAAGGAGCTTCGAGCTCCTCCGTCATGTTCATGGCGGATGGAGGGTCGGTCGGCATAACGGTACTGTCAGACGACGATGGCAGGATTGTCCGTGTAGATTGCGACGTTGTCAACGAGAGTTCTGCATCGAACATGGCGTTTCAAACTTTGCGGCTACTTTCCATAAGAGTGTAGGGAGTAAGGATAATCTTCATCCTGTAATTTTTGTCTTTTTTGTTATGCTTTTCGATCCCAATTTAACACTTGTACAGGCTACCTTCTATAGGTTCCTATTGTAGAGGTGTTGCAGAGCTGCGAAATTGTTTGAGCTCCATAAACGACCATGTGCGTCCAAATGATGGATTCGAGTTGCTCACCTGCAGAACAAATGGGAGTCACGTGCATTCAGCTTCTCAGTCATATGCCTTCACGTTTGCTGTTGCATGTATTTGTCGGAGGTAATGATAGTTGTTTTGTTTTATTCGTTCGATTATTCTATAGATATGTGTCCTCTTTGAGAACGTAAATTATGTTTGGTTGCCTGCTGTTTGTGGTCAATTCTTCTTTTCTCATCTCTTTAATCTTTCTCTGCTTGGGTATTGCTCTGTGTTCTGATAATTGGCTTTCACGCTTTTGCAATGTGAAGTTATGGAAGTTCAAACAAGACCTTTTGGTTTAGCAACTCTCTTCTTTTTTCTGTCAATGGCTTCTTAGTTTAATTTCTTAAATTGTCTATTTCTACATGCTGCGCTGACACCACTGTTATGCACTTTATAGACGCTCAATGGGGATTGATGTAAATATAAAATTCAGGTTTGATTGATTTATTTCTCTAGAGTTATTTGCTTCAAAATTATACCAATATTGTCAGTTTGTATAGTTTTTGTCATTAAGTTGAAGCATGATCATCAAATTTCTTAGACCATTGTGTATATGCGTAACTCAAAAGCATATTTTCAAATTTTCAGAATCTTACAATTCTGCACTTTCTTTTGCTTTCATTTTACACAGCTTCTTTGCAACCAATAGGGGCATTAAGAACAAAAATAGATAATTTTTTTTTAATAATACATTTGTTTATAGGAATTCTTTTGCTAATATATGTTGAGAGTTGACATTGTCTGATGCAGGCTTTTATTGCTGATTTATGGGCGGACCATACTCCTTGGCCATTTAACCAATTTCTCAAGAGTTATAAATTCTTGGTGAAGCATGGACCGCTTAGGAAAATGGCGTATTATTATTCGTATGCTCCTCGGGTTGTTCATCAATCTAATTTTGCTGCAACTTCAACGTTCATAGTTTAGTAAGATTTTTCCGACCTCATAAAATTAAACTAGGTTCTATTTAACTTCATTATTTGTTAACTACATATATGGAGAGCAAATTACTTTAACTTGGGTTACATAGAAACCAATGTGGCATTTCAAAAATATACCAATACTATCTGTTTATATAATTTCTGTTGATAATTTGAAGCATAATCATCGAAATCCTCAAACCATTGTGGAAACACTCAACCCAAAAGCATATTCTAAAACTTCCAGAATTTTTCACAATAACAATATATGAGATGGACCCAGACACTTCACTAGAGTTGTCAAAAGATGTCCTTTGTAGTCTTACCAACTATTAGGTATAAAATGTTTCTTATGAGGAGTGTGGTCTTTTGTCAAGTAAATTTATCTTTCTTCTTTTGAAAATCCAGCTCTGAAGATTTTGAACTATTATTATGCTCTCTTTTGGGTTATCTTTATTGTCATTCTCATTTGGTTCGGTTATTATATATTCTTTCAGGAAAATGGCCAAATGATTGATGAAATACTAATCGGATATAACCATCAGTGTATACCCACTAATGCAAGTAACTGAGTTATGTCTTTTGCATGATTACCTTGCAACAGGTTCTATGATTACTATCAAATTATGACTGCACCTTTTCTTCTTTAGTTGTTGACATAAATAATGATTTGAATGGATGTAAGTTTATCACTAAAATCATAGAATTCTACTCCTTAAACATGGTTTTGGGTTTTTTTTCTCTATTTCCAAGCAACTAATCATAATCAGTTTCGATAGGATAAATTTATGCTAATAGAAAAGGTTATGGACAAAATGTGCTAAATGTACGTCCAGCAATGTTCTCAGCTACAACTTATGACAAGGCATCTGAGGCTTGGATCACTACTTCACCAAAATTACCAGTTAGTATTCTAATTGAATTTAGTTTAACAATTTTTTGGTATAAGATTCTCTTTTCAGGCTAACTACTTGATAGTTCTCTCTTTGTATACCATCCTGATGTTCATTTTTGCTGACTTTCCAATTCATTTACCCATTTTTTAAATTTTTTGATTTCAAAATTTCAATCTTCTAGAGACTGTCTTACAGTAAATCTTAGATGTATTCTTCATTTTGCGGTGATTGTTTTAAATGATCAAAGGTAACTATGTTAACAGTAAGTTTATATGTGAATGCACTTGTTTCACTTTTATATTGGCATTTGTAATAGCTCATAGACACGTGTGCTCTTCTCAATAACTCAATATTTGGTTTTTTAAGTTTCTAGACTTATTCTGAATTGGTTTATAGATATGGATTCCTAAAGGTTGGGAATTTGATTATGTTGTAAACCATATATTGGATACAACACCTTGCATGACTGTTAGCATCAGAGATTGGCAAGTACGCAGCCATATGAACTATGAATTCGATTCCAACAATGATACCGTTTCTATTATCTTAACGTGTACCAAATCTTTTGTTTTGTTAGGTAATAGCAAAATTAGTTTTGAAGCTTTGTATTGCGGCTTTTATAGATTAGAATAGAGGTATCTTTAGTTTGATTTGTCTTTTTCCCTTTTATCTTATCTTCTGTGTTTTCTCAGTCAAAATAAACGGTTGTATATCAGCTGATAGTCTATGTGCCTTCATGTTTATGATTCTGTCATGGAAATACGTGGAGAGAGGATTGAGCTGTTTAGCTTCTGAGCGAGTGGCCAGTCACGTGTATTCAGATGTTGACCTGTGTGTCTTCACGTTGGCTGTTGCATTTGGTTGTCAGAGGTAATGATGATTGCTTGATCTGATATTCTCAATCGATCTATATATGTGTGTATGCTAATAATGTAGATTGTGTGGATGTCTGTGTTTTTTGTTATGTTTGTTATGTTTTTGCATCCTGATCTAACACCTGTACAGGCTAGGCGCCGTAGGTTCCTATCGTGGAAGTGCTATGTCCAGCATCTGAATCCACGGGCAACCATGTGCGTTCATATGTTGAAATTCAAGTTTCTTGGCTTCACAGCAGACGGCACTCACGTGCCTTCACATTGGAGGTAATGATGGTTACTTTGTCCTATTTGTTCAATTGTTCTATATATATGTGTGTGTTGTTTCTTTGAGAGATGCTTGGTGTTTGGGTACTTCTAGTAGTGATTCTAATGGTAAAGTAGGTCATTCTTCTTCTACTTTTTCTTCTGGTGATCCTTATACTTCTCTATGGTGATTTTATAGATTATTTTCTTTTTTAGATTAAAAATTAAATCTGTGTTTATAGTTTCTTTTCTACTTCTTGATTTTGATGTTCAGCTGCAAGAAGGTATACACGTGGTGTGAGACTCGTGTAATTTGTAATTTAGACAATATTTTTTTATGTACCATTGATTTGATTTATTTTTTGAAATTTTTTTTACTTCTTTTTTATTGCTGCTCTTTGTGATTTGAAAATTTTTCGTTCTCTGATATGATTTTCATTTTCTATTATTGTCTTATGTTCTGTGATTAATTTCTCTTGTATTTTGTGGTAGTTCACTATGAATAATGATTTTTTAATTGTGCTTGTATAATTCTAACCTGCTTATGTTGTTGATTTCTGTCATTTTTTAATAATAATTTGATATTTGATATTAAAATAGATTCAATTATGTCTTGTTATCTTAATTTCTTTTGATACGAGGTTCATTTCTCTATTTTGTCCCTGCAATGACCTTCATTTACGTTTTCGGCTGTGTGGGTTTGGTGGTAAAATTGGGTGGAATGAGGGTTTTATGGGTACTTTAGTTGTTGCTTGTCTAATAGAGTGTGTGATTTTTTGTTGACGGATTTACCCTTCCAAATCTGTAGTTTCTTAACCTTTAATCATTTGTTTAAAGGGATGGACTCACTCACTTATTTTTTTTTTGCTTCTTAACCTTTAATATGGATTGGAAAAAGTTCGCCCTTTTGTCAAGTGAAATTTATTTTTCTCCCTTTAAAAATCCAGCTTTGAAGATTTTAAACTACCATTATGTCTCTTTTGGGTTGTCTTTATTGTCATTCTCATTTGGTTCTGTTATTATATATTACTTCAGGAAGGTGGCCAAATGATTGATGGTAGGTTTGTTTGGTTTTTGGGTGTCGGGCTGCTTCTATTTTCACATTAAATCTTTGCAGTGTAATAACGTGTTGTTTCTTATGAAAAGTGTGCCCTTTTGTCAAGTGAATTTATCTTTCTCCCTTTGAAAATCCTGCTTTGAAGAATTTGAACTATCATTCTACTCTCTTTTGGGTTGTCTTTATTATCATGTTCATTTGGTTCTGTTATTATATATTACTTCAGGAAAGTGGCCAAATGATTGATGAAATACTAACCAAATATAATCATCAATGTACACCCACTAATGTAACATGTGCCTCTTCGAATGTTGAGGTCGACGGGCCTTTTGAATAAGATGGTTGCCATGCTAACCACCATATTTGTAGGTTTGGCTCTGAAGATTGACCGTGTATTTAGAACTCATGGTTTTATGTGCTTCTTCCGATGGTTAAATTATTGACTCTTTCTTTATTTTATTTTCATTTGATTTTCATGTTTGGAAGGTTTGGTCATGTTCAGAAAGGTTAGTATTTGGTTATCTAATGGATTTTGTTTTCTTCATGACTCTCCACTACAATTTTCTTTGTTAGATTGAGAGCACATTAACTTAATTGTTCAAGATATATGTTGTTGCATGAATTGATATTCTTAGTCAAAGAAAAAAATATTGTTTTAATGTATGTTTAATAATTTTTGTATTCTGATTTTCTCACATTGTTTCCGCTTTTCTCTTTGCATTTACATTTTTTTGAGTACATTACTGATAATATTGTGGTGAATTTGAGTAATCTTGTTATTCTATGCCTATTTATAGAATCTGGTCATGAAGGATTGAGTTCCTTACCTAACATGAATGAGGTATAGTAAGGTGTCAATTTATAATGGTTTGTGGTATTGGCTTTGGAATGAAAGTTAAACATATATAAAATAGTTGTATGATATTCCTGAACCGGTGTATATATCGCTTTATCAATGAGCTAAAACGTGATGAAAGGAGAGCTCATGTTGATAAGCGAAAATATGTAAATATTTTAGTTGATGAGGTTGGGTTTGAATAATTTCTAATACTTTTGTCCGTTTAATTTTTCCTCGATTTGCCTGTTCAGAATCTTACAATTTTGCAGTTTCTTTTGCATTCATTTTTCACAACTTCTTTGCAATCAATGACTCAATTCATTGAATAATAGGCCTAGTTTATTTATTCACATACCTATCAATGAAGCATAAGGTGATATTGTTGTTTTCACAATCCAACCATAAATTTTTATATCTGTGAATCACGTAACTCCAACATAGTTGAATTACGATCTCAACAGTCGATATATTGGCCACCAATTCGAACTCACCCATTTGACATATCAAAGATCGCAAGTAACTAAATCAAACTACGTATTCACCTCAGGATAAAGGTAATGATGAAAAAAACCCTTAAGGTGTAACAATTAGATTTAAAGCTAGGTAAACGGTTTTTACTCTAAACTAATTTGTGACCAGTCTATTTAACATGTTTCATAACACATCTAGGTTAATAGTTTGAGTCTCCACTCCCATGCCCCACGACTAACATCCATTAGTTCAACTTAACAGTCATAATCAGATTCGATTGCTCAGTCGATCCTAGGACTGTGAATAAGATTCTGAACTATTTCAGAAGAGTTTGTCTGAAAGACTCCTCTGTCTTTACTCTTCTTACGTTAATTATAGTTCCAGAACTTAAGTAAATTATAAACACGCTTTAATTAAAGAATAACTTTTATTTATTCATTAAATTCAGTAATACAAAAATGTTTGCGAAATAACTAAATACTAATAAATAGTTATTACACCTTATTTTATAGACATAATTCTAACAACTTCTAGATTTGACATTGCCTCTTTGTAGATTTGAGGTTCGACTTCCGTTAAATATGTTAAAAACTCTGGACCAATGAGGTACTTGTTCTAACTCGTTTGCTTCTTCTAGGCTTATGTTCAAACTCTTCATCAGTCTGAGCTTTAGATGAACTCTCTTCTATACCTTTCTTGGTAGTCTAATTGTGTCTTCCTTACTTAAATGAAAACACATTCTCAAAGAATTTAGCATTAACAGACTCCATTATAGTGTTGGTATTCATGTCAGAAATTTTTGACCTAATGATAAAAAATCTATATGCAGTACTACTCAATGCATATCCAATGAAAACATAATCTACAGTCTTGGGTCTAAACTTGACTCTCGTTGGCAATGGTACTTGTACCATTGTGAGATACCCCCACACTTTTATGATTTTATAAGAAGACAACTTCCCTTTCCACACTTCATAAGGTGACTTGTTAGTTTTTTTATATGAAATCTTGTTAAGTATGGTGTTAGCCGTAAACAATGCCTCCCCCCACAAGTTATGAGGTAACCTGAAACTATTCAACATGTAGTTCATCATGTCTTTTAGAGTTCTATTTTTCCTTTCAGCCACCCCATTTTATTGAGGAGTGTAAGGTGAAATAGTCTGATGCACTATACCATGATGAGCACATAATTCAGATAGTATCTTGGAATCATATTCTCCACCTCTACCAGATCTAAGCACCTTTCTTTCCTAGTTGATTTTCAACTTTAGACTTGTATGTCTTAAACATATCCAAAATCTCATCTTTTGAATGCAACAACTGCATAACATAATTTACTACAGTCATATATAAATGTTATGAAATGTTTTCTGCCTCCTCTACTTGGTAAAAATCACTATGTATTAATCCAAGTAGTTCACTATATCTTTCTACGAGTTTAAATGATTTTCTAGTGAATTTGGATTCAACACATATTTGACATTTATGTCCTTTTTCTATGTCAAATTTTGGGAATAAACCAAAGTTCAGCATTCTTTGTATGGAATTTATATTTATGTGACCTAATCTAATATGCCACATAACATATAACTCAACAATGTAAACAAAAGACATATTTTTCATTAATAATAGTAGGAATTACAACGTATTCATTAAGCTTAGAAAGACCATCACATACATACCTCTTACTCACAAACATCACTCCCTTAATTAAGGAAAACTTGTCAGCATCAAACACAAGTTTAAATCCACTATTGTATAAGAGAGATCCTGAAATCAAATTTCTATAAATTTCAGGCACGTGGAGAACATCGATGAAAGTGAGTTGTTTCTCGAGGTAAACTTCATATGCACTTTCTATTTACCCTTCACATCAGCCTCAGAGGCATTTCTCATGTACAAATTTTCACCTTCAACTTCTTCATAAGTTGACAATAAGGTCTTTTTACCACAGATGTGCCTAGTGGCACCAATATCAACCCACCAACTAGTGGTGTCAGTGACAATGCACAATTCATAAAATTATTGCACATAGGTTCATCAATCTTGGTCAGATTAGCCATATTGTTCTTATGACTGCTGTCAAGGTTATTACCCATTGTTTGGTCCTTTTTGTGTCGGGAGTCTTTTTCTCTATTTTCAGATTTACCCACACCTAGCAACTACCCTTGATCCGCTTATTTCATATACCTTTGTTACTACTACTCATAGCCTTCCTATTGTTATTTTTTTGTGCTTTGGTTTTCCTCCCTCCACTACGTTCTCTTTCATCTCCATAGAAGAGGATGACATCAACTTGTGTTCTTTCTTTCAGATGTCTTCCTCAATCCAAAGCATAACCACAAGATCCTTCATCGTCATGTTCTTTCATTTGTACTTCAAGTAACTCTTGAATTTCTTCTCGGACGGTGATAGTTTCTCGATTGTTGCAACCATTTAAAACCATTCGTTGATCATCATACCCTCGTTGGTCAACTCATTGATCAAGATCTAGAGTTCTTCAACTTGGCTGACTATCGTGCTCTTGTCATCCATAAGATATTCCAGGAACCTCCGAACAATAAAATTATTTTTCCCAACATCCTCGATCTTATACTTCTTTTCCAGTGCTTCCCATAATTCATTTGACATCTTAAACGGTGAGTATACGTTATATAGAGTGTCTACAAGACCGTTTAAGATGTAGTTACGATATAGAGAATCAGAATGCGTCCAGACTTCCTTTGCAAATTCTGTCTCCTTAGTCTACTTGTCCTTCGGCTTAACATGAAATTATTCCCTCAGAATGTGTGTCAAATTCAGAGTCATCAAATAAAATACCATATTCTATTGTCATCTCTTGAAGCCTTCCCCCTTGAATTTTTCTGATTTCTCAGCGTGAGAAACTATTTTAATAATAGCATTTTGTTACTTCATTGGTGAAATTCATTTTTAGGATGTTACACAAGCTCATCGCTCATGTTACTACCCACTATTTCTTCTTTATTTTCATTCACAAATCACACACACTTCACACTTAGCTACTTGATAAAGCTCCATAACTCCAACACGTAATCACTACAAGCTCTCTTACACAATCACTACAAGCTCTCTTGCTTCTTACCCAAACTAAACTAAGATTTAGAGAAGTAAAAGGAGACCACCCAATTTCGATCATTTTCATACCTTCCTTCATTGCAAGTTATAAGAGTGAGCACTGATGAGATCACTAACGCCATCTCCACCGTGTACATAGTTCATCATCAACAAACTGTGATAAAAAAGAACTCTTAGTTGAGGCTCTGGATGTTGACGGGTAGGGTTATTTGTTTTGAATCCATGAAAATGTTAGTGAGTGTAGTATTGTTAAAATCTATTAGGGTACGAATAAATCTACGGTTTTGATATATCCACCACTAGCTTATAGATAAAAAAAAGGTATTTGGTTATGTGTGCAGTGTTGTTTCGACCACTAAGCGACATTGTGTGGAGGAATATCCGTTGACTCTAGAGAGGATGAAAATGGAGGTCGACTATCATCTACTGAGAAGAGAAATGGAAAGGAAAAGAGTAAAGTGTTAGGTTTTAGAGTTCTTAATTTTATTTGATTATTTCTCTCTGTATATATGATAGGGTCAACTGATAAGTTGGGTTGACGTAGTTGGTTAAGCCCCCACGCCCATACCCTAGAAGTCGTGAGTTCGAGTCATATTCTTCAATTCCCTTTAGAATTTGTAACGTAACTTTAACAAAAAAAATATATATGATAGGATAAACAGGGTGATACTCAACCTCTGTATCTTGTCATATTTTTAACAATATCTATATCTATACTATTAAGATGGAGTATTTACTGATGCTCGAATTTG
This sequence comes from Datisca glomerata, assembly GCA_003255025.1. Lineage (NCBI taxonomy): Eukaryota > Viridiplantae > Streptophyta > Magnoliopsida > Cucurbitales > Datiscaceae > Datisca > Datisca glomerata. Next base: position 1,663,543 of record QANY01008662.1, read on the forward strand.
TTGATATAATTGAATTGAGATTGAGATAAAATACTGCTAATAATGGATACAAGACTCCCTCAAAATCTTCTCTTTTCTTTATATGTATTGTCGTATCATTCATTAGGTCTTCTTCAAAATGTAGAAAACCCATATGAAATTTTCATCTCCTTATTTCGGAACATGAAATCTCAAATCTTATTTGTTCTCTTAAAAAAACAATGTTACAAAGAACAACGATGCCCAACATCACTTTTAACGTGATAATATGTGTCACAACATTATTCATATACTTCAATTTTAAAGTTTATTTATCTACTCATATAATTATTTAACATATCTAATATTAAATCACGTATAATGTGAATGTGTCAAGTACTAAAAACTAAACAGCCAAAATATATTATTACCAATCTAGTTAGTTATCCCAAAGCCGAATCAAGTAATCATATTTCTCCATTGGAAAATAACTAGAAAAATCATTTTTCCAGTTCAAACTACAAAACGTTTTTTTAAATGTCCATAGTAAATAATTTATTTATAAAAGTTAGACAAATTTAGATAACTTATTTACATTATTTTGACTATTTTAAAAAAAATATTTTTTACTTTTTACAGTTTGAATTGAAATGTTTATCATTTGTCTAGTTCACCCCGTTAGATATATGCAATTTCTTTGTCAAAAGACAAAACAACCCATAGGACTTTAGTAAATTCCATTTTGGGTTTCTTTGGGTCTTGTACAGGTTCCGATCCAACACCCCCTGGCAACTTGTCGCCCAAGTCGCTGCTCTTGGCATTTTATTATAGCATCCGGGATACAAAAAGCAGTGCAAAAGAAGTGGCAGATCATCAAAGAGAAGAACAAGAAGAAGATGGAATGCGTATTCGGGTTAGTGGGAAATGGGTTCGCCATAGTAGCTGCCGATACATCGGCTGTGAACAGCATTTTGGTCCACAAGACCAATGAGGACAAGATCATGGTCCTTGATTCTCACAAGCTCATCGCCGCTAGCGGTGAGGCCGGTGACAGGTCTGTAATTGTATCTTCTCTTGTTCTTGTGTAATTTGAATTTCTCTGTAGGCTGAAAATGGGGCTTTTATTTAATTATGGTCTTTGGCGTGTGCCTCAATAGGGCTCAGTTCACTGAGTACGTACAGAAGAACGTGGCTTTGTATCAGTTCCGTAATGGGATTCCTTTGACTACTGCTGCAACTGCTAACTTCACCCGTGGCGAGCTCGCCACCGCCCTGCGTAAGGTATATAAAAGTTCATTTCTTCTTTTCTTTTCTGATGTTAATTTTGTTTGATTAAGTCTTGTATTTATGGTTATCTTTTGTGGGTCTTAACTTCCCTTTAAAGTATCGTTTATTCTCTCTGTACTTATGGCCCTAATTCTAGTAGTGAGTTCATTTGGGGAGCTCGGGGCTGTCATTGAGACTTAAGATGTCCCAGAAGAGGGGTTAAGAAAGAGTGGAGTCAGGTGTTAAATGCCTTTGGAAAGTGAGAAAGCCTTACTGGTTGTTTATCAAAGGCAAAATTCTTGACAACTAATGCATATGGGATGCAGAACATTGAAAGATTGATACTTCTACTCCCGCCAATGGATTTAGTATGAAGTTACTATAGCCTTATAAATAAATATTTTGTTATAGAATTAGAACCTTGGCTAACGTAATAATCCTGATATAATTTCTTACGACTATAACACTATTGTTTGCCCTTATAGGCCACATCTCGTCTCATGCTCTTCTCTGTGTGGCACATCGTTGTTAGGAGAGAAATTTAACAAAACATATGATATATGCTGGGGGAAAGCGTCTGAACAGTTTTTGAATTGACGGAGTGGTTCCGTCTATTATATTCGAGAAGTTGATTTAGGTTTTGCAGGTTACCAAACTGAAATACTTCAGTCCACCATTTAGTCCATCGATAACCTAAGCTCACTTAAAGAGGAGAGAGCTTTAAATCTAACTCAGGTTCACCAGCTGATAAGTCGTGTTGTTCAACCGAGCTAGGTACAATGGGGAACCTTCCTTGAGTTCTAACATGCAAGTCCCTTTTTCCTTTTTCTTGGGTGGGGTGGGGGGGTGGGGGGGATCATATAAGGGTAGATGAATGTTTGATCGAGCCATTAGTTCCACAAATAAATAGAATTCGGATCTAGCCGTAAGTATGTACTTGAAAGCACGAACGAGTTGTAAGGAGTAACACGATTATGTGAATATCAAGGACCTCTGCTACACGTTATTTTTTCATTTTTAATTGAATTGTTATGCAGCTCTTACTCTTGATAGTGACTAGAGCTTGTGTGATTTTGTTATTTTTTCAGAATCCGTACTCAGTGAACATACTTCTGGCCGGTTATGACAAAGAGACAGGCCCTTCCCTCTATTACATTGATTACATTGCTACACTTCACAAGGTTGATAGGGGAGCTTTCGGTTACGGATCCTACTTTTCTCTCTCTATGATGGACAGACACTACCACAGTGGTATGTCAGTAGAAGAAGCAACCGATCTGGTCGATAAGTGCATAATCGAGATTCGGTCTAGGCTAGTTGTGGCTCCACCAAACTTTGTGATCAAAATCGTAGACAAAGATGGCGCAAGGCAGTTTGCTTGGCGTGAATCTATCAAGGATGCCAGTGTTCCTTCTGTTTGAGCTTTTAATATTATCACTGGAACTTGGTTTGTCATGTTGTCAATGGCTTTCTTCAACATTTGCTGAATAGTTTGATAAAATGAAAGATTCTTCAAGTTTGACACTCATCTCCTATTGCCTCTTACTATTCTACTTTTATTCAGGATATGACTAGTAGGATTAGCATGCTAAAGTGAAATTGTCTGTTAGTTTCATGTCAATAAAAGTTGTTAATTTTGTATGTGGCGCTTTATGATATCAAATGAGAATGGATAATAAGCAGAACATTCTTAACCTCACATACTGAATTTACAAAATATATCTGCTAATGGATAAAACAGTCAAAGTAGCCTACGCTAAGGAGATACAAAAAATGAAGACCCAAAGACAGCAACAGAATTCGATGGGAAAACTTCTCGGTCTCATCTCGGGACCCATTAGATGGTTCTTTTCCTCTTTCTGAAACATTCAATCTGGGTTCATCTCCGGCCCCAATAGACGGTTCTTTTCCTCTTTCTGAAACATCCAATTTGGGTTCATTATCATTTCTTAAACGCGGTTGCTCCATGACTGTTGTATTGTTATTGTCAGTAGACGAGTTATGTTGAACCTGCACTTCTCGTGGAGGTGTGGGCGCCACTACAGCTACCGGGGCAGAAGGTGGTGCAACCTCTCTCGGACTATCAGGTGGAAGCACTATCGGGGTCGGTTCAGATACTTATGATATGAAACAGAAAAAGAAAATACACGTTATGTTCAAGATTGTGATATACTAGAAAGAGAGAGGTTAAAGATCTAAAATTACCTTGGCAGAGACTCAAAGGTGGTACAGATATGTAACAATTTGACAAAGGCAATGATATTGGAATGCTTAAAAGAGGAAGAGAACCTCTATAAGTTGATACTAAAGTGCACAAGCAGTAGTAGCCTGCTTGTACTAATTGATTAAGAGCTTTGCAGCAGGAGCCATCAATGGTCAATGACATGAAGCCTTCACTTTGGTTTAAGCACTGCAACAGATCCACATTCTCTATAAAGCAGCTATTTATTTGGCCTTTAGCCATTGGAGTTGAAACACAGAGCAGAAAGACCACCACCCATGAAAACCAGAAGCCAGACATAGTCACTAAAGGAAACATATTTGTCATTGCCTATACCATATATGGCTTTCTCAATCTCAACAAAGGCAGATTGCATGATTTTACCTACTTATATCATCCATATTTTGCTCCTAGTATGACTATTCCTTTTTTATCTTTCCATTTTTCTGTTCTCCAAAATCATGCTTTTCTTGAGTTGCAATGGTGTCTGTGAATTTTGACCATTCACTTCGGCGTTTCGTTGGTGATTTGAGCCTAACTGAGGCAGGAGCTTGGCGTAAGGTGCAAGAAACTGACTATCAATCGGCTTGCTCGAGATAGTTCGAGAATCAATGGAATTCAGCAATAAAATTCGAAAGTTGCCATTGCCATTGAAGAAGGTTATATATAACAATTAGTCCAAAATATCCAGAATACGAGTTTTATTATTGTAGCTATTTGAATACTGAGCCTTTACAAATACTTATCTTAGATCCAAAAGAATAGGTCTCAAATGATCTACAGAATATCAATAACCCAAAATAGTATTACACTAAGGATGATAAATCTCACTGTTTTGTACAAAATAAATCAATAGAGAACTTTCGAACCAGACATTTTAATGGAACTCAAGAACCAGACATCCTAATAGAACTTAAGAGCCAGACATCCTAATGCCAACAACAGAATATATGGAGAGAAGCTGTAAGAAGGCATTGCAGCTGACGGAGTCAGAACCGGGCGACTCCCAGTGGTCGAAGTTGGAGCATCAGCTGCCCCAGTTGATGGAGGAGTAAGAAAGGGAGTAGTGTCAGCTTCTGGTGCCTGAGCAGGACTGGCGGGTTGAGGGAAAGCAGAAGCTGGTCATGAAACCAAAGTTTAGAGCATAAATACGAAGTTTTTCCATCACCAAGACCCGAAACCAATCATCCATGTGCCCTCAAAAGTCAAAACTAGATGGTTAAGTTGAGATTACCTTTGGGAGTAGCAGATGGTGAAGCTCCAGGAGAGAGAGTTGGGCCAAGTGAGACAGGACCTGTCAATCATCAAACATAATTGAAAAGAAATTAATCACTGTTATTTTTCCACCCATAAAGGAAACGAAACAAGTTATCAGTATTTGTTCACAAAAGAATGGTACCAGGAGCAGGGAGAGGAGAACCAGTGGCTGCATATGAAGGAAAAATACATATCAGCATTTCTTGAATAGCTAAGGAAACCAATTCTGCCCAAAAAGATCAATGTCAAGTAAAACAGTTGTACCTTTGCATTGGACTGGGACGCCAGGCATGTTACAAGCACGAGGGAGAGAGATTGCTAGCGTACGGTTGATTGGTAACTGGAAAGGAACACTACCAGTAACAATGAGGCACAAGCAGTCCATGCCACCATTTGTAAGAGACTTAATTGCGTTGCAGCAATCAGAAGTGGGCGAAGTGCCATTGGCAGTGCTGTTTGTAGCGAAATTCAAGCAGGGAGTGAAGCTAGCCAGCATGGAAGCACTGCACGGCGTGTTGATCTGACCGTAAACTGGTACGATCAAAACCATCAACGCTATAGACAGAGCTTGGATTATGCGTGGAAAAGGGACAAAAAACTCCATCTGGGTTTCGGAGTTTGATTCGTTTAACACGAGAGACTATTAGGAAATAGAGAATTGAAAGAAGCTTTTTTGGTATTGAAAACAAAAGCAGATTTGAAGTCTGGTGCTTGGAAAAGAGGAGAGGGAGAGTATATATATGTAGAATTAAAGGTCAAGTACAAAAGATGGAGGGAAAGTTAAAGTTGGTCTTGGAGCTCAACTACTTTAACAACCTATTATGAAAGAGAGAAGCTTGAAGTAGGTAAAACTTTGGCATGTTTTTTAGCTTCTACATCGCCCATTTTGACTTGAGTTTGTCCTACCCTGTCTTGGTGTCATTCAAGCATTGGACAGATGCTAAAACTGTTGATGATTCAGCAGTAGAGATTATTCAACTAAAACTTCTCGATTTTTACCGAACAAACTGAATATAACCCATCTTTGAACTTGTATCAGATGACATTAACTTGGAGTTAAGGCTATCTAACTTCTTTTTCTATTCAGTCTAGGATTATGTCCTGCCAAGAAACTCTGTTCTTGCAAATTCCAAACCCTCACTTGGGTTCCTTAGTAAGATTATGATCATTTTTGCAATATTAAAGTTTGGCTTTTTTAAGGAAATAAGCTAGTATAAGAAAATAAAGAAAAAAATGACCCAAAAAGTATCGTTTTGCACAGATGGCCGAAAATTAAAAGGCTCCTATATTTGAAACATACATAGTATATTAAAAAGACAATTATACCCTCATTATTAAACTACCAAAGGCTCCGGCTACCCATTAGGATACCCTAAAAAATCGACTGAAATCACTTGTGAAGGGCAACATCGGCGATTTTGGAGAACATAGAGAACCCTAGCGCGATTTGTGCAAATCCAAGCTTAAATCTTACGAATATCAAATGTAGGTGATATTTATGGTTTCAATCTTTTCTATTTACGGTTTCAATCTCTTCTTTTTGTTCGAAATTGTTTGCGTTTGAAATTGATTTTTGTTCGAGTATGATATAGTTTGAAATTAGTTCAAAATTGTTTGAATTAGTTTGACATTATTTCGAATCGAGTCTGATTGGAGGTTGAATCTGCATTATTACACAGCTTTTTTGTTTTAGTTCGAGTTTGATTTTGTATATGTCAAACATGGTTGCTGCCATGATATTTTTGTTAGAATTGTAAATGATAATTTCATTCTTGTTTTGTCTTCTGAATTGCCTTCTGAAATTGCAAAGATGGTTTTTGTATGATGCCTTTTTGTCTTCAGAATTGTAAGTGATAATTTGGAATTGTAATTGATGATTTTCGAATTGTAAGTGATAATTTTGACTGCATGATGCCTTTTTGTCTTCTGCTGCATAATTTCGAATTGCAGAGATGGTTTGCGCACAATACATCGATTTTAATTAGTGTTTAACAAGTGAGTATATAGACATATACTATAGATATTAATTCAATTTCTGACTGAATTTATTTTGCTAAGTGTATATGCAGTTAAGTAAAGGATAATATACTATGATAATATACCTAAATTCATGAAAGCCGCTGCATCACAGGTGAATATTACATATAAAACTAATTTATGCAATTGTAAACATATGTTTATATCATGAAAACTAAATACATTCTCTTACAGGAAGAAGAAAAGATGCTTAATGAAGAAACAGTAAATACAGCTAACGTAAAAAAGTCATTGCGTCAAATGAAATTGATAGAAAAAGAGCAGCAAGCACAGCAAGCGTTGAAGGGAAAGACAACAGCACCAGAAAAAGCAGCAGCTCCAAAGAAGGTAACAGCAACAGAAACAATGATGCTAGATGAATTTGACATTCTTAACTTCAATTTATTATCTCAACCCCTTCTCGACATTGATTGAAGAATATTGTTACAACTTTTGGATTATTTTTTTTAGGATATTTAACTTAAAGAAATTTTGCTAGATTTGATGAATGAATATGTGGTAGATGATTGTACCATTTTTAATGACCTAGGCTTAGTTGATGGTATATGATAGGTGGTAAACGATGATAGCTACAATAGTTACTAATTATGAAACTTTTGATGGATTTCAAACTTATTGATCATTTTAAAATATATGAAAGTTTATCTTGAAACTTATCTGTTTATGTTTGATTAGTGTATGTACATGGATGAAATATTATTCATGTAGTAATATGGGTTTTTTTAATGTTTAAACAGGCTAGTAAATAGACATATACTACAGGTATATATCTAATTTCAGACTGAATCTGTTTTGAAGAATGTATGTACATATACGTAAATGATAATATAATAAATGTATTTATCCAATTCCTTAAAAATAACATGGTTTGACAAATATAGACAGATAAGTAAATGATAATATAATATCCGATTCCTTGAAAATACCTTTGTTTGAAACAGTATATACAAATACATAAACGATAATATACTATACGATATAGTTGGGCAGTGACCACCAAAGGTCCCACTAAAACCACTTTTTACGCAGGGGCCTCTCGATCTTTTTACTTTTGACCTGCAACCTATCTCTGGACCTAACCCGGGTAGGGTACTCTGGGGGTAATAGCCAGTGGTTCGTCATTAATCACATAGTGAGAACCCCTCATAAGTCTAACACCCTCTCAGGTAAGGAGTTACAATCATAGTGGCTCTGATACCAAAATGTGCAGAATCAAGTATAATTATGAGAAATTAAAGAGGGGGTATTGAGATGCAAGAATACAACACAAAAATAGTAAAACTATACTCAGGTGTAAGATTAAAAACGTAAACAAACAATGTTTATTGAGAACAATTAAATAGTGCTCCCGTTCACTATTTAATGTTGAAGAAAAAAGAAGAAGAAAGATTTACAAAAGAGGAGAGGAAGAAAGCTTTGTTTCACAAAACAAGTTTTTCTCTCAAATAATTAAGAGTTGAAAACATGTTCTGAGAAACAAATGAGAGAAGACTGGCTACTTATAGTTAAGTAGAGTGGAGTTCACCGGAAACTCATCACTTACCTGAACTATTCTATTCTATAAAAGTAAAAATATTTTACATCTCTACTTTTGTTTACTTTTTGACTAAAAATAGAAAAAACATAAATAGTTGACTAATTATTTGACAACTAATACAATTATTAAAGTAGAAGACAAAATGTAAGGATTTTTCGATAATTGTTATCTCAGTTTTCGTGTCTTCATAATTGCTTTGTCATGATTGCTGTTGTTGAAATGTCATTGAGACTGTTGTACCTTGGATTCTTTAATAAATTGCTATCTTGGATTATTGTCCTTTAATTGTTGATTTTGGAGAAATCATAATTAAACGTCTGCAAAGTCATTGTGACTAGTGCTATTGATAATTGCTGGCCTTGAAGATCATTATGACTGTTGCATTGTGCTAAGGTGCCACCATAATACATCTTCAAAATTACTTTGATTCTTCTATTTTGTTCAAGCATTAGCATTTTGCCAAGGGTGAATTCTTCGATTCATTCACTGATTGTTTTAAATTTATTCATTATCATTGATATTGTTATTATGAAATGTCCTTCAATTGCTGAAGAGTAAACTTTATGGATGATTAGTAACTTGACGTTTTAGATGATTTAGAGTCAGATTTGTCATTATCTTCCAAAAGGAGAAGCATTTTTTGGATTAATTCTTTCTCCAATTTGGATTTAGGCTTTGCGACCTTTGATTTACCCTTTGGTTTGGATAAAAGGGTTGGCCAATTTTAGGCTAGAATGGACATTTGTAAATTCGTGGTTAATGGAGGCGATAATATTCTAGGTGTAGAATTTATCCCACCATTTAACATGATATTCTCTGGTGAGGATTCTATTCTTAATTGAGTATTGCTATTTTAAAATTCAAGGTATTTTATATTTATTTGAAAAATAAAGTATTTGGGAAAAAGAAACTTCAATTGGTGAAGGTTTGTGTATTTCTAGAAATAAATTAAAAGCTTCTTGAAAATCAATTGGGAAAAGCTCTAAGGTAAGACCATGAATGAACCACCATTTTAAGAACTAATTTAAAAAATTAATTTTGAAATTCTTATCAAAATTCAAAAACCAAAAGTGAGAAAAATCATTATTTTGATACAAGAAAATCTTGTGTCATGCATCAATATAGTCAAAATAATTATATTATTTTTTCTTTAAAAGTATTTTGAAATTTGAAGGATAGATTTTCCAAACCTCCATAGTTTTGACTCTGAGAATGTAGAAGGAATGATAAATGATCATTCCTTAAGAACTTTGGATTGGGCTAACTTTTATGGATTTTGTTTCTAAGAGAATGTCTCTGTAGAAACTGAGATTTTTGCTATTATATCCAAGGGCGTAATGGAATTTGGGAAGGAAATGTGCTTTGGCAATATGAGCAAGATCCTTCAAATGAGGAAATGGAGGTTCAATATGAAAAAGATTTTCGCTGGCCATTTTTTAAAAATCAAACGATGATTTCTTGTATTTTGAAAGTGATTGGACATCAAATGATATTGAGAATGGGTCAAACTGGTTTACCAGGGTTGATTGGTAATAGGTTTGATGGACCCAAGTATTGTTAATTGGGCTTGGTTAGGAGTAGAAGACTCTTATTTGATTTTGGCCGATTGTTAAGTCGAAGATTCTTCTATTATTGAATCATTCATCATTCTCACATGATTTCTGAAAGTGATACTGATTCATTTTGTTGAGAACCAAAACTGCATGCCAATGACTTTTTTGAAATCTGTCAGACATGACGAAGAAAGTTCATTCCATTATAAAAACTTTTATGATTGTTTTATTTGAAAATTCAATTTTAAAGATTACTTGACTCAAAATGTTCATAGTTAAAAATTTTCTGTTATCATAACAGATTTAATTATCCTTGTGAAAACCTATTTTCCACCATTTTCATACCATTGAATTAATGATGCATTGAAGTCATGCTTCAATCCAATATCTTCTAAAATTTCATCAAATTCATTAATCTAGTCATTCCTTGTATATTCAAATCCATTATAACCATAATTAATGGATGAGAATTTTGAGCAAAAAGTGGTTGCTCTGCCATTGAGCTTCTTGATTTTGAAAGAATTTTGATTAAGTATTCTAGGTTCCACCTTTCTGTATTTTAAGAGGTCAAATCCCTCCATTGCAGAATTTTGGAATAATTTCTTGCAAACGATTACAAGTAAAGGAGTCTAGAATTTAATTATTGATAAATTAAATATTGAAATCAAAATTGTTAAAAATAGATTGTTACCTGGTAAAACTTTGTTTGGAATTAATTTCAAAACATATGTTGCAGACTTATAATTAATTAAAATAAATTGCATGAGTTGATCAATTATTTTAATAATGAAATAATAAAATTCAAATCCTAGAAATCTATTCTTAGATTGAAATAATTTGATTCTTTCTCCAAAGATAACTAAACTATTTTATTTTATTATCTTAGAAAATAACTTAAAGTGTTTCCAGTATTGTTTAACATAGAGAGAATAATAATATTACTAATGCAATTAATCGAGAAATTCAACTAGTATTGTTTGATTTACTGTTTACTTAATTTTAGAGGGACCATAGGTGGTCACTACCCAACTATATGTTGTGGTGAGAACACGCCTTTTGGTATAAGAGCCACTATGATTGTAACTCCTCGCCTGAGAGGATGTCAGACTTATGGGGGTTGTCACTGTGTGATTAGTGACGAAGCACTGGCTCTTACCCCAAGAATACCCTGCCCAAATTAGGTCCAGGGATAGGTTGCAGGCCAAAATTAAAAAGGTCGAGAGGCCCTTGCGTAAAAGTGGTTTTAAAAGGAACTTTTGCGGTCACTGCTCAACTACGCGTTGTGGTGAGAACGCGCCTTTTGGTATCAGAGCCAAACCTAGTGGGGATATTAACTGTTTACTTAATTTATCTGATTACTTAATTATTTACATAGTAATATGTTCACGCTTGTTGTGGTTGGTTATTGCTATTATTGTTTATCAATTGCTTACCTGAATACTTACTTTTATTTAATCTCACTCTCCGCCCAAGTGGCTGGTTATTTTTATGCTTGATCATTTTTCTGTAACATTTATTTATCTAATCTGTGAATCTGTTTTATTAGAGGCTGACATATCAGTTTCTATTTGGTTAGTTTTAGGTACCTTAGTAAGATCTCTTAGAGACCGTAAATCTCGAGGGTAGGGAGGTTGTAAAGGCAGATTAGAGAAGAGTGACCATAATAGGAGATTATAGAAGTTACAACAAATTAGTAACCAAAATACATGATGAAATTTTCAATCATAAAAATAATTTAGTTATTTGAGTCATGAGTAGATTATTTAGAAGTAATTTTTGTAGTATCATTAGGTCTACAATAACCTAAATTTAAGACATGATAAATGAAGAACATTTAGAATACACAGCAGATGACCAAGTAGATCATAGGGTATGAATTATACTCAAAATCCTTAATAAAAATATTTATAAGTTTACAAGGTCTGATGCTTCCTTTAAGTCTCAGCATCATGTAAAAACAATAGAAAAAATATATGTTCTTGGGAAAGAGCATGAAACTTGTCAATTACTTTCTTCTAATGAAATTAAGCATCACATTCAAGAAGGATATAATTTTCTTCATTTTGGTTTAGTCCAGATTGGAGTTAAATCACTCACAAGAAGATGCCTAAATACCTCTGTCTTGCTAGCCTTGCGAGTTGCAAGATTCATAAATTTTAATGATAGTATTTTAGAATTAGTTGAATCCTCACTTTGTAATGGCCCAATCCATTTCGATTGTTTCCTATATTTGTCTGTTAGTTTGGCAGACCCCTATATTTTAAATATCGTTGAACTTTGAATATTAAAACTAGTGGTTACCAAGTCCTAGAAGGCACCCAACCCCTAGCTTTGATTTTTAAAATTCATTACAAAGTTACTAAAACCAATATGAATTTTCAAGCCATCAATATGAGTCCAAGAATTAAACCTATTGATCCAATCTAGCCAAAGTAATGCCAATGAAAGCCAAGCCACTCCAATGCAAAGCCTAATTGAAGATATAGATTGCATCCAGCTGTACATGGATGATACTGTTAAAATCAACTTCTAATCTTCTAGTTCTAATCCTCAAATTAGGGAGTATAACCAGTCTAGTACTCCTAGAAATTCTTTTTCTGGATCATCAATTAATAATGATCAAGATCTTAGGATTCAACAATTAGAACAAGATTTAAAAAATTTAAAAATTAAAAATTTAAGACTTAAAAGGAATAGCTACAAACTCTCAAGTTAGTCAGCCAGCCTATGATAATAAGCCTGAACAATTTGATGAACCAGAGACACCCACTGAATAAGATTTCCAAGTTAATCCAAAACTCTTAGTCCTAAGATTTGGAACCCTGGACTAAGAATACAAAGCTGATTGGGAAGGTCTGACCCAATATAATGATGACCCAACCAATCTAAATAGAAATAATAGGTTCAGAAAATAATATAATATGGATTAAAGAAGAACCATACTTGCTGAATGACAGACATTCATGCAAGAATTTAAAGTTGATATGTTTTTCCTTGATTATATCGAGGAAATTTACGAGAAAAATATTAAAGTAATTTTTAAATCTAGATGAGTCAAGGAAGACTCCAGTGTGGTGACTACTAGTCATCCAACACCTGAAACAAATCTTAATAAATCACAAAAATTCTCTAATCACTGTTTCTCCTTTCAAAATTTTAAAGGAAGAAGAACCAAATAAAATAGTAGTTGAATAACTCAATGACATCAATCGAAGTCTAATTACAATAGGAAAATAATTAGACAAAATTGAGAATAAGGTTGATGTTCTCAATGAACCTAAATCTAATGAATCCCTAAAAGAAAAATCCTTAATAAATCTTTTAGATAAAATCACTTTAAACATTATTCCCCTTAATAAATGCTTCAAGGATTGAAGAATAAAACTGTCGAATCATCTTCTTCTGTTAAGGTTATTGACCAAGACAGTAGTTCAGAATCAGAAAGCCATAAGTTAGAATTCACCTATGAATCCTCCACAATCCATGAATCTTCAAACATTAATAATATTAAACATACATTTAGAAATTTAGAAATTAATAATTAGAAAGGAAATGGCTTAAAAGCCAATTTCTCCTAATATCCAAATTTTTGAAAATTCTTTAGTTAATCGATTTTCTATTTTTGTAAAGAAATTGTACAAATGAAATATTGATAGACTTTCTGAACATGAAGTTCTCAATAAATTACAACACGTGGTAATTGTAGCAAACAACTGCAATAGCACGCACAATTTACTTCACAGTGAGGTAATAAATCTTTTGGTCACATGATTCACAGGAATGCTACATTCCTGGTGGAAAAAATATCTCACAGAAGAATAAAAAAAATACTATCCTTTCAGCAATAAATATTGATGCTGAAGGAAACCTAACTATTGGAGAGAATCAGAAAACAATACCTGATGCCATCAATACACTCCTTTACACAATGATTGAACACTTTATTGGAACGCCAAGTAGTGTTACTTCATGTATCCATGATCAATTGACTAATTTTAAGTGTCCAACACTAAGTGATTTTAACTGGTACAAAAATATATTTTTGTCGAGAGTAATTATAAGGGATGATAGTAATTAACTCTTTTGAAAAGAAACAATTATACATGGATTACCCAATTTGTTCGTGCACAAATTAAAAACAATCCTTAATAATGACCTAGGAAACATAGACTAGGATAATCTTACCTACGGTTCAATAATTACTACAATTCAAAAGAAAGGTTTGAAAATGTATATTGATATGAAATCAATAAACAAATCAAAAAGAAAAATAAAACTGTCAAATACGAATTAGATAATTTCTATGAGCAATTTGCTCCTTCCTAGAAAAATAAAAAAATTCATATTTAAGCCCTAAAAGGTCTCCAAGCCTTATGGGAGACAATAGCATAAAAATAAGCATAAAAACTTTGACCAATACTTTTCAAAAAATAAAAATTTTAACAAACACTTTTATGAAAATACAAATTATTCTAAAAGAAAGTTCAATAAAAAAAAACAATTATTCTAAAAGTAAACTTAAGTGTTTCAAATGTGGTCAGAATAGTCATTTTACAGATACTTGTTAAGTTAAAAATAAAATTAATCAATTAAAAATCTCTGAAAAAGATAAACAAAAATTGTTTAGAATATTCAAAACAATCGATTATTACGAGAGTAGTGATGAAGATTTAGGAGAATTTGAATCCCCTGAATCCTCTAAATATAACTCTTCAAGTTCTGACAGTGATTTTTCTAACATCTTAATGGGGTGTAGGGATAGTTGTTGTCAAAAATAAATGTTTTAAATAAAAATGAAGAACAAGAAAACTTCTCATTAGAATTGATTAGCAAAATTGAGAATCTATTAAAACAAGAATATCTGGAGAGACATAAGAAAATAATTCTGAAAAAAGAAAATATTAAGTCTAATAATAACAATACCGCAAGCATTTCACAACCCTTGAAAAAGTCAATAAGGTTAAAGGAAAGGAAAAAGAAGTGAACATACAGGAACTTCAGGAAGAAATTAAAAATATTAAATAAAAATTAAAAAATTAAAAAATTCAAACTTAAAAATAAAAGAATAATTAAACCTTTTGAAAATAGAGAGTTTAATTAAAAATCATGAATCTAGTGAACTAGGAGAACCTAGTAGATTCCTAATTTCTGATAATGAGATTGAAGAACTTATTATCAACAATCAAGATGATGATAATTTCATCCAAATCCATAACCATATCAAAATTAAAAAATGGCACATAATGGTCAATATAATTATTCAAGATTTTGATTTCGCTACAATGACTCTTGTTGATTCATGAGTAAATTTAAATTATATGCAGGAAGGACTCGTTCTGACCAGGTACTTGAAGAAGACAAAAGAATCTTTGTCTTCTGCCAATGGTACTCGCATGCACATCAATTATGAAATACATAAAGTTCATATTTCTCAAGACAATATATATTTTAAAACATCATTTGTTTTAGTAAAAAACTGACTGCTAAAATCATTTTAGGTTTACCATTCATTTCTTTATTGTATCCTTTTACCACAGAGTATGATGAGATAATTACTTATCTCATGGATAAGCCTGTTAAATTCAAATTTTTATCCTTTTCTCACAATGAGAAATTAAAAACTTTAAAAGAAAAATATGTTTCTAATAACATAAATCTAATTTCTTGTAAAGAAAAACAATTATGTTTTTTAAAGAATGAATCAAAATTCAAAATAATTGAAGAACAACTTCAGAATCCGGCTCTACAGAAACAAATAAAATCTTTTGAACAAAAAAATTGTAAAGAATTGTATTCTGATACTCCTAATGCTTTTTGGCACAGGAAGCAACATACTGTCAGTCTGCCTTATATTAAGGGTCTTGATAAAAAAATATCTCTACCAAGGAACGAAAAAATCAAATGAATTCTGAAATACTCGAATTCTGTAAAAAGGAAATTGCAGAACTTCTCAATAAGAATATTATTAGAAGGAGCAAATATCCTTGGTCCTGCTCAGCCTTTTATGTCCAGAAGGCCAGTGAAATCGAGCGAGGGTCCCTCATTTAGTAATTAATTATAAGCCCTTTAATAATGTTTTTAGAATGAATAAGATATCCAATACCAAACAAAATGAACTTGATCAATAAACTTGGAGACGCAGTGATATTCTCTACGTTTGATATGAAATCTGGATTCTGGCAAATCTAGATAAATGAAAATGACAAATATAAAACTGTATTTGTAACATCATTTGGCCATTACGAGTGGAATGTAATACTTTTTGGCCTTAAGAATGGTCCTAGTGAATTTCAGAATATAATGAAAGGAATCTTTAATCAATTTACTGATTTCTCAATTGTTTACATTGATGATGTTCTCATTTTTTCTAGGTCAATAGAACAACATTGGAAACACTTTGAGTCATTTGCTAAGATAATAAATCAAAATGGCTTGGTTATCTCTGTAAGTAAAATTAAATTATTTCAATCCAAGATTAGATTCCTAGGATTTGAAATACACCATTCTATAATTAAACCTACTGATTGGGTAATTCAATTTGCCGACAGTTTCCCGGATGAAATCCTAGACAAGACCCAATTGCAAAGATTTGTAAGATTTTTAAATTACATATCTGATTTTTATGATAAATTAAGAATTGATTGCAAGACTCTCTTTGAAAGGCTCAAGAAGAAATATTCCTCCGTGGACATCTATATGTTCACACCAATCTAATTAAAAGAATTAAAACACATGTTAAGACGCTTCCTTGTCTTGACATCCCCTCTAATAATTCTTTCAAAATTGTCCAAATTGATACCTCTGAAATAGAATATGGAGGTATCTTGTTATAGAAAATCACTCCAGAGTCACCCGAACAAATTGTTAGGTTCACATCTGGGACTTAGACTCAATCCCAAGTCAACTAAGTACGATTAAAAAGGAAAGATTATATGTTGTTCTGTGTATACAAAAATTCGAGGATGACTTGTTAAATAAAAAATTTCTTTTAAAGATTGACTGTAAATCTACGAAACATGTTTTGGAGAAAGATGTTAAAATATTGCTTCAAAGCAAATTTTTGCTAGATAACAGTCCATACTTAGTATTTTTATTTTGATATTGAATTCATTAAAGGCATTAATAATTTAGTTCCTAACTTTTTGACCCGTGAATTTTTGTAGGGACAATACGATGGGTTCTAGGCCTCAGGTCTCGAAGAAAATAATCAAAAGGGAGTCATCGACTCCACAATTAGCCCTTAAGGCCCAAATCAAAGAGAAACCTTTTGCTCCAAGAAATACCCAATGACAATACTCGAGTCCATCAGGCCTAACTACCAATTTGCATTGGTCAACCAATTTGACTCATTTGCAGTATCTAAGCCATTTGACCTATAATTAGTCATCAACCAACCAATTATCAATTACAAAAGGTATTCTCCTTATCACATGAAGCTCCCAGTAAGAATTTCTTTTATATTGAACCTTCATTTGCCAAATTAAAAACCTCATATTAAATAGCGAAGGCTCATTTCCTTCCTGATTCTCATTTTGTCCCCAGACATAAAGACAAAACCCCCAGTTTCTACAAAGACAATATCTTGGAAACAAAATCAATAAATAGCAAACCAATAAATAGTTCAGAAGGAAAGATCATTTATCATTCCTTCTACATCTTAAAAATAATAACCATGGAGGAATGAAAAATCCATCAATCAGGGTTAAAAACCTTCTAAATAAAAAATAATACAACTATTTTGATTATATTGATGCTTGGCAAATAATTTTCTAGCATCAAAATAGTGATTTTTCTCACTCTTGGTTTTTGAACTTTGATAAGAATTTCAAAGCCAATTTGCCAAAATGGTTTTTAAGGCGGTGGTCAATCCATAGCCCTATCTTTGAAATTTTTCAAATTGAATTACAAGGAATTTTAACTTATTTTTAAAATTATTGAAACCCTCAACGATTGAGACACATTTTCCCCCAATAATTTATTTCATGAATAAATATAAAATTTCATGGATTCTGAAGTGGCAATATGCTATCGAAGATGAGATACTAAGTTAAATGGTGGGAGAAGTTTAGTACTCTAAAACTATTTGCTGCCATAAATGATGAGATTATAAAAACTCATTCACAACTAAAATTACTCAAACCACCTCCAATGGCCCCCTTAAAAATTAAAGAGCTAGACAAACAAAATCCACAAATAAACCAATCTAAATCATCAAATTATTTCCAAGAATCAAAGCCTTCATCAAAACATTCCCCAAAAGGAAAGACCAAGGCTACAGAATCAAAAGTAAAATAGGAGTTAATACAAAGGATGCTCCTTCTTCTTGAAGACAATACAGATTTTGACTCTGAATCCTCAGTAGAGTCGAATCACCCAATTAAAAATAAAAAGGGCTAATCGTCCAAGACTTCCTCTCAATAATTGAAGGGAAAATCACGTGTTCGCACTCTTCCTTAGTGGGACTATGATGCCTTCCAGGATTCACAAGACCCGCTCGATAATGTGAACCTCAGTGATGACGAATAAAAAAAAATAATCCACCTTTGGTAAAATGCCAATAAATGGAACCAAATAGTTTTGAAGATATATTGTGGTGACACCAGAGCACAATGCAAATGTCATAATAGTATTCAAAGAATATCACAATGCCTTCTCAATAATCGGAAAGAGAATAATCCAAGATATCAATTATCAAGGATCAATAACAGTGCCCCCACCAAAATGAAGCAATAACCAAGACACGAAGACCCAGATAGTAGTTATCAAAGATCTTTGTAGTTTGTCGTTTTATAATAAATGTACTAATTGCCTAAAAATAAGGCAACTATTTATGCTTTTTACTATTTCTAGTAAAAAATAGACAAAAGTAGAAATGTAAAATATTTTTTTTACTTTTGTAGAATAGAATAGTTCAGGTAAGTGATGAGTTTTCAGTGAACTCCACTTTACTTGGCTATAAATAACCAACATTCTCCCATTTGTTCTTCAGAATTAGTTTTCAACTCTTAACTAGGAAAAACTCATTTTGAAAACAAAGCTTTCTTCCTCTCCTCTTTTGTAAATATTTATTCTTCTTTTTTCCTTCGATGTTAAATAGTGAGAGGGCTCACTATTTAATTGGTTTCAATAAATATTGTTTGCGTAAGTTTTTAATGTTACACCTTAATACAATTTTACTTTTTTGTGTTGAATTCTTGCATCCTTATACCTAATATTTGATTTCTTTAAATTATACTTGATTCTACATCTTTTGGTATCAGAGCCAAACCTGGTGGAGATATTTACTGTTTATTTAATATATCCGCTTATTTAATTATCTGCATATTAATCCGTTCACCGCCTGTTATGGCTGGTTATTGCTATTATTGTTTATCAATTTCTTATCTGAATAATTGCTTTTATTTAATCTCACTCTCCGTCCAAGTGGCTGGTTATTTTTATGCTTGATTATTTCTCTGTAATATTTGTTTATCCAATCTATGAATCTATTTTATCAGAGACTGACGTATCAGCTTCTATTTGGTTAGTTTCAGGTACCTCAGTAAGACCTCTTAGAGATCGTAAATCTCGAGGGTATGGCGGTTGTAGAGGCAAGTTAGAGAAGAGTGATCATAATATGAGGTTGTAAAATTTACAACAGATTAATAACTAAAATATAGTATGAAATTTTCAATCATAAGAATAATTTAATTATTTGAGCCACGAGTAGATTATTTAGAAGTAATTCTTGCAGTATCAATAAGTATACAATAACCTCAATTCTAGACATAATAAATAAAGAACATTTAGAATATCCAGTAGAAGATCAAGTAGATCATAGGTATAGAATATACCCAAAATCCCTAATAAAAATATTTACAAATCTACATGGTCTCATACTTCCTTCAAGCCTCAACATCATATAAAAATAATTAAAAAAATATATGCTATTGGGAAAGAGCATCAAACTTGTCAATTACTTTCGTCTAATGAAATTAAGCATCATATTCGAGAAGGGTATAATTTCCTTCATTTTGGTTTAATCTAGATTGGAGTTAAACTACTCACAAGGAGATACCCAAATATCATTATCTTGTTAGCCTTGTGAGATGCAAGATTCATAAATTTTAATGATAGTATTTTAGGATTAATTGAATCCTCACTTTGTAATGGCCCAATCAATTTTGATTATTTCTCAGATTTGTCTGTTAGTTTGACAGACCCCATATTCTAAAATCATTAACTTTGAATATTAAAACTAGTGGTTATCAAGTCCTAGAATGAACCCAACCCTTAGCTTTGATTTTTAGAATTCATTACAATGTTCCTAAACCATTATGAATTTTCAAGCCATCAATAGGAGTCTAAAAAATCAAACCTATTGATCCAATATAGCCAAAGTAATGCCAATATTAGAGTCCCTAAAATAATTAAGTGGTCTGATACCACTTTACCAACAATTTGGATATAACCAATGAATGTCAAGCCACTCCAATACAACGCCCAACTGAAGATATAGATTACATCCAGCAGTTCATGGATGATACCGTTAAAATAAACTTTTAATCTTCTAGTTCTAATCCTCAAATTAAGAAGTATAGCTAGTCTAGTTTTCCTAGGAATTCATATCTAGATCAATTAATAATGATCAAGATCTTAGGATTCAACAATTAGATCAAGAATTAAAAAATTAAGACTTAAAGGAATAGCTACAAATTCTCAAGTTAGTCAGCCACTCTATGATAATAAGTCTGAACAATCTGACAAAACAGAGACACCCACTGAATCAAATTTCTAAGTTAATCCATAACTTCTAGTCCTAAGTTTAGGAACCCTAGACCAAGAATCTAAACCTGATTGGGAAGGTCTAACCTAACATAATGATTCAGCTTGACAAATCTGCATGCCCCCATGTCGAGTTAGCACGACAAGACCGCATGTCAAGGCGTTCCTCACCTAGTCAACGTGGCACCCGTGCCATTTTTCATTCTTCGTTTTCACCAAGTCAATCAATCTAATATGATTCATAATCATAACGTATGAATTTTTTCAAAAGATGTAATTTTTACCATAACTTATTTTATTTTTATTAATTTTTTGAAGATTTAATAGTTAAAAATTAATAATCAATTCACCACTCATGAAAAAATTATGAAATTTTTTTTCTTTAATTCATATATTTGCAATATTGTATTTGAAAAAGAGTTTTACAAAGAATTTGTTTTTTCGGTAATTTACGTATTTTTTAAAATAATTTCAAAGATTTAATGGTTAAAAATTAACAATTAATTCACCGCTCATGCAAAAATTATGAAATTTTTTTTGGTGATACCTATATTGTCAATAAGGGGTGTACAAAAAGAATATTTGAATTATCTTATCTACATCTTGAGATATAGTTGATTGTGACTCCTCACCACCATGCCATGTTCATTCCTGCCATGTCAAAGAGTTTTCAGATTGCTCTTTAGGGGGGGGAGCCAAGGTGCCTGCCAGGCCGCATGGGCAGGTGGCTTGGCTTGCGCCCCCCCGGTGCCCCCCATCGCCCAATGCCAATGCACTCTTGTGCNCCCCCATCGCCCAATGCCTATGCACTCTTGTGCTTGGGCATTGGGCGGTCGGGGGCACCAGTGGAGCCACCGCCGCTGCCGCCGCCCATGGTGGTCCCCCGGCGGTCGGTGCGGCAATGGTTGGTCGAGATCGAGCGGGATTTTTTGTTGCGTGGGGGAAAGACCATAGACAAAGCTTGTGCAAGGTTCAAAGGGTGTTGCATTCGCGCCCCCGCCCAATGAGTGATGCTTACGGTTGATCCCATGCGTGATGACTTGAGAAGGATGAATCTCGATTGGCCATTGCCACATCGACTGTTGGAGGGCTCCATGGTTGGAATCTAAATAAACGTAATAGGTTTAGAGAAAAATATAATATGGATAAAAGAAGAACAATATTTGCTGAATGGAAGACATTCATGCAAGAATTTAAAGTTGATATGTTTTTCCTTGATTATATCAAGAAAATTTATGAGAAAAATATTAATGTAATTTTCAAATCTAGATGGGTCAAGGAAGATTCTAGTGTGGTGACTGCTAGTCATCCACCACCTGAAAAAATCTTATTAAATTACAAAAATTCTCTAATCATTGTTTCTCTTTTCAAAATTTCAAAGGAAGAAGAACTAAATAAAAAAATAGTTGAACAACTCAATTACACCAATCAAAGTTTAATTACAATAGGAAAAGAATTTGACAAAATTGAGAATAAGGTCGATGTTGTCAATGAACCTAAATCTAATGAATCCTTGAAAAAAACCCCTTAATAAATCTTTTAGATAAAACCACTTTAAATATGGTTCCCGTTAATAAACATATAGATAAAATGCTTCAAGAATTGAAGAATAAATCTGTCGAATCATCTTCTTTTGTTAAGGTTATGACCAAGATAATAGTTTAGAATCAGAAAGTGATGGGTCAGAATCCACCTATGAGTAATTCACAATCCACGAATCTTCAAACATTAATAATATTGAAGATACATTTAAAAATTTAAAAATTAATAAATTAGAAAATAAATGGAATAAAAAGCCAATTCCCCTTGATATCTAATTTTCTAAAAAAATTTTAGTTAATCAATTTTCTGTTTTTATAGAGAAATTATATGAATGAAATATTGATCGACTTTCTAAATAGGAATTTCTCAATAAATTACAGCACATAGTGATGGTAACTAACAACTACATTACCGTACACAATTTATTGATTTCATTATGAGGTAAAAAATCTTTTAGTCACAGAAATGCTACAATCCTGGTGGGAAAAACATCTCACAGAAGAATCCAAAAATACCATCCTTTCAGCAGTAAAGATTGATGCTGAAGGAACCCAACTATTGGAAAGAATCAGGAAACAATACATTATGCCATCAATACACTCCTTTACACAATAATTGAACATTTCATTGAAACGCCAAGTAATGTTACTTTGCGTATCCATGATCAATTGACTAATCTTAGGTGTCCAACCCTAAATGATTTTAACTGGTACACAAATATATTTTGTTTAGAGTAATGACAAGGGATAATAGTAATCAACCATTTTGAAAAGAAAAAATCATAAATATATTACCCAATTTGTTCCCGCCCAAAATAAGAACAGTCTTTAGTAATGACCTAGGAAACATAGACTATGATAGTCTTACCTACGGTACATAAATTACTATAATTCAAAAGGAAGGTTTGAAAATGTGTATTAATATGTAAATCAATAAGCAAATAAAAAAGAAAAATAAAACTGCCAAATACGAATTAGGCAATTTCTGCGAGCAGTATGGTTTACCCGCTATTGCTCCTTCCTAGAAAAATAGAAAAAATTCTCATTTAAACCCTAGAAGGTCTCACAAGATTTATAGGAGACAATACCACAGTATAAAAATTTTGACAAATACTTTTCAAAAAATAAAAATTTTAACAAACACTTTTCTAACAATAAAAATTATTCTAAAAGAAAGTTTAATAAAAAAAATATTTTGATAAAAGTAAACTTTAAGTGTTTCGAATGTGGCCAGAATGATCATTTTACAAATACTTGTTAAGTTAAAAATAAAATTAATCAATTAAAAATTTCTGAAGAAGATAAACAATAATTGTTTAGAATCATAGAAACAAAAAATTATTACGAGAGTAGTGATGAAGATTTAGGAGAATTTGAATCCCCTGAATCCTCTGAATATAACTCTTCAAGTTTTGACGGTGATTCTCCTAACATCTTAATGGGGTGTAGGGATAGTTGTTGTAAAAAAATAAATGTTTTAAATAAAAATGAAGAACAAAAAAAGTTCTCGTTAGACTTGATTAGTAAAATTGAGAATCCGAAATTAAAATAAGAATATCTGGAGAGACTTAGGAAAATAATTCTGAAGAAAGAAAATACTAAGTCCGAAAATAACAATACCGCAAGTCTTTCGCAAATCCTTGAAAAATTCAATAAGGTTAAAGGAAAGGAAAAAGAAGTGACCTTACAGAAACTTCAGAAAGAAATTAAAAATATTAAAATTGGAATAAAAGAATTAAAAAATTCAAACTCAGAAATAAAAAAAGAATTAAACCTTTTGAAAATAGAGAGTTTAATTAAAAATCATGAATCTAGTGAACTAGGGAACCTATTATCAACAATCAAGATGATGATAACTTCATCCAAATCCTTAATCATATCAAAATCTTGAATTATTATTTTGACCATTATGTACGTAGATTCTGATAATGAGGTTGAAGAACATATTATCAACAATCAAGATGATCATAACTTCATTCAAATCCTTAATCATATCAAAATCAAGAAATGACACATAATGATCAAGATAATAATTCAAGATTTTGATCTCACTACAATGACTCTTGTTGATTCATGAATAAATTTAAATTGTATGCAGGAAGGACTCGTTCTCACCACGTACTTCAAGAAGACAAAAGAATATTTGTCTTCTGTCAATGGTACTCGCATACATATCAATTATGAAATACTTAAAACTCATATTTGTCAAGATATTGAATGTTTTAAAACATCATTTATTTTAGTAAAAAATATGACTGATAAAATCATTTTAGGTTTATCATTCATTTCTCTGTTGTATAATTTTACCACAAAGCATGATGAGATAATTATTTATCCCATAGATGAAACTGTAAAATTCAAATTTCTTTCTTTTTCTCACAACAAAAAATTAAAAACATTAAAACAAATTCTATTTCTAAATACATAAACTTAATTTCTTGTAAAGAAAGACAATTGTTTTTTCTCAAAACAAAAAAAAATTCAAAAGAATTTAAGAACAGCTTCAAAATACTACTCTTAAAAATAAATTAAAATCTTTAAATTAGTTATTTTCTCTAAATTAGTTAAATAATGTTGGTTGAATTTCTCAATTGATTGTATAAGTAATATTTCACCTAAATATGTTGAACAATATTGGAAACATTTTAAATTATTTGCCAAGATAATACATTAAAATAGTTTAGTCATTTCTGCAAGAAAAATCAAATTGTTTCAACCTAAGAATATATTTCCAGAATTTAAAATTTATTATTCCAATATTATGACAATTAATCAAATCATACAATTTGCTTTATTAAGTTAAAAATTTATTTCAAATTTGCAAAACATGTTTTGGAATTACTTCCAAACAAAGTTTTGCCAGGTAACAATCTACTTTTAGCATTCTTTATCTCAATACTAAATTTATATGAGATATTAATAATTCACATCCTGACTTTCTTTCTCAAGAATTTATGGAGGAAATCATTTCAAGATTCTGCAATGGAAGAATTCGAGGAATCTCACCTATTAAAATATGGAAAGGTAGAACCCAGAATATTCAATCAAAATTATTTTAAAATAAAAAAGCTCAATGGCAGGGTTAGCGCTTTTTGCTCAAAAATCGGTTCCATTAATTATGGTCATAATGGATTTGAATATCCAAGGAATGATAATTAATGAATTGGATGAAATTTTAGAAGATGTTGGGTTGAAGCATAACTTCAATGCAACATTAATTCAATGGTAAAAAAATAGGTTTTCACAAAAATAATAAAATCTATTATGATAACAGGAAAATTTTAACTATGAACTTTTTGGGACAAGTAATATTTAAAATTGAATTTTCATATAAAACAATTAAAGAATTATTTATACTGGAAGGGACTTTTTTCATCATGCCTGACGGATTTCAAAAAAGTCATAGACATGCTGTAGAAGCCTTAACAAAATGAATCAGTATCACTTTCAGAAATCATGTGAGAATGATGAATGATACAATAATAAATGAGTCTTCGACTCAACAATTGACCCTTAAGGCCCAAATCAAAGAGGATTCTTCCACTCCTTACAAAGCTCAATCAACAATACTTCGATCCATCAGACACAATCACCAATCAGCCATGGTCAACTAATTCGACCCATTCTCAATATCTTTTGATGCCCAATCATTTTTAAAATACAAGAAATCATCAATTGATTTTCAAAAAATGGCAAGCGAAAATCTATTTCGTATTGAGCCACCATTTGCTCCTATGAAGGATCCTGCTTAAATTACCAAAATCCTTTCATTCCTAAATTCTATCATGCCCCTGGAAATAATAACAAAAATCTCAGTTTTTATAGAGACATTTTCTTAGAAACAGAATCTATAAAAATTAGTTCAATAAAAAATTCTAGCGAAAGAATCATTTATCATTCTTTCTCTATCCTCAGGATCATAACTATTGAAGTTTGAAAAATCCATCCTTCAAGTTTCAAAATACTTTTGAATAAAAAATAATACAATTATTTTGACTATATTATCAGCATGGCACGAGATTTTTTTTGCATCAAAATAGTGATTTTTCTCACTTCTGGTTTTTAAATTTTGATAACAATTTCAAAATTGATTTTTCAAATTGGTTTTTAAAATGGTAGTCCATTTATGGTCTTACCTTAGAACTTTTTCAAATTGATTTATAACAATATTTCAATTCATTTTCAAAGGTTTACCAGCCAGCCCTCACCAATTGAGGCTTCATTTCACCAAATACTTTATTTTTCAAACAAACACAAAATATCTTGGATTTTGAAATGACAATACTCATTTAAAAATAAAATCTTCACTAGAGAATATTATTTTAAATGCTGAGATAAATTGAATACCCATAAAATTAGTGCATCTATCAATTATGAATTTGAGACTGGAAAATCCCAATAGAGATTGGCAAATTCTTTTATCAAAGTTCCATTAAAAATTGATGAGCTCATTGACCTAACCCCACAAATAAAAGTATTCGATTCGAATGCTTCCAAACTCAAATCAAAACCTGAATCTAAACCCTTTTTCAAAGGGTAAATTAAAGGCCACAAAGCGTTGATCCAAATTGGAGAATAATTAATCCAAACAATGCTTCTCCTTTTGGAAGACAAATAACAAACCTGACTCTAAATCATCTATAGAGTCAAGTTACCAATCATCCAGATAGGTTATTTCTCAGTAATTGAAAGACTCATTTGATAATATCAATCTTAATAATGATGAATAAATTCAGATCAATCAGAGAATGAATTGAAGGATTAGTCCTTGACAAAATGTCAGTGTTTGAAATAATCAAAATCGAAGGATCAAGTAATTTTGAAGAAATATCATGATGACATCTCAACACAATGCAACAGTCATAATGATCTTCAAGATTATCAATAGCAACAATGACTTCGCCAACAATAGTCAAGACACAACATCGAAGATAATAATTATCAAATGATGACAGTGATGACTTCTCCATAATAAACGTAAAAGAATCCAAGATAGCAATTATCAAGGAATCCAAAACACAACAATAGTCACAATGATTTGTCAACAACAACAATCATGACAGAGCAATTATGAAGACACGAAAATCGAGATAATAATTATCGAGAGAATCTTTGTAATTTATCTATTTCCGTAATTATTGTACCAGCTGTTAAATAATTAGGCAACTATTCATATTCTTTATTGTTTCTAGTCAAAAGTAGGATTGTAACATATTTTTACTTTTGTAGAATAGAATAGTACAAGTAAGTGATATGTTCCCGGTGAACTCTACTTTACTTGGCTATAAATAAGCAGTCATCTCCTATTTGTTATTCAGAACTTGTTTTCAACTCTTAACTATTTGAGAGCAAAACTTATTTTGTGAAACAAAACTTTATTCCTCTCCTCTTTTGTAAATCTTTCTTCTTCTTTTTTTTAACATTAAATAGTGAGCGGGAGCACTATTTAATTATTGCCAATAAACACTATTTGTGTAAGTTTTTAATCTTACACCTCAATACAGTTCTACAATTTTTTTATTGTATTATTGCATCTCAATACCCCCCTCTTTATATATATATATATACTACGTAACAAAATAACGATTCAACCATCAAAAAGGGAAACATGATTCCATCAATCAAAATCAAACTAATGATTGCGAAAAATCAGAAAAATAAAATTTAGAAATCAAAATAACGATTCAACACATCAAAAATCAATTACATTGAATAAAACAATAATACTAAAAACAAAATTGCAACTCAGAATTTCAGAATACTACAAAAAAGGAAGCCAAAATTGCATAATACTATCAAAAAAAATTCAGAATACTACCAAAATAAAAAAAATTGCAACCTAATACTACCGAAATCGTAACCTAATACTACCAAAATTCCAAAATACTACCAAAAAAATTACAGAATACTACCAATACCGCAACCTAATACTACCAAAAAAAATTCCAGAATACTAATTATTCTTCCAGCAAAAAGAAAGTCAAAATTGCAACAAAAACGAAAAAGAACAATCAAAACGAAAAAGATTTTTAGAAGAATGCCGTTAAAGAAGAATGAATGCTAGAGTAAAGATTGATTTAACAATCAAAATGAAAAAGGACAGACTCGGCAGTAGCAGCAAAAATGAAAAAGAATGATTAGCATAATACTAATAAAAGACCCAATTTCTTAGAAGAATGTCATACTATTGATTAGAGGTTGAAGTAATGAAGGATTTATGAAGAAAGGATGAGAAAAACGGCCAGAATTTTTGTTGTGGTTTTGAAACAAACATGTCGGAGCTGAGGAAGAAGATGGGTGTCGCGGCAAGATGCAGTTTTATGATTTTAAAAATATTAAAACTTAAAAAGTAACAGTTAGCTTTACAAAATGGTAGAAACGTAAAAGATCAAATAAAATCATAACTAACTAACAATCTAAAATGAGGATTCGGTCATATGTGCAAATCATAAATTTAAAAGACATAATATAAAATTACAACTTAAAAAGTCTAATCCTCTAATTTTCCTTAAAATTTTCCGGACATTTTTTCTCTGATTGAGCTGAAAAGTTTATCATTTTTACAGTTCTCCCAGTAATATGCAATTTAATGCTTATATTGAACCTTTTGAACAAAAACAAAAAATTGCTTAATGTCATCTTTGAATTTTGGAGATTGAGAGGGAAATGAAATTAAATTGTAAAGGATTTCATTGTTTGGATTCTTTCTAATAAGAATAGGAAAGGATCAACATCTCTGCCGTTCACAGGAACAATTGTCTATTTAGACTACTGGATCAGCTTTCGACCGTCAAGATGGAACAAAACATAAAAGAACACTTCTTTTTAATTAGCCTGATCTGGACCATCTAAAGCTTATCGGATGGTGCATATCAGGTGAATTATCTTCTCCTAGCCATTTGGCAGAACATCCATTTCAAACAGGAGAGTAGTTATATGCTATTTTGGTTCTTGGAAACCAAATCAACCGAACTAAACATAAAGAACCAAATCAACTGAACTAAACATAAAATTTCGATCGATTTTTGGGGTCTTTAGTTTAGTTTAGTTCAGTAAAATTAAAGAATTAAAAATTTAGTTTGTTTCAGAAATTTGACCTTCAAAAATTAAACTAAACCAAAGTTTTAGTTTTAATTATATTTTTAGTTTTCATTATTAGTTTTTTAGGTTTTATATTGTAATTTTATTTAAAACCCATAAAATATGATATTATATATATATATATATATATATATATATATAACTGCACAGAAACTTTCACTTCAGTTCAATTATTTTTTTTAGTCATAGTTTGGTTTGGTTCACTATATTACCGAACAAAACCGTGAAAGTCCTTAATCTCAAAAATATGAAGAAAATAAAAAAGAAAAAAAGTACGAGGAATTAGAGAAAATTTGAAGAAAAAAAAACTTTTTAGTATGTATAAGACATTCTCAACACTATTTTCTTCTTCATATTACAAATACTCAAAACAATAGAAAAGCTAGAAAAGCAATTCTTCATATGTCATTTGCTTTACCTCTATGTTGTTGGGGAACTCCGCAAGAGTCTTACCACCTTCTTGATTTACTATATTTGGGTCTTTGGAGTACTTTGGGATTATATTCCGCGCCGAGGATTTGTGCTTGTGGGCTAGGGTGAATATTGTAGACCAGCGGATCTGATGGCTGACAATCGTTCGGACTTAGTAAAGGTTGTCGCAGCACCTGTAGTAGGACATAAGACTTATTTGGGGTACTAATTTCTAATATTCAAATATAACATTTTTATTTTCCTCTCAATTTTCTTTTCATCATCTTTTAACTTGAATCGATCTAATACTACTAAAAAATAATGAGAAATATTCATAAATAGCCCTTTGTGAAAGAAAATAATGATTTAAGGACTTCTCCATGTTTTTTAACGAAATTCCCTTTTAATTTAAAATTTTTCAGTTAAAATTAATCACTGTTAGATCTGAGTTCTAGTGATTTTTTTTGCTAGACCCTAATCTAGACAATGTAAATTTGAATGATGGAGGTCTAGCACGAGGCATTTATGTCTTATTCCTTAACAAAAAATATACCACCTCACATTTCATTAAAAAATGTCAAAAGATCTTAATATCGATTTTCTTTTCTGAGAGGTCTTTCTCACACAATTTCTAAAAAATCATAGTCCGGTTATTCAACTCAAGAAGTTGAACTTCAACATTTTCGTCGTTCATTGAGAATTTTCAGCTTTCTACCTACCGTAGAGTTTAAGATTCTACAAGAAAGATCGCAACAAAGCCAAAGCTTCATCCAAGAAAATTATAATTGTAGAAACACGCTAAACTAATTACTTCTCCAACTTTGAACACTCTGAAAATTCGCTTTCCAACATAGAAGTTGGCCACCCAGAGGACCGACTTTCAAGTTTCCTTTGTACTCTAGTCTGAGGACTCAAGCCAACTGTCCAAATCAGCTAGTTTGAACACGTAAATCTAAAACCCTTCATCGGAAAAAAAAAAGTTAACAAAAAGTAGGCATAGTCGTTCACCTACATAACCAATCTTTCGTTTGTCTCTTCTTCTGATTCCCTACAAAAGCCCCAAACCCATACCCCAATTTCACCAGTCAAACCTCTCTGCCTTCAAATTTCATACACCACTGACATACCCCAGAAGCAATTTCACTAGCATTTCTAATGGCACAAAAGAAAATAGAGGTGGGTCTTGTCTTAGTCATAGCGACAATGCTATGGGCAGGAGCAACAGCACAGTCTAATTCAGATTGTACAAATGTCCTAATTAGCTTGTCACCCTGCCTGAACTATATAACCGGCAACACTTCGACCCCGTCTTCCAGTTGCTGCACACAGCTGGCGAGTGTAGTCCGGTCACAGGCAGAGTGCTTGTGTGAGGTCCTGAATGGTGGTGGCTCATCGCTTGGTATCAATGTCAACCAAACTCAGGCTCTGGCTTTACCTAATGCCTGTAATGTTCGAACTCCACCTCTTAGCCGCTGCGATGGTAAGTTTCACTAAATCATCCCTGTATGATTTTTCTTTCTTAACATGTGAATTTTTCCTTCAATGAAAGATTAACCCCATCCCACAACTTGATTTGTCTCAGCTGCTACCCCGGCCGACTCACCGGCAGAAACGCCAGGGTCTTCAAATACAGAACCTTCAGGTATATATTTGTTTGCCTTCGTTTTGTTGATATAAATTGAGTTCCAAATAAACAAGCCAATTGCATATTCAAATCTTGCAGGAAATGGATCTAAAACAGTGCCAACAACTCCAGATGGATCATCAGATGGAAGTTCTACTCACTTATCAAAACCTCTGCTGTTCATCGTGTTCACCACCATCGTTACAGCCCTCAAGGCACATTGATTGAAGTTAAGACAGCCTTGGCTATGATACTGTCTATAGCTATTTGTATTCCTTTTTGTATCTGCGACTTTCCGACATATTCATGATTCATTACTTGAGTTTGAGGATCAGTTTTCTCTAGTCTTGTGTGAACCCTCCTTTTGGGGTCCATTTTATGATTTCATATAGTTTTGTATTTCTGCTTAGACCTATTGGTCTATTCTTAATAAGATGATTTCTTCTTCTTTTTCCTTTTGCGTGTAGCACTTGTGTTATTTTCACCTTCATAGTTGCTGTAACCTATCGTACCACATCAATGGTGGATATACACCCGGTACCATAGTCTTACCCTATCTTTACAAGTCTTACCCTATCTTCACAAGTTCTCTGGTTCGTTCATGCTTTGCATCAGAAAGTTCCACATCTAACGTAAAAGGCTCAAATCAGTTGTTCTATTGATTCTGAAATAGATAAACAGCAATAAAAAGTGAAAAACTAAGGAGAAAATATGATGAGAATTCATATGGTAGTACCAGAAGAGAAATTGAACACCACGAGAAGAGATATGATACTCCAAGATAAATCAAGGATTACAAGATGACTAGTTCTGTATACATCATAGTATGAATTCTCGTCCACTCCAGATAATATACATGCATATTCAAACTCCTAGTATCCGCTCTCTTTCACAGTAAAATTAAAAGTCAGGCAAAGAAACAGGCAATCGCAGTGATACTGACACAAGAAGAGAGAACGAGCAAAGAAACAGGTCAGTTTTCACAAGCAAGCTGCATCCAGATAAATGATCAGCATTCTGCTAAGATTCATCAGAGAAGATGGCTTATGGAGGATGTAGCTGATTCTTGGTTGGTCGGAATAAAAGATTTAGCGACCAACCCTGTTTAGCTGAGATTCATTTTAACTGTCCTATGCCTTCGTTAAGAATGTGACCGTGAACGCACAAATTCTTCTAGCCTGTCCCAGACCTCCAATGCTGCTGCCCTGTCTTGGTGTCGTTTGTTCTTGCTAATCTGTACATAGAAACATACAAGAAACTCTATTCCAATTAAAGACAACTCCGGTATAAGGAAAGATCGTGAATATGAAAGGTGTAAACGGAAAGCAAATGGTTACCGAGATTATCTTCACATTCCACTGCTTCACAGTCTTAGCCGATTCCAAACTGTCATCTTCAAACCGCATAAAAAATCCAATAACTGCGACATATCCCCATAAGACCAATTCAATTTGATTCCAACACACAATATAGATTTTCAATTCTACTCACATATCCACACCTGCAGGATGCAAATTAAATCGTGCACTCCTAAAACAAGTACTAAGCGAGAATCCGTCACGCCCATTATAACACATCAGCCTAAAAAACCGAGGATCCAAAATTTATTCTAGTAAACAAATTGGGAAAAGAGAAAAATCAAAAGAAATTCAGTAGAGTTCAAGCTTCATACTTTTATTGAAAATCTCGACATGGTCCTTGAAAGGCCAATCCTTGAACTGCCATTCCTTTCCCAACACGAAAACTGCTACAACTCGGTCCCAATCCTCCGCTTTCAGTGCTGAAGGCTTGTCTCTTACCTCATACGCTGTCACCACTCTATCCCTATCCCTACTGAACTTCTTTTGCACAGTCACACAGTCGGGCTTTGTTCCCTTCATCAGCTTCACCTTGACATCCGTTGGTATATAAACCCCATCTTCCAAAAACTCCTTCACATTATAAATTGTGATCAGAGTCTGAAAAGCACTTGGCACCAGAATTATCGGAACACCCTCTCCAATTTTACCCCCCTTGAAATGCATTTTCGGCTTTGGAGTCGCGTCGTAACCCAAATCATCCCCGTACGCAACTAAACCCCTGTCGTCCGAACCCATCAGTCTACTTTTCGCCACCAAACCGTCCTTCCTCTGCTGCGACTCCATACGCTGCCGTTCCTCCTCGCGCTTCGTCGACGCCACCAGCACATTATAGAAATTTCTATGCTTGCATTCCAGCAAAGCCTCTCTGTCCTTTAATGGCTTCTCTACCGCTCTAATCAGGAACATGTAATCGACGTTATTGGAATCCTTGTAACCATCCTCCTCGTCGATCCCGCCAGTATTCACACCGACGAAAGCGGGGTCCTCGGGGCGATACTCGTCGACAGAGGGCAAGTCAGGGAATTTAGGGTTTTGAGGGACGACAAACTCAATAGCATCGGAAGAGGAGACCTTTCCGGTAAGATAATCAATCAGAGGTTTCCGATCTGGGAAGGTGACGGACGGAATCCCCTGCACTCGAGCATTCTGGAGGTACTCGGTGTGCTTAATGTGATGGTTTTTTATGAAATAGACAAGGGTTTCTAGGGTATAAAGATTGCCCTGCTTAGACCTATAGGCGGTCTCGGCGGAGCAAGGGAAGGAGAAGTCAGAGCCGAAACGGAACTCGTCGTTATATCGGACGATTCTATCGAGATCACCTCGGACGGTGAAGTCTCTGAGCGCAGAGAGAGGATCCATGGTTAGTGCAGCTGAGAGAGTTTGAGTGTAGGTGAAAAGAGATTTAAGAAGATGATGCAGTATGAGAGAAAACAAAAGTGGGCCTGTCCTACATTCTTAGGCCATGAAAACAAAAGCGCGCCATTCAATGTTGCCCATGAAAGATAAATTTGGGCCGAAATGAGTCTCGCATTTGTTCGGCTTTCTACACGTACAGCAATTTTATATAAAGTTAATAAAAACGGCTTTCTACACTAATAGCAATTTTAGGTTAAATTGTAAAACACAACATGTACGTTTGACGAAAATATAAATTACATTTCTATATTTTTTTTATATTTTTATACTCATGTACTTTGATTAAACCTCTTCTTTAGAATTTCGGTCAAAACTAACCAAAAATGGCATGTGCCACGCATGTGCAAAACTTCCATTAACGGCGTTAACAGACTGTTAACGAAAGTTAAAAATAAATCAGGTTAGCTGGTTTTTTCCTACTCTCTCAATAATTTGTTCGAATTCTCACTAATTTGTTCGATTTGTTTGAAATCTCCATTTATTGTTTTCGAGTTTGTTTTGGGTTCTGGGTTTTTATTCTTTATTATTTTCGAGTTTGTTTTGGGTTCTGGGTTATGGATTTCATTTGTTTATGGTTTTTTGTCTATTTTTTGTTTTATATCTCATTTTGTTCTGTATCTTGACTTTGTTATGTTTTCGAGCATGCTTTTATTTTGTTCTATGCTTTGTTTTCTAACTATTTTTGGATGATTTTGATGATTTTTTTGAGTAGCGGATTTTGTTAATAGCAGATTTTTTTAGTAGTAGAAATTTTTAGGAGCAGAATTTTCGAGTAGCTGAAATTTTTTAGTAGTATCCGGTTTTATGCATTTTTACAGATTGTGAATCAGTGTAAATAGCATAAACACTAAGAAATTAAAATAAAAAAAATCTGCAAGTATGCATTTTCAGCAGAATGCATTCATTCTTAAATTGTAAATTGTAAAGGAAACAATTTTTTGTCAACAATACCTTTAAAAAAGTTGTTATCCAAATCTGAAAAATAGCTTGAAAATAAAAATGAAAGTTTAAAAATGAGGCGAAAGAAGAGAGTAATTTATAGGGGCAAAGTAGTATAGATAAATAGAGGGAAATAAATAAAATGGAGGGAAATAATGGAGTTTTTAGCGGGAAAGAAAAAACTGTAAAACAAAGTTAACTTTATTAAATTTAACTAGAAAACGTCACTGAAGGGTATATTTTGCAGTTTAGTCAGAGTGCAGGGGTATAAAAATATGAAAGAAGTATAGGGTTATAGTTTACAGTTTCAAAAACTTGTGAAATCCCATGGGAATATATATACACCACTGTATCTAATAAATATACATTTATACTATAATTATTTCTATTAATCTACTTCTCTGCTCAAGTGGCTGGTCATTGTTATGTTTAATCGTTTCTCTATTGCTTTGATTTTCTAATTTGTGAATCTGACGTATCAATTTCTATTAGGTTTTCTTGAGAGACCCTAGTAAGCCCTTTTGTGAGGTTGTAAATCTTAAGGGTATGGTAGCTATAGAGAGACAAAGGGGTGAAGAGTTAGATTTTATAGGAAGTTGTAGAAGTCATAGCAGATTTGATAATATGAGTATATGATGAAATTTTTAGAAGTAAGAATAATTTTGTTAACTTGAACGATGAGTAGGTTATTTAGAAGCAATTCTTTTTGTAATGGTAGATCTACAATAAAAAAAATTTCAGACATAATTAATGAAGAACATGTTGAATATTTGGCTGATGGTCATATAGATCATAATGTATGGAATACACCTAAAATTTTCAGTAAAGAAATTTACAAATCAACATGGTCTATTATTTTTTTTAAGTCTCAGCATCATGTTAAAACAATTGAAAATATATATATTTTTGGGAAAGAGCATGGAACTTATTCTAGTGCTATTAAACATCACATTGAAGAATGATACAATTTTCTCACTTTGGTTTAGTCAAATTGGAGTAAAACCACTCACAAGAATAAGCCATAATATCTCCGCCCTGTTAGCCTTGCGAGATGCAAGATTCACCAATTTTAATAATAGTATCTTAGGATTATTTGAATCTTCTTTTTGTAATTGCCCAATACATTTTGATTGCTTTCATGATTTGTCTGTGAGCTTACTTGATCCTCACATTCTAAAAGCCTTAACCTTGAATATCGAAACTAGTAGTTATGAAATCCTTGAAGGTGTCCAGTCTCTAGCTTTAATTTTTAGAATTCATTATAAAGTCAACAAAACTAATATGAATTTTAAATTTATCAATAAAAGTCCTAAAAACCAAACTTTTTTAATTCAATCTAATCAAAGTAATACTAATATAAGAATCCCTAAAATCATTAGGTGGTCTGATACCTACAAACTAGTTTTTAGCCAATGAAAGTCAACTCACTCATATTCAATGACCTCTAGAAGATATTGACAACACACAACAATATATGGATGGTACTATTAAATTCAATTTTCAATCTTTCAGGTCCAATCCCCAAATTAGGAAATTTAGCCAGACTCGTAATCTTAGAAATTTCTTTTCTAGAACTACTGTTAATAATGATCAAGATCTTAGAATCCAACAATTAGAAGTAGAATTAAAAAATTAAAAAAAAACTTTAAGACTTTAAGGTATAGCCATTAATTCTCAAGTCAGTCAGTCAATCTTTGATAATAAAACTGAAATATCTGATGAATCTGAATCACCTACTGCCTCTGATTTTCAAGGAGTTATACCTCTTGTTAATCCTCAACTCTTAGTTCTTAATATAAGCACCTTAAACCAAGATTACATGCCTGGTTGGGAGGGTTTAACCTAACACATGAATTACCCAACCAACCTCAGTAAACGTAATATGTTTAGAGAAACGTATAATACATATCGAATAAACATTATCTTTGTTGAATGGAATGCATTTATCAAGAATTTATGATTGATATGTTATTTCTTGATTATATCGAGGACATTTACAAAAAAAATAATAAAGTCATCTCCAAAACCAAATAGGTCAAAGAGGATTTCCGTTGGGTGACTACTAGTCATCCCTAATTTGAAAAAATTATTATTAATTATAAAAATTTCTTTAATTTATGCCTCTCCTTTTAAATTTTTTAAGGAAGATGATCCCAATAAAAATGTTGTTAAACAACTTAACTACACTAACCAAATTTTTAGAACAATACAAATAATTAGATAAAATTAAGAATAAAGTTGATGATATTTATATACCTCAATTTCACAATCTCCTCAAAGAAACTCCTTTAATAAATCTTTCTGATAAAACTACTTTAAAAATTGCCCCCTAAAAAATAAGATTGACCAAATGCTCCTAGAACTAAAAAATAAGTCTACTGAGCCATCTTCTTCTATTAAGATGATTAACCAAGAGAATAATTCTGATTTTGAAAGCCAAAGGTCCAATTCTGCCTATGAATCCTCCACCATTCATAATGTTGAAGAAACATTCAAAAATTTTGAGATTAAAAAGATTGAAAGAAAATGGCAAAAAAAGCTTCTTCTCTCGATATCCAAATCATTGAATTCACTTTAGCTAATCATTTTTCTCTCTATTGAAAAATTGTATGAATGGAATATTGATGGAATTTTAGAACAAGAAGTCCTCAATAAGTTATAATACATGGCTATGGTGGCCAATATTTACATGATCACCCACGATTTGCCTCACAATGAAGTTATAAAACTCTTAGTCATCGGATTTACAAGAATGCTTCATTTTTTGGCAAAAACATCTCACCTAAGAGCCTAAAAATACCATTCTTACGGTAATAAAAAATTGATGCCGAAGGAAGCCTAATACTTGGAGAAAATCAGGAGACAATGCCTTATGCTATTAATACACTATCTTACACAATAATTGAACACTTCATTGGGATCCCAAGTAATACTACTTCATGTATTCATGATAAATTGACCAATCTTAGGATCCAACCTTAAGTGATTTTGACTGGTACAAAAATATTTTTTGTCTACAGTTATGGCTAGGGATGATAGTAATCAACCCTTTTTTAAAGAAAAATTTATAAATGGCTTACCCAATTGATTTGTCAATAAAATTAGAACTATCCTTAGTGATGATCTAAGAAACATAGACTACAATAGTCTCACCTATGGTACCATCATCACAATAATACAAAAGGAAGGATTAAAAATGTGTAATGATATGAAAATCAATAAATAAATTTAAAAAGAGAAGAAAACTGTCAAATATGAAGTAGGCAATTTTTGCAAGCAATGTGGATTGTCTGCTATTGCTCCTTCTCAAAAGTATAGGAAAGCTCCTCACCTAGTCTTCAATCCTAGGAAAGTTTACAAACCCTATAGGAGAAAATTTCAAAATAAAGAAATTTAAATTTTGACAAACATTTCTCTAAGAATAAAAATCATCCTATGGGAAAACCTAATAAATGATTTTCTGACAAAATAAAATTAAATGTTTTTAAGTGTGGCCAACATGGTCATTTTTCTAACACTTGTCAAGTCAAAAATAAAATTAACTAATTGAAAATTTCTGATGAAGAAAAATAAGATTTGTTTTGAATAATAGAATCTAGAGATTACTATGAAAGTAGTAATCAAGATTTAGAAGAATTTGATTCCACTAATTCTAACGATTTAAAATCTTCAAGTTCTAACATTGATTCACTCAACGTCTCTATGAGGTGCAAGAATAACTGTTGTCAGAAAGTTATTTACGTTTTTAACTAAAAATGAAGAATAGGAATTTTTTTTACTATATTTAATCAGTAAAATTAAAAATCATGAGTTAAAATAAGATTACCTTGAAAGATTTAGAGACGTGATCCAAAAGAAAAAAGATACTAAGTCTAATAATAATATTGTTAGCCTTTTCCAAACCATTGAAAAATTCAATAATAATAAGAAATAAATAAAAAAATTACTCTTCAAGAACCTCAAAAGAAATAAAAAACATTAAGAATGAAATGAAGGAATTCAAAGATATAAACTCTGAAATAACAAAAGAGTTAAACTTTTAAAATAGAAAATTTATTTAAAAAACATGAATCTAGTGTACTAAGAGAACCTAGTAAAACCCCTATTCATACTAGTAACGAACTTGAAGAACCTGTTGTTAACATTAAAGATGATGACAACTTCCTTCAAACCCTTAATCATATCAAACTAAAAAATAGTCAGAATTATTATCCAAGACTTTGATTTTACCTCTATGAATCTTATTGACTCAAGAGTTGACTTAAATTGTCTAAAAGAAGGGTTCATTCCTACCAAATTCTTCAAGACGATAAAGAAATCTGTGTCCTCTGTCAATGGTATTCGTATACATATCAATTATGAAATCTCCAAAGTTCATATTTACCAAGACAATGTATGTTTTAAGACATCATTTGTTTTATTAAAAAAATATGACAGATAAAATTATTTTTGGATTATCATTCATTTCTCTGTTGTATCATTTCACAACAGAGCATGATTGAATCATTACTTATCCAATGGATAAACCTACCAAATTTTAATTTCTTTCTTTTTCTCATAATGAGAAATTAAAAACTTTGAAAAAATACTCTATTATAAAATTATAAATTTAATTTCTTGTAAAGAAAATAATTATGTTTCCTTCAAGATGAAATAAAATTCAAAATAATTGAAAAACAACTCTAAATTCATATTCTTCAAAAACAAATTACAATCTTCGAAGAGAAAATTTGTAAAGAATTATGTGCTGACCCCTCGCTAAGGCCCCAGGATAAGGCCTCCAAAGCTAGAATCGAAGGGGAGTCATTGACTACATAGTTGGTCCTTAAGGCCCAAATTAAAGAGGAGTATGTTACTTCTAACCAATTGACTATCCTTGGATCCATCAGACTCAATTACAAATCAGCCCTAATCAATCAATTTGACACATTTTTAATTTCTCAACCTTTTGATGCACAATCTCTCACTAAATCAATCAAGAATTACCAAAAATCATCCCCTTAGTTTCAAAAAAAAATCCTAGCAAAAATCTATTTTATATTGAGCCATCATTTGCACATTTAAAAGATCCTGCACAAATTTCAAAAATTCATTTCATTTCAGATTTTCATTATGTCCCTGAACACAATGACAAAAATCTCAATTTTTACAGAGTCATTCTCTTAGAAACTAAATCTACAAATTCTAACCCAAATAAAAGTCTTGAAGGAAAGATTATTTATCGTTCATTCTACATTCTTAAAATTGTGACCATGGAGGATTGGAAGGCACATCCTTCAGTTCTCAAAAAATACTTTTAAATAAAAATAATATAATTATTTTGATTATATTGATGATTTGTATATAATTTTTCTACATCAAAATATTAACTTTTCTCACTCTTGGTTCTTGAATTTTGATAAAAATTTGAAAATTTCTTGAGATGGTGGTCCGTCCACGGTCCCGTCCTAGAATTACTTCCAATTGATTTCCAACAATATTTTTATTTGTTTTTAAGATTATACAAGCCCTACCAATTGAGGCCTCATTTCCTCAACTCCTTTGATTCTCAAGTAAATACGAAATGCCTTGGATTCTAAAATGGTACTACGCAATTGAAGATTTTCTCACCCATCAATATATTTGTTAAATGGTGGGACAAATTTAATACCTAGAAAATCATTGCCTCCATTAACCAAGGGTTTGCAAATAATTACCGTAACCTAAAATTAGTCAACCCTTTTGCCCATACTCCATTAACAATTAATGAGACCATTGACTAAAATCTACAAATAAAATAAAATCATTCAAACTCTTCTAAAGTGTCCAAGCCCACTTCCTCCAAAGGAAAATCAAAAGCCACAAGTCCAAATCCAAACTCAAGAAAGAATTAATCCTAAAAATGCTTCTTCTTTTAGAAGATAATAATAATTATGGCTTTGAATTTTTTATAGAGTCAAGCCACTCAGTTAAGCCAAATACCCAAAAAGCTCAATCCACTAAAAATTCTACCTTTCAACAATTGAAGGACCAAAATACATAAAAGGGTCGTGTCCTACCGAAATGGGCTTATGATGGATTTCAAGATCATGTTAACGGCTAAGTCATGGAGGTGAGATTAGGTCAGCAATGGGTCTGCTCCATTTCTATCTCCACACCTTCAATGGGGGAAGGTAAATTACAAGACCAAGATGAGAGTGAAGTGGTCTTATTTTTACCCTTCTGAAACTTAAGTCAATACGGGGAAGATGAGAGTAAAGTAAAGAATTAGTTGAAAGTTAGTGTGTACCTTTAAAAGTGCATTTACTAGGGTATTTATAGTGGGAAGCGGGCCTTGAGGCTGGGTTGATCATTATACAATAGCAGGCTTCTCTTCCAATGGGGTGCCTCCTTAGACTAACTCCCGACTTCTGGCTTCTTTAATTGGCTTGGTGGGGTACAATGTAACATGTGGTGACCTCAGGTGTCAGGACAGCCTATCCTCGTATCCTAAATTATACTTCCCCAGCCTCTATTGAACTGGCTGTAATAAAAGCTTATGATGACACCCTGCTGGGTGCAAGTTGACTGACTACTCAGGTAGTAGGCTTCATGCTTTTTTTCATACCCAATCTCTGATTGTTCTGGGTGTATTAAATGTATACGATGACCCCTTCGAGCTTCTACCACGTCTCAAGTGTCATATTTGAACTAAGGTGGGAGATTTTCCTCCCGTAAGTCCCTCTTCAAGTGCGAACCTCTCTTTGTTAGGACTTAGTCAAAATATAAGTTGATTTACACGACACCATCTACGACCATCGATGGCCCTCAAATGTTTAGCCTGGGGCTGGTCTCCGAGGTCGCCTTAAGACCCTCTTCGAAGAGCTAGGCCCAGGCCTCCGGCTCCCCCAGAGGTGGCCTCGGGGTGCCACTTAGGGGTCACCTCGGGGTGCCCCCGAGGGGGTGGTCTCGAGGTACCCTTGTGGGGAGGCCTCGGGGTGGCCTCGGGACTCCCAGTGGGGTTTGGCCTCAGGTTCGGGGGACTCACAGTGCTCGGTCTTGAGACTGTTTCAATTCGTTCTAGGATCTTAAAAAAATGACTTGAGAATCTAGAAAGTCTCGGGTTACATGATTGCATTTTTAATACAAGTGAAAATTTTAAAAGTGAAAAGTGAAAAATTTAACACTTAAAAGTATAGCCACTAATTTCTAGGTTAGTCAGCCGATCTTTGATAATAAGACTAAACAATCTGATGGATCTGAATCACCTATTGTCTCTGATTTTAAATGAGTTTTACCTCATGTTAATCATCAACTCTTAGTTCTTAATATAGGCACCTTAAGCCAATATTACAAGCCTTATTTGGAGGGTTTAACCCAACATATGAATGACCCAACCAACCTTAATAGACGTAATAGGTTTAGAGAAATTTATAATATGGATCAAAGAAAAATTATCATTGCTGAATTGAAGGCATTTATGTAAGAATTTATGATTGATATGTTCTTCCTTGATTATATCAAGGACATTTATGAAAAAAATATTAAAGTTATCTCCAAGACCAAATGGCTCAAAGAGGATTCTAATTGGGTGACTACTAGTCATCCTCCACCTGAAAAAATTATTATTAATCATAAAAAAATTTTAGTTACTGCCCCTCCTTTTAAAATTTCTAAGTAGGACGACCCCAATAAAAAGGTTGTTGAACAACTTAATTACACTAACCAAAGGTTAATGACAATAGAAAAATAATTAGAAAAAATTGAAAATAAAGTTGATGATATTGATGTGCCTAATTCTGACAATCTCGTTAAAGAAACCCCTTTAAAAATATGTCTATTGAGCCATCCTCTTTTGTTAAGGCGATTAACCAAAACAGTGATTCTGATTATGAAAGTCATCAGTCAGATTTTGCCTTCAGATATTCAAATCACTGACTCTTCTTTAGTTAATTAATTTTCTATCTCTGCTAAAAAATGTGTGAATGAAATAGTGATGGGCTTTCAAAATAAGAAGTCCTCAATAAGTTATAATACATGGCTATGGTTGCCAATAGTTACATTACCACCAACGATTTACCTCACAATGAAGTTATAAAACTCTTAGTCATAGGATTTACAAGAATGTTTTGTTCCTGGTGAGAAAAATATCTCACACAAGAATCTAAAAATACAATTTTTATGGCAATAAAGATTGATGCAGAATGAACCCCAATTCTTGGAGATGATCAACAATGCTTGATGCTATTAATACACTCTTTAAATAATAATTGAACATTTCATTGAGACGCAAAGTAATATTACTTCACATATCCATGATCAATTAATCAATCTTAGGTGTCCTACCTTAAGTGA
The DNA here is from genome assembly GCA_003255025.1 of Datisca glomerata. Taxonomy (NCBI): domain Eukaryota; kingdom Viridiplantae; phylum Streptophyta; class Magnoliopsida; order Cucurbitales; family Datiscaceae; genus Datisca; species Datisca glomerata. The sequence continues at coordinate 1,706,842 of QANY01008662.1, forward strand.
TTTTGACTGGTACACAAATATTTTTTTTGTCCAGAGTTATGGCTAGGGATGATAGTAATCAACCATTCTAGAAAGAAATTTTTAGAAATGACTTACCTAATTTGTTTGCCCATAAAATTAGAACCATCTTTAGTGAGGACTTAAAAAACATAGATTAGAATAGTCTCACTTATAGTACCATCCTCACAACAATACAAAATGAATGATTAAAAATGTGTATTGATATAAAAATCAATAAATAAAATAAAAAAGAGAAGAAAACTGTCAAATATGAATTAGACAATTTTTGTAAGCAATATGGATTGTCTGCTATTGCTCATTCTCAAAAGCATAAGAAAACTCCTCACCTAGACTTTAATCCAATGAAAGATTACAAGCCCTAAAGGAGAAAATTTCACAAATAGAGAAATTGAAATTTTGACAAACATTTCTCTAAAAATAAAAATCATCCTACAAGAAAACCCAATAAATATTTTTTTGAAAAAAGTAAAATTAAATGTTTTAATGTGGCCAAAATAGTAATTTTTCTAACACTTGTCAAGTCAAAAATAAAATTAACTAATTAAAAATTTCAGATGTAGAAAACAAGATTTGTTTAGAATTATAGAATCCATAGATTATTAGAAAGTAGTAATGGAGATCTTGAAGAATTTGATTCCACTAATTCTAACGATTTAAAATCTTCAAGTTCTGACAGTGATTCTCTCAACATCTCCATGAGGTGCAATGATAGATGTTATAAAAAAATTGTTAATATTTTAACTAAAATTGAAGAACATGGAAATATTTTACTAGATTTAATTAGTAGAATTGAAAATCCTGAGTTAAAACAAGATTACCTTGAAAAACTTATAAATATGATCCAAAAGAAAGAAGATGCTAAGTCTAATAATAATACTGTTAGCCTTTTCAAAACCCTTAAAAATATAATAATAATAATAAGAGAACAAATAAGGAAATTACTCTTCAAGAACTTAAAAAAAATATTAATAATGAAATAAAAGAATTAAAAGATTCAAACTCTGAATAACAAAATAATTAAATTTTGTAAAAATAGAAAATTCAGTAAAAAAACATGAATACAGTGAACTAGGAGAACCTAATAAAATCCCTATTTATTCTGATAATGAACTTGAAGAACCCGTTGTTAACATACAAGATGATGACAATTTCTTTCAAACCCTTAATCACATTAAACTTAAAAATGACATATAATGGTCAGAATTATTATTTAAGACTTTGATTTCACCTTAATGACTCTTATTGACTCAGGAGCTTACTTAAATTATATGTAGGAAGAGTTCATTCCTACCAAGTACTTCAAGAAGATAAAATAATATTTATCTTCCGCCAATGGTACTCGTATGTATATTAATTATGAAATCTCCAAAGTATATTTGCCAAGACAATGTGTGTTTTAAGACATCATTTGTCTCGGTAAAAAATATGATAAAAAAAATTATTTTGGGTTTACCATTGATTTCTCAGTTGTAGCATTTCCCGATAGAGCATGATGAAATCATTACTTATCCCATGGATATCCCATAGATAAACCTGTCAAATTTAAATTTTTTTCTTTTTTTTCAATGAGAAATTGAAAACTTTAAAAGAAAATTCTATTTATAGAACCGTGAATTTAATTTTTTATAAAGAAAAACAATTATGTTTTCTTTAAGATGAGATAAAATTCAAAACAATTGAAGATAACTTCAAAATCCTGCTCTTTAAAAATAAATTAGAATCTTTGAAGAGAACATTTGAAAAGAATTATGTACTGACATTTCTAATGCATTCTGACATAGAAAGCATCATACTGCTAGTGTATCTTATATTAAGGGATTTGATGAAAAGAATATCCCTACAAACGTTCGACCAATTCAAATGAATTCTGTAAAAAAGAAATTACAGAAATCCTTAATAAAAATATTATTAGGAGAAGCAAATCTCGTTGGGCATGTTCTTTCTTCTATGTTAAAAAAACCAGTGAAATTGAATGAGAAGTTTCGAGATTACTCATTAACTACAAGCCTCTTAATAATGTTTTGGAATGGATAATATATCTTATACCAAATAAGAGAGACATAATCAACAAGGTTGGAGATGATATTGTATTCTCTAAATTTGAAATGAAATATTGACTTTGTAACTCCATTTGGCCATTATGAGCGAAATGTAATGCCTTTTGGACTGAAGAATGCTCCCAATGAATTTCAAAATATAATGAATGAAATCTTCAACCAATTTACTGATTTTTCAATTATTTACATTGATAATGTTCTTATTTTTTCTAAATCTATTGATCAACACTAGAAACATCTTGAATTGTTTGCCAAGATAATAAAATAAAATGGTTTAATTATCTCTGTAAGTAAAATCAAATTATTTCAGTCTAAAATCATATTTTTAGGATTTAATATCCATCATTCAATTATTAAACCAATTGATCATGTCATACAATTTGCATATAAAGTTTCTAATGAAATCCTTGATAAAATCCAATTATAACAATTTTTAGGGTCCCTTAATTATATATATGATTTCTATAACAATTTAAAAATTAATTGCAAACCTCTTTTTGAAAGGCTTAAGAAACCCCCCTCCTTGGACGATTGTTCATACCCGTTTAATTAAGAAAATTAAAACTCATGATAAGACGTTTCATTGTCTTGACATCCCTATTATTAATTTTTTAAAAATTGTCCAAACTGATGTCTCTAAACTTGATATGGAGGTATCCTGCTATAAAAAATCTCTCCAGAAGCACCTAAACAAATTGTCAGGTATACCTCTGGAACCTGGACCAAGTCTCAAATTAATTATAATACTATTAAAAAAAAAATTTTAGTTGTTGTGCTGTGTATTCAAAATCTTCATGATGATTTATTAAATCAAAATTTTCTTTTAAAAATTGATTGTAAGTCTGCAAAACATGTTTGGGAAAAAGATGTAAAAAACATTAGCTCCAAACAAATTTTTGTTAGATGGTAATCTATTCTTAGTATTTTTTATTTCGATATTGAATTTATTCAAAGCATTAATAATTTGATTCCTAACTTTCTCACCCATGAATTCTTGCAGAGTCGACAAGATGGGGTCTAAATCTCAAGCTAAAGCCTCTAAAGCCAGAATTGAAGGGGAGTCATCAACTCCACAGTTCGCCCTTAAGGCCCAAATTAAAGAGGAGTCCGTTACTCCCCACTAATCGACTATCCTTGGGTCCATCAGACAAAATTACCAATCAGCCACATTCAATCAATTTGACTCATTTTTAATTTCTCAACCTTTTGATGCTCAATCTCTCAATCAACCAATCACACAATACAAAAAATATCCCCTTACTTTTGAAGAAAATCCCAGCAAATATCTTTTACACATTAAGCTCTCATTTGCTCATTTAAAAGATCATGCTCAAATTGTAAAAATTTATTTCATTCCTGATTTTCATTAGGTCCGTAGCCACAATGACAAAAATACGAGTTTCTATAGAGATATTCTCTTGAAAACTAAATTCGTAAATTTTAACCTAATTAAAAGTCCTGAAGAAAATATTTTTTACCATTCCTTCAGCTCTCAAAATACTTTTAAATAAAAAATAATATAATTATTTTATTTATATTGATACTTGGTATACAAGTTTTCTGCATCAAATAACTGATTTTTCTCACTCTTGGTTCTTGAATTTTGATAAAAATTTTAAAATTGATTTTCTAAATTAGTTTTTGAGATGGTGGTCCGTCCACGGTCCCATCCTAAAATTACTTCCAAATGATTTCCAACAATATTTTAATTTATTTTTAAAATTATACAAGCCCTCACTGATTGTGGCCTCCTTCCCTCAACTCCTTTGCTTCTCAAACAAATACAAAATATCTTGGATTCTAAAATGACAACACGCAATTGAAGATGAGATTCTCACCCGTCAATATTTTATTAAATAGTGGGACAAATTTAATACCCAGAAAAATCATTACCTCTGTTAACCAAGAGTTTGCAAATACTCACCCTAACCTAAAATTAGCCAACCCTTTTATCCAGGCTCCATTAACAATTAATGAGCCCATTGATCAAAATCCACAAATAAAACAAAATCATTCAAACTTTTCTAAAGAGTCCAAACCCACTTCTTCCAATAAATCAAAAGCCACAAAACCTAAATCCAAAATCAAGCAAAAGTTAATCCAAGAAATGCTTTTTCTTTTAGAGGATAATAGTAATTCTGACTCAGAATCTTCTATAGAGTCAAGCCATTCAATTAAGTCAAGTACCCAAAAAACCCAATCCACCAAAAAGACCGCTCTTCAATCATTGAAGCCCCAAGACTCCCAAAAAAGTCGTGCCTTACCACAATGAGCTTATAATGTATTTCAAGAATCACATAATCCATTTGATGATAACAATCCCAGTGATGATGAAAGAATGAATAAAAAAAGAAAAGAAAAAGAAAAAAAAAAGAATATTCTTTTGACAAAATCGCCGAAAATTCATATCAATCAATGGTTGAATGAGTGAAATAAAAGAATTTATCCTTGGCAAAATGCCAAAAAATATTATCAAGAAATTCAAATTCGACAATTTCAAGATATCATGATGACAAGATGAAGCAATTTCAAGATATCATGATGACTCTCCCACATGAACCAATAATCACGATGATTTTCAAAATAGCAATTATGACTCTCCACATGAAGCAATAGTCAAGATATGTTTTTCAAGATAACAATTATCAAGATTTTCAGTATTTTGTTTTCTTTTAGAATTATTTTGTAAGTTGTCTAGAGATTAGATGGCCAATTATCATTTTCTATTTATTTAGTTGAAAGTAAAAATGTAAAATATTTCTTACTTTAGTAGAAAGGAATAGTGTAAGTTAGTGATGAGTTTTCAGTGAACTCCACTCTCTTTACCTATAAATAATATGTATTCTCTCATTTGTGATCCAGAACTGAGTTTTCACTCATACTCTTTTTGATAGAAAAACTTATTTTGGAAATCAAAGTTTTCTTCTTCCTTCTCTTTTGTAATCATTTCTTCTTTCTTCTCAACTTTTATTAGTTAGCGGGAGCACTAATTAATTATTGTAAATCAAATTTTTAATCTTGTAAGTTTTAATTTTCCTTCACTAAACAATTTGACTTGTTGTTTCTCTACCTTATCTTTAAATTAAACGCAATTCCGCATCTTTTGATATCAAAGTCAAACCTGATAGGATATTTAGTGCTTGCCTTTAATTATTGTTCTTGTTCTCTGCCCAAGTTTTTCACCTCTATGGATCTTATTGTCTTCTTGAAGTACTTGGTAGGAATAAACTCTTCCTCCATACAATTTAGTCATCATATACTCTGGTTATTAAATCTGTTATGATTTTTACAACCTCTTATAAAGTTTGAACTCTTCACCCTTTTGCCTTTCAATAGCTATCTGGCCCTTTGGATTTACCTTTTATGTGTCTTGAACTTATATTGAATGCAGTTAATATATATTTCATAATATTTTTTGATTTTTTTATAGTCACCAATTAAAAGGGAATATTTTTTTCATTTTTGTTGAAGTTATTTCACAAAAGGTCTTGCTAGGGTCCCTCAAGAAAACATTGATACGTCATATTCATATATTAGAAAATTAAAGTAATAGAGAAACAATTAAATATATATATATATATATATATCCCAGTGGAAATTACGAAAAAAACAGTTTGTGATGAACAAATTAAACAAATGTCCCCCCTTTTTTTTAAAAAAATTTAGCATATATGGCCAAAAAATTATTACATTATTAATAATTTTACAAATTTCCCATTTTGGCTCTAATAAATATTATGTATTTTAGTTTTTATACTTCTCTCTTTCTTATAGATTTTTCGTTAAATCTGTCGATGATTTTGATTCTATTTCAAGGAGAGGCGAGAGCCATCTAAAACCGCCAAAGGGAAGCAAGGGTTTCGGGACGGATTTGTTCAAGAGAGGTAGCAGACAATTTCTTCTTGGCTCTACCTTCCTCCGTCATTCCTGCTGGTCTTTTGCTCCCCTACTTTTAGAGAGAAATATAGAAGAGACAGTCAGTGAGGTGAAAGGACCGGGTTACTGGGTTTAACTATTCATATGTCCGTGTTACTAACTGATTATGTAATTAAAATACAAACCATTTTAAAAATAACTAATATTAATACAATAGTATGACATCGAAAATTGATTAATTTAGAGAGAAAGTACATACCCAAAAAACGTACTATCAGACAAAGTAATAAATTGAAAAACTTTTTTAAGGAAGAAACTGAGAAATTGCGATTGTAAAAAAGGATCATAATTGAAATGCTCAAGATAATAAACACATACTTATTTTATTATCTATCTCAATATAAATATTAATAAAAATTCAAATTTCTTCTTCATATCTACTTATAAACATTGAGAACTTTCTGATGTTAAGTTACTTTCATTACATTTTCCTCATGCATTTGCAATTTTTTTTTCGTTTTCCAAAGTTTCTTTTATTTTTCTAATTTTGTTATCATTTTTTATCCAACAACTTTAGCAATTCATAAATTTAAATATATCATCTATTTATATTTCATATTTCATATACTATTAGTTAGTGTACGATAAATGACCAATTAATTACATAATTTTAACTATTATATTGGTAATATAGGAAGAAAAAACATGATAATCGTTATATAATACCTTGAATGACAATCAAATAAAGCATGTTTACTGAATAAATAAAATTAAATTACTGAAATAAAATACATACCTTAATTGTCGAATTAACGAAGCTATTGATAGGAGAGAAAAAAAAGTAGTGAAATCTATTCGGTGAGGATAAAATACCATTAAGAACAAAAGTTAAAGTTAAGGTTCGATAACCAAAATTATGAAAATAAAAAAATTACTGAAACAAAATGCATACCTTGATTATTAAAGTTAACAAAGCTCTTAATAAGATAGAAAATCAACAATTAAATCTACTCACTAAAGATAAAATATCATTGAGAATGAAAATTAGAAGTTAAGACTTGATAAGAAAAATTATGAAAACATAAAATTGTTAAGCGATGCATTACAGAAAAAAAAAATAATAATAATAAATCCAATGTTTTGTTTTCATAACAATATGAAAAAAAAATTGAAGAATTAAGAAAAGAACGAAAGAGAATGTTTTGTTTTCATCCTCTATTTTCATAGCAGGATTAAGACTACAAAATGAAAAATTATAATAAAGCTACTTAATCATTAATCATAATTGTGCGCAATACTAAATGTTTTGTGCAATGAAATAGTGGATGAAGGTAATGAATAAGTAATTAGAATTAAAAGGTGAGTGGAACAGTGATAGAAACATGAACTGGAAGAGACTAATGGAGTTACAAAATATTAATTAGGGAGTGGGTTGACATGAAGCAAAAGAAAGTTAATTGAATTATTGTAATTAAGTAAAATGAAAAATAATAATAGTTAAAACAAACACGTTATAAACTTTTGGTCGAAAACAAAATTGTTTAATTAAACAACAGAAACTAAAGCCTCTTTTTAGTTTTTCTTTTAATTTTAAATTTTAAGTAATAATATAATACCGATGGTTAGTTTTTTAATATCTAAATGGAAAAGTAATCACACATAATGAAATAAAATAAAACATTGAATTTTATATACATTTATTATCATAAATTATTTAACTATTAACTCACTAATTATGCATTAACTATATATAAGTAATATTTACTTATATTTAATACCAATTCATTATAATACAATGACACGTGCCATAATTATAGATAACGAAAATTGACATGTGACGATATTAGAGAACTACATAATTTAAAGAACTACATACTCAACTTTATATATATAAGAGTATAGATTTATTGGATTTAATCATGAATGAAAACGCTAAAAATCTATAAAGCTGCTGGAATGATGTCATAACGATTATCTTGTCATAATGATTATTTGTTCTGTCCCACTCTTTTTTTTATCTTGTTTAAGAGAGACAGGTTAGTGACTAAAAATAAAACATAAAACGGTTTCAAATGAAAGGGACGAAAGTCAGGGGAACAGAGAGAGGCCATTACTAAAACCATGGGTTTTCAAAAAAATTGATGGTAAAAAATATGTGAACGAAAAGGGTAAAGTAACTATACACTTAAAAAAATTAGTTAATTTAGTCAATTTGACTAACTATGTTTATATTTTACGGAAAATGTTATATATGATTTTTCATAATAGTATGAGATATTTGTGTATTTAAAATGTAAAAGTTATTTTAAATGCTAAGATTTCTACCATTGTTCACGAATAAATTGTATGACTTTTAGCAAGAATTGTTCTATTATAGAAACAATAGGTAATAATGACTCTTGAGAAATAATGTTAAAAACATAACTCACAAACTAATTTTACATAATAGATGAGATATGAAATTCTAAAAATACTATGTTATGCCTAAAAAACAAACTCTTTTAAAACCTTAAAACCATCGCATGTAAAAAGAATTTTATGATCATTTTTACATTAAAACTTTAAAATTGACTATACACTACAATTTCATTATATGTTATAACACATGTACATACATATGTGGATAATGTGTGCTATATATTATAGCATATAAACATATGCGTTATATATATATATATCACATGAGTTATATATGTGTTATATAAAGTGTGCTCGCGTATATATTTGTATATATATAAAAATCATAAATAATACATCAATTATATACAATTGTATCTACGTATATCAACAATGTATAATACTACTATAATAGGCTATATACATATATAATACTACTGTATATATACATGCATATACAATAATATATATATACAGAGAGAGAGAAAAGAGTCGAAGTGAGAAAGAATGAGAGAGTGTGTAGTTACTAAAAATAAAATATATAAAAAAGGATTTCAGAAAATTGGAAGGGACGAAAGTGTGGGAAGAAAGAGAGGTCATTACTAAAAAATAAGGGTTTTTAAAAAAATTGCGCTGGTAGAAAATATGTGGACCAAAAGAGCATAAAGTAACTATAAACTTAAAGAAAATTAGTTAATTTGACTAATTAAGGTAATATTTTATGGAAAAGTGCAATATATGATTTTTCATAATAGTTGGAGACATTCTTCAATTTAAAATGTGAAAATTATCTAAATACTAAGATTTCTACCATTATTCACAAATACATCGTAAGGCTTTTGACAAGAATGATTTTATTATCGAAATAATAGACAACAATGATAGTTACAAACACAACCCACTAACTACTTTTATACAATAGACCAAATATGAAGTTTAAAAAATTCCTTTGTTATTCCTAAAAACCAACTCTTTTGAAACCTTAAAATGGCTATTGTTACGTATAAAAAATTACTATAGGCATTCTTGCATTAAAACTTTAAAAGGTATTATACTACAATTTTCTTATAATATACTTTCTAGAAATCATAATGGATAATGGATAGTCTCATTTCTAGGTTTTTTTATCAAATAGGAATTCAAATATCATTGAAGAATAGAATTAATACAAACGTCCAAATAACGCCGAAAAGGAATCTCCCCTATACAGCAGAAAGCGAGTTCAACCCAATATGAGCAAGATTATGTGCTAAAACATTTTCATCTCTCCTTAAGAAAATAAAAGAAGCATTGCAAAACCTGCTAATCCAAGAGGAGATATCAAAAAGCCCAGCACTAAGATCCCTGGCTTGGACAGCTTCCCCATTTAACATATTAATTAAACGAACGGCATTAGCGAACCCAGTAATATTATTGGTCTTCCACTTGCAGCTTTCTTCTAAAACCTATAATATCGCATGAGCCTCACCAAGAGCCGCCGAGCAAATATTCTTCATGACATTGTGTCCTACCGGAAGCACCACTCCATCCGGATTGGAAAGAGCCCAGCCTAACCCACAACGACCTGAGCTTTCTACCCAAGCGGCGTCACAGAACATAGATCACGAAGCTGGAAAAGTGGAAGACAATGGGTTCGAGAAGATACTGTGAGAAGACGAGCTATGAAGACGGGTCTGAGCTGCCCGATACACTTCTAACTGAGTCTAAACTGACTAAATCCCCATCTTAGGGTCAGGATGGATGCTAGAAAAGATCAGTTTGTTCCTTGATTTCCATATGTATCAAAGCCCTAACAAAAACCAAGCATAAGCCTCATTGTTTTGTCAATAGACATGATAATGGACAACAAACAATGTGTAAATGAATTTCCACTAATTCTGGCTGATAACACACTAAGAGGAGAACCAAACCAAAATGCTTGAGTAACACTACTACGATTTCGCTTTTCGATGAGGCGCGTTAAAAAAGAAACACGACGGGACACTAAGACCCCGTCGTTTTACACAATATGAAACACGAAAACGACGGGGCTTTGAAGCCCCATTGTAACTAAGATGACGGGGTTTAGTGACCCCGTCATTTTTTACTAAATTAAAGAATAAAACGATAGGGTCACTAGACCCCGTCGTAAGTGAGATAGTGAAAAACACGACGGGACTCGAGACCCCGTTGTTTTGTTCTTTAACTAGAACAATACGATGGGAAATCTATGACCCGTCTTGTTGTTTTGTGCCAAACACGACTGGTGGTAGAGCTCACGTCGTGTTCTATAGGCCAAACACGACGGGTGGTAAAACTCCCATCGTGTTCTATGTGCCAAACACGACGGGTCATCTACCACCGGTTGTGTTTTTGGCACTTTTTTAAGTTGATCATGTGGTTTGGTGCGTAATTCACGATGGGTGCTAGACCAACCGTCATCTTTTGTCAAACTTTTAACCCTAAAAGTAACTGAGCGACTTCTTTTCTCTTATTCTCTCCGCTTATCTATCGATATTGTCTGCGTCTCGTTTTCTTCTTCGAATCAATTGTTTCCGCGTCTACTTCAACTCGATATCTCATTTACAACCTCTTATTCCTTTTTATGCGTTCAACTCGCGAATTTGGAAGGCATGTTTCTATTTTTCTCCATCTTTTTTAAATTAATTACATTAATCCTACGGTAATAACGAGTTTTGAATATTTTTTCGTATTCTTAGGATGGATAAATCATGGATAAAACATCTACAAATGACGGCATTGGGGTTGAAAATTTCCTCAACTATGTGATGGAGCATGATAATGACTCTTGTTTCTTACGTTGTCTGTGCGTGGAATGTGGGAATCTCAAACGTTTCACTTTCACTGAGTTAAGAAATCATTTATTCGTTCATGGTTTAGATCAAAGATATCAAACATGGGTGTGGCGTGGAGAATTAGATAATTCTAAAAAAAACTATTTTTGATATAAATGAAGGAAGAGAGAGTTCTCGTGCTCAAATGATGATTTGAAATATGGTAAGCTTTTATTAAGTGGCCATGTAGAAACAATTGATCACGAATAATGGAAGCAAGCACATCGTTTCGTATTAGAAAATATTAATGAAGTTCAACCCTATATCGAGTAAGTACAATCATCTCAATTTTTTTAATTTGTGGTTAGTATGATGTTGGTGTGTTTTTAATTTGTTTAACTTTGTATGTTTTATCTTTTACTCAGGATTAAATAAATAATCTATAATGTAACATGTGAGTGGATAAACGAAGCAGTAAATATACAATCAACAAACATGTATATATGACAACTTTCAATACTCTTTTACTTTACTTTATAATAAATTGATGGTTAAACTAACCTTTATTTTTTGCAGGGTTCAACAACTAAGTAGAACACTTTGTGAGCAACTAGAAAAACTAAAAGAAGTATTCAAAGTTCATTACTTTCAAGGTTTTTGTAATTAATTTCATTATTTATTTTTTCTAGTATACAATGTTAGAAATTTTGAAGATAATCATATTGAATGCAATGAAGTTATATTGTCTACTGAGATATTTTTGTCATTTATTGTTCAAGTCTAATAAGTTGGCTTAATTATTCTGTAATTAAATTTTAAAAAGATCACTAAAGATGACGATTTTGTAGACAAACCGTCATAAAAATAAAACAAAAAATGACGGTTTCTAAAACTAAATTAAATAATAATAATAAAGGACGATGGTTTCTCTAGCAACCGTCGTCTTTTTTCCCAGTCATAAAAAATATGAGATTTTTTACGACACCTTTTACAACAACAGGTGCTTACCCATCGTCTTTGATTTTCAACGACGGGGAATATTATTCTGTAATTAAATTTTAAAAAATCACTAAAGACGACGGTTTGTAGACAATTTTAAAAAAATTAGCTGTTGCAAGAAATTTGTTAATGTTTTGAACTAAAGATGAAGAACAGGAAAATCTTTTACTAGATTTAATCTGTAAAATTGAAAATCTTGAGCTAAGTCTAATAATAATATTGTAGCCTTTCCCAAACCATTTAAAAATTCAATAATAATAAGAAAATAAATAAAGAAATTACTCTTCAAGAACTTCAAAAATAAATAAAAACATTAAGAATGAAATGAAAGAATTTAAAGATTTAAACTCTGAAATAACAAAAGAATTAAACTTTTAAATTTAGAAAATTTAATTAAAAAATATGAATCCAGTGAATTAGGAGAACCTAGTAAAACTCATATTCATACTGATAATGAACTTGAAGAACATGTTGTTAATATTCAAGATTATGACAACTTGCTTCAAACCCTTAATCATTAGGGGTGTTCAAAAACCGTACAGACCGTTTAGTCCGAACCGAAATTGATCGGTCCAGACGCTTTTTTTCTTGTTAATAATCGGTTCGGTCCTCCTTTTAGAGAGGACCGAAAGTTTGGACCAGTCCAGAATTTTTGTTAGTTCTAGATCGATCAATTTCGGTTATGATCTGCACGTATTTTAATACGAAGAAACAAGTCAATCGAATTTTATTAGCTTATCACCAATTTAGTTTCATCTATTATAAATAGTATTAAAGCATTGAATACAAAAATATTATACGTATTAAACTATTATATCACGTGCAACGCACGTAGCTCATGACTAGTCACAGGAAAATTACCAAAACCTCCACACATCTACTCATCCTACCACTTTTTGACAGGATGGCACTTTCACATAGGCTTGGGAACGTTGCAATGACTTTGTTGTATCATGGATTTTGAACTCCATTTCGTTGGAAATCAGGAACAATGTATCATACATTGGTAATGCTAAAGAACTATAGGAGTAGTTGCAAGGAACTTTTTAAGAACAAAAGGGGGAGAGAGTTAATGCTATTGAAAAGGAAATTTCACAGCTCAAACAAGGCAGTGATTTAGTCATGCTGCACTACAGTAAACTTAAAATATTATGGGACTAGTTAATAAATTTTGAACCTATACCAGAATACACCTACGGTCGGCTACAAGTCCTTGTAGAAAGGTACCATAGAGATCGTGTACTTAAGTTCCTTATGGGTCTTCAAGACTCATAATCTGCTACAAGGGATCCAATCCTATTGTAGAATCCCATGCCTAAAGTTAAACAACCCTAAGGATAAAAGAAAATCTAATTAAACAAATAGAGGATGTACACTTGAAAAAAGAATAACAGAAATGCTTAATAAATTAAGATGATGTGTATTAGTCAAACGATGGCGTTCTGCAGCTGTGAAGTACATAAACACATCAAACTAAGAAAATGATATATAATAGTAGAATTATTAACCAAGACTTTTATTTCACCTCTATGCCTCTTATTGACTCATGAGCTGACTTAAATTATTTATAGGAAGGGTTCATTTCTACCAAGTACTTTAAGAAGATAAAAAAAATCGTTGTCCTCTTCTATTGGTACTCATATGACTTAAATATTTACCGCACATGTATATTTCTGAATAAGCTTCGATTTGATATCTTACGGCCCACGTGGTTCCAACCGAGTCAAAAGTTACTCCCTCTGAATTTTAACATGTGCGTGACACGATCCAATAAAGAGTATTGGGACCAAACGCCTGTGTGTTTGACGTTTGGGGCCCAAACACGATTAGCAGACCCCAAACACGAGTCATGGCTGGCAAATCACCTACCATGACTGGCGCTTGGGGCCTGCTGGACACGTTTGAGCCCCAAACGCTATGGTAACATGCATTTAGCACGTGTCCCAGTGACACGGGACAAACGTTCAGGCCCAGTCACGGTAGGTGATTCGCCAACCATGACTGACGTTTGGGGACTGTTGGTCATGATTGGGCCCTGAACGCTAGACACATAGGCATTTGGCTCGTGTCATTGAGACACGAACCGAACGCCTATTACCATGGCGTTTGGGGCCCAAACGCAACCAGAAGGCCCTAAACGTCTGTCATGGTAGGAGAATCGCTAGTCATGACTGGCGTTTGGGGCCGAAACGCTAGTCTTTGGCCCTACTTGTTTTGATAATGTTTAGGTTCCCATTGTGGCGTTTGGCCCTACTTATTTTTTTTATACACTAATTTATTCTCATGCATTTAACCATATTTTTACACTTAGGAATACATATTAATTTCACATAATTATGCCTTTCATTCATGTACTTGTAAATTCTAGATCTCTCACTTTCTCATAAAATTATGCTTTGCATTTATCCTTTTCATACACTTAGTCATTTTTACACAGTTAGCTATTTTCACACACTTAGTCATTTTCAGACACTTAACCATTTTCACATTAGTCATTTTCAAACGCTTACTCATTTTCACAAACTTGCTTATTTTCAAACTGAACCATTTTCACACACTGAACCATTTTCACAGTTGGTTCGAAACCGGCGATTTCATATACTTGGCAAATGTCACACTTAGTCATTTTCACACACTTGGTCATTTTCATATACTTAATCATTTTCATGGTCTTAAATATATTCACAGACTGGTTATTTTCACACATTTTCATATTCTTGCCATTTTCATGTAGTTGTTATGAAATACTTAGTCATTTTTACACACTTAGTCACCTATATGTACTTAGTCATATTTTCATACACTTACACAATTTTCGCAATTAGTAATTTTCAAAATTATTTTACACACTTAGTCACCTGTGTGCACTTAGTCATATTTTCATACACTTACACAATTTTCACAATTAGTAATTTTCACAATTATTTTACACACTTAGTAATTTTCATGTACTTATTCATTTTCATAAACTTAGCGATTTTTGCATTTAGTTATTCTTATTTGCACACACTTAGCCATTTTCATGTACTTATTAATTTTCACACACTTGACATTTTTAATTGTACACACTTAACCATTATTACTCACACACACTTAGCCTTATATAATTATATTTTATATTTATCATTTTCGCATATTTGATCATTTTAAATTTACTTAGTAATTTCATTTCTTGACTTAATATATACTCTTTTTAAAGGTTCTTCCATTTCATCAATTCATATAAGGCCTTGAAAGTATATCATTCATTGATCACTACATATGCAATGTGTCTCTCAAGTCAAGCCATTTTTATAATTTCTCACATTCACTTCGTAATTTTCATCCACTTAGTAATTTTCTCACCCTTTGTCATTTTTATGTAATTGTCTTATCACTCAGCCATATTTACACGCACTTAAAAATTTTCTCTACTTTGCCATGTTTATGTACGTGTTTTGATGGGACTCAATTATTTTCATGTAGTTAATCATTTTCACAAGGTAGCCCTTTTCACAGAAGTGTTTTGATACACTTAACTATTTTTATTTTTATACACTTTGTCATTTCACACATGTGGTCTTTTTCATACCTTTAACCATTTTCACAGAGTTAATCATTTGCACATGCTTAGTCATTTTCACACACTTGTCAATTTCCACACATACACACACTTGATAATTTTACACACTTAGCCATTTTCATACAATTAGTCATTTTGCACGTTTAATCATTTTCATGCTTAGTTATTTTCACATGCTTAACCATTTTAATACACTTAGTCATTTTACACAATAAACACTTTTATATACTTAGCAAATTTAACGTACTTAGTCATTTCCAATACAAACCTCATATGTAAATATTTATGAAATAAAAAACTTGTCAGCATATAAGAAAAAGTAATTTGAATTCTTCTTTAAAAAGCATCTCATTCATTAGTATCACTATATATTAAATTAAAAATATTTTTGTTGTTATAAATATCTTCTAAACACTCTAAAAACACACTTCATGTGTACATGAAATTCCTTTCACAATGTTTATAGACTGTTTTATTGAGAAATGATGACGGCGATGATTTTTAAATGACTGCTTCAACTGCAACATTTTTACCCTCGAGATCAAGTTGCAATGGTTTCTCATCTCTGATAGGTACTCTTCGTAGAGGTCCTTTCATTTCTACAAGCTCTATTTATTAGCTCGTAGTCGAAAGCAAGACCCAATCAAGAGGATAATTAAGTATTATTTCCAGTCTTAAGGGTTCCAAACTATTTAGCACAAATTGTAGCATATAAGAAAGAAAAACTACATACTTCTCCTTCATCGAGCTGCACATATCCATGCCTCATCAGTCAAACACTGAGAACTTTATCCAAAATTAATCATTTTTTACAAATTTCTAAAAATATTCAAAGCAAAATACCAGCCAACTCTACTAATTAATCAAGTAACCCTAAGAGTTCTCCTTAGTTTCTTGATTTCTTTCCCCAATTAATCAAGTAACCCTAAAAGGTATATCAAGTTGATGAGATATCCTAAATTATATACTTACTCAAGCAAACTACTTAACACATCAGTGGTAAAAGCATTTACAGTGTTTCAAAATAAGTAAGCTTCTTCGATAGTAATTTTCGTTTTCACAAACACATATGGTACATCAAAATTGACAGGTAAATCAATGAAAAAAGAGGCATTTAGCAAGTTTTACAAGGCTTTACCAAAGAGGCACTTATGAGCTCCGGTTGTTTTGCAACGTTGGCAACATCTCTGTCATATTATAAACATTTACAGCTTCCAGATGGTAGCTAATTACATGTTGATTAGAACAAATATCACCACAAGGGTAGGTACCTTGAACACATTTAATCACCCACAATATAGTGTAAACACTACATGAGGGAAAAAATTTAGCCGCAAGGAGGATAAATCCAAGATTCAAGGTTCATAAAAAAGAAATATAACTGACTTTTGGTTTTCTAATCCATGCCTTGGCTCTTGTGGTCATGGGGTGGGTATTGGTGGTAGGGTTAGGAGTGATAGGTTGTGGATGAGATAGAGGCACGGTTACAGGATGATGATTTGCAGCGGTGGAGGCATGGTTAGGTGAGAAAATAGGTAATAAAAGACTAGTAGGAATTAATGTACCTGAAGGAGAAACTAAAGAGTTAGACCTTATATGAGTAGCTGAACCATGGATTGAAGTACTTGTAGGAAGAGTTAATGGAAAAGAAGGCACATGCCAAGATGGTAAACTAGAGATTATAGGTACAGTAGCAGTTGTGTTTTGCATAAAACCATGATGAAAAGGAAATAATTATTCATCAAATATGACATTAATAGCAGTAAACAGTTTTCCAGAGGAATGGAGACAAATATAACATTTATGAATTATCGAGTAACCTAGGAAACACATAAGGATGACCTGAAGTCAAGCTTGTGACTGTTGTAGGGTGTAAATGGAGAAAGCAAGCACAACCAAACACTCGAAGGAAAGAGTAGTCAGGCTTGAGGTGGAACAGGGTTTGGTAAGGAGAGAAATGATTCAAGGTGGTAGTTGGTAGCCTTTTGATAAGAAATGTTGTACTAAAAGCAAACCACCAATATTTAAGAGGCATAGATGATTGAGCAAGGAGTGTGAGCCCTAATTCGATAATGTCTCTATGCTTTCTTTCAGCCTCACCATGTTGGTAATGAGTGTGAGACATGGATGCCTAAAGAGTATGCCTTGTGTTTGAAGAAATTAACTAAAGGACCTATACTCACCTCCTTAATCTGTTTGCATATATTTAATAGGAACCCCAAACTGCTTCTCAGCATAATTTTGAAAATGAATAAAGGTATGAAAGGCTTCAAATTTGAGTTTAAGAGGATAGATCCATGTGTATCGGGAAAAATCATCTATAAAGTGAATATAATATCGAAAGCCATTGGAAGTTACTGGAGCAAGACCCTAGAGATAAGAATGTATTAATTCTAGGGGTTGCGTGGTAACAGTTTTGGATGGATAGTAGGTTAATCTGTGACTTTTTCCAAGTTGGCAAGCTTGACAGACAAATTCTGTTATATGTTTAGAGGGTAAGTGCATGTTAAGTTAAGTTAGAACTTGATTTGTGATATTTGTGGAATGGTGACCTAGTTTGAGATGCCACAATTTGTAAAGATTATGTGAGACAATAGAATTAAAAGAAGAAGCAATATGAGGAATAAGAACACTTTCATTATCAGAATGCAACATGTTTGATACATTTGCATGTTCCAAATATGGCTTAGAGAAACTTAAAGATGTATAAACAACATTGCTTTTGGAATTTAAAGGACAAAAACCAGAAACATTAGTATCTGGATGCATGTAATCATTAAACAAGTACAGAAAGCAAGTCATAGCAGTAGGTTGCTTCAGTCCTGGTGCAAACATCTCATACAAGCCATCCTTAAGCATCCCTTGAAGTAGGGTAGTCCCTGATGCTAGGTCCTTCATATAACATAAATTGGAGTTAAATTGCACATGCACTGGATTATCAGAAGTGAGTGTGAAAACACTAATTAAATTTTTTGGTACTTTAAGAATATGGTTTAAGTTAAAGGAGTACAAGGGTGAAGGAAGAGAGCTATTACCAACATGAGTGACCTGTAGTTGCTTACAATTTTCAACAGTTGGCTTGTCACTGCCTTGATATTCATTTGCTAGACCAAGATTTTGCAAGTCGGTTGCAACATGGTGAGTGGCAGCACTATCAGCATACCAGGTACTTTCTGAGCCATACTCTAAACTTGCTGCATAAGCAGAAGGATTGAAGCTTGTATGAAAGGGTGGGGTGGTATGAAGATTTGGAAACTGCCCAAAGGTGAGATGAGCATGAAGGACAACTTGATAGTTTTTATGAAATCTAAACCAGCAAGTGGCTACAGTGTGTTCAGTTTTCTTACAGACTTGGCAAGTCACTCTTTCTACATTGGAGTGTTTTGAACCAGATTTGCACAGGATTTCAACGTAGCTTCTCTTTCAACATTTAACTTCTCTATTATTGATTTTTGAATGAGGAGTAGAGATTGAACTTCCTCAATGGTGAGGTTATCAGTCCTTGAAGTAACGTTGACTACTATAGGGTCAAATTCAGCTGGTAAACCATTAAGAGTATGCAATATGAGGTCTTGTTCACTTATAGCATCACCTGCTGCTAGGAGTTGGTCTCCAATAGTCATCATGACGTCAATGTAGTCCAGAACACTTTTGTCATCTTTCGTGGTGATGTACAGAAAGTTTTTAGGCTTAATAATTTTACCTTTGACCTACTTGCATATGTTCTTTCCAAAGTCCTCTTGATGTTTCATACTGCAATACTGAGCCAAGAACTCTATCCCTCATTGTTGATCTTAGCCAACAAAGTAATAGCTGGTCTCTTCTCACCCACTGCACATATTCTGGGTTGAGAGATCCATCTGTCAAATTTTTAGCTGGTTTTGCCTGTGAGTTGAGTATGAACTCACTCAGACCATGCCCAATTATTGTAGGTACGACTTGAGCTTTCCATAGGATGTGATTGTCTCTGTCAAGCTTGATGGACAGAGTTGAACGAAGAGTATTAGAGAAGGGGTTTAGGTCTGCAGCATTCTTGACTGAGTTTTCAGGATTTTCCCTGTTATAAGTAACTGAATCAAAGGAGGCCATTGTAGGCTCTGATACCAAGTTGAAACTTGTATAGAAAAGAGAAATGAACTTGAAGAAGATGAATGACAGAAAACTTTCTATTCAATCGCCATACCATATATCGCAATCACAATACATATATATTTCCTTAGGTTGCAGTACACATGTAAGAGAGAGAGAGAGAGAGAGAGAGAAATATTAGTTAGTTCAAAAGGTTGTAGTGTTGTTACACAAACACTGGCTAAGGAGGAGTTCAAATATTCCTTGCTGAGTCGGTAACAACCTAAGCTGATCTGGTAGAGAAGAGGAGCTGGAGGCTGATGTAGATGGTGACCAGGCAGCTCAACCTCAATTAGGTTATTGCCTTAACATTACCTATATTAAACTAAATCAATTATCCACCATTCATACTTCAACAATTACAATTATCCAAGAATCAAGCTTCTACAAATACGTAATTTCGTTTAGAATTTAATTTGTACAGTTGTAAATTTCCAGAATTTTCCAATTACCATGTATAAACATATGGGTATTCTCTATATTTGTACAGCCGTTAAGCAATATATGCAAGAAACAATTTCATCTTATTTTCTGTTATTCTCTTATGGTATCAGAGCTACATGGCGCCAACGAGCATCTTCCAAATATATTTCTTTCAAATTTTTTTCAAAGTTCAGCAATTTCAAAAATTTAACAGGTTGGTTTTCTATCATGGCGGAAGAGACTTCTGAGAATATTCATACTCCACCTACTGTCACCGCTACAATGGCCTTTCCTACGTCCAACAACGAGACCAATCTCATTTCCCTCAATGCAACGACTCAATTACCATTAAAGCTCACATCTAAAAACTATCCTTCATGGAAAGCCCAATTTGACTATTTACTCTTTGGATATGATCTTATTGGCTATTTGGATGGTTCATTTCCTTGCCCACCCTCCACCCGAACTCGGGAATACACTCATTGGCTTCGACAAGATAAGCTACTCCTCCATGCCATTTTTGCATCCCTGTCAGAAAAAGTGATGCCTCTTGTTGCTTCAACCACAACTTCTCATGAAGCTTGGTCAAAGTTGGCAAAACTTTATGCCAACAGATCTAGATCTCGTTTACTGTATCTCAAGGATAAACTCTCAACACCTCGTGGATCATGACTAATAATTCTGGTAGTCTAAGAACAATTATCTGTCAATTTTGTGAAAAGTGTGGACATACAGCTCGAAGGTATTTTAAAGCCTTTCCAAACTTGCGAAATTTTCCAACCTCCAATCATACCACCACCAAATCTGCATCTCCTTCAAATTGGCTTGTGGTTCAGCAGCGTCTCATCATGTTACTACTGATCTTCAGAACATCTCACTACATCAGCCATACGAGGGACCAGACGATATTATAATTGGTGCCGGTACAGGACTTTCCATTACACATACTTGCTCAATCCACCTGTCTTCAAACTCTGCCCTTTTCACTAAAAGATGTGCTTTGTGTTCCATCTATCAAACCAAATTTAATTTATGTCTCACGTTTTTGTAAAATTAACAAAACCTCTATTGAATTTTTCCCTGATTGTTTTGTTGTGAAGGATCAGCATTAGGACATATTAGTTGTAATTCTTGTCTTTGCAATAAAAGTCATTGACTTCCATTCGGTGTGTCTGCTCTTAAGAGTCGTGGACCCCTTGATCTGATCTACACAAATGTATGGGGTCCATCCCCAATTTCTTCAATTGATGGATTTCAATTTTATGTTATATTTGTTGATCATGTTATTATGGCTTTATCCGTTGCGCTTGAAATCTGATGCTTTTCAACATTTGTCAGATTTAAAATGGTGGTTGAAAAATATTTTAAAACTCCTATCGTGACCCTATACTCAGACAATGGTGGTGAGTTCCTAAAACTTGATTCATTCCTACAATCTCATGGAATTCAGCACTTCACTACTCCACTACACACTCCTCAACGCAATGGCATTGTCGAACGACGACATCGCCAAGTTGTTGAAACTGGCATCACCTTACTCTATAAAGCATCTCTCCTACTCTCTTTTTGGTCATTTGCGTTTCAGACAGGAAGTTACTTCATTAATCGTCCTCCCACTCCCATTCTCCAACACCAGTCACCTTATGCCAAGCTATTTCACACCGAACATAACTACTCCAAACTTCGGGTGTTTGGTTGCTTATGCTACCCATGACTTCGCCCTTACTCTAACAACAAACTCACCTCGCTCTCGACCATGTGTTTATCTCAGTTACTCTAGTTCTCAGAGTGCATACAAATGTTATGACATATCTTCTAATAAAATTTTCGTGTCTCGACTTGTGCACTTTGTTGAACATGGGTTTCCATTTTTTCGACATAATAATGACTCCCCTCCCATCACCTCAGAACCTATAGAGACCTGGGCATCGCGCTCATCATCATTGGCTACCTCAACTCCTCTTCATTTTGTTGTGTCATCTACTTCTCAATATTCTCCTACTTTCGTGCCCACACCAATTGTCTCCACAAGCACTGCCACACATTCAACATCCGTGAGTGTTGAAAGATCAAATGCAGACACATCGCTGCCCTCTCATGCTCATGTGGAAGATCCTTCACCAACAAACAACGGAACTAGTCCCATTTCCATGGAGACAAGCATAGAATCTCAACCACCTCCCCCTACATGCTCTCATCCAATGGTTAGTAGATCTCAAAATAATATCTTTAGGCCCAAACAATTACACCATGTAACTAAGCATTCTCTACCAGACCCAATTGAACAAACTTGTATTTCTCAAGCTTTACGTGATCCTAATTGGCGCACTATATTGTCAGATGAAATCAATGCTCTACATGATGGTGGGAATTGGTCCCACCTCATTCATCTCAAAATATTATTGGATGTAAATGGGTTTATCAACAAAACCCAGATGGTAGCCTCCCTCCGTACATAGCAAGATTGGTAGCCAAGGAATTTCATCAATGCCCAGGAGTTGACTATCATGCCACATTCAGTCCAGTTATTAAGCCTACCTGCGATTCATGTTGTTCTCTCTATTTCTCTACATCATGACTGAAAACTTTATCAATTAGATGTCAACGATGCGTTCTTACATGTTACTCTTAATGAGGACATGTTTATGCATCAACCACCAGGCTTTATAGATAGCTTTAAATCTACTCGTGTTTGTCGACTTCATAAAGCTATAGATGGACTGAGACAAGCACCTCGTGCTTAGTACAATGAATTGAAGACATTACTTCAATCAATTGGTTTTATTGATTCAAAGTCGGATGCATCTTTGCTTATCTACAAATGTGATGACATAATTATCTTCTTTTTGGCATACATTGATGATTTGATTGTGACAAGGATTACCACTTCATTTATTGCTCAATTTCTTTCTTGGAGTTGAGGTCATTCCCACATTTAAAGGGTTATTTCTGTATCAACATAAATACATACGAGATCTCCTTACTCGAACAGATATGCAAGGAGCGAAGGAGATGCAAACACTACTTTCAACAACAATTCGTCTTGTGTTGAAAGATGGCTCACCGTTAACTAATGCTACCCGATAACGAAGTGTCATTGGGGCTCTCCAGTATCTATCTCTCACCGAGCCAGATATTTCCTTTACTGTCAATAAATTGACACAATT
This sequence comes from Datisca glomerata, assembly GCA_003255025.1. Lineage (NCBI taxonomy): Eukaryota > Viridiplantae > Streptophyta > Magnoliopsida > Cucurbitales > Datiscaceae > Datisca > Datisca glomerata. The sequence continues at coordinate 1,730,246 of QANY01008662.1, forward strand.
CATGCATCATCCGATTGAGAATCATTGGGCAGTTGCTAAAAGATTATTGCCATATCTTAAAAGTACCCTATATTATGGTCTTCATTTATGACACGATCAACTTCTCAATCTTCATGCCCATTTAGATGCGGATTGGGCTGGAAATCATGATGATTATACCTTAACCACATCATATGCTATCTATCTTGGTGGGAATCCAATCCCATGGTGTTCAAAGAAGCGAAAAATAGTGGCCGGCTCATCAACTGAAGCCAAATACCGTGTTGTAGCTTCAACAGCAGTCGAGTTATCATGGATTATTTCTCTCCTCAATGAACTTGGACTACAATCATCTGACACACTAGTTATCTGCTATGATAATATTGGTGTCACTTACTTGTGTGCAAATCCTATCTTTCATTCTCGTATGAAACATGTGGCACTAGATTATCATTTTGTTCGTAATATAGTTGCTAAAGGTTCACTCAAAGTGTCTCACGTCACCACCCATGACCAGCTTGCTGACATTCTTACAAAGGCATGTCCAAAAAACAATTCTTACTCTTGCGATCCACGATTGGTATCTTGGATGGGATTAAATTCGTTCAAAATTTAATTTGTACAGTTGTAAAATTCCAGAACTTCTCAACATTCGTTAGGAGCAATGTTATTTGACCTAACTTGTGATGTATCACAAGTTTACGTGACGAAAACAGATTGGTTATAATTTTTTAAATCATCAAGAAGCACTAATCTCAATTATCATGTGGGTATTCTATATATTTGTACAATTGTTAAGCAATATGTGCAAGAAACAATTTCACCTTATTATTGTTGTTCTCTCCATTAATCAAAGTGCTATACATCTCTCCATTAATCAAAGTGCTATACACCACTGATGACATACATAACGTGATCCAATCCCACCATCTTTTTAAAAACCCCATCTTTTCATACTTTGAAGAACAAAATATCATGCAATACAATCATAAGCTTTAAACATATCTATGTTTACAGATAACTTAAATGACACATAGTAATCATTTTCTGTGAATACAATAGCACTATTATCTCACAAAGTAATGTGTTTTTTATGTTAAGTGAAGGTGAAAGTTTCAACTTAAACACTGAAATCTAATTTTCACTAGAAAACTTAATTCTAATATACCCTATACTTAAACCACGTTTTGTTGGTTTCTTTTGCTTTTAATATTTTGCAACGATAAAGAATAGTAATTTTACACATTAAATAATCGATCAAGTTTTAAGTAACTGAATGATATGATAATAATCTATATGCTATTTTGTCTTATTATTATAATGAGTATGAAAACATCAAACTATAAATGATTGATACATCATTTCATCATTTAAAACTTAATCAAATTATTTTATTATTCTAGAAATTTTCAAAAGCAAAGTTTCATCAAACACATTTTCTTATATTTCAATTTAGCTTTTTCAGAAAAAGCATATAATGAGGCTGTGTCTTAGTCCTAGTGTGGCTGATCATCCTCTCAGATCAGCTAGTGATCATCACCTTAGTAAGTTATTGTCTCACCAACTAGCTAATCAGACGCTCCTCCTCAGACAGATTCCTTCTATTGCTCCTCAGCCTACGGGGTATTAGCAGCTATTTCAAGCTGTTGTTCCCCTCCCAAGGACAGGTTCTTACCCGTCTGTCACTGGAAACAGCACATCGCGTCCGACTTGCATGTATAATAACAAAGATTAAGGAAGATCGGTAGAAAGAAGACTGAACATAACCCTATCCCTAATTTGCCCTTTAAAAACAAAATATTTCCTCAAAACACCCTCCTTTTGAAAACCAGCCTTCTCAAGCACTCTCTGAGATCCCACATTTTCAACATCAACCAACGCCTCAAGTCTCTCCAGATGTGGCCACTCACTGAAAATACATTCAGCCACCAATCGCACAGCCCTGGTAGCTATCCCTTTTCCCCAATACTTAAAACCCAACACATACCCAAGCTCACCTCTACACCTATCATTCCCAGAGAAGGAAGTTACCGAAATAGCCCCAATTGCCCTGTTGTTAATGCAAATTGCCATGAACCATGGGTGAGGCACCACCTTTTCCTTTATGTAATTTATGCAGTCTTCTTTGCTTGTGTATGGCTCCCAAGTGCAAAACCTGGTCACTTTGTGATCTGTTGCCCATACCATGAAGTCATCAACATCAGACAGATCCAACGGTCTTAGACTCACCTCTGGCTCTGAGAGTTCATCACACTGTTCTTCTCCTCCGTCTGATCTGTGTTGGTCAGAGTTTTCATCCATGGGTCTGGTTAGTGTGTTTTTCCCTTCGGTCAATGCTAGATTTTGGCTGTAGGGTTAATTGATTTATAGGACAGAGAGACGGGTGGTCTCGGTTTCTGAGAAATTGCATGGAAAATTGGAAACTGAAGAACTGGTGGTCGATTTTTGAGTACTTTCTTGGAGTGGTGAGCAAGTTTCCAATTTTGCTATGTAATAATATATTGTGTAAACGTACGTAACAATAGCCGCCTTGGTTGACTTCGTCAAACGCCTTTGATCCAAATGGTGAGAGATTATTGACGTCTTACAATCACAGTGGTCTAACCTTACCTCTGATTTTCTAGCCGTTCATTATCAATGATTTCTGTTTCCGCATCTACAATTTGGAGGATTATTGAATTGGAGTGTTCTTTTTTTCTATATAATGAAAAATCATACATTCATTCCTCTATGACTCAGTCAGTAACAGAGTATTTATTGGTTTAGTTAGGTAGTCATATTATAAAAGTACGCACATTAATAAATCAATTCACCATTTCTTGGCATTTTGGAATTTGGAAGCATTCAAGGTTTTCTTCTCCTTTTTTGAAGGACATAATATGATAGAGATTTAAAGCTCAACTTGGTTTCCTTGTTATCTCCATTGAACCTCGTCTGTAACTATATGGACTCGTCGAGAATTTCCATCCGACCGTTCAAGTTTCCAAGTTTGCTAAGCAATAATATATCGTGTAAACGTACGTAACAATAGCCGCCTTGGTTGACGTCGTCAAAGGCCTTGATCCAAATGAAGAGAGATTATTGACATGTTACAATCACGGTGATCTAAGCTTACATCTGAGAACAAGTCAAACATGTTACTGCTATATTTTACTATAACAAATTCGCGTATACAAAATTTGTCGCTCTCAATGATGACACCTGATGAGTTCGTATGCTACAGTCAAATTCATCAAACCAACGGTATTTATATACAAAGCTTCAAATTTATGCACAGTATAGTACTTATAGCCCGCATTGATCTAATTTTATTATCATATAAGACTTGCATAAGCCAACTTCGATATCAATTTCAACATGTTAAATCGAACCTAACTCAGTCATAGTCGAAACCCGCTGTCAGTGCCTGGTCCATTTCAATCAATATGATTAAATCGAATCTGACTTGGTCGCGGTTGAAACCTGGTGTCGGTGCCAAATCCGTTCAGTTCCAATATGGTTAAATCGAACCCAACTAAGTCGCGATCGAAGTCCAGTGTCAGTGCTTGATCGGTTTCAATCAATATAGTTAAATCGAACCTAACTTGGTCGCGATCGAAGTCTGATGTCGACGTCAGGTCCGTTTATTTGTATTTTTAATTAAATCAAACTCCACTCAGTTGCGATTGAAGCCCGATGTCAACGCCAGGTCTGTTTCAATCAATATGGTTTAATAAAACCTGATATGATCGCAGTTGAAACCCGATGTCAGCGTCTGGTCCGTTTCAATCATTATCTCGGTTAAATCAAACCTAAATTGAGTCAAGGTCGAAGTTTGTGTCTATCCAGATCCGTTTCCTTTCAAATATTTCTAGTTAAATCAAACCAAAACTGGGTCAAGATCAAAGTCCGTGTCTATCCATGTTCGTTTCTTTTCAAATATTTCTACTTAAATCGAACCCAAATTAAGTCGAGGTCGAAGCCTGTGTCTATCTAGATCTATTTTCTATCTAATATCTCTAGTTAAATTTTACCCGAACTGAGTCGAGATCGAAGTCTATGTTTATCGAGTTCTTTGACTCAGTTTGGGTCGAAGCCAAGGTTCGATTTAATCAGAGATATTGGAAGTCTATGTCTATCCAGATCTGTTTTCTTTCAAATATATCTCTTAAATCAAACCCAAATTGAGTCAAGATAAAAACTTGTGCCTATCCAGGTTTGTTTTCTTTTAAATATCTCTAGTTAGATCAAACATAAACTAAGTCGAGGTCGAAACCTATGTCTATCCAATTCCGTTTCTTTCAAATATCTAGTTAAATCGAACCCGAACTGAGTCAAAATCAAAGTATGTGTCTATCCAGGTCCATTTTTTTTTCAAATATCTCAGTTAAATCGAACCTGAATTGAGTCGAGGTCAAAGTCTGTGTCTATTAAGGTCCGTTTATTTTTAAATATCTAGTTAAATCAAATTTGAACTGAGTCGAGATCGAAGCCTGTGTGTATCCATGTCTGTTTTCTTTCAAATATCTCAGATAATCAAACCTGGATTGAGTAGAGGTTGAAGCATGTGTATATCCAGGTCCGTTTTCTTTCAAATATTTATGGTTAAATCGAACCTGAACTGAGTATAGGTCGAAGCATGTGTCTATCTAGGTCCATTTTTTTTCAAATATCTCTGGTTAAATATAACCCGCACTGAGTCGAGTTCGAAGCATGTGTCTATCCAAGCTCATTTTCTTTTAAATATATCGGTTAAATCAAACCCGAATTGAGACAAGGTCGAAACTTGTGTGTATGCAGGTCTATTTTCTTTCAAATATGTCTCGTTAAATCAAACATAAACTGAGTCGAGATTGAAGCCTATGTCTATCCAGGTCAGTTTCTTTCAAATATCTTGTTAAATCGAACTTGAACTGAGTCGAGGTCAAAGTTTGTGTCTATCCAGGTCTGTTTTCTTTCAAATTTTTCAGTTAAATCGAACTCGAATTGAGTCTAGGTCGAAGCATGTGTCTACCGAGGTTCATTTATTTTTATAGTTAAATCGAACCCGAACTGAGTCGAGATCGAATCTTGTGTCTATCCACGTCTGTTTTCTTTTAAATATCTCAATTAAATCGAACCCGAATTGAGTCGAGGTCGAAACTTGTATCTATCCATGTTCGATTTCTTTCAAATATCTCTAGTTAAACTAAACCTAAACTCATTCAATGTCGAAGCCTGTCTATCCAGGCTATTTCTTTTAAATATCTCAGTTAAATTGAAACCAAACTGAATTGAGGTCGAAGCATATGTCTATCCAGGTCAGTTTTCTTTCAAATATCTTTAGTTAAATCGAACTTGAACTGAGTTGAGGTCGCAGTCTGTGTCTATCCAGGTCCATTTTTTTTCAAATATCTCTAGTTAAACCGAACCATAACTGAGTCGATGTCAAAACATATGTCTATCCAGGTCCATTTTCTTTCAAATATCTCGATTAAATCAAACCCAAATTGAGTCGAGGTTTAAGCCTGTGTTTATCCAAGTCCATTTTCTTTCAAATATATCTACTTAAATCGAACCCAAAATGAGTCAAGATCAAACCATGTGTCTATCTAGGTCCATTTCTTTCCAAATACCTCTGGTTAAATCGAACTTGAATCGAGTCGAGGTTGAAACATGTGTCTATTTAGGTCCATTTCACATCTATGTAGAGCTCGAATCAGTCGAGGTTTTTATTCCCACTATCCATATAATCTTTTTTCGTACCGATTAAAATATTTACCTACACCTTTGTACACATTCTAAGTTTAGAAGCGTGAACAAAATGGGGTAGTTATAGATATCATATTTTATCAAGTCCAATACTTTGAGTATACACTCCTTTATTTGACTCATATACTAGTATAAGACTATGTGTATCATTTGAAATAGAAAAATAGTCCATGGACTAAAAATGAAAAAGAGAGTCCAATGACTAAAAAAAATAAAAAAGGAGCATAATGACTAAAATAAAAAAGTGAAGCTCTGAATTTGCCTATAAATAGATATGAGATCTTCACTTGAAAGGAGATCATTTTTAGTGAGAGAGGTTTTGAGAGAGAATGAGAGGATATCTTTTCAAAGAGAGTGTGTGTGAGAAATATGAGAGATTTTTCAAGATAGAGAGAAATAAAGTTTTCCATTTATATTCACATATTCATCTTCTCTCATTATTTTTCTTAAGGTATTTTAAATTTCCTACAAATTAGCTGACAATATATCTTGTTAATTATTCTTCATCATCTCTCATCCATACTAATATAGTATATACTCTTTGTTTCATTTTCCATATATAAGTGTTTATTCCTCTTTCTTCATTTTTTACTCTTAATTTTGAGCTTTATTTTTATGTGTCGATAATTTTCTTACAAATTTAATTATGAGGTATCTTTGTCATCAACTCAATCAATGAGGATGAGGATAAAGTTTTTGAGAGGTGTAAATGAACTCAATGTGAATCAACCATTTAATGGGTAGAGTGTACATTTTTTTGTAAAAATTCTCTATGATAATTTCTTCATTTTTTGTTTTTTTGTATTTTGCTTTTTTTATTTTGCTTGTGTTTTTCCTTTTTCTTTTCATTTTAATTTTCTCTCTTTTTTTATTGTTTGTTTTTTTTCTAATATATGTTTTTTTTATATTTTGTTCACTTCATATTTTTTACATTTATCTTCTTTTACATATTTTTCATATTCATTTTCTACTTCAAACATTTTTCTCCACTTAGCTATCCTACAACTACATGTGGTTCTAACTTTTCATCTATTTCTTTCTTTGTTTATATAATTATTTATATAGATTTCTTTACATCTTTATTTATTAACACTCTTATATTATCATATTTATAATGTGATTCATGCTTAATTCATGTATAACAATATGTGTGTGTGTGAGATTTAAATTATATTATCTTTATCATAAAATAATATGTATATGCTTGGATCACAAAATAACATGTAAATTTAAATTATATTATCTTTATCAATTTTTTACTAAATTCTTGATAACAGATTTTGAGATTTTTTGGATACCAGACTTCTCGAACTACTGTGCTGAGAAGTTATTTTTTGAATACTAAGAACAACTTCAATAATATTTTGATTTAAAAAAATACATATAAAAATAAAAAAAATAACTTTTCAAGTGCATCGCTAGTTAAATGTCATTTAGTTTGATTCAATTTATAATACAAAAACATATCTAATGAGACATTAAAAAATGAATGTCTTTAATCTTATTTTAAAATATAATTTAAATAACATTTGATTAAATTTAGTAACCATTTCAACAATGAGTGTTGTGGGGTGCTAATGCATTTCTCACACACAAATATTACTCCCAAACCAACTTTGAGTTTTTGAAGACCAAAATTTTTAGTAGTGTCAAGTACACTCTAAAATGATTGGTGACGACTCTAAATTTCTTTTTTTTTTCAAAAATAAATTTTTCAATCGCTGATACTTGTCGCATGCACGTTGCGACATTATGAGTATTCTATATATTTGTACAACTGTTAAGCAATATGTGCAAGAAACAATTTCACCTTAATTCTCTGCTTCTCTTTAGCCTAAGACCTCTCTGAGGACATATATAATCATCCGTCTCTCCATTAATCAAAGCGTTATACACTATTGATGACATGCATAATATGATACAATCACACCATCTTTTAAAAAATTCTATTTTTTCGTACTTCTAATAACAAAATACCATTCAATACAGTCATACGCTTTAGACATATCCACCTCAGATAACTTAAGTGACACAGTAGCATTTTTCGTGAATACAATAGCACTATTGGCCCGCAAAGTAATGTATTTTTTATGCTAAGTGAAGGTGAAACTTTCAACTTAAAGACTGAAAATTTAACTCTCACTAAAAAAAAACTTAATCCCAATATAACCTATACTTAAACCATGTTTTGTTGGTTTCTTTCGCTTTTAATATTTTGTTTTGCAACGATAAAAGAATATGTATATTAAATAATTTATCAAGTTTTAAGTAATTGAATGATACAATAATAATTTATATACTATTTTGTCTAATTATTATGAGTCTGAAACATCAACCTTTAATGAATGATACATCACTGATTATTTAAAACTTATCATATATTTAGTTATTCTAGAATTTTCTAAAAATAAAGTTTCATCAAACACATATTTCATATTACTTTTAATAATAAAGATTAAGGAAGATCAGTAGAAAGAAGACTGAACATAACCATATCCCTAATTTGCCCTTTCAAAACAAAATATTTCCTCAAAACACCCTCCTTTTGAAAACCAGCCTTCTCAAGCACTCTCTGAGATCCCACATTTTCAACATCAACCAACGCCTCAAGTCTCTCCAGATGTGGCCACTCACTGAAAATACATTCAGCCACCAATCGCACAGCCCTGGTAGCTATCCCTTTTCCCCAATACTTAAAACCCAACACATACCCAAGCTCACCTCTACACCTATCATTCCCAGAGAAGGAAGTTACCGAAATAGCCCCAATTGCCCTGTTGTTAATGCAAATTGCCATGAACCATGGGTGAGGCACCACCTTTTCCTTTATGTAATTTATGCAGTCTTCTTTGCTTGTGTATGGCTCCCAAGTGCAAAACCTGGTCACTTTGTGATCTGTTGCCCATACCATGAAGTCATCAACATCAGACAGATCCAACGGTCTTAGACTCACCTCTGGCTCTGAGAGTTCATCACACTGTTCTTCTCCTCCGTCTGATCTGTGTTGGTCAGAGTTTTCATCCATGGGTCTGGTTAGTGTGTTTTTCCCTTCGGTCAATGCTAGATTTTGGCTGTAGGGTTAATTGATTTATAGGACAGAGAGACGGGTGGTCTCGGTTTCTGAGAAATTGCATGGAAAATTGGAAACTGAAGAACTGGTGGTCGATTTTTGAGTACTTTCTTGGAGTGGTGAGCAAGTTTCCAATTTTGCTATGTAATAATATATTGTGTAAACGTACGTAACAATAGCCGCCTTGGTTGACTTCGTCAAACGCCTTTGATCCAAATGGTGAGAGATTATTGACGTCTTACAATCACAGTGGTCTAACCTTACCTCTGATTTTCTAGCCGTTCATTATCAATGATTTCTGTTTCCGCATCTACAATTTGGAGGATTATTGAATTGGAGTGTTCTTTTTTTCTATATAATGAAAAATCATACATTCATTCCTCTATGACTCAGTCAGTAACAGAGTATTTATTGGTTTAGTTAGGTAGTCATATTATAAAAGTACGCACATTAATAAATCAATTCACCATTTCTTGGCATTTTGGAATTTGGAAGCATTCAAGGTTTTCTTCTCCTTTTTTGAAGGACATAATATGATAGAGATTTAAAGCTCAACTTGGTTTCCTTGTTATCTCCATTGAACCTCGTCTGTAACTATATGGACTCGTCGAGAATTTCCATCCGACCGTTCAAGCTAAATGACGTTAACGACTTTCTCGAATGGGCAAGCGACGACAGGGTAACACGCTACCTAAGATGGAACACCATCAACTCTAGAGAAGAAGCCTTGACATGCCTTGAGAAGGTTGCTATACCCCACCCATGGCGACAGTCGATATGTTTGGATGACCGTTCGATCGGATACATTTCAATCAGGCAAGAATCAGAAGGTGGAGGAGGATGCAGAGCACATATTAGCTATGCTGTGGCTAGGGAGTATTGGGGACAAGGAATAGCCAGCTTGGCATTAAGGATGGCCATTCCTAGGGTTTTCAAAGAGTTACCTTATCTGGTGAGGATTCAAGCATTTGTAGAAGTTGAGAATAAAGGGTCTCAAAGAGTAGTGGAAAAGGTTGGGTTTTTGAAAGAAGGGTTGCTGAGGAAGTATGGGTTTTGCAAAGGTGAAATTAGAGATATGTTTGTTTACAGTTTCTTGTCAACAGATGAACTTGTTTGAATTCACAAGAAATGTATAATTTTATTTGTCACAAATTTGTTAAGTGATTGGATTTACAAGCTTTGGTTTATTGGTTCTTATCTTTCCTAACGAAGAGTAATATCTTCGTTATAAGCTACTGAATATGACAAAATATTTCATGAGCCATAACAATATAAATGAGTTAGCCATATAAAACAAAAGAACAATCGCTCATATTTTAAGGCATTACTTTGAAAAAATTGTCAGGAATTATATATATAGCAAGTAGGGCAAATCTTTGCGGTTGTTGTTTTTTATAGAATCACTTATTGATCTATGTATACCTTTACCCCTACAAGCTGTTAAAAAGGGAATACTTTTAGCCTATAACCACTCATTCAATGAGGTACTTTCTTCGTCTTTTCAATTTTTAACTTGAGGCTAATAAGAAATTCTTTTTGCTACTATATATATATATATATATATATATATAATAAGGATTAGGAAGCTGTGAAAAGAGCTAATTGTGATGTGTAATCCAAACACCATTACTTAGAATATAGTATTTATAAACATACATTTAAATAGTTAAAAGATAAAATATATTTAATAAATAACGCTCTTCTCTCGAATACTATAGGACCCGTTAAAATATCGACTCATAATAATTATTTACTTATTTTGACTTATGTATTACCCGCCCACCGGTTTCCCAATCTTAGTAGAAATGGTACCTCTTGTGAGAATGGAGAGTGAAAATTGATTTATGGAAATAAAAGCTTGTGGGGAAGCCTACATATTTATGCCCAAGGTAATCAATTTATTACATAGATGGTAGATATGACAAGCCTAATTCAATTATTAGTGACATTGATTTCAAAGCCAGTGATATTGCGACACGTGGATAAAATGGTGATTAATGGTAAGAGGACCTAGAAGAAAAAACCTATGTAAAGGGACATCTGAAGAGGTCCCCAAGCTTTGGGTCCTACCCACTTGCTGTTTTTTTCCTTCTTCTTTGGTTGGAGCTGTTCCACCTACTACCTTGATGCATGTATGCCTGTGACGACGAAAGAGACTGATTTTAAATGGGTGAGAGAGTTAGGCAATGCGTTTTTCATTAGATTTTGGGCTTCACTTTGGTAAATATTCACGAGAATTTTACAATAATTTGGATAGAAATATACTTAGATAACCATATGATGTGAAGATGAACTTATCCACGCCGTTAACGTAGATTATTAGCTCATGTCATGTGTTAGTAGAATTCCTTTATTTTTTAGACTACTCTTAATACGTTGTTATAAAGTCATTTATTAGCATATAGATAGAATTTATAACAACGCTCACATAAGAGTAAAAAAAAGGCTTTATTCAGATAATTCGCTCAAGGGAGAGGAGTCAACGCCACTTTAGGACAATTCACGCCTTAATTAAGGCCCCCACTATGATAACAGTTACCACGCATCCTACATCAGAAAATACTTAGATGAAGCTAAATTTTATCTCACTCAATAAAATTTTTAAGCAAGGTCCAAAATTCTTCCTCGAGGGGACAGCCCACATTTTATCCGAACCGATGACTCTTTCATGACTGAGGTCCCCTCCACGATCAAGACGATAGACATGATTCTACATATGCTCGCACTACTAAAGTCGCGTAAATGACTGAGGTCCTCTCATATCTAGGACTGTGACTACTCGAAGTGGTATTTTACCCGAAACTAGTTTCAGCAACGATTGAAGAGGGTGCGGAAGAAGAAAGAAAAAGGTATAAGCAGAGCCAGGTCTGCCTAGAAAGATAAAGGTAGAAATAGAGTTCCAAAAGGAATTGACTCCTCAGGGGGGGGGGGGGANAGGAATCCTTTAGCTACTAATCTAGCTTTGTATCTCTCTACCGAGCCATCTGCTTTATGCTTGATCTTGTAAATCTACTTGCAGCCAATGGCTTGTTTCCCTGCAAGCAATGAGACTCAGTCTTCTTCTTTTTTTCCTTCTTCCTGCATAGCATCTCTCCAGCAAGAATGATTGAAGGCTTCAGCAAATGATTCAGGTTCATGAGAAGATTGAACTGAGATGAGGTAAACTCGATGTTTTGGGGAAAACTTTTTATAAGATAAGACAAAAATCCTTCAACGGGATAAGAAAGTTGAGAGGATCGACGAACCTGAGACAGGAATCCAGAATCAGAAGTGACTGGAAGGGAAGCAACTGGGCTAGACTGCTGATCTTCTGGAGTAGTCCTAGCCTGGGAAACATAATGTAATCGCCGCCGAGAATAAAGATGTTGTGCCGGGTGACTGGAATCTTCTGAGGTCAACTGAACAGGCTGACAATCGGCAGAAGATGCTAAGCAAAGCTGCTGGCCTGAAGAGTGGGGCTAGCTCTGCTTCTCCCTTCCCACTCTCCCCGTTCTACCATCCAAAACAAGGTCGTATGGAGTATAGCCAAGTGGTAAGGCATCGGTGCGAGATCGTTTCTCTGAGCATCTTTCAGGTCATCAGATGTACACTAGAAAAGGCATTCGCCGCTTTCACAGCTGCCGGATTCGACGGAGAAGCCCTGACGACCTCCGAGTTCCTTAAACTTTCACCCTAGATCTATGAAAAATGAAGGACTTTCATGCTCACAACAACCATTAAACAAGTTTAGAACATGTATTATGATCCTTACGTGCTGTTCAGATCAGCGGAGGATCTATGATGTAGGCTCACGCACCCCCGCACTTTCTGGAGGTGGTAGTCATCCTCGTCACCCATTTTAGCTGATCGGCTTAACCTACCTAGTCCGTTTCCAGCGCCCCATGTGAGGAGTCCAATAGAGAGCTCGCTGCAGTTGCCCATGACCAGCAGAGTAAGGTCCACATGTACGCCTAGCACGCGCGGTCCATGGATTAAGTGTGTCACCCACGCCTTAGTTGTAACCCATCCACACCTGGCAGGTAGTACGTACCATGAAGCTATCTTCGGCACACTAGCATCAGTGCCTACGACTACACCCACGCGGCAATGAAAATGGGGCAATTATTTTCTTCAGCACCATTCAACATTCGAACGAGAACAACGTTTAAGGGAAGATTTATTTGTGTATTCTTTATATATTTTATTACTTCTCTGTCATTAATTTACACAATTCTCCCTGATTAATTTTCAATATTGGATGCACGTTTAATGTCAAGAGAATAAGGCAATTATTTCAATCAATATTGTACAGCATCTCAGACAAGAGAAAGTTTAAGGATTCGAATGCGGACCACAGAGCCGAGCTCTATAGTATTTTGAAAATTTTATGCTCTCTCAAAGTCGAGTCACTTTGTTGATCTCCACTAAGATTTTGAGGTACGTTATTTATTGTTCACGCTCAGTCTTACTATTCTTATAAAGGATATTTCAAGAGCATTTTAATTTAATATGACCTTAAGCCTGAGCCAAAGCGACGAGATCTTAGGACATAATATAAGTCTCAAAATCTCCAAATTATATCAACCACAACACCTCAACACGAGGCCTATAGGTTTCTTGGGCCCGCTTACTTAGGGATATGAATGTAGAAATAAAAAGTAGGTGCAAATCCCCTAGGAAAATATAAATGCAGTCAAACACTACTAAAAATCTGTATTTTCACGACGCGCGTCAAAAAACAAACACGACGGGACTATTTAAATCTGTTGTCTAAAAGTAGGCAGTGTTTTTTTATTCTCTTTTATGGCGGTGGGTCGAAACACCATTGTATTAAAAGATATAAAATGTGACGTTGTGTCGTTAACACGACGGGGTCTCAACATCTCGTCGTATTAAATCAAAGTATTCCTTGAGTTCAAACGACTGGGTTTGGAGACACTGTCCTCTGTAAACTTGTTAAAAATGACAGGACATCAATCCTCCATCAATTTCTCACCCTTCACTTATTAAAAATCTCTATTTTCAATCTCGCACCTAGCCTAGGCCTTCGTCGTCTCGCTTTAGTGTCGAATTCCCTCTCCCTTTCTCCTTCTTCCCCGTTCGCCACCCACAGCTTCACTTTTTTTACTCGATCCCTAAGTTTGTTTCATCCTTTGCCTTCTTCTGAATCTTCCCCATCCTGTTGAGCCCTAGGTGTATTAGTTCACCGCATAGTTCGCTCATGTTGTGTAAGTCTTCTTCCTCATTCACTCATTTGTCTTTCCCATTTGGTTCGATTCTTTTTTTTTCATGCCATTTGCTCTCATCATCAAGGTACGTTTTCTCCCTCTACGATTTTCTCATCGTTTCACTCGGCTACCGAAGGAGAGAGCTTGGAATTTTTAACTCGGATGGAGTACGAGTGAGGGATTAAGGGTCTACATACATGAATGCCTCTCGCTATCTTATGGTGGTTCTGTGCTTGATAGTCTTCGCGTTTGTCATTGCTGCCAAGTGAAGTTTAATGGGTACTAAAGCTCCATCGGGAGCTTCAGACCCTGAAAGCAAGCAAAAGAGTGTTGAATCCGTAATGGTTAAGCAAGAAAGGTATGGGTCTATTGAAAATGAGTGGAAATTTTCTAAAATCCCAAAAATTGACTCTCTCCAAAACCGTGCCATTACACTAATGACCCATAAGAGCATGGCTTGGCCTCTGGCGGAAGGAATTAAGATCTTGTTTTTGGGGCTTGATAACGTCGAAAAGACCACCCTGCTGCATATGCTGAAAGATGAAGTTTGTTTAATTTGTTATAATAATACTATTGTTTGTATCAGTTCGAAGACTTAAGGAAATAAAAGAGGAGATTGACTTGTTTAATTTTCTTAGGATTTCCTCGAATTTAGACATATTCATTTTGCATCACTTTCAATGTTCATACTTGGTGCCTTTTTGAATTGTTGAAGTTAATTAGAAGTTTGTGGGTTTTGTGTGTGTTTTTATATTATAGAGGCTTGTGCAGAACCAACCGACGCAGTACTTAACCTCTGAGGAACTAAGTATTGGAAAGATTAAGTTGAAGGCCTTTGATTTTGTGGGCATCAGATCACTCGTAGAGTCTGAAAGGACTATCACGCCAAGGTACTTTCCTTGTTTCTACCACTTAGTCCAATTCCTCAGCCCCTTAACTTGAAGCTGGGTTCTTGATTCATATTCTTTAACTTGTTTGAAGGATATTCATTTTAGTCATTTCTATCATCTAGTAAATTCTATTGATTGACTTTGAGTCTTAAATTCATTCACTTCTCAAAACTGCTAGATATTAAGATTGATGTGGCTGAAAAACTAATTTTAGGCTATTATTTCACTAGTGTCTATTTATATTTTTTTAAGCATTTTGGAGAAGTGAAATTGTAGTCCAGCTATTTTACATGTTAGATTCATTTTAGTTTATAGTCATTTCAGTTCCTAATTCTCATATGCTTCATTGTGTTGCTTTAGATATGTGACATGGTACATTTTGAAGGCTTTTTTCTCCTACATTACTTCACTTCTAATGGTTCTGCATTAGATATTTCTTCTGTTAAAGGGAAATGTATGCTCTATTTATTTGCTCTTTTGTAATTCATTATTTATGTTGCTTTGCAGAGATCTATTTGAGCGGATAGAGCTGCAATCATTAGAGTTCTGTCATTCTTCCTCAATCCCTTTCATGATTTATCTCTATTTATATTGTGAAGTCTTCTATGGAGAGTTAAACATCCAAGTCATTTTGAGTTTCTTCTTCTTGGACTCCTCACTCTATAAATTTTAGTTATAAGACTTTATTTTGCTTATTATTAGGATCAGAAGCGCTCAAGGTGAGGGAATGATTAGTGAACTAAGATTCTTAGCTTATTCTGTGTCTATTATATAATGATTACTCTCTTTGAGCTTTTCAACTTTATTATTCTCTAGTTGTTGCTCCTGTATCCCGAGCACATGGCTCAATTTGAGAATGACATAGGAGAATGAAACATGGCTTCCTTGATCTTGATCTTAATGAAAATGTGCCATATGATTTTGAAGGCTAGGAAAAAGAGGGTTGATCATGAGAGGTTGATGTACGAGTACAACAAGAAGCAAATGACTATACTATATATAATTTTTATACAGGTAGTTTCATAATCTAATATATGTAAACGATTATGCTTACAAGCTGTTGTATATGTTGGATAGGATAACACAGTGAATGGTGTTGATGAGGAATCTGAAGGGTCAAATTTTTAAGTCAATGATAAAGATGATGAGGATAGTGGGGAAGTAATACTACTAAAACATACATGGGTACTCTGTCTGTGTTTGTTTGAATGTGTGCACTTGCATTTTCAATGATGTGTGTGCATTGACCTACATATTTTCAGCAAGTTAATGAAATTCCCCAAGTATGTAGTCTGATTAAAACATAAATTCATTTAGAAGTCAAGTATGTAGTCCGGAAAATATGTTGTTTTCTTGGTAAATTACTTCATACTTGTTTAATTAACTTGATAATTGTCATTTTTATATGATCTTCTGCATGCTCTTCATTAAGGAAGATAAAGCCCATATAGATTTGCATTTTCAGTAGCAAAGATAACATGGTTCTAAATGAAGATAAAACCTAACGACTAACAACCTCGCTAAAGAATTGCTCATTTCATTACTTCAAGGACAATGATTATGTAAAGTACATGTCAATTGCTAGAATTTGTATTAGTTTTTTTAAATGTATATATGTAGAATTTATTTGTCCTAAATTTTTGAAATGGGAATCTGAAGAATTTTGAAGCTTGTAGATGTTGAGTGATATGGGTTTCTAAGTGGATGGCTAGGAATATAGATTTTTGAAATTTGTGATTTTTAAGCCAATATATCGTTTACGGTTAATTGATACACTGTAGTAGGAAATATATCTTTTATGACGGTTATTCAAAGCACCGTCGTAAAAAATGTAACTTTTGAGATGATGGTATCATTGGTTACGATGGTCTTGTGATACACCGTCGTCGAAAATACTTGTTTGGCGACAGTTGACTAATATTTAATGAAGGTTATTTGATATATTGTTGTCAAAAATATATCTTTGACGATAGTTATCTCATTATTGACGACGATGTGTATATCAACCCTCGTTAAACATTAAATATATTTTACGATGCATTTTTATATGACGGGTGCTTACTAGTCGTCAATTATTCTCCACGACGGGGATTCCCCATCACGAAAAATGACTTTTGTAGTAGTGAAAGTAGCAAACATGCTCCCATGAGAGAGTAAACATAATTATTAAGACTCAAGATGTCACGGATTACGCAGAAACTTTGACACGAGATATTAGGATAAAAGAACCTAAAAGACATTTGGGAACCTGCAACTTCAAGATGGCCAAGGGTATAAAGAACTGAGATGGTTGTTGAAATATACTCGAGTACAAAAGATGCTCATATGAAAGACCTCGATAAAGGCCACGACCACCGAAACTTCCTAGTCACTACATAGGGAATAAAGACCATGGTAGTATTTCGTGGTGCTCGCGTCACAATATGCTCGGATGAAAGACCTCGATAAAGGCCACAATCGTCGAGGCTTCCTACTCACCTAAGATGATTGGGAGAAAAAAAGCCTTCATAGGGCAAAAGGAGCGCGATAGTATTTCGTGGTGCCCGAGCACACAAGATGCTCAGATGAAAGACCCGGATAAAGGCCACGGCCTCTAAGGCTTCCTACTCACCTAAGATGATTAAGAGAAAAGACCCTACACATGGTAAAAGGACCATGGTAGTATTTTGGTGTCCAAGTACATAACATGCTCTGATGAAAGACCCGGATAAAGGCCACGGCCTCTGAGGCTTCCTACTCACCTAAGATGATTAAGAGAAAAGACCCTACACATGGTAAAAGGACCATGGTAGTATTTTTGGTGTCCAAGTACATAACATGCTCTGATGAAAGACCTCGATAAAGGTCACGACCTTCGAGGCCACCTACTCACCTAATATTACTAGGAGAAAAGACCCTGCATTGTTAGATCGGGATTTAGATTTTGAAGAAAATTAATGAACCATGACTAATTCATGGGTGGAATATAAAAAATTTTCATGCAAATATTTAATCGAATTAAACACAAAACCAACCAATGAACACGCATTATTGTATTTATGTATTATGAAGATATAGAAATAATTTATACATTTTCATTTAATGGAAAATTCTGATTTGGCAGAATCCAATTCTTTATCTCGCGTTCTTCGTTCTAGAGATTTGTGGAGCTATCAATTGATCATTACACCGTCAACCGCTCGTTAGAGTCAGAAGTAAATCTCTCATGGATTTACGTAAGAATTGAATGTGGGATCTCAAAATAACTATGGAAGAGAAAACAAAATTGTTCTCTTCCCTATATGATTTTTGCGGCAATAGTAAGGGAGAGGGAGTGAGAAAATTTTTATTTCTCTAATTTAACACACTAAGCATAGGTTAGGTTAAGAGATGCAATTCTTATGCAATCTCTTATATATTAATAATGGAATTTACTCATATACCGTTATATGATAAAAACCAAAAATCACATTATCCTTGCACTGTGATGTGTATTTTTTTCATCTCTCCTAGATCCAAAATTGTGTCCAAATCTATCAGTCCAAATGATTAATTAAATTGATCTTTCTATTAATTAAATAATTTTTTTATTTACTAATTATCCAATTATTAGAAATGACAAAATAATTAATTTGAACATTAATTTTTCACTTCACTAATACAGTAACGACACCCATCTCATATGGGTTCGGGAAGTGTAACTTGGTCCAAAACTCATTTTTGGCCCAACTGTAGTTGTTTCTCATTCATGTTCTTACTAGCTACTCTTGAGGCTGAATGAACCCACATGAATAAAGCTATGAGATCTAAATACCTAAAAAATTTATCTCCATAAATTCCTGGCCTATTTAATCCTAGCATCGTACGAGTTCACTATAGGTCTGATGCCGATAAACTCTTGATTCATGCGTGCAATATTTTCTGTTGCTACAAATAAACATTTATATCTCATAGTCCACAGAAGATTTAATGATGTTACCCTTCATGAATATATATTTCAAGAGTGGGATGTAAAATTATCATTTTATCCCTTAAGTTATTATTTCTTTAACTCATTTATTGACTATGAATACGAAAGATATATCAATGAAGTGTCTCATACACATCACCGTGTCTTATTCAATGACTCATGTCATTGAGTACCAGCCCGATTTATTTATTCACACACTCATCAACAAATCATAAGGTGATATTGTTACTTTTACAATCTTATCACGAATTTCATATATGTGAATCACACAACTCCAACATAGTTGAACCACAGTCCCAACAACTGAGGTATTGTCCGGCAATTTGAACTCAGTCATTTGGCATTCAAAGATCGCAGGTAACTAAGTCAATTTTTATATTCCCCTCAGGATTAAGGTAATTATGAAAATACCATTAAGATGTAACAATTAGATTTCAAACTAGATAAATGGCTTTGCTCTAAACTTAATGGTTACTAGTATATTCAACATGTTTCATAACATGTATAGGTCAACCGTTAGAGTCTCCACTCTCATGCCCCGTGACCGGCTTCCTTTGGTTCAACATAACAGACATAATTGGATTCAATTGCCTAGTCGATCCTAAGACTGTGAATAACATTCTGAACTATTTCAGAAGAGTTTGTCTAAAAGACCACTTGGTCTTTACTCTTCTTACGTTGATAATAGTTACAAGGGCTTAAGAAAATTACAAACACACTTTAATTAAATGAAACTTTCAATTTATTCATAAAATTCAGTAATACATAAATGTCAAAGAAATAACTATTTACTCATAAATAGTTATTACACGCTACTTATGGATATAATTTCAACAATCATAAGAAAAAAGGACCACAGTAGTATTTCGTGGCGCCCAAGTACACAAGATGCTCCGATGAAAGACGTCGATGAAGCCCACGGGCGTCGAGGCCTCCTACTCACCTAAGACGACTAGGAGAAAGGACCAAACATAGGGAAAAAGGACCACAGTAGTATTTCATGGTGCCCGGGGTACATAAGACGCTCGGATGAAAGACCTCGCTAAAAGCCATGGCCGTCAAGGCCTCCTACTCACCTAAGATGACTAGGAGAAAAGACAATGCATAGGACGAAAGGACCACATTAGTATTTCGTGGCACCCGAGTAAGCAATATGTTGGGATGAAAGACATCGCTAAAGGTCACGACCGACGAGGCCTCCTACTCGCCTAAGATGAGTAGGAGAAAACTGTTGGAATTATGTTCATTAAGTTGGGTGTAATAACTTTTTATGAGAAAATAATTATTTATTGATATTTACGTATTTCTTAATTTTATGAATAAATTGAAAGTTTCCTTTAATTAAAGTATGTTTGTAATTTACTTAAGTCAGGAAACTATTAATAAAGTAAGAAGAGTAAAGATCGAGTGGACTTCCAGACAATATCTTCCAATATAGTTCAGAATCTTATTCGCAGTCTTAGTATCGACTGGGCAATCGAATCAAATTATGACTGTTAGGTTGAACTAAATAATGCTGGTCTCGGGACATGAGAATGAAGACTCTAACGGTTGTCCCAGACATGTTATGGAACATGTTGAATAGACTATTAACCAATTAGTTTAGAGCAAAGTCGTTTATCTAGCTCTAAATCTAATTGTTACACATTAATGATATTTTCATAATTACCTTACTCACGAGGTGAATATGAAACTTGACTTAGTTACTTATGATCTTTGATATTCCAAAAGAGTGAGTTTGAATTGTCGGACATTATCTTGGCTGTTGGGACCGTTATTCAATTATGTTGGAGTTTCGTGATTCACAGATATAAAATTTGTGATAAGATTGCAAAAACATTAATATCACCTTATACTTTATTGATAAGTGTGTGAATAAATAAACCAGGATAAGTACTCGATGACATGAGTAATTGAATAAGACATTGTGATATGTATGAGACACTTCACTGATATGTCTTTCTTATTCACAGTCAATAAAAAAGTTAAGAAAATAATAATGAGACAGGTAAATTAGTAATTTTATATCTCGCTCTTGTTACTGATATTCACGAAGGGTAATATCGCTAAATATTATGTGGACTGTGAAATTCAACTATTTATTTGCACCAACACAAAATGTAATGTGCATGAATCAAGAGTTCTATTGGTATTAGACTTATAATAGAGTCGTACAATTTCATGATTAATAGGTAAGGAATTTATGGAGATAAATTAGTCGGTAATTTGAATCTCATAGCTTTATTCATGTGGATCTATTCGGTCTCATGAGTAACTCATAAGGACATGAATGAGAAATAACAACAGTTGGACCATGTTACAATTCCCGACCCCATATGAGATGGGTGTCACCACTAAATTAGCGAAGAGAAATATTAGTGTTCAAACTAAACACTTTTTAATGTTTTAGTTATTGAATAATTAGTAAATAAAGATAAACTAAATTCATCAATCTGGATTAGTGAATCTGAACACAATTTTGATTCTAGGAGAGATGTAAAAATTATACATCGCAGTGCAAGGAGAGGGGAAATTTTGGCTTTATCATATAAGGGATTTGATCATTATCCCTATTGCCAACGCTATCTCTAAGTGTGTTAATCAGAGCAGAAAAAAGTTTCTCTCTTCCTCCATGCACAGTTGTCGCCGATTTTGACAATAGGAAGAAAAAATTTGTTTTCTCTTTCAATCGTTATTTTGAGAGCCCACACTCAATGCCTAAAAAATATTTTGAGAGATTAACTACTGAATCTAACGAGTGGTTGTCAGTGTAAGGATCAATTGATAGCTCTACGAATCTCAATAACGAAGAACGCGAGATAGAGAATTGGATCCCGTCAAATCTGATTTTCTCCACTAATTGAAAATGTATAAATTATTTCAATCTTTTCTCGATACATTTATATGATTATGCATGTTCATTGATTAGTTTTTGTTTAATTAGATAAAACATTTGTATGGATTTTTTTTATATTTCACCCATGAACTAGTCATGGTTCATTAATTTTTCTTCAAAATCTAAATCTTGATCCAACAATTGGTATCAGAGCCTATGATTTTTGAATATGCATATTCTGAATCTAAACGTATATATGGATGAATATGATGATATTGGCATATAATTTTGGATGGTAGATTCAAAACATGTTTGAATGTGTTTTATGAATGGATCTCAATCGATTGACTCTAGATGTTACTTTTCAATTTTGGAATTGATGTATGCCGAAATTGTGGCACATGAGTTTATGTAATTTAATTTTTCAACAGTTGTATCGTAAAATTTCACGTAAATCCATCGTGAACTTGTTCCGATTGAATCGTCGCATGAATTTTGAGAAGTTGTATGCACCCCGAGGTCCGCCATCCGCTCCATCGCGAGCCGCATCATCCACCGCTGCATTGTCTGACGTTCGCCGTCACCGCGCTGTCCTTGTTTGCCTCCGATGGTGAGGGCCGGTGGGGGCGGGACTGTCCCGCGGCCAACGCCAGCGGCACCATTGTGATTACCAGGGTATGAGGCTCAGATGCCCTGATACTGTGTTGCCATATCTCTGTGATGCTTCGCGAAATTTCTAATCCTATTTTTCATCTTTTAAATTTTGAAATTTAGAAAAATAGCTATCAATTTTAATTTTTTGAAAATTAATGTTTAATCAAATAGATTGAGTGTGACCCAAGTTTGATAAGTCATTAATTTTTTCTGCTTTTGACTAGTGGGATTATTTAATTAGGAAAATAGTTTTCCTTAATTAAAATAGTTTTGATCAAAGATTGAAGATTATAAAGAGATAATTACATATGCCATGAAGACTGACATTTAAATTATTATAATTTAATTATTATTCTTTTTACGGGTTGTAATTGAAAATGAGTCATAGAGAGGTTAATGCCATGAAGACTAACATTTCAATTATTATAATTTAATTATTATTCTTTTTACGGGTTGTAATTGAAAATGAGCCATAGAGAGGTTAATTTTGAATGTATGATATATATATATTTAATCTCACAGCCTCATATAATATGCCATATAAAAATATGGATATGCCAATATCAAATGACCATGTAGTATGTACATGGAGACCACTGTTGTATGATGTTGAACATCACTGAAATGTTCGGGGATCAGGGTCGTCAAGCCAAACAGGCTAATGTGCGAAACTTCATGAGCTATCGGATGAAACACGAAACTCCTGTCAGAGTAGATATGATGCTGATCATTAGTTTCCTGAATGAGATAGAGATCATGAGAGCTAAGATGTATGGAAAGACTCAAGTTGATATGATCCTTGAGACCTTGCCAAACACTTTTGAGAACTTCAAACGTAATTATTCGATGAATAAGTTGAGGTATTCTCTTACATAACATATGAAGGAGTTGCAGGCTGCTGAGACCCTATTTCTAAAGGACAAGAGGAAGATGTTCCGCTGATTTGATGTTGAACATCACGGAAATGTTCGGGAATCAGGGTCCTTAAGCCAAACGGAGTACTATGCAAAACTTCATGAACTGCCGGATGAAACCTAGAACTCATGTGAAAGAACATATGATGATGGTCATTAGTTATTCGAATGAGATGGAGATCATGGGAGTTGAGGTAGATGGCGAGGCTCAAATTGATATGATCCTTAAGACCCTGTCAAACACTTTTGAGAACTTCAAATGTAATTATTCGATGAATAAGTTGAGGTACTCTCTTCCGAAACTTATGAAGGAGTTGCAAGCTGTTGGGATGCTATTTCTGAAGGACATGAGAAATAATGGAGAGGTAAACTTTACTGAAAGTAAGCCTTCAACTTCTGGCGCCAAAAATAAACACAAGAGTGGTTCGAAGAAAGCTAACAAGTTGTACACGAAAGCTACGAAAGGCAATGGCCCTGCAAAAGTGGACAAGTCAAAAGACAAGTGTCATCATTGCAGAGTCACTGGTCATTGAAAACGCATCTGCCTAGATTATCTCAAGGAGTTGAAATCTAAAAGTACATTACTTGTTACTGAAGCCTATTATGTGGCTGACTAAACTTTTTCATGGATTGTAGACTCTGCAGCCACTAACCATATTTGTTGTTCCATGTAGGGGTTCAGCAAAAGTAGAAGGCTTAACAAGGGTGAGTTCAGTGTTTGTTGGGGAAATGGAGCACTAGTATCGACGGTATCAGTTGGAACTATTAAATTCTTATTTGAGAACAATTATTTGATTTTACGTGATGTTATTATATCCCGATTTTGGGGAAAATCTCATTTCAGTAGTTAATTTAATTGAGCAAGGATTTTCTTTGGATTTTATTGATAATGATATTGATATTTTTAGAAATGAATGCTTAATTACTATAGCACGTATGGTATACAACTTATTCACCACTCACAAGTCAATCCTGCATAGAAAGTAAAATGACCAAGAGACATTTTTTCTGCAAAGGGTGAAAGAGCCACTTAATGCCTCGAACTCGTACATAGTGATGTATGTGGGCCATTGAATATCCAAGGAAGATGAGGTTATAAATATTTTGTAACCTTCACGGATGATTACTCACGTTTTGGACATGTTTATCTAAAACGCAAAAAATATGAAACCTTTGAAAAGTTCAAAGAGTACAAGGATATGGTTGAGGAGCAATTAGTGAAGTAAATCAAAACGCTACGATCTGATCGTGGTGGAGGGTACTTTCTAGGAGAGTTCGAAGACTTTCTTAAGGAAGAATGTATTCTTTCTCAGCTTACAACACCTGGCACCCCTGAACAAAATGACGTGTTAGATTGAAGGAATGGAACTCTATTGGATATGGTTAGATCAATGATGAGTTACTCATCCCTCCCAGGTTCATTTTGGGGATATGTCTTGGAAATAGCGTCACATATTCTAAACCAAATTCTATCAATGACGGTGCCTAGTACACCATGGGGATGCGCGACACACGTACTGAGATCAAAGACTGCAAGTTGGTCCGTGGATCAGAATTATGCATGTTTGTGACTTGACAAGAGAATGAAGGGATACGTCTTTTATAGTCCAACTGACAAGAAAAAATTTATGAGCACGAAATGCGCATTTTCTTGAAGAGGACTAAATATGAAGTGTGAAGTCGAGAAGCACACTTGTGCTAGAGGAATTATTGAGTGGGAGGACACTGACTCCCCATCAGGACAAGTTCTCGGTTCAATAATGGATGAACCACAAAAGAGGTGGAGCCTATGGAGCATCGACGTCGCGGGAGGGTTATGAGACAACCTGACAGGTACATGTCTTATAGAGATGCGTCGACGACAGTCTCAGATAAGGATCATGATGACCATGTTTCCTACTAACAGGCTATGGCTAGTCTTGAAGCAAACTTATGACAAAACGCCATGAACATCGAGATGCAATTCATGTACTCGAATAGAGTATGAAAGCTTGTACATCCTCTTAAAGGGGTAAACCCTGTAGGGTGTAAATAGATTTATATGAAGAAGAGAGGTCCAGATGGGAATGTAGAGACATTCAAAGCTTGGTTTATAGCCAAGGGCTACACCTAAAAGGAAGGTATTGTCTATGAGATCGCAAGTGACCATGCATAAATCCATCTGAATACTCATGTCCATTGTCACTGCCCTCGATTATAAAATCTGACAGACGGACGTCAAGACTACTTTTCTGAATGATAATCTTGATAAGCGCATTTATATGACTCAACGAGAAGGGTTCATGAAGAATGGCCAAGAGGGCAAGGTTTACGAGTTGCTGAAGTCCATTTATGGACTTAAGCAAGCATCTCGTTCGTGGAATATCAGATTTGACGAAATTATTATGAACTTTGGTTTTGAGCAGTTAGTAGATAAATCCTATGTATATGCTGATACATAAAGGGAATGTGGTTTTTTTGGTTTTGTACATGGACGATATTCTACTCATTGGGGATGATGTAGGAAAATTGTCCGATGTTAAGATTTGGATTGCAAAATAATTTGCTATGAAGGATCTTCGAGAAGATGCATTTGTCCTACATATTCAGATCTTTTAGAATCGAAAGAACAGACAATTGACACAGTCTCAAGCATCGTATATTGATAAGGTGATGGGTCGCTTCAGTATGCAAGACTCCAAGAAAGATATCTTCTCTTTAGGCATGGAGTCAGCCTCTCCAAGGAGCAGTCTCCCAAGACTCCTCAAGAAGAGGAAGACGTGAGAAAGATTCCATATACCTCAGCCGTAAGAAGTCTCATGTATGCAATGCTTTGCACTAGACCAGATATTTGCTACGCAGTAGGCGTGGTGAGTCATTTTCAATCTAATCATGGACTCACGCATTGGAATGATGCTAAGTATATCCTTAAGTATCTTAGAAGAACGAAGAACTACATGCTTGTGAATTTACGTACTAACCTGAATATGACGGGTTACACCGACTTTGATTTCTAAACAGACAAGGATCCAGAAGGTCCGCATCAGGATCGGTGTTCATCTTAAATGGTGGAGTAGTGGTATGGAGAAGTATTAAGAAATCATGCATTGTTGATTCTACCATGGAAGTTGAGTATGTGGCGGCTTGTGAAGCTACAATGAAGGCCGTCTGGCTTAAAAAGTTTCTAAAGACTCTGGAAGTCATTCCAGATGCTGACAAATCTACGACACTTTATTGTGATAACAGTGGGGCTGTAACAAACTTGAAGGAACCGAGAATCCTCAAAAGATCATATAGAGAAGAAGTACCACCTCATTAGAGAGATAGTTCAGCGGGGAGATGTTCATGTAACACACACATCGACGGTCAACAACCTGGGAAATCCATCACTAAGACTTTAAGCATTAAAGCCTTTGATGATCATTTGGAGGGCATGGGGATATGAGATTGTACACTCGTACTTTGATCCAAGTGGGAGGTTGTTAAAATCATGTCCATAAAGTAGGGTGTAATAACTTTTTATGAGTAAACAGTTATTTATTGACATTTATATATTATTGAATTTTATGAATAAATTGAAAGTTTACTTTAATTAAAGTGTGTTTATAATTTACTTAGGTCCTGGAACTATTATAAACGTAAGGAGAGTAAAGACCGAGCGGTCTTCCAGATAAACTCTTCTGGAATGTTCATAATATTATTCATAGTCTTAGGATTTGACTGGGCAACCGAATCCAATTATAACTATTAGGTTGAACCAAAGGTTGCAGGTCTTAGGGCATTGGTTTAGAGACTCTAGCGGTTGACATAGATATGTTATGGAACATGTTTAATAGACCAGTAGCCAATTAGTTTAGAGTAAAGTCGTTTATCTTGCTCTAGATCTAATTATTACAACTAAGGGTATTTATGTAATTATCTTCATCCTGAAGTGAATGTGAAACTTGACTTAGTTACTTGGGATCTTTGATATGCCAAAGGAGTGAGTTCGAATTTCTGAACAATACCTTGACTGTTGGGACCGTGATTCAACTATGTTGGAGTTGCGTGATTCACAGATATGGAATTCGTGGTAAGATTGCAAAAATAACAATATCACATTATATTTTATTGATGAGTGTGAATAAATAAATCGAGACTGATACTCGATAAAATGAGTCATTGAATAAGACATGGTGATTTGTATGAGACACTTCACTGATATGTCTTTCTTATTCACAGTCAATGAAAGAATTGTGCAAATAATAACTAGATGGGTAAATCGATAGTTTTACATCTCACTCTTGTTTCTAATATTCACGAAGGGTAATGTTGTTAAATATTCTATAAATTGTGAAATATAAATTTTTATCACCAACGAAAAATATAGCGCGCATGAATTGAGAGTTTATCGGCATCAGACCTATAGTGGAGTCGTATGATGTCGGGATTAAATATGTCAGGAATTTATGAAAATAAATTAGCCAGGTATTTGAATCTCATAGTTTTATTCATGTGAGCTCATTCAGCCTCAGGAGTAACTAATAAGGACAAGAATGAGAAGTAACGACAATTAGACCAAAAATGTGTTTCGGATCAAGGTACACTTCATGAACCTTATATGAGATGAGTGTCATTACTAAATTAGTAGAGAGAAAAATTAATTATTTTATTATTTTCTAATTATTGGATAATTAGTAAATAAAAAATTTTAATTAATTAATTGATAGAGATCAATTTAATTCATCAATTTGGACTAATGAATCTGAACACAGTTTTAGCTCTTGGAGAGATGTAAAAATCGTACATCATAGTCTAAGTAGAGGGAAAATTTTGGCTTTATCATATAAGTGATTGCATCATTATCCCTATTGCCAACGCTATCTCTAAGTGTGCTAATCAGAGCAGAAAAATGTTTTTCTCCTCCTCCCTACATAATTGCCGCCGATTTTGACAGTAGGAAGAGAAAATGTTGGTTTTCTCTTGCAAGTGTTGTTTTGAGAGTCCACACTCAATTCCTGTGAAAAGGCTTGCGAGATTTATTGATGACTCTAATAAGTGATTGTCGATGTAAGGATCAATTAATAGTTCTGCGAATCTCAAGAACGAAGAATGCAAGATTGAGAATTGGATCCCGTCAAATCAGAATTTCTCTATTAATAGAAAAAAGTATAAATTGTTTCAATATTTTCTCGATATGTTTATATGATTATACATGTTCATTAATTGGTTTTGTGTTGGATTATACGTTTATATGGAAGAAATTTTGATATGTCGCCTATGAATGAGTCATGTTTCATTATTTCTTCTCCAAAATATAAAACCCGAACCAATAAAAAGACCCTACATAGGGAAAAATGACCACGATATTATTTCATAGCGCCTGAAGTCACACAGATGACCGGTACCCGAAGTGACGCAGATTACTATGATCGTTACTTTGATGACTGTGGTACCCAAAGTCATGCAGATGACTATAATACCTAATGCCTCCCAAATGACAATGGGATAGAAGTCACACAGATGACTATGGCCATCACCCAGACGACTATAACACCCGACGCCACCCAGATGACTATGAAATCTAAAGTCACATAGATGACTATGGTACCTGAAGTCAAGCAGATGACTATAACAGACGATGTTACCTAGATGACTGTGAGACCCGAAGTCACACAGATGACCATGATACTTGAAGTCACACAGATGACTATAGGACTCGAAGGACACAAATGACTTTAATACCCTAAATCACACAGATGTCTAAGGTACCCAAAGTTAAATATATGATTATAACACTCGATGTCACGATGACTATCGGACCTGAAGTCACACAGATGACCATGATACCCGAAGTCACAGATGACTATGGGACTTGAAGTTACGCATATGACTATGATACCCTAAATCACACTGATGGCTAAGGTCTCAAAGTTACCCAGATGATTACGGTACCCGAAGTCACACAGATTGTTAAGGTACCCGAAGTTACCCAGATAACTATAGTACCTAGAATCACAATTATGACAACGACACATGAAGTGACGCTGATGACTATGGCACCGAATCTCGCAAGCCTCACAGGATCTTAGTACTCTACTCGAGATGGCTTCAAAGAACCTCGGCATCGAGGATTCATCAAATGCTATTTGAACAAATAAGGAAAAAAAGGCTCCAAAATGTCCCACTAGAAAGTGAGAGCGTTGACGACTTATGTGCGTAGACAAGTCAACACACAAAGATGCAACAATGAGCCCAACAGAGTAAACATTACATTTCAAATTAATAACGTCAAACAACAAGACATAATACAAAGCCTCTATTCGATGTGATTCATTCGGTTCATACCCTGAAGGCATAGAAGCTAAAGATCTTTAGTAACTCTTAAATATTGCCAAACTCAAGACGTGAGGATGAGGGCATCACCCAATAGATACCCAAAAATCCTTCGTTCTCTAAGAGAAAAGCCGCTCGATATTTGTTAAGGTTAGATCAAAGACCCCCGTCATTCAAATTTATGCTACAAAGTCGGTATAAAATTCAGACAAAACAACAGACAACTAGAACACTCTAATCACTACGTGACTCGGATAAACTAAAAACTCATATATTAAGTCACGAGATAGAGTCAACAGCCAAAGCATATAAACCTTCGGTTCTCAGCTAAGAATTAGTTTTCTAAGAATGTGGCTATGGATGGCAAAAAGAACCCTCGGCATGCACACCATTGATTGTGATGACTCAATCATCCGTTATGAGACTTGAGATGCCAAATAATGTACTGGTTACATGATCAAGCATGGATCAATAAAAGAATGCAATGCAAGATTTTGAAAAAAAAAATCTTATTTATGAGAAGACCATATAATGTCATGGCCTCAAGTCAACCTCATAGTACAGTAATCCCAACAGGACTAGTCATTTAATCACCTACACTAGATCAAACGAATTTCAATCCTAGCCATAAGTCCTCACGATGCTTTCAGACTAAGGTGTAAAGATTTAGTTGTGATGACTACCGATCCAACTCAAGCCGTCTAACCGCCAAATTAAAAGCATAAGGACTCAATCCTGATGACTACTCGAATCAACTCGTGTAAACCTAAACCACATAGCTTCAGGTCCCAACACGATCACATGCATCGTTACATGAAGAAGTCCAATATTAATCAAGATAACAATCCTTTTACTAAGAGTAAATTGACAAATATGAGGAAAGCCCGCCTCAGACATAGATGCTCTGAGACGCTATCATGAACCAACATCAAATACTTAGATATCAGGGCACAAACTTCACTGCTTGGTGACCCCAATACCATGGTATATGCTTGACATATGATTAAATGCACAAATAGAGTCTTGGATAAAAACTCACGGCTCCCACCATAACATACTTTCCGACTTTAATGCTATGTTCTAGACTCAAGAAGTGGGGCAAACTGTAAGGGAGAAAAAATGTTCGGGCTAAGGCCCACTCAATAATATTTTCAGGCAAGGCCCAATACTCCTACCATCTGGGAAGGCCCACATTAAGTACAGACCAAGGACTTTTCCATGATTGAGGTCGCCATGATGACTGAGATCCTCTCCACGAGTACGGCCATGGACATGACCCCAGCTATGCTCACATTATTAAGGTCACATGGCTGACCAAGTTTCTCTTATGCCTAGGGTCGCGGCTACTCAAAATACCCTATGTCATTTCTACGATGCAACAAAAATATGATAATCAATCATACAAGAAAATGATAGGAACAAAACACCTCTATAAGATAATCTGAATGGTTGTTAAATAAGATAAAATGATAAGAAAAATCCCAAGATTTGGAGAATCTTCTTAATAAATATCTTCATTCCTTAAAAGAATAAAGATGAAGATACATTAAACCGGGACGATTGACCGATAAAGAATTATTATAAATATATGATGACCTTCATTTAAACAGTAAGCAATTCTCCTTACTGCATTATACTATAAGTACTCCCATAACTTGATCATCGGAATGTAATAGGTGGGGTATCACCACGATGCCCTATCTATTACTTTTACGGTCGTTCTTGATTTTATAGATTTCTAGATGAATCATCAGGCGATGTTTGACAATCTCAACAATAGATGCTGGCAAATTTTTCTCATCAACAAAACTAATCCAAAGATTGTGACATTTAGCACTGAATTATTGTTGCAGTACTCCCCATAGAGAAAGTGTTATTTTTGCATTTTCGCAAGGATATTTTTGCATTTTTGCAAGGATATTTTTGGCTGATTTTAACGATATACACGTTTAGACATTGAGGTCTCATTACTCTCAATGACATATACCAAATTAAATACGAAGTTTTCACCCATCTATCACACATCATATGTTGATATCATCAGTATTGTCATTAACTAAGCAAAAACTTCTTTTACAGCATATAACTCGCATGAGGCTCACACAAAAATGAACAAAAGAAAAGATATAAGGAGGGAGTGAGAACGTGTCTATCCTTCTCCCGATAATATAT
This sequence comes from Datisca glomerata, assembly GCA_003255025.1. NCBI lineage: Eukaryota > Viridiplantae > Streptophyta > Magnoliopsida > Cucurbitales > Datiscaceae > Datisca > Datisca glomerata. Next base: position 1,761,941 of record QANY01008662.1, read on the forward strand.
ATAATGTCTAGTATTGTAGCATTATAAACATCTATCACATAAGGAGAAAAAAATTTCTAGCGTATTTTTGGAATATCAAATTATTGTGAAATTTAAATGAAGTGATCAAAGACTGAATCAGCTTGAAATGCTTCTGTTGCTCTTGTATTAAATCACCATTTATGTACAATGAGTGCATAGACAGACTTTCTTTGTATTGGGTTTCTAACGGACTTTGTACCAAAATATGATGACCCGAAACTAATCACTTGAAATTGTTGTCAATAATTAAGTGGTGTCTACTCCCATGGTCTCATCATATCTTTCAATGGAGCTCATTTCAACATTAGCACACATCATCATTATCATCATAAAATATTAGTCAACATCTATGCTGACATGGATTCAAGCAAATGGGAGTCAATGTAGACCCATTATCATGCCCCACCTACAAAATTATTATGACGATACCATTGGCTATATGGGGCTTTACCACTCACTTGAAAGGACACCCCGTTTCTGTCAACAAAAGGTAAATTATAGAAAACTCCATCCATTACAAAAATGAAATCATAACATGAATATCCATCTCTTATCACATTGAAAACCAAACCGAATCGAATAAAAAAAGTTAGTTTAATCGATTTTTTATGTGTATTCGGTTTAATTTGAGAAAATTGTTAAATTGAAGTTTCGGTTTGATTCAAATTTTTTATGATTGTCGAATTGAATCAAATCATTAAATTTATATTTTTTTGATTTGTAATATATAATTTCTTATAAAATCGAACTGAACCGAATCGCAGTAAAATTTTGATGTTACATTTGTTTTTTTAATAATATCATTTAAAAAATTATTTTTAATTAATAATACTGAACAGAAGAAATGAACCGAAAATCATGGTTCAGTTCAGCTCTTCTAGCATTCACGGTTCGGCTCGGTTCAGTTTTATCACGAATCAAACTGTGAACACCCCTACTATTACATCACTCTTAATTATGAAGGTTTCTCATTTCTATTGCATTGTTTTTTCTGAGATAAAAAATTACACTTATATATCTATTTATAATCATTCTAATTAACTATATTTCATATTTCAATCCAAAATCAATTAGTGTTAGTTAGAAAGAACCATTGATGTGAGATAACATCACTTAACACCCTTCACGCGGAGCGTACTATAAGTTGGGCAGGTACAAACATACATCGGGCCTGAGGCATGATAAAAGTAATCTCTGATATCATGCCAGATTTTAACCAAAAAATAATTGGTGTTAGGTGGAGTAGTCTAACAAGTATATAAGTACAGACAGATCATCACTCACGGTTGATATGTGATAATATCAGTTAACACCCCTTAACACCTAAAACCAATTGGTATTAGGTGTATAGGCCACGGGGTGGAGGAGCCCAACACTATATATATATATATATATATATATATATATATATATATATAGTGTGTGTGTGGAGAGACTAGACATGTATATAAGTATAGTCAGATCCTCGCTCGCGATCAATGTGAGATAACATTCCTTAACACCCCCTCCCCCCGCGCAGAGTGTGCCATGAGCTGTGCAGGTACATACTGTGACAAGCTAGATTCAAGCTCTAATATCATGTCAGATTCTGATAATAAACCAGTTAGTGTTAGGTGGAAATGCCTAACATCTATATATATAAATATAGATAAATTCTTACCCACAATCGTTGTGAGATATCATCCCTTAACACACTAAATGTTAAGAGGGAATCTAGTAATCTTATATTATGTATAGTGTAATTAAGAAATACAAGTGAATATGTTCATAAAAACAAAATACTATGCGTCGAATTGATGCATCAATTTGATCTTGTTTAACAATTAGAGGGCATCATTTACACGCTAGCAAACCTATTCATTATATTTTATACAAGTGAAGTTCTAATTATACTTTATTTATTTATTAATACTCTATATTTGCATAAAATAATCCGTAGTATTTGGGCCCACTGCTTAGACCAATAATGTGATACCATATCTATATTGATTTAATCAACTTCTTTGTTTGATGCATTTACTCTCTCCAAGACTCAAAAATTAAAAAATTAAAAAATATAGAAATTACGATCTTGATTTTAACATATTATTGTGACGTAAATTCCATATGAAATAGTTGGGCAAAACTCGAGGCCTATCACAAATAATAAAAACAAAACATACATAAACAAAATATATACAAGAAAAAATACAAGTGTCTTGTCTCATATACTCTCAATTGATATGAATATTTTGCACCCATTATATATTCATTTTCATGGAAATGATATTTACTCATTGTGAATTTATTATTTTAGAATTGAGAATGCCTAATAATACTTAACATTAGTATTAAAGTCATGTTTAAATTTATAAATAAATCTTTAACTCAATTCGAATAAAATAAGTTTTTGATTTTTTTAACTATGAAATTAATTAAAAATATATGAAAAAAATATATGTTTTAGATGTTTGTTGGTGGATAAGTGAACTACGATCATTTCATCGAAAATTATTAATACACACTGTAGTGGCTGTCTATTCAAAACGGTCCCGGAAAGATTCCATCTGTTGGAACTTTCCAATTGAGTCCCCGTTAGCACAACCAGTTCACCCAATACGTAAGGTCGTTATGGTAATTACGGAGGCAGACAACCCAATAAATTCATAATAATTTCTGAGAAATAAAAGAGATGATGACATAAGAACGAATTGAGTAGGGGCGGGACGGGACCTTTGGAAGTGGGTCCCATTTGGACTAGAAATATGATAATTTTGACTGCACTTTAGTAGGACCCACTTAAAAAAAATTTGCCGGTAACGTGGCCGAGGGGTCCGGGTTTGATGATAATGGGTACAAAGGTCCACAGAAGGGTCCGTGAACTCCCACTCAGTTTGATCGAGATTTCGTCACCCACCTATAAATTAAGTTTAAATTTTATTAATAATTATTAAACCTTTTAATTAATTAAATTATTATTAAGTATTTTTTTAAGAAACTTATAATATTTTTTCGTAAAACTAATATTATGAAGCATAAATATTTAACTCTTATGTCAATGAGTGTGAGAATATATATACACTGAGATAGTACAATTGTGTGACATTTCTAACAATCAAGCAAAAGCATAAAGACCATTAGAGGGTCGTTTTTGCTACAAATATATAATATTGATTTAAACTATTATATGTTCAACTTGGATTATAACAGTTAAAATTTGAAGGAGAAAAAAAGAATGAAGATCACTATCTATTTTATTTTTGTGTAGTCACAGATAATACTCTATTGATAATTGCGTTTCTCTTTTACCAAAGAATTAGAATAGTCAAAAACTACTTGAACCCAAAATATGATAAGCCCAGTGGACTTATCACGACAGACCTCTTCATATTACTTTAGTTGAAACATGTGTCGAAGTCATGCTCATACTTAATTTTGATCAATATCAAATAATCTTAGTTGAGACATATGTCGAAGTCGAGCTCATACTTAATCTTGATCAACATCGTGAACAGAGAATATTAAGGATAACTCAAGAAAAATCCTAAATCAAAATGAATCATTACCACCATATAAGACTATTGTTCCATCTCAAACTCATTGAGATGTTATCTACTCCACAATATAAATATAATGTGCGTGACTCTTGGATATGTATTCATTTTCCAGCTAACTGTTACTCTTTGTTATGTACCACACCTAAGTAAATATCATGCCGTTACAACCATTTTCTTGTTATTGTTCTATGGTTTAAAATTATAATTTCAAAGAAAAATAATGATAAAGATAAGTGAAATAGAAAATAAGTAATGATAGCTGAATAATACCCATTGGTATTGAATAGGAGACTTAAGCAGTCGCTGGGGGTTAAAGACAAGATAAGATAGGTCAGATTGTATTGGGGTCAGAAGGAGTTTATAACATATATCTGTTCTGTGTGTGTCCAATTATCTTATTTCTGTGCCACAGAGAGACAACAAATCAAAATTCAACTCCTAAACTCCTATAAAAAGAGTACCTCTAAAACTACCATTTCCGATCATTCCAACGGTGATATTAGGAACCCCACTGATTCCCACGCAACCCTCTTTAAATTTAAACCAACCATCAAATCCTCCCCCCACGACCTCTCTCTCTAACAACTGCAACTCTCTGGGTGGTTTTAGAGAAAGAGAAAGGAGAGAACGAGTGAGAGAGATGTTGATTTACTAACGGGTAGTTTTTAATTTCTCTTGTTTTCATATTTTGCTTTAGGATTTTTCCATTGGGTTTGGATTTTTTGTTTTCTGGTTATTTATTTGTTTGCTTCTCAAGGCCCTTGAATCTTTTCAGTGACAGTAACATTTCTGATAAATTTTCGTTTTCCTTTAAAAAAAATGATAAATCTAGTTCTTTCTTGGCACACATAAACCAAAAGCTGAAATAAAGCGACCCCAAAAGAAGGAACAAAAATACAAAGTTTCGTTTGCTCTCTCTCTCTCTCTGCTTCTTTTCATTTGCTGCCTGATGCATGCACGTTTTGTCCTTTCAATCATGACGGTTGAGGCTTTCTTTGAATGTCGTTTCTCAGCCTGAATGATTCTCTTCTCTTCACAGAGAAGAAATAAGCCGAGAAATTCGGGGAAAAAAGCTCTTGCCATTTTCCTTTTTTTTTCCACCTTCCTTCAATTGAGTCTTCCTATGGAGGTCAAAGAGAAAGCTATGGCGCTTTCTGAGTGAAAATTGTTGATCTTTGTAGGTGAGTCTCGGAATCCCAACTTATCATAAAAAAAAAGAGAATTTTCGAAAATTTCATTGCTTTAAGACTGATTTTTCTTTAATTTCCCACAGAACTGCAGAAATTTTGAGTTTTGCAGAGCCATCTCCAATGGCGGAATCTGGGTTTTTACCCTCACCAACCAACAATTACAGAAGACCCAATTCACCTTTCTTCAGTTCCCCAAAATTGTCAACTGGGTTTTCGTCAAAGGCCTTCTCTGAATCCGAAACTGAGATGAGCCCAACTTCCATACTTGACAGTAAACCATTCTCTGGTTTGAGAAGCCCCTTCTGGTATGAAACAACGAAGAACCCTAAAACCCCTCCACCAGACGTAAGACGCCCTTGGGATAAACTGGATTCCAAAAGGATTGGCCTTGGGATTGTTGATGCTCTTACTGATGAGAATTCGGAGCCGAAACCAACTAAACCAGAAACCCGAATGGTTCTGTTCGGATCTCAGCTTAAGATTCAAATTCCTCACCTTTCGCCTTCGTTGCTTCTTTCTCCAGCTGAATCTCCAAAATCTCCGGCTGATATTGGAATCAAGAATAGGAATTGTCAAGTCAGTTCATTATCTCTATCTCCGGCGAGGAAATTCGGAATTGGATCGACAAATTCCGGTCCCGAGACACCGAATTCTCCTCGGGTTTTTATTGGGTGTCTGTCTGCTAGTGAAATGGAGATGTCTGAGGACTATACATGTGTAATTTCACATGGACCGAATCCAAAAACTACCCATATATTTGATGATTGCATTGTTGAGAGCTGCTCTGGTGTATTCTCTGCTTCGAGAAATGATAATGGAAATGAGCTTGTTGTCGATGATCAGTCAAGCCATTCCTCTCAGAGTTTCCTCAGCTTCTGTTACACTTGCAAGAAGGATCTTGGGCAAGACGATGACATTTACATGTACAGGTTAGTCTAAATTGGAAATCAGTTCAAGTTTGAAGGACTAAAAAAACTTCCCTTTCTTATATCTTTTGTCTATTAATCAAAATTAGAATTTTGCTGTTGAATTTCATGTTTTCTAATTATGGAGGTGGAGAAATTTAAAGCTTTAAAATTTTGAATATGGTGACTTATGGTTCAGAGGTGAACAAGCATTCTGTAGCCATGAATGCCGCCACCAAGAGATGCTTTTGGAGGAAGAAATAAAAAAGATGGAAGCTGATATAAAGAGGGGACAGGTTCAATCAGATTTGGCTCAGATATAGAAGAAAAATAGGCCAAAGTTTATGCTCAGGTTTCGTGGAAAATTCAATCTCTTTTGGTGTTTAGTTTTTTTCCTCTTTTTAACTTTCTTTTATGCTCTTTTAAAAAAATCTCTCTTTGTAGTTTGTAGAGGTTATATATAGACATTGTAGAGTTGATTTTGTTGGATTAATAAAGAAATTATGAGTTCTAAAGAGTATATAGCATAGCGTATTTGAACTTAAGATCACTTCTTCATTGAACTACATTATCATTTATCACAGTTATCAAGTTTGTTTTGTTTTAATTATGTCTGATCATTAATTAAAATTATAGGCAAATGACATGAAATTGAAGTATATTCTTCTCTTTTCATATAGGTCCGTATTACTTCTTTGTGTTTATGACATAAGACAGTAACTTCTATGGAATTATTAATCTATGTACACCAATCTCGTAATATTCCATCACGTTTTATTTTCTTATACATTAAAAAATTAGACGAAAATGATCACATCACTTTCGTTTTTAATAAACATTAGGGTCAACACTTACTACCACATTAAAATATTAGAGGAAAGTGATCACACATGATAATCACTTTAATTTTTCATAAGCAATGGGTCAAGACTCACTACCACGTATCATCAATCCAGCGGAGAAACAAGTTGATCCTCGGTGGCTCTATCCTCAATGTACACGTCCTCAAACACCCCCATCAAAACCAGATTCCTCTCAATATCTTCCACGAAACGCCGCCATTCCTTGATTGTGCTCGTTACATTAATGCTAAAACCTTCCTTCTATTCGTCATAGACCCAAAACTAGTTTATGCAAAGAGTAATGTTATTTAATTAAAATTTTAAAATGTTATTGGTCCGTTTGCCTCTTCCCCCTAGTCGTCGTCGCTTGCCGCAGGTTACCGGTGAGTCTCTCTCTTGATTTGTCTTTCTCTCAATCTCTCTCTCGATCTGTCTTTCTTTCTTAAAAAAGCATCTGAAAATGGGTTTTTGTTTATAAACCAGTTTTAATGCATGTTTCAATATGGAAAAACATGGCAAAAGAAATTACTCAGAAGGACATTATGTATTCTAAAGCTAATTCTGAGGCATTTTCTCCCTCTTTTGTATTCCGAACCTCAAAATCGTCATCCTAATTGCTGGACACCTAGAAGAACATCAAGGAGTCAACGAAATAGTAATGTAAAGGTTTCAGTGAGAACTTATTCTTTAGGCATACTGAGTTTTTTTTTCGCTTTAATTGCTGTTTACTTAATATGGACACACTTCAAGTGATGATTTTCCCTCTGCTTGCTCAAATGGAACTCACCTCTTTTTAATTTTTTATATAAAAAATTGGTTGGTGGGTCAAAGTTGACTGGATTGATGATTACACCTGAAGTATTAAATGACTTTATTATCAATTAAAAAGTGCACGTGATGATCACATATGGTAACATCTTTTTAATTTTTTATATAATGGTCGTCTAAGAAAATAAAATGTGAGAGGACACTATGGTAAGTTTTGAAGTTAAGCGTGAAATATGGTATATATGTGAAAGTTCAAGAGTATAATTAGCCCAATTAAAAATCGGTATTTTACTATTATAGTTTTTTACACACTTGTGCTACTCATTCAAGAGTAATTTTAGACCAACTAATATGTACACACTTTTTATTGACTAAATATAAGCCGACGTTTCATCATATATTAAAGTACTTTATCGTATCAGTTAATTACTTGTGAATTAACACATAGCTTGGTCTATTAAAAAATTAATTCATATCTTAATCATTGAAGTATTACTCCTCACTTTTTGAAATTTCATATGTTGTCTTTCAAAAGATAATACACTGAATTGTTAAAGAAAAATCATTTATCGATATAAACTGTTTCTTAAAATCCCAAAAACTTATGTTAAAAACACAAATATTGAATTAAGAAAGCGTACCGAATCCATAATGATATATCAGTTTATAGAGTTAGCTGGTTGACCTTCTAGAACTACACAAATCTTTAAGAGAGTCCATTTTGTTCAAGTCTCTTTGTTTTCTCTCCAACAATGAGATATTAAAGAAAATAAAATGGTTTTCCTTAATCGTGTGATATGAAGACCATAACCACTATATAGATAACATCTCAATTATCTTTTGGTATTTCTATTTTAACCATTCATAAAAATAAAAATTATCATAAAATCTTTACACATCAAAAGCTCACACTATGTCAGATACATTAAAGTCCAAATTACTCAAACTTTAGCCGATGACTGTTAATTGGGCTTAACCTTATTTGACAGTCTGCAACACATATAAGCTCAACGTTAGGGTTAACGATCCAACAATCTCCCACTTAAGCTATATGTGTAACCTTATAATGATGTTTTGCAAAATAACCGAACGAGCTCAACTTTACTGTCATTACCAAAATATATCTATAACCAATCTCAACATAGGGTCAAAACGGCATTCGTTACATCAATCGTAACTCAACATATGGTCAAAGCGGCATTCGTTACATCAATCGTAACTCAACTCATCAATGGTCTCGTATGTCAATACAACTGAACGACATGGATTATGATATGGATGTGTAGCATGAAAATTTCATGCAATGTGATCTTACATACATATTTCCAACTAGTCCACCATAAACCTTAGTGATATGAAATCATACCACAATCTGAGTGTGAAAAATCAAAACTTTATTTCTGCAGAATTTACCTCAAAATGTCCATAAATCAAAATAACTGAATACGTCTATATCAAAAGAGCATCTAAAAATACAAAATCCTAATAAAAAATGAATATCATCAACCGATATGATACACATACGAGCAATGTGCTCATGAAACTATTTAGGTGACAATTACTTAGTAAGTGTATCCATAATCATTGAGTTTATTCCAACGTGCTCTATAGACAACTGTCCACTCTGAATTATTTCTTTAACAACCAGGAACTTGATGTTCATATACTTCGACTTTGTCGAGCTCCTATTGTTATTGGAATACAAAACTACTGCTGATTTATTGTTACAAAATCACTTAAGTGGTCTCTCAATACCATCCACAATGCGCAACCCTATGACTATTTAGCTGGCATCGTAGAATAGGCTATAAATGACTGTTTAGTAGTCTTCTAGGAGACAACACCTCCAGCTAGCAGAAAAATATAGCCCGGTGTAGATTTCATAATATCTTACCATCTAGCAAAATTAGAATTAGTATACCTAACAATCTCAATTTGATCTAACCTCTGACACGTGAGTATGTAGTCTTTTGTTCTCTATAAGTACTGCAATACCCATTTAGCTACTTTTCAATGGTCTATGCCTAGATTGCTTAAGTATCTGCCAAACATCTCAATCACGTATGCAATATCCGAGTGTGTACAAACCTGAGCATATATCAGACTCCATACTACTGAAGCATAGAGAATCTTCTGCATTTCATTTTTCTCAAAATCATTCTTAGGGCACAGATTGAGACTAAACTTGTCCCCCTTAGCTACATGGGTAACACCTGGTTTACCCCGAGAACGATCACGGCATATTTAAATGCCTAATACAAAAGAGGCGTCAGTAAGATCTTTCATTTTAAAATTCTTAGCTAGCATTCTCTTAGTGTCATGCAATAAGCCTATATCGTTACTCGCAAGCAATATGTCATCAACATATAAAACAAGAAAAATATACTTGCTCCTACAGAACATATTGAATATACAATCATCGACCAAATTCATCTTAAAATCGAATGAGATGATCATTTGATAAGACTTGAAATACCATTTTCGAGATGCTTGCTTAACTCATTGAAATGCGCCATCATTGCCAATGATAATCCTGAAAAAGTCTTTTGAAGAATCTGGAAAGAAAGTCTCTTTATAGTCAATGTCTTCTTTCTGTGTAAAGTCATTTGCGATAAAATGAGCATTGTATCTTTCCACATTACTTATTGAATTCCTCTTAGTTTTAAAAATTCATTTGCAACTAATGGGTCTCGCACCTTCTGGTAATGGGACAAGATCTCACATGTCATTGTCCTTCATGGACTTAATCTTCTCATTTATGGCATCAATGACTTCTGAGAGTTAGAACTTTCCATGGTTTGACAGAAGTTGATTGGGTCATCTTCCATTACTCCAATATGTCTACCATATGTTCTTGGAGAAATACAATGTAATCATCTTGCACTACATTTTTCATTTCTCTAGCGAATCTCCTTAATGACATAGGTTCTTGAGGTGCCAGAGTTTGTTCTTCTGGAATAATTTCTTGAACGGGAGGTTTTCCTACATTGTCTTGATATGTTGTGTAATGAGCAAGATCAGGAAAAAACTTTTATTGGTATAAACCGTTTCTTAAACTCCTAAGAACTTATGTTTAAAACACCAAAAATTAAATATTGAATTAAGCAAAATCATACATGAATTCATGACGATAGATCGGTTTATAGAATCGAGTGGTTGACCTTTCAGATCTACATGATTCTTTAAGAGAGAGTGCATTTTGTTCAAGTCTCTCTATTTTCTCTCCAACGATGGGATGTTAGAGAAAATAAAATGATTTTGCTTAATCGCGTGATCTAGGGACCATAACCACCATATATATAACATCTCTGTTATCTTTTGATATTTCTATTTTAATCCATCATAAAAATAAAAATTATCCTGAAGTCTCTCCACATCAAAAGCTCACATCCCTATTAGATACATTAAAGCCCAAATTACCCAAACTTTAGTTGATTACTTTTAATTGGGTTTAACCTTATTTAACAGTCTGCAACACATAATTATTCATATATAAGTCTAACGTTGGATTAAGGATCCAACATGACTTACTAAAAATTTACTTAAGAAGGTTAACGCCATCATTCTTCCTTTATCTAACAGTGAGAGTGTCTTGACTAACTTATGCACACCTCGACTAGTGCCTATACTAACTATGTTCTTCCAAACATGATTAACTTAATCTAAACAACAAGACTGCCAAGTATTAATTAAGCTATTATACACTAAGCATCAAACTTTATGTTAATAAAAAGGTTGGCATTACATCACTTAAATATGTGGCTGATAGAATCTATGGTCATGTTCATTCGTCATTAGTTAATAAGAATCTATGTAAAACAACGAGCAAAGCTTCTACGATTGCGTCCCCCTCATACAGTCATCGTCAGTTCATAATAATCTTACGCATTTCATTTTTAATATTTTTTAAATCAATTAAGAGTTAATTTCATAAAAACCCCTTCAACTTTGACTATTTTTTAACTACACCCCTCAACTTTAACTTCTTCCATATAGACCCTTCAATTTTTAATCATCTATCAAAAACACCCCTCCACCTAAAATCCTGTTTTTTTCTTTGTTACCTCGGTCATGTGCAAAGCACTTGACCTTTAATAATAGTTTTTTGGACGCAAGTGCCCTTCATTTTCCAAGGGGTTAAGGAAGACTTTATTTTGGCAAATACTAGAGCTTTTAGGCAATCTTGAATCTCTAATTCTTCGAGGTAGGAAGGGAGTCGATATGCACCTGTTGAGCCTTCTAGGTTATCGATGGAACTGATGGTAAGCTGCTTGAGATTTGAAGGAAATACAAAAGCTTCATCTTCCAAAATGGGTGTCGCCACATGTGTGGGTAACACCACATGCCAAAGTCACATTTGCTATCTTTCTCTCTTCTTGATTGAACATAAATTCATACGCATCAAAAGTATGATTGATTTTGCGACGCGGGAGGGGAATTTTTTGTTAGCTTGATTAAATTATTGAAAATTTTCAGAAGTCCTCGCCAATCGAAACCCAACCATTGTGGCATATACAAGCCCTCGTCTCCACCGTGCTCAAATTCAACAATATTGTCTCTTCCGAGTAGCTTGACAGAGTTATCAGATCATAATTCAACCGCTGATTTTGCAGAAACATGGAGAATGCGAGTGATGGGCGCCATATATGGAAGGATTCGAAGAAATGGAGAGGATATGGAATGTCAGATTCTATCGGTGAGGTCAAGGTGGTCAAAGGGCAGGGCAGGGCTGGTCCGGTCAAAAAAGTCTTTGCCTTAGCCATAGCATAGGCCCCGTCCAGTGGACTGTTGCCAGTCGACAGGACGGTCACGCTAATTTGATGTGAAATATGGAGGTTCAAGCCCGGTCCATAGCCTCGGACTTACGGTAGACCATTGGGTTGAGCTGAAGGGCTCGGCTTATAGGTGAAGCTTTTAAAATAGTCTTTATTTAAAACTTTCTTCATGAAAACATAATTTTCCTCATCAACACTGAAAAAGTTGATATTACTAGATGCCATCACTACAATAAAAACACATTTTATTACACTTTGTTATGGCCTTTTATCTCAAAACGTAATAGAATAATGAGCGCTAAATGAGTGGGGAGAAGGGAATTGTGAAAATTTTGATCAAAATTTGAGGAGGTGAAAACTTATCCGCTCACACACTCTTGTTCTAAATATTTCCCTATCTCCACAAACACATACACACTCTCTCTTTGTATCAAGAATCTCACAGCGAAAATCTCTCATGAACGCCCTACCAGCCTTGATTCTAAACCTAGCAAACGATAACATCACTCAGACGAGGGCAATGATGTCCCAATGCCAAAAACCAACGAATTGAGAAGCCTTAGCTCGTTCGATTCAAGCCTCCCATAAATGGGAGATCCCCGAGCACTGAAAATTGGTGAGAAATCTGAGAAGACGAGCAGAATAGGAACCCTATAAGTTTATGTGCACTATCACCTGTTGTGCTCTAAATAAGAGTGAGAGCCAGCGAAATAGAGAGAGTGAGAGAGTGAGGCAGAAAGGGTATGAGAGATCTTGCAAGTTCAGTTCAATCTTAAGTCTCCCTACTCTCTCCTACTTCGATTTTGTAGCTCAAAACAAGTGGTAAGGATCTATTTTCTTGTGAGGTGGGTTTCAATCTCAAATCCATTTTTGATTTTTTTATGATTTTTGTCTGATTGTTGTGATTTTTGAGTTTTTCATATGAGTTAATTAGGGTTTATATTCATGATTTCTAGGCATGTAGTTGTCTAGGTTCTTGCTAACTTTGGGCTTTGACTACGATTCTCTTTTGCTAGAATTTTTTTTTGTTTGGTTTGTTTTGTTGTTGTGGAGATGTATATAGCTTCCATGGGGAAATCATTTAAGAAGTCTTTAGAAACTGTTGGAAGCTGCTGTCAACATGGAAAATACTCTGAAAGTGGTATGATTCTTTATCGGTCTCATTTTCTTTCGATTCTTAAACTTGTTTTGTCTGAATTCATGTTTTCACTTTACATTCGGGTCAAAATCGATCTTCAGCACGGTTTGCTATCTGAGTTCGTTGATGGAATGTGTTTCTCTATTTTCTGTCTTGTTTTTTCATTTTTTTTCTTTGCTTGTTCTGTTTTCTTGTCTCCTTTATGTTTTTATGAGAGAGTGAAGTCTGATTTTGATGTTGGGTTGTGTTCAAGTTAGCATTTTCTTTGCTTTTTCTTATCTGTGTTCTACAAATTTTTCTTCCTTACATTGTTCTTATGCTTTCTTATATTGTTATGATTTTCTGTGCTTTCAATGGAAGTCATGGATATTATTGCATGTATACCCTAATCAGTGTAGTTTTCTCCTTGTGGTTGTTCTTATATCTGGGTTGTTGTCGTTTGTTATATGATTCTGGTGTTTTAAGAAATAAAAAATGAAGAATCTCAACAAATGGCTATTAGTTTTTGCTATATGTTTTGAGCATTTCAATTTGTATAGCTATTATGACATACAATATTTCTTGTGATCCCTAGTATTTGGAAAAGAACTTTGTAGTTTTATTCTCATCGATTTAAAGGTATGATGAGGCTGCTATCTTCTTTCTTTGCAATATTTGTAATCAGTATCATCTTTTCTATATCCTTCTTATTTCCCTTTTGATTGTGCAACTCCCTATTAGATTGGCTGATTTTGGTGTCTTGCATCGTAATAAGGCTAGTGGTGCATTGACGAGACTAAATCATGTGAGGAGGTTTCAGCAGGTAAGTATTCAATGTCGTGGTTTATTATTAAGTTTGTCTTCTACCAGAAATAACAATGTTATTTGTTACTTGATGTCTTCTGTGTTGTAGAATTACAAGTTAGTATCTTAGATTCTTCCATTAAGATTATGTTCCTAACGCTCATCATCTGTTGACAAAATTTGGTCAAAATTCCTTGCAGGATAATGCTCATATTTTCTGCAGCAAGTCCTAGGTGAGTTACATTTCGTTGATGTGCATGTTTGCTTTGGAGTACATCAATTGGCAGCTGTACGGACTCATAGTTTACATAACTTTGTTATAAACTTGTAGTGTATGTAATTTGTTTTGTAGATAAAAGATGAAGTGAGGGGCTTCTTGAAGCCATTTTCAGTAAGTTACTTATCACTATTGAAATACTTTTTGATGTTTTGCTATGTGGATTTGACATTGTTTTATTGTTTGTTCATTTAACTTAAGGACGGTGCTTGTGTTTAAGTAAGGACATCAACTTTTGATGCTCTATTTACCGTAAATTTTGGCGCTGAGGTTTGCTTTGTTAGTAGCCATAAGAATTATTTGGAACTATGGCTTGATATAATAGTCCATGAGTTCTGCCAATTTGATGTAGATAAATATGGTCTTTATATTGTTAGTTCATGAGTTCTGCCAAGTTGATGTGGATAAATATGGTCTTTATATTGCTAGTTCATGGGTTCTGCTAAGTTGCATTTAAAAGTAGTTTGGTGGTGGGAATATCAATGGGATATTCATTGACTTAAATGGCCATGTTATACAATATTACTCATATTTTAAGTCATGGACTTAAGTTATAGAACACTTATGTTGTTTATTCATAACAGTTAAACAATTTAGAAGTCGTTTTCAGTCATGTCAAAAGAGGAAATCTTCTTGGTGCTGAAATTTTGATAAGCTGATGTTTGTTGCCGTTTCCCATTTGCTTATTAGAGCTAAATATTTTGCTATGTCAGACTTGAACAATGGTTGGCTAGTTTTGATGCTTCTTAATGATGTATATCTGCATGTATAAATGGTTTCCTTAGCATTTCAAATTGCAAAACCCATTTTCATGTTTTGAGAAAGTCATTCTTCAAGAAAATGGAGAAGTGGGTGGGGGGTTATCTAATTTGAAATGAAATAAAGGTAATGTTATGTTTCTTTGAGGTTGTTGGTTGTAGTTGTAGAGCATATTACTGCTTGCATGAGAATATCATGAATTATATCTTAAATCATTTTTGTATTGAAATTGTTCCTGGTATTCTAATTTGAGATTGATTGCATCATATTGTTAACTTCTTTTCTTTCTTTGGTTGATTTTAATGGCAACAAATGGAAGTTGAATATTCTTTCTAGCAAATACTTGTGTGTAACTTAGATTGAGTTTAGGTGTGTAACTTAGAAAGCTGGTTCTTGAAATGCACCTAGATGGCTTTCAAGATTTCTTACCCTTCTTACAGCAGATTCAGCTGACAAAACTGCTTTAATCATCATCAAAATTGGTAGGGAGGTATATGACAGAGAAGTTGTTAGTTTTTGGTTCAATTCAGAGGCCTTTGTACTGGGTTTTGATTCAATTTTTTATCTTCTGTTTGCAGCTGAACCATGTGAGATAATTATACTTTAAAGGTTTACCAAAGAGATTGGGTACATGTAGTGCCTCTTTTGTCTTACTAAAACCTTATTACCTTTCCATAATTGCATGTTTTCATGATTGAAATGTTAGGGGGAGGGGGGTATATGGTGTTCAAACTGACTAAGGATTACATCATCTCTGATTAATGATTTTTTCTCTTTGTTGTTATTGTTTTGACGCTCTTTAATGGAAAATGGCTGATAAATTTATGTGGTTAATGTGATTGAAATAAGGGGTATATGGTGTTCAAATTTTTATGTTGAACATTATTTATTGCTTGTGTAAAGATAAAGTTGTTTAACGTCCTCTAACTAGCTTAATATTTAAAAAGTCTTATATAGAAATCATATATAGTAGGTTTATAAGTGGACATTGAACTACAACAATTATTTTGTCCATCGAGGTCACAACAAATACTTATTAACTCAGGTGGGTGCATGGTTTCACATAGTGATGAGAATGAGATACTCATAGGCTATGCAAACTATGTTTTTAAAGATCTCAGGATCGATTTGAGTTGATGAAAATCTTTTTAATCTTTGGGTTTGTTGTAGGGTGGGAGGAGTTTGTTTTTCTGCTGGCCAGATGAAGGAGTTAATTTGCATGTTCTTTTTTTTGTTTCTATGTGACTTTAATTATACTAAAGATTTGATTGTTCATTTTTTATATGGTTTTTTCTTCAGTGTGCCTTAAATTATTAGTGTCTAAAAACTAGCACCAATGTAAGTGCTTTGGGTTTATATAGTATGATATCATCAGTGTTTGGCCTTGAATTAGCAATAATTTGTTGTGCTTACATGGCTATTATGTACCACTGCTTTATATTATATACTCACTTGGAACCTACATGTTTATCAGTCTCTTTCTTTTTATTACATGCTTAAGTTCTTGGAGAAAACAAGGATTGGTGGATGGATGTCTTTGGGTGGTATATTGTTATGTATAATAGGTAACACTCTAGAGCTTTTTCTCGGTTGCATAAGTTGAGTTAAGAGTTAAAATCAAATTATCTTTGTACGTTGAATTTGCATCTCTTAATCAATGATCAGTTAAACATATATTTTCTTAGTAGATTGAACAAATGTCAATTGTAATAGATTGAGAAAATGTCAATTGTAATAGAATCCTTAGATGAGACTTGATTTGATTTTATGATGATATATCTGTAAACATAAGTTTTTTGGTCTATGTTGTCTGAGTAATGTAACGAGAAAGTAAAGAGAAGCTCCATGCTGGTTATATGACCTCACCTATTCACTACTGAAATTGGTCTTATTTTTTCTGTGTTGTTGTATTGTGTTATTGTTATTTTATTTATCTTTAAACCTTTTATTGCTATCAGATCTCAAGTAGTGTCATTCTTATGGTGTTTTTCAACAGAAGCAAGCAAGTCACATCTTACCTCTACAGCAAACAATGTTGGTTTCTGAAGCTTCATAATTAGATTTAAAGTCCTACTAGATTTTAATCTTTCTCTTTAAGATGTATAAGTCTTGCTTGTTCTATGTAAAAATTCAATATGTATTTATCATTTGGAACTATGATTTCTAGCGGACAATAGCTTGTAACAATTTTGAGTAATTAAATAAAATATTATGTGATTATGTTATTTTGTCCAAAAAAAATTTTAAGTTTATAAAATTGCAAGAATAAGTATGTTCGTTGAGTTAGTTATTCACAACATTTATAGTATGTAAAGAATGCTATCAAAGGTCTTTTACAACTTTGAAAAATGTTATGAAAGATATACCATGACTTAAAAATCTGCTATAAAAATTTATCACAGCATTTAAAAATGTTGTAGTAGGGTTACCATAGCACTTAAAAAATATAATGGTAGGGATACCATAGCGTTTTAAAAAACTATGATAGGACTACCATAGCGTTTAAAAACGTTATTGTAGGTTCTGACTTTTAATAATGTTGGCTAATATCGCTTTTTGAGAAACGCTACGATAGTGTTTTTCTCTTGTAGTGCATTATGTTATTTAATTATGAAATGCTATAACTTGGAATCTAATAAGTAACACATCATTGTTAAAAATTATTTCCAGAATTATAAATTACCTAAATATGTAATCTAACATGATTTCTCATACCTTAAAAATTTGGAATGCTTGACCAGATGATTTAAAACTTAATAATCTTGCAAAAATAAGAAATTAAGTACTAGAAATTTTGAGACTTGAGGACTTATAAATTTAGACCTCAGTTTCTGAAAATAAAATGAAAGTATGGGAGATTGAAAGTTAGAGGTTATAGAATGTATAGATATAATGAAAAAAGTAGTGAAAATAGGATATGTATTGAAGAGTAAAAGAGGGAGGCAAAATAGCAATGACCAAGTAGGGCACAATTTTTTACCAAACGGCATGAAACCGAGCGTGGTAGCCTAATCCAATGGGCCAGTTCGATCAAGTCATGTTAACCTGGACCGTTGCCAGCCATAGAGGCTAAATGTCATCCCATGCCTGACCCTAATATTTTAGGGTTGGGTCATAAAAGCCTGGTAGTTTGGATCAGGCAAGTCCAATAAGGTTATTGGGCTTTGAACTTTCTGATGAGGTTTACAGTGAGGGTTTGAATAAAAGAAGGATTGAAGAAGGTTTGTTTTTTTATGAGAAAGAGAGAAATTTTATTGAAGGAGTGAAACAAATACAATAAGGCAAGCGGTAAAAAAAGGAGTTACAAATTATATTAGTTATGATCAATGCTAAACCTAACGGTAGCGTCAGCAGCAGTATTACAATCCCTACTAATCTAATAAAATGACAAAAATAAGAAAAAGATTGAAGGAAAACATAAAAACAAACCAATACAATAACTCAAGGATGACTTTCCTTCTGTAGAAATGATGAACATGTTGGTTCTGATCTTGGAAAAGTGATGAGCTTCAGAGATGATGAACCTTTCTGGTTCTGATCTTTTTATTGAAGGAAAAATTATGTTTGTTTACAATGAGGGATGATGTATATATACAAATGATTCTAACGGTTGTCTATGATCTCCTATGATTCCAACAGATGCCTACTTGTAGCCTGAAATCATTTTTTACCAGAAATGGTTAGACACCCACTGTGTTTGGGAAAGTCTCCGTTCTGCTTCCCTCTTTTGCCTATGATGAAGATTTTCTTCTGAGGCTGCAGCTTTTCCTTCTTCAACACTCCCCCTCAAGTTGGGTTCGTATAGGTTGATCGAACCTAACTTGTCAAGTATTCTTTGGAGGTTATTTTTGTCAAGGGCTTTGGTGAAGATGTCGGCTAGCTGATCTTCACTACGTACAAAAGGAATGGTGATTTCTCCAGACTGTACTTTCTCTCTTATGAAATGACAGTCCACTTCAATATGTTTGGTTCTCTCATGAAAAACGGGGTTCATTGCAATATGACGTGCTGCTTGGTTGTCACAGTGCATCTCTATCGGTTTTCTTATCTCAACCTTCATGTCTTGAAGGAGATGTCTAATCCATGTGAGTTCGCTAGCAGTGGAGGCCATGGCTCTGTATTCTGCCTCCGCACTTGACCTTGCTACAACAGTTTGTTTCTTGCTCTTCCAGGTCACTAGGTTCCCACCTACGAAGACACAAAAGCCTGTTGTAGATTTTCTGTCGTAACTACCTGCCCAGTCAGCGTCAGTGTATCCAGCAACGGAGTTTGTCCCGGTTTTCTTCATCCATATCCCTTGGCCGGGAGTTCCTTTAAGGTATCTGAGTATCCTTTCTGCGGCTGCCTGATGATTTGTGCAGGGTGCATGCATGAATTGACTGATAACGCTAACTGCAAAAGTGATATCTGGTCTTGTGACCGTTAGGTAAATAAGTTTTCCTACTAATCTCTGATATTGGCCTATATCAGTTATTGGTTTGCTATCATTCAGTCTTATTTTTATGTTGGTTTCCATTGGTGTGCTAGCAGGTTTTGCCCCTATCATGCCTGTTTCTTTTAACAAGTCTAAGATATATTTTCTTTGAGATAGAAACAATCCCTTCTTCGAGTGAGCTATTTCTATCCCTAGGAAGTACTTTAGTTTTCCTAGATCTTTAATATCGAACTCTCCCTTTAGAAATTTTTGAACACTCCATATTTCATTGTGGTTATTTCCGGTGATGATAATGTCATCTACGTAGACTAAAACGATGGTAGTGGAGTTGTTCGTGTGTTTGACAAACATAGATGAGTCCGCCGTGCTTTTGACGAAGTTAATCTTTAAAAGAGATAGGCTTAATTTTCCATACCATGCCCTTGGTGACTGTTTCAGGCCGTAGATAGCCTTCTTTAATCTACATACCAGAGATGGGTGTGTTGCTTTCTCGTGTCCTGGAGGTAGGGACATATATACTTCTTCTTCCAGATTTCCTTGGAGAAATGCGTTTTTTACATCCATTTGATATAGTTCCCAGTTGAGGTTTGTGGCAACGGATAGTAGCACTCGGATTGTGTTCATTTTTGCTACTGGAGCGAACGTCTCCTGGTAATCTACTCCATATGTCTGAGTAAAGCCTTTGGCAACTAGTCGGGCTTTGTATCTCTCGATAGTGCCGTTGCTGTTGTATTTGGTCTTGTAGACCCATTTACATCCTACGGGTTTCTTCCCGCTGGGTAGTGGGATTATGTCCCAAGTCTCATTCTTTTCCAAGGCTAGGAGTTCTTCATTCATCGCCTTTCTCCATTTAGGGTCGAGTTGGGCTTCTTGATAGGTCTTTGGCTCATCTGTTTCATCAATTTTTCCCAAGTATGCCCTGTGTTTGTTAGAGATTTTATCATAAGATAGGAAATTTTGGATAGGGTATAAAACCTGATGAGACACGTAGTCTTTTAATCTTGCTGGGGGATGAGTTTGCCTTGTTGATCTTCTTACGATTACTGCTTCATCAGTGACAACTGCCTCATCAGTTGCTCCCCCTGAGGTAGTTGTCTCAGGCGTGGTTGATGTGTTATCCTGTTCCTGTCTTATGATATCGGAGGAAATAATACTGTTAGGTAGCGGAAGTGTTTTGTGGTGGTTATGGTTGTCGGAGTCCTTTGGGTAATAGGATTCTAGTTCTAAGAATTGTACATCGCGTGAGATGTAGAGTTTATGGTTTGTTGGGTCGTAGCATTTATACCCCTTTTTTTCAGCGGAATACCCCAAGAATAGGGTTTTGACTGCGGTTTTGTCCAATTTATCAATTTTTGGAATGTGTACGTAGCATGTACATCCAAAGACTCGTATGTGATCAAGATTAATTTTCCTACCCTTGAGAATTTCTATAGGGCTTTTCAGATGCAATTTTACGCTGGGTAATCGATTGATAAGGTATGTTGCTGTAAGTATTGCGTCTGACCAGTACCGTTTGGGTACGTTATTTTGGAGGAGGAGAGCCCTAGTCATTTCAAGAAGGTGTCGGTTTTTGCGTTCTGAGACACCATTTTGTTGTGGGGTGTGGATACAGGTGGTTTGATGTCGTATATCGTTTTGTTTAAAGAACTCAAAAAAGGTGTTGTTAGTATATTCGGTTCCATTATCAGACCTAAATATTTTTATGGTTGTTTCAAATTGAGTTTCGACTAACTTGTTGAATTCTTGAAAATGACTGAAGACTTCATTTTTTAATTTTGAAAGATATAACCATGTGGTGCGAGAGAAATCATCAATAAATGTAACAAAATATTTGAATTTATTATACGAGTCAAC
Source organism: Datisca glomerata (assembly GCA_003255025.1). Classification (NCBI taxonomy): domain Eukaryota; kingdom Viridiplantae; phylum Streptophyta; class Magnoliopsida; order Cucurbitales; family Datiscaceae; genus Datisca; species Datisca glomerata. The sequence goes on from QANY01008662.1 coordinate 1,783,224, forward strand.
TGGGGCAGGCCCCCAAACATCAGAATGGATTAATTCAAAACATCGTTTTGTCATACTACTAGATAGTGGAAAAGGTAACCTGGTTTGTTTTGAGAGTTTGTAGACTGAGCAACTGCAAGAGTCTGAATTACAACCAAGTAATTTGTTTAGGATTTTGTCAGAGGGATGGCCGAATCTCCAATGAAATATTTTGTACTGTACTGGAGGTGGCCAGACATGTTTTGTCGGTATCTTCTAAGTAGTACAGACCATTTCTAAATTTCCCTTCACCAATCTTCTTTCCGGTGACCCGATCCTGAAAAATTACTTTGTCAGGTTAAAATGTAACATTGCAGTTTAGGTCTTTGGTTATTTTACTGACGGATAGGAGATTGGAGTTAAAATTAGGGAGACAAAGTACGTTGTTAATAGTTTTTGTGAAGAGTGTGGTTGACCCTGTGCCAAAAATTGGAACTTTATTTCCATTGGCTACCGTCACGTGTTGTGGTTTTTCTAATTTAGTGAGACTGTGTAGATTTTTTGTGTTATAAGTCATGTGGTCAGAGGCACCAGAGTCTATTATCCAGTGTTCTAAGTTGTGACAAAAATTTGTAGATTTAGAAAAATAATTGACAGTATTGCAAATAGATGAACCTGGGGTATCGCGTAAAAATTCTCCAAATTGTTTGAGCAGTGTAGCCATCTGTGCGTTGTTGTCTGGGGACGAGTCTGCTCTAATGGATTCGGATCGGTCTATTTCTTCCATTCGGTCGGGTCGGTACCCACTGCCCGAACCGGGTCCATTTATTTTGTTTGCCCTTCGGTATGGGTCAGGTCCTGACCCGTGACCCGCGCCAATAAAACCCTCGGTATAAAAGGGTGAGTGTTTCGCGGAGCCTCCTCGCTCGTCACTCTTCGCGCAGCTCCCTCGCTCGTTCTGGAACTTTCTCTGGTTCTGCCGGAGATGAGAGTGTAGATTCCAACACCGATCATGGGTGTGTCCTTCCTTTCGGCAGTGGCTGCATCTCACCTGCTCGCCTGGTTGTCCGCGGTGTCTTCCCCCTTCCTTAGGGTTAGGGTTTCGGAGGAAGTCGCGGGTCGCCATGGCTAGTGCTTCCCCCTTTTCATCTCTGGTACTCATGACTCGTCGCATGGTTTCTTCTCTTTGAATTATGGCTGAGACGGTGGCAAAAGTTGGCTTTTCTGTCGACATCAAGATCTGAGCTCGGAATGCTTCGTAGCTTGAGTCGAGAGTCGTCAAGAAGTGGTAAACCATATCTTGCCCAGCCCGTTCTTGGAGTTCCTTCAGGTCAGTGGTCATCGGTCTCAAGGTTTCAAGTTCTTTGAACTTAGATTTTAAAAACCTGGTTAGCTCCGGTACTGATCTGTCCCCCTGTTTTGCTTGGGAGATCTCTCGTTTAAGTTCAAAGACTTGCGCAAAATTTTTTTGTTCACAATAGTTGCTCCGGATTTCTTCCCAGAGTTCCTGTCCTGTTTCACAAAAACAAAATATTTCACTGAGTTTTGGGTCTATTGAATTTGTTATCCAGGTCATTACCTGGCTGTCCATGATGTCCCATTCTTCTGAGTTTCGGTCCGGTCTTGGCTTACTGCCATCCACGATGCCCAGTCTGTCTCTTCCTTTCAGGCTCACCCGAGCCGCCCTGGCCCACGGTATATAGTTGTGGCCAGTGAACAGGATGGAGGTTAGTCTGGGGTTGGTGTCATGGTGGTGAAGCTGGCCGGAGGTTGATGGTTCTGCCATTTGTGTTGGTTCTCAGAATCACTGCTCTGATACCATATAGAAATGATGAACCTGTTGGTTCTGATCTTGGAAAAGTGATGAGCTTCAGAGATGATGAACCTTTCTGGTTCTGATCTTTTTATTGAAGGAAAAATTATGTTTGTTTACAATGAGGGATGATGTATATATACAAATGATTCTAACGGTTGCCTATGATCTCCTATGATTCCAACGGATGCCTACTTGTAGCTCGAAATCATTTTTTACCAGAAATGGTTAGACACCCACTGTGTTTGGGAAAGTCTCTGTTCTGCTTCCCTCTTTTGCCTATGATGAAGATTTTCTTCTGAGGCTGCAACTTTTCCTTCTTCAACACCTTCACATCATGATCGACTCCTTCAAGAAATCAGAGGGGTTTATGTAGATGCAACGCATCTTATATGGCTTGGACTATAAGGGAAACCCCAACCCTAGACAGATCCAGAAGAAGGTTTGGTCTCGATGAGTGAGGAGAAAGAGATGGAAGGGACATAAGTCTTCTTGGCCTAAAAAGAGAAATGGGTATGTCCGAGTGTTTGGTAGTCAATAATTTCTTGTGGTATACTTCTTAGGTCCTTGGTTTCGAAAGAGAGAAGAAAAGAGTTTTTGTTCTTGTGATGAAAATTAATTTAGAAAATAAAAAGAAGTTTTGAACATTTTTAAGTGAAAGCTAGTATTGTCCAAAAAGTTGTTATTAAAGGTCATATGACCAACACGAGACTGAGTTAACAGAGAAAAACTTAATTTTGGACGGATGAAATGTTTTTGATAGATGATGAAAATTGAAAGATCACTGAGTAAGAAATCAAACTTAAGGAGGTGTAGATAAAAAATGATCAAAGTTGAAGGAATTTTAGTGAAATTAACCCATCAATTAATAGCCAAAACTTTGACCAAAAAAACCTAAAAGTGAATTGATAATTTACTGTTTTTAATAGCTAATTTTTCTTAGTACTTTTGAAGATTATTAACACTACATATGGAGGGGACAAGTTCCATCAGACTTGGCTCATCTATGTTATCAAGAAAGAAAAAATTGGCAAAGTTGATGCTTAGATGTCGTGGAAAAATCACTCTCTTTTGGTGTTTAATCTCTTTTCTACTTTCTTTTGTGCTTTCGCTTTTGCTTTTTTAAAATCTCTCTTTGTAGTTTTCAGAGGTACAGGGACCGAACGCAATATGGATATTGTAAAGTTATTTGCTAAACCAGTTGTTTTACTTTAAATTATTTTAATAGTTAATTTATATAATGTATAGAAAAATGACCTTAAATGAAGTATATTCTTTTCTTTCCATATGGGTCCATAATTGTCCCAATGCAATCATGCATTGACATAAGACAATAAGTTATTGAATTATTAATCTAAGTACACCAATCTATTAAATATTTTAATACAAATTTGAGCTTAGAGTTTAGACGAGTAGTTTGTTTAACAAAAGTAAATTATTTAGCAATAAAAATAAGTAATTATGCATTTTTATATCTTTCAATAGCATCTTAAAAAGTGTCTTATTGCAGATATAAACTTCTAAAACCTGAAAATACTCCTCCAACCCTATACTTTACTCATGTTAGTCTCTTATTGACGATAACTCTTATACTATAATTAATAGTTTTCTTGTACGTAATACTGACTCATTAAATATACTTAACAATAAATTTAGATGAATAAATAAGGTAAAAAGTAGTGATAAAATTCTTTGTATCTTAAATCTTAACTGCTAACCTTTACTATTCACAGGGAACTAACAAGAATTGAGAAACAATGAACCTTGTTGAAGCTAAATGGTACTCACTCTCTCATTGTTGTAATTGTGTTGTTGAGGGCCAAAATTCTTCATTTTCTTGGCCCTCGCTTCTTCGTTCTTGACAAAATGTTACTACTTATGTTGGAGATTTAAACTGAATATGACTTTCATCATCTAGAAGTCTCTCAATAAGAGTTAAAGAACTGATATTGAATTGACATTTCTACAAAACATAAAATGTTTTATATCCAAACAACTCATATGATCTCTCTCTTATTTTATTTGTTTCACAGTATTCTGACATGTTATCACTTTGGCGCATGGTTAGTTAATTTGGAGACGTAAAAATATGAATTATTATTCGATAAGTATAATATGAGTATTAAATGGTCAAACATTTGGTCAATAATACGCAATACATAAAAGTTATAAACATATATTGAAGGTGTATTATGTGTTTCCATTTGAAAATTTTAACATTAAATACTATAGAATTTATAAATATATAATTAATATAACAATATGTGATGCATAAAGTTCACTCTAGAAGTACCTCAAGCATATCATCTTCAATATTCAAATCATAACTCATAATCATAATATAGAGAGTGAACTTATTTATTTTTTATTTTTTGAAACTGATAGTGAAACTTATTTGTACACAAATGAATTTTTATTACATTAAATTGATTTACAGTCCAGGTAGTCCATTATTGACACAGGACACCCCATGGATGCTTTTGAGAGAAATCTACTTACTGTCACCTCTAATTCATTGGCTTTAGTCTCGGTTTTATGTTGGTTTATTAGATTTTCCAGGAACAGTTGGATCCACAAAGACGTTGGGTTTAGCAGTGACGAAATTGTTGATCGAGCTGTAGCATATCTTAGAGAATGGACAATTATTGTTCACCCTTCTCCAAGCAAGAAGCGGAGAGACATCCAGAGACCTGCTCCTAAATGACAAAAACTAAATCCAGGCTCTTTCAAACTCAATGTAGATGCTTCAATCTCTTCTGATGGATCTGGCATAGGCGTGGTTATTCGAGACTGCCAAGGATAGTGGTTGCAGCTGCATCTTTCTTTTTTGATACGGTTTATGATGTTTTTTCAGCTAAATGTTTGGCAATTCTCGAAGGACTTAAATATGCCCGGAGCAACAACAGACCGATCAATCTTGTTGAGTCGGATTCTAGCAAGGCATGTATGGCTATCACGTCTCCTAAAGACTTTTTATTCGAACCCAAAAATATTATCTAAGCCATTAAACTCATGCTTAGTTTGTTTCCAGCATGTAATGTCAGATATATTCCCAGTATTTTTAACACCGTTGCAGACAGATTAGCTCGTAGTGCAGTTTCAGCCTCTTCTTCCTCTTGTTGGATCGATTCTGTACCTCACATAGTTGAGGATTTATGGATTTAAATGATTTTGAAAATTGTTTTTATATAAGATTACATAATTTTTATCATGAAACATAATCTTGAATATTATTACCAAACGTGTTTAATAATATTAAAATGTATCTTTATAACAAATATTGTCGTCTAAAAAGTCATTTTCAACTCACAATCTAGATGAATTTTAATTATTAGCCAGTAACGAATTAACGTTCCTATGGTCTTGGGCTGAGTGGGTTCATCATGATGTAAATAAATATAATAATGGATGATTTTTAGTATATAGAACTTTCAAACTCTTATCTATTCATTCTCCTCGTACCTTCATATCCTCTATTGTATGTAAGCCAACAAGTAAAAGTTGTGAGTAATGAAAAAGTATAAGTGGAATAGCAAAGTGAGATTCTTTCTTATCTTTCATAATTCGTTTGGTGTTTAGTATTACGTTCTTTTTTTTCTAACACATTATCAACACGATTTTTTAAATTTTGTTGAATCAACTTCTTGAGTGCAAGCCTCATTTTTGAAATCTAGCCTTTTAGTTCTAGCACCTTAATGTCGTGTTGATTATTTTTCAAAGAAATAAATATCATGTTTTGGTAAGTAAGGACTTGTGTGTTATAACTACTAGAATAATGAATATGTGAAAACTATAATGAAATTTTTTATGAAAATTTTTTCTATCACCAAACACATTTATATAATCATTGTGGTGGTTGTATTTAAAACGTTTTTAACCGATTTCTGTATGGAATTTTTGTGAATTGAAATTACTCAAATATTTGTGTATGCTAACATCATAATGATTAAAAATTTCATAAATTTTTAATATCTATGGTAGTCTGTGATTTCAAATAAGAGCAGTGTTCATCCTTTTTTCTTGTCTGAATATGTTACCTAGACTGAATCAAAAGTGCAGCAACTATAATGTTCTTTGTGCTACTAAGAATAACATTTCATCTGTTTCAAGATCTAATTTGAGCATGCATTCTTCTAAGACCAATTCTCAAATATGGAACAAAAGACTTGGTCACCCATCCTCTAGAATTCTTCACCATATACTCAAAGATAATCTCTATTCAAACACAAGAAACACTAGTTCAATACATTTTTTCTGTGATGCCTGTCAAAAAGGCAAAAATCATGTTCTTCATTTTCCTGATTCATGTACTGTTACTCAAAACCCCTTAGATCTCATTGACATAGATCTTTGGGGACCTTATCCTTATCCATCTAAAGAGGGTTTTAGGTATTATATATGTTTTGTTGATGACTTCTCTAAATATGTCTGGGTATATCCTTTGAAATTAAAATAAGAAGCACTTGAAGTATTTGTCATATTCAAAAGACTGATTGAAAACCAGTTGCAAAAGACAATCAAAGTTATTCAGTCAGATTGGGATGGAGAATTCAGACCCTTTGTTAAGTTTTTACAAAGACAATGCATAAAATTCAGGCATAGTTGCCCTCATATACATCAACGAAATGAAAAAATAGAGAGAAAACATAGACATGTTGTAGAAATGGGGACCACTCTCCTTGCCCAAGCTTCCCTACCTCTTTCCTTCTAGTATGATGCTTTTCAAACTTCAATGTATCTCATAAACAGGCTCCATACTCCTACTTTGAATTTTTTGTCTCCCTTTGAGAAATTTTTTAAACAGAAACCTAACTACCTTCATCTCAGAACCTTTGCCTCAACATGCTATCCTGCCATATAATGTGCACAAATAAGAATTTCATAGATTAAAACCTCATATTCCAACTTTCTAAAAAAGAGTAGAATGATGTTGCTCTCGATTACAATTTGCAGTAAGATTTTTCTGATTATTTATTGAATCTAAGATTTTTCTAGTCTTTTCCGCGTGAGTTTTTCTGACTTTTTGCGTGGCTTTTCTGGGTTTCTTGATAAATCTTGCAATTTTTTTGAAAAATTGCAAGACGTTGTGGTATCAAAATTAGATACCGTACATATCAAAATTGGATATCATACATATCTAATTTATATATCATACGCATAATTTTTTTTTAACGGAATCCACGTGTCACCCATGCTACAGCGCGCGTGGAGCTGCTGCACGCGTATTGTAGCGTGTTTTTGGCCTTTTTCATTAAGAGCTTAATGGTAAATGACTACGCATCCCCCTCCTTGTTCTTATTAGAAGCTGACTATTCTTGCAATTAAAAATAAAAAAGGATATTTGCTACAAGAATGGCCAAGATGGGTCATTCTTGTAGTTCTCCCTTTCAAATGCCCTCATTTGAGAATATATTTAGATTTCATTCATCTAAAGTTTCATATTACATTTTGATAGCAACCAAGTTTGAAGAGACATGACAGAGTTTCGAGGCATTTGAGAAAACATCCCCTTGTATCAAACAGCCTCTAATAAGTATCAAATGAAAAGATAACAAGGGTAATTAACTCAAAAATTAGTGTTAAAATGATGCTTTTGCGTTAGATAAATTTCAATGCTAGGTCAGAGTTTCTTGAAAGACCACTTTCTTTAATTAATAGCTTTTAATTTTCTGTAAGAATTAAGGACAAATTTTTTAGACCCAACGAGTTTGTCTAAAACATAACCACAAATAGTAGAATTTAACTAGTTAATCAGAATTATTAGAATAAATTGAGAAACTGTAACAACTATAAAGTAATAGGCTTAGTTATATTTGTTCTGTGAGTTAGTTAAAATTGTTTTAGTTTTTTTTATCTTTTCTAGCCGTTGGCTCTCCCTCTCTGTATAAATCAGTTTACTGTTGATTTCTTCAGTTAATGAAAATATTGTTTTCCTTCATCTCTTCTTCTCTTCTCTTCTCTTTGTCATCTCTTTGTTTCTTGTCTTTCATGGTATCAGAGCCTCACTAACAAACGTCAAGCCATGGCCTATAATTATTGGTTCGTAAAAACTTTATTTCACGTGGTTTGTACTATGATTATTGGTTCGTAAATTAGAGTGGGTCAAAATTATCATTTTACCCTTCTAACTATCTCTTGATCCTTAAGTACAATTAATTTACTAGTATGATTAATTTATAATCGTATTATAAATTTGAGTTCAATAGCCATTCAATTCCAGAATCAACACTTAAAGGAACCAATATACGATACATTGGGAAAGTTTCGATTCTAAATCTTGTAAGATGATGTTCTCAGTCATCCATATCACTAAATCTTCAAAACAAAATGTACTAGCCTGTTTTACAAAAAAATTAGACGAGTGAATCAAAAGATCCAGTAGACATGCATAGAAATTTCTGACTACTCAGGATTCATAGTGAACTAAGTTAGTAGATAATGAGAGGGCTGATACACGGTGGTATGGTCGATCATGAAAGAATTATGAAATAAGTGAGAGAGGAGTATGTGGCAAACTGGAGTAGAATTTTGAAGTAAGCTAACATTTGAATAAGATTTTATGTTTTAAAATAAAAACCAATTTGAGATTTTGCATCATAAACAAACTAATGACTTTATCAAGTTGAAATAAATTTTTATGTGCATAATGTTATGTATTAAATATTTATAATATGATCCTTGACAAAAAAAATTATAATATGATAGATACGTTCTATACAACCATAATCAAACGATAATATAGTCATATAAAAGTTCGCATCCTATTATTCATTTAACATAACAAAAATATTCTAACAGTAGCTGTGGTACGAACGAAATAATTGGGTCTTACAACGATTCTCAACTTTTCATGTGCCCATGTAACAGCAATACCAAGACAGATTTTTAAAAATATTATAAATTGATTTCATGTCTTTTTGTTTCTAAACAAAACAATTATACCCTAAAAAAATATATATTGATATTTTGATATGAAATTTAATGAGAATTATATTTTTCTTATAATTGTTCTTTTAAATTCTTGTTGAATAATTTATATAAATATCTGAAAAATTCATATTCATTGGATAAAACTATTACCTTGTATTAGTACGGGATGATTAAGATAATGAATAATGAATAAAATTATCAGCAATATATTAAAGTATGAAATTTTTAATGAATGATTGCTAGTACGATTCACTAAGTATTATAAATGTGTGTGATCTAGATCCAAATCATTTATGTGTATAGACATTTTAGTGAAGGTATTTTATATAATAAGATTATATATGACTGAACCGGTGTGAATTAATATATTTATCAACGTGCCGTTTATCATAAAGATTTAATAGACATTATCAATTCGATGATCATATGTAGATCAATCTGAATCTTGAATAGTCGTGAACTCATATGCATGTCTATTGGATTTTCTAATTCACTCGTTAATATTTGTTTCTAAAATAGACTAATGACTTTATTTTGGAGATTCAGTGATGTGGATAGTAATGAACATGATCTTGCAAGATTTGGAATCCAAGCTTTCCTATTAGATCGTATATTAGTTCCATTAAGTATTAATTCTGGAATTGAATGGTTATTGAGCTCAAATTTATAATAAGATTATAAATTAGCCATTCACTAGTGAATTAATGGTACTTAAGGATCAAGAGATATTTTGGGGGGGTAAAACAGTAATTTTGATCATCTCTAATTTACGAATCAATGATTGGAGGACATAACTAAATGAAATGATTATATCGGTGGACTACATGAGAATACTCGTAAATACATTCTATAATCACTAAGAGTTCAATTCCATATTTATAGTGTAGTAATAATGAAATTAATAAATAACATTATTTAATTAAAAAGTTTAATTAATAATCTGGTTTATTGAAGCTTAGGATTATAGGTCCATGATCCCCAAGTCACATTTATACTACGCAATCTAGGGAGTGAATATTTCAAGACATAAGAAAATGACTGACTTGCAAAGAAATTGTTATTTGTGAAATAACAGATAATTTAGTTGATGTGGATAATCAAATATGTTAATTTTGAATTAACATATATCTAGATATTTATCTGATTAAAATAAATATTTAATTTACAGTAATTATCATGTGTCGATCAATGATTATGAATCATAGATCACCATGGACTACTGTAGTGCCATGTGGCACTACAACAGTAGACGTGTAACATTGCATTGTCACGCGGCACCGTAGTATGGCGTAACACACAGTGCCGTGAGGCACTGTGATGGTTTACGCCAACTGCGGTGCGGAGTGGCACTGCAGCTGAGCACCATTATACAGTGGGTCCCACTGTATTAGGTAATTTAACATTAAATATTATTTTATAATTATCCCTAAATATCTAATACAACATTGTCTAGAAAAGATACAAATATTATTCTAGTGGCTTCAGTTGATGAATAAGTTCATCAGTTCATCAATCAAGAATAGAATTTGAGAACACAGTTAGTGTCAGACTAATTTTTCTCTATGATTAAAACTTAATCAAATCTCTAAAAGAATAATTATCGCGTTTTTTAGAGAATCGTCTCACTAAAGTCATTCTCAGTAAATCTCTAGATATCATGTGTTGAGTACATCTAGAGACAGAAAAAGTGTCTTGTAAAAATTTTACGTCCCCACACACGTCCTAATACGTTGAGGATTGACTTGGAACACCTTGATATGGATTTCGAAGTCTACTGATCGTTGGAACGATATCGTGGGAAGAATGATCGATAGATTTTACAAGGACACTTGATATAGACTACAAGAGGTATATGATTCCTAACCTTGTATGTTGTAGATTTAATGTATAGATAGATAATGGATTCAAAATAGTTTTCAATAAAAAATTTTATTTGGTTATCGTGGCGTTGCGTAAATTTTATTTTATTAAAAGATTTGATCTTTATTAAAAGTTTAATTTTTAAATGATCATACGCCACACGCTTTCGCTATACACGCGCCGCGACGACCAACAGTAAAATCATGAATCACACCCTACTGGTTCCACTCCATTACCTGAAGTGAATGAGGTCGAGGCTTAGGATGAATGAATTATTGATCTTGTTGTGGTCATAATAAGTCCTCAAGTTTTAAGAAAAACAATAACAATGAGAATAAACAAGACAAAGGCAAAAGTGTGTAAAGACAAAATGAACATAATGCATAAAACTTTTGTTATAGATATGGTTAGAAAGGACATTGGTCACGCACATATCGTGCGACCAAATATCTTGTGGAACTTTATCAAGCCTCAAGAAAGAGTCAGGAAATAAATAGACGCTAATTTTATATACCACTCTATTGATCCTAAAGTCGGTCCTATGATGATTTATCTGGATGCAAAAAAGTTCTTTCAAACCACTGAAGAAAATTTTAATTACTTTATTGGTGATAAAAATGTGCAAGATAATAAACATTTTTTTAACTTTTAGTATGTTTATTTATTTCTCAATACGATTTGAAAGCTTTTATATTATGCTTCTATTCATGTTTAACAGAGATTATTTGTAAAAATTTGTTCATTAATGAAGAAAACATGAATATTCTTCATCCTTTGGTTGATTCAAAGTACAATGATGAAGAAATATGTCTCATAAATAATGCAACTACTCTCATAATTCTGAAAGATAAAAAATATTTTTCACCTTTATAATAGGAGAAGTGAATGTTAATAGAATATAAAGTTTTATAAACATGATTGTTGTCTCTGAAAGAATAGACATTGTAATACTTAGGAGTACAAAGTTTATTATAAATGTCACATTAATTTCTCCTAAATATGAAAGAAACTTGTTAAGTTTCGGAGTTATATGCTTTAACGGGTATCATATTAAGACTGAAAGTGAGAATAATACAAAATATATCTATGTTACATCAATTATATAAACAAGAAATGTGTACTTAAGTTACCTGTGTTTTCTTCTGGGATATGTTACACATGTGCTAGTGCCTTTGAAGCACATGTGAACCAGAAGTTCAAGACCCAAATAGCTTCATCATTTGGCATGATCAATTGGGACATCTCGGGTCAATAATGATGCGAAAAATCATTAAGAACTCCCAAGGACATCCTTGAAGAACTAGAAGATGCTTTAATCTAATTAATTCTCACGTGATGCTTGTTCTTGGAGTCATTTGGTTCACGCAATCTAGAATGAACATCGTCATTTAATTGCTGATAAAATATGATTGTCATATTTGGTTGTACATGATAATTTATGAAATGATGGGTTGCAATTTAAGATTACTATGTTTGGTATGAGTTAAATTTTATTATAAATTTATGCAAATAACAAGTAATCCCTTAAATATCCTTTCAGTCTTATTATGCAAATAAATATTTTGACTTGTAATTTTAACATTAATTGTAATGATGTTTGATTAATATTTAAATGAAATAATGATATTAGACTAAACTTTAATTAAGTTTATTTTAATTAAACTAATAAATGAGAGAGATAGTACAAGAAATATGTAACATTTGCTTTATCATATGAGTCTAAAAATAATATTGTTTAATATTAGAACTGTCATTGTATTATAAATTATGATTCCTCTTATTTTCTATTACAATTTAACTGCCTCAAAATATTATAAATTAAGATTACATGTAAACTAGATATGCATGTTAATTTAAGGATTACACTAAACAAACTTGGTAATTCATTTATAAGAAAATTAAAAAAGATGATAATGTGAACCAAATAGGGCCTTAACGTAAATTAATCATTAGATCATGGATAAAACTAAAGTTGTGATTGAATCCCTAGCATTTTTGGAACATATTTAATGTGATGTATGTGGACTCAATCACCCACCATGGGGTCCATTTAGATATTTTATGATATTAATTGATGCCTCTATAAGATGGTTACAAGTGTTTCTATTATCCACCCACAACTTTGCGTTTGCAAGGTTGCTTGTTCAAATAATCTGCACAATTTTTAGATTATACAATCAAGACAATTCGTCCAAAAAATGGTGATGAACTTACATTCGAAGCATTTGATGATTATCGTATGTTTGAATAATCATTGAACATTGCCCATGTACATACACTGAATGGTATAGTAGAATCATTTGTCAAACGCCTCCAAACTGATTGCTAGACCATTAATTATGAGAACAAAACTCGCAGTTTCAGTTGGGAATATGTCATTTTGCATGCAGCAACGCTTGTAGAAGACCAAGATCTTATCACAACTTCTCCTCCTTATAATTGGCTTTTGGTCAGGTGCCAAATGTTTCTTATCTGAGAATTTTTAGTTGTACAGTATGTTGACCCGGCTATTCTATAATAAATTTTGATGATAGCACACCATTAAGATATTACTAATACATTTAAATCAAGTGTTCATGGATAAAATGATATTGAGAAGGATGTGTGAAAAGCTTGAAGAAAAATGGGCTTGAAGAAATTAAGTTTATATATATATATATATATATATATATATATTTTGTAGTAGGAACTCATTTGGGTTGATTAATTTCTCTAGGCTCAAAAATATTGTCCAGCACACCTAGCTCAAAAGAAGCCCAAAGTACTGTCCTAAAATAGGCCAAGCAAAAATGCATGAAAAGCCCAATAAAAAATTCAAGTAAAACTGATTTTAGGGGCCAAACCGGATAGACCGGTTTACACAGTAGGCAACGTTTTGCCAGTACTGTACAAACTGGATCCACTAGTTGAAACCGGACATACCGGTTTACACAATAGGAATGTTTTTCCTACGCACTGCTGAAACCAGACGGACCGGTTGAAACCGGGCGGACCAGTTTGCCATTTTGGGAATAATCCCCCAAATTATGCAGCGGTCCTTCCAGTTTCTCAAACCGGTTTGAACCAGACCCAGATGCATTTTTCCCTATAAAAGTCGTCCCTCTCCCCCACTCGATTCACACAACCTCCAATATATTTCTCTTAATTCTCTCTATTATTTCCCGCATCCCTATTCGATATTCTTAAGCTTAGAGTTGTTATATCTTCCTAAGTGAGGACATTAGTTGTGTGAAAAGAAAAAATATTGTGAGAGAATTATTATGAGCTTTTTATAAGAGATTCAAAGATCTCGAAGTGTTGATTGTCAAGGTTCATTTGGTACCACAAACCAACAAAAGTTGTAAAGGTTTGGTCTTCACCCATAAGAAGATCGTTAGGAAGAAATCTTCAAGGGGCTCCTTGAAGCATGGACGTATGGATAAGTTTTCTTGAACCACGTAAAAATTCGTGTGTCATCTCTCTTACCCTACTCTTTTTAATTTCTACATATTTCATTTATTGCACAATCATATTGCTTTAATATTTTTTATTTTTACGCTAAATTTATAATTGTGCTTCTCTTCCTAATTAATTGAGTTGTTATCATTTTCAATTGCATTATATTTTTAATTTGTACACATTCACCCAATTCACCATCTCTTGGTTGTTTATACCAACATTTAATTGGTATCAGAGCAATATTCATTCTCCTTAAAAGACTTCACCGTCTTGGGTAAAATGGTAACCATGAGTGGATCTGTTGTTGATCTACTACTAGACCACCTTTTTTAATGGTAATGATTATAATTATTGGAAAGCTTGCATGAAAATATATGTTCAATCTATAGATTATAATCTTTAGGATGTTATTGAAAATGGTTCGCATATTCCATACAAAACTGTAGAAGGTAAGAATGTTGCTAAAGTTAGTAGTGAATGGAATAATGAAGATAAAAAGAAGATTTCATTAAATGATAAAGCTATGAATGTGTTATAATGTGACCTAGACCAAAGTGAATTTAATAGAATATCTACTTGTGAATCAGTTAAATCAATATGGCATATGCTTGAAGTTTAGCATGGGGGTACTAACCAAGTTAAAGCATCTAAGATAAGCTTGCTCGTACATAATTATGAATTGTTTAAAATGAAAAATGATGAATCTGTGCATGACATGTTTACTCGATTTACTGATATTATTAATGGTCTCAAATCTCTTGGAAAAACCTATTCTAATATGGAAATGGTAAGGAAAGTCCTTAGGTGTTTACCTAAGAATTAGGAAGCTAAAGTTACAACGATCCAAGAGGTCAAAGACCTCAACACTCTACCTCTTGAAGAACTCATTGGATCGTTGATGACACATGAGATGAGACTCAAAGAAAATGAAGAAGAAGAGTATAGCTTTAAACTCAACTTTAAAGTAATCTGACAATGAAAAAGATGACTATAACGGAGAAGATGATATAGCTCTTCTTACAAGATGTTTCAAACGCTTCCTAAATAGACGAAATATTACTACAAGAGAAGATGACATGAAAGTATCACGAGACGTACTCACATGCTATGAATGCAAGAAAGTTGGACATATCAAGGCCGATTGTCCAAACTTGGCCAATGCTACTAAGAAATTCAAACGAAGAGCATTCAAAGTAACTTGTCATCAGACCAACGAAAGTGACATCGAAGAGGATGAAGAAGAAGTAGCAAACATGTGCTTCATGGCTTTGGAAGATGAGGTAAGTTCTTCTAAACTAATTTTAAATAGTAAGCCTAGCTATGATGATCTTGAATTAGCTTTTGAAGTACTTTTTGAAGAATTTGAAAAGCTGCAAATGAAAAATAAAATTATGAAAAATGGATTTACAAAACTCCAAGAAGAAAATAAATTTTTGAAAAATGAAAATTTTAAAATCAAAGTTACTCTACATGTGATAAATAGAGATTTCGTCAGAAGTCAAAAGAAAGAAAAAGATTTGAACACGACACTTCAAAAGTTTATAAATGGTAGCAATAGTTTGAACAAGCTTCTTGAAAATCAAAAGTATGCTCCGATAAAAGAGGATAAGGATATACCTCTTTTCAAAATCAAGGAAATAAAGTATTTTTGTAAAACCTAAACAAAATCACACTCACACGCATCGACCTTTTATAGTTTGTCATTACTGTGGGATTAGAGAGTATAAGAGTCCATCATGTTTTCATAAAAGACGAGAAACATGGACTACATTGTACACTAACCATCAAGGACCCAAATAGACCAAAAAACGATTTTAAATTTATGTGTTGTAGGTACCATCTTAGAAGGATGACAAACGGTACCTCGATAGTGGATGCTATATACACATGATTGGTGACGAGGAAAAGCTTACAAAAATTAGCTGAAAGAAAGGACAAATCACTTTTGGAGATAATAAGAGAGGAATGATCATCGGTATTGGGTTTGTAAGTAATTCTTCCCCTCCCTATAGATAAGATTTTATTAGTAGATGGGTTGAAACATAACTTACTTAGCATTAGTCAAATTGTGTGACAAAAATTACAGAGTTATTTTTTAAAATTATTTTTGTCTCATTATTGATAAAACAACTAGCAAAATTTTATTTGTTGGACAAAATGATTAGAATGTCTACACCATAGACCTAAGAGATTTTCAAAACCATAGTGAAAAAAAGTTTTCTTGTTTTTGAAAATGATAGTTGGCTATGACATCAAGACTTGGGCATGCTAGCATGGATTTATGTTCAAAAATTTTAAAAATGATATTGTTAAATGCCTTCCAAAAATCATTTTTAAAAAAGATAAGATTTTTGATGCATGTCAAATGGAACAAATCAAAAGTTCTTTCAAATCAAAACATATAGTGTCAACAACTAGACCTCTGCAATTATTTCACATAGACTTATTTGGTCCTTCCAAAACTGTAAATCTTAGAGGTAAACACTACGCATTTATCATAGTCGATGATTTTTCAAGATTCACTTGGGTAATATTTCTACAAAATAAAGATGAAATTTTAAAGAATTTAGAAATTCAGCAAACGTATTCAAAATGAAACATGTTTCATGATTTCAAAAAATAGAAGTGATCATGGTGGTGAGTTTGAAAATAAATATTTTAAAGATTTTTGCAATGAACATGGTTTTTCTCACGAATTTTCTTCTCTTAGAATCCTTCAAAAAAATGGTGTTGTTGAGAGGAAAAATCAATCCCTACAAGAAATGGCAAAAACGATGTTAAATGAACATGACTTACCCAATTATTTTTGGGCTGAAACTGTAAACACATCTTGTTAAGTGAACTGTAATCACTATTGTATTCGTCCTTTATTGAACAAAACGCTGTATGAACTCTTTATTGAAAAAATTCCAAATATTTCTTATTTCAAGGTTTTTGGATGTAAATGTTTTATTTTAAATAATAAAGATAATCTTGGTAAATTTGAATCAAAATCTGAAATAGGAATCTTCTTAGGATATTCCACTTCTACTAAAGCATATAGGGTTTATAATAAAAGAACACAAATAGTGGAAGAATCAATGCATATAGTTTTTTATGAATCTAGACTATCTAATGCTTCTCTTGATCAAGTGGATGAAATGATTAAAAGCATAGAGGAATTAAATATCAATGAAGAATCTGTTGAGATTCCACAAGGAGTAGCTGAAGAAGAGGAAAATCAACTTCCAAAAGATTGGACATTCGTAAAAGATCATCCTCAAGAGCTCATCGTAGGCGACATCACAAAGGGAGTAACGACTAGAGATTCTCATCAAAGTATGGATAATGTTGCTTTTATCTCTCAATTAGAACCTAAAAATGTTTTAGATGCTGAAAAAGATGTATATTGGATAATTTCCATGCAAAAGGAGCTAAATCAATTTGAACGAAATGAGGTATGAAAAATTATTCCTAGATCAATAAATAAAACTATAATAGGTACAAAATGGGTATTTAGAAATAAAGTAGCCGAGAATGGAATTGTAACTAGGAATAAAGCTAGATTAGTACCTCAAGGTTACAATCAATAAAAAGGAAGATTTTGACGAAACTTTTACTCTTATTGCTAGACTAGAATCAATTCGAATGCTCTTATCCTTTGTATGTTTAAAATTTTCATTTTATATCAAATGGATATTAAGAGTACCTTTTTAAATAGATACATCATGGGGAAGTTTTTATCGAACAACCTCCTAGTTTTCAAAGCTTAAACTTTCTAAATCACATGTATAAGATTAAAAAAGGCTCTCTATGGCTTAAAGCAAGCCCCTAGGCTTGGCATGAAAGGCTAAGAAAATTTCTTATTGATGTTGGTTTTAGCATCAGTAAAGATATAACACCATTTTTATAAAATCAAAAGGAAAAGATATTTTAATCGTTCAAATTTATGTAGACGATATTATTTTTTGTTCTACTAACGATCATCTGAGCAAGAATTTTTGTAATCCAATGAGCAATGAATCTGAGATGAGTATGATGAGAGAGCTGAACTTCTTTCTTGAACTTCAAATAAAATAAATGAACGATGGTATCTTCATAAGCCAAGAGAATTACACCAAGGACCTACTCAAGAAGTTTAGAATGGAGAATGTAAAATCAAGCAACACGCCTATGAGCACTACCATAAAGCTCGATAAGGATGAGAAAGGTAAAAATGTAGAGATAACAAAATATTGAGGTATGATCGGCTCTTTACTTTATTTAATTGCGAGTAGACCTGATATTATGTTTAGTGTTTATTTGTGTGCACATTTTCAAACTTGTCCTAAAGAATCACATATGCATGTTGTTAAAAGAATTTTTAAATATCTGCATGGGACTACCAAATTTGGACTTTGGTATCCAAAATGTAAATCTTATAAGCTAGTTGGTTATTCTGATTCTGATCTTTCTGGTAGTTTAACCGAGAAAAAGAATACAAGTGGCACCTATCAATTCTTAGAACACTCACTTATCTCATGGTTTAGCATGAAGCAAAATTCGGTAGCTTTATCCACTGCTGAAGCTGAATATATTTCGGCCAGTAACTGTTACGCTAAAATTTATGGACGAAACAAACTAAGTGACTATGTCTTAGATTTTAAAATATTTCTATTCGTTGTGATAACACTAATGCCATAAATGTTTCTAAAACTCTATTTTGCACTCACGTACAAAACATGTTGATCTTAGACATCATTTTCTTCGTGATCATGTGAAAAAATGAGATATATCACTTGAGTTTGTAGACACATTAAATCAACTTGCTGACATTTTTACATAACCATTAAGTGTTGAAAGTTTTTGCAAAAATAGACTTACATTAGGAATTTTAAATATTGAATAATTTGCTTTAATTTGTGATTATACAATCTAATGTATACTTTGTAAATAAATATCAAATTATAGTCAACGTGTATCAAAGGAATTGGTTGTGGTGAAAATTTCTAAACGCAAAATGAGGACATGGGAGCACTTTTGAATTTTGGAAAAGTGATGTTAAGATTTGGGTTAAAAGTGAAAAATGGAGGAAAATTTTGGGCAAAGTTGGAATTCTTGTGAAACCGGTCTTAATCCGGTCAATGGGTTGCTGCTGTAGCAACCAGACCGTCCAGTTAGAGCCGGACAGATCAGTTTGCACAGTAGCCTTACAATGTGTGCCAATAACCCTATTTTTAAAAACCGTTCTTTCCTTCTCCTTCTGCGTCCCTTCTCACTGCTTCCGATTCCAAAAACAGTACCCCACCCACACCGGACGCAAACCCATCTCATTTTTTTTTCAGACCTAAACTTCCTTATGTTGTTTCTGCTATGTCATATGGGCTAAGGGAGACAAAGGCAAACAAATTGGTGCTTCAAATGTAGAGAGGTATTTATTTTTGGATGAAGACTGTGAAACTCATTTTAATCAGTATGTTTCACGGAAAATTCTATGTGATTGTCTGATTAAGTATTCTGATCTTGAGGGACTACAAACCCATGACTTGCTAGATAGAATGGGTTGGAAAAATATTATGGATAAGCATTTTAGGATTTTTCCAAGGCTTGTACGATTATTTTATGACAATCTGTCAGCTGAGCATGATTTATACACTATAAAGAGCTATGTTGTTGGTACATCCATTACTTTGGATGATATGACATTGAGTCACATTTTTAGGATACTGTGTTCTGGACTAGCCGTTTATCATACATCGAGTTGGCCTCAAGTTGAAATTTTTGATCCGTTAGAGGTTGTGCAACTAGTATGTGATAGACGTTATATTCAAACTGTATCTCATCCTTTGATTAGTCAGCTGTCCGTTGAAGCAAAAATTCTTCACCATATTATTTCACACGCTTTTCTCCCTTGAGGTGGTCATAGAGATAAGGTAAATTATTTTGATGTTTATCTTATTTCAAAGATTTTAACAGGGAAGAATGTGAATATCTGCTACCTGATGTTGAGGTACATGGAAACTGGTGTTCATAACGTTCAACGATCTCTTCCTTATGGTATGTGGCTCACGGATTTTTTTGAGTATTTTTTTATTGATTTAAGAGAGGAGGAGTTTATTGAGCGGAAAAAGTCTGATCTCGTAACGAAATAGTCGTTATAAAAGATGCATATACAGAGGATTAACGGATTGTGGGTAAATGCAAACCAAGTTGCTAATCAAGATCTTGATCTTCCTCCTGCTACTATTCCTCATACTGAGTTTACCCTTGATTATTTGTTGGTTAACAATGCTCCTCATGACTTGACTCAGCCTTCGTACCCTGCCTCCACTCATCCAGGAGTATCGTCCTATGCCTTAGGAGCTGACATGCACACATTTGAGCAGTTGCATCACAAAACCAATGCTCTTACTGCATAATAGAATGAAATATGCCATGATCTGTCTGGGTTACGTCAATAATATCTTGCTCACTACATGTCCATCATGTGTGCCTTGCATAGTTCTCCATCTCCTTCTTTGAGCGATGCATTTCATGCATTTCCATATTTACCTCGTGTTCTATTTTTTTATAATGACAGAGGGGGAGAAAGGCTTGTGGTTTATATCATGTACATTCTCTCTTATTTCCTTTATGCTATTTTTTTCTCATGGCATGTAATTAGGGGGAGGGAATATGTGGCATGTATTCGGGGGGAGCATGTATTTAGGGAGAGTAATCTTAATTCTATTACATATGTTTTAGTGGATGTATTTCATTATTTACATGTTTATTACATTATTTACATGCTTTATTACACTTATTTCCTTTATGTTACTTAATGGTTTGTCATCATAAAAAAGGGGTAGATTATTGACCCGGTTATTCTATAATGAATTTTGTTGATAGTAAATCATTAAGATATTACTAATATGTTTAAATCAAGTGTACAAGGATAAAATGATGTTGAGATAGATGCATGAAAATAAACATTAGTAGCTACCTCCTCAACTCATGCTCCATGAAGCAACTTGAGAATGTGTATCGTTGAGATCGACGACTCAACATATTTGGAAGATGTACTGACTACCTTCTTATGAAGAAAATCTAACAACAACATATATGAAGATAATACAGCATTCATAACTCAACTAAATGGATGATATATTAATGGAGATAGAGAAAAAAATGATCTTGATAAAAGTAGTGATATTAATGTTCAATAAATTTGTTTGAAGGAAAATCCAGCAGATTTATTCCCAAAGGCATTACCACTACAACATTTGAAAATTTGGCGTGCAATATTAGAATGCAACAAGTCAGAGTCATCAAATGATATTATCATATGAGGGATTAAATACATGATAAACTCTTTTTTCCCATTGCGTTTCTAGCACGGTTCTCAATGAGGCAACACTCTTATTCGTATTGTATACAAGAATGATTAACTTTTCTTGCTTCCCTAGGCTTTTTCCCACAAGGTTTTTCCTAGCTAGTAAGGTTTTAATGAGTCATATTATTCGTGCAATGGACATCTAAGGGGAAATGTTGTAAATTATTGTAATAGTGGATAGCTATTAGTATATGACACTAGAATTTCCTACTCTGTAAACTCTCATCTCTTCATTCTCCTCATCCCTTCACATCTCCTATTATTTTTTTAAGAGGTAAAAAGCCAAAGACTAAACGAGAAGGTAAGCAACAATGGGGAGTGTTGACTCCCTCCAAACAACTAAACTGTCAACTGAGATATCGAAGCACGCTAGTCTGTGTGCTAGTTCATTACAAAAATGAGGGATATGCTTACAAATAGAGGTGACTAAGGGAGGATAAAAGAGATTTACAATTTGATAAAATATCTCCTAACTTACAAATAGGGGTGACTTGGTGTCTCCGTTGATAGTAAGAATGAGCTCCAAAAAATCAGACTCGATCTAATGGATAAGTATCTCCCATGAAACAATTAAGGAGAGGCCATCAAAAAATTCCAGAGCTTCGATAATGAGGGGGGAACACTTGCCTAACCTGCTGTTGAAAAACAATAGGAGAGCACATCTCCTATTAATTGTAAGCTTATAAGTAGAAGCTGTAAATCATGAATAAAGTACGTAGAAGTGAAATAGCAAACTAATATTCTATATTATCTCTCATTGTTCTCTTAGTGTTCTCTTTACTTTCCTTAATCTATTTTTACAAGTAGTGGTCTCACCGGTCTGGCTTGTCGCTTTCGTGTCCCTGGCGGTTTTGGTAGAACGTCCCCACCTTTAGTTCGCTCTTCGACTTCGGGGCCACCTTACCCTTTCCCAGGTTGTCATCCTCTTTGGCTCCCCAATCCTGAGAGGACACGGCCGGCGACTCCTTATGCTTCTAAGGAGTAGTGTCTGTAGATAGCTTGGAAGAATCTTGTTGACAGGAGGCTGCTATAGCGTTGGTGAAGGCCATCATTTATCTCTTCATTTTTCTAACCATCTTAGAAAGTGAACTTATTGATTCTTTCTTTTTCCACTGTGTGACCAAGACGGCAGTAGGAGGTTCCTCTCCTGGTAAAAAGGAGGGTCTTCCTTCTCCATTACTAGCCCATCATGGTTTTCATCAAAATGAAACGAGGATGACAGACTCATTTTATCTTTGGGGATTAAACAGCCTCAAGTGTTTGGTAGGGGAAGAAGGTTTGGTTGTCCATCCCAACAGACGACTCCAACTGTTGTTACTAGAAATCTCAATAGTGAGGTGTCATGCGATCTCCTCTCCACATAGGGGTCTTCTGGGACGATTACCTGCACAACACAGACAAAGAGCTCTAAGGAGAAGAGAACTAATGCGTGATTTTCTCGTCAAAGAGCCTCTGATGCCTAAGTCAGTATCATGAATAAATTTTGATAGAGTTTCCCTTTAGAGAGAATGGCTTACCTTGTACCGCTTGTAGATGAGGTATTTATACCTGAAGCCTTGGAGGTGGATGCGTGTCGAATAAGCTTCGGGCGAGGTGACAACCTTTTTTGTTGGGGGAAACACCCTCAAAGCATGTGTATTGACATTATAATATGAAATTTAATGGAAACACATTTTTCTTATAATTATTTTTTTAAATTATTGCTGAATAATTTATATAAAGATTTTAAAATTTCATATTCATTAATGAGACTATGATCTTGTCAGTAACATATTAAAGTATGGAATCTTTAATGAATAGTTACTAGTACGGTTCACTAAGCATTATGAATGTATGTGATTTAGATCCGGATCATTGATGTGGATAGACATCTTAGTGAATGTACTTTATATAATAAGATAATATATGACATGACTGATATGAATTAATATCTTTATTAACTTGTCATTTATCATAAAGGTTTAATACACATCAATATGATTGTCATATGTAGATCAGTTTGAATCATGAGTAGTCATGAACTCATATATATGTCTACTGAATCTTTTGATTCACTCGTTAAGGATTATTTGTAAAACAGACTAGTGACTTTTGTTTTGGAGATTTAGTGATATGGATGGCTAGGAACATAATCTTACAAGATTTAGAATCCAAACTTTCCTAACGGATCGTATATTTGTTCTTCTAAGTGCTAATTCTAAAACTGAATGGTTATTAAGTTCAATTTTATAATATAATTATAAATTAGTCATTAACTAGTGAATTAATAATATTTAAGGATCAAAATGTAATTAGAAGGGTAAAACGATGATTTTGACCAGCTCTAATTTACGAACTAATAATTGTAGTACATTACTACATGAAATGATTATATCAATGGACTACATGAGAATACTCTGTAAATATATTCTATAATCTCTAAGATTGCAATTCCATATTTATAGTGGAGTAATAATGGAATTAATAAATAATATTATTTAATTAAAGAATTTAATTAATAATCTAATTTATTGGAGCTTAGGATTATAGGTCTATGATCCCCAACTCACCTCTGTACTACGCAGTCTAGGGTGTGAATATTTCAGGATAATTTTTATTTCTGGGGCAAGTACATAATAATGAGATAATTATGTGTGATTAATTAATTAATCAAATTATTTACATTAATTTTCAAAAATTATATATAAATAATTTTATCGATTATTTTTTTAATTATCGATAAGTGAGACAATATATCTAATATGTGAAACTAGATAATGTTAAATTATTATTAGATGATAATTTAAAATCTGAATCTAGTAAATATGTTATTTGTGAACTAACAAGTAAGCTAGTTGATAGGGATAATCAGATAAGTTAATTTTGAATTAACTAATATCTTAATATTTATCTTATTAAAATAAATATTTAATTCGTAGTAATTGTCACGTGTCAATCACTGATTGGGAATCAAATATTGACATGAATTACTATAGTGTCACATGGCACTAAGCTAGTGCTGTGATACACTACAGTTGTGCACAAATTGAAGTGAGTCCCACTACAATGGTAATTTTGAAGTTAAATATTAGTTTCAGTTTATCCTTAAAAATTGGATATGTCATTATTTAGAAAATATATAGATATTATTCTAATGACCTCAATGTTGGTTGCATCAGTGGAGAACTATTGGTTGAGTGCCAAGAATATAATTGCTATCATGGTGGATTTTCTCTGTGATTAAAAAGTTAATCAACAAACTATGTGAGAATTATCAACGTATTCCCTCAGATGATTGTCTCATTGAATTAATCATTCTCAGTAAATCTCTAAATCTCATGTATTTAGTACATCTAGAGACAAAAAATGTCTTTGAATTATTTTACGTGCTCACACATGTTCTAGTGTGTTTAAGGATTGGTTTGAAAGATCTTGATGTGGATCTCGAAGTTTGTTGTTGGTGGGAATGCAGGATCGTTGGTTTGTCAGGACGCTTGATATAGACTACAAGAGATATATGATTCTTATCTATGTTTGTTTTCGATTTAATATATAAATATATAATGTGTCATAATTGAAAAAAGTTTTCAATTAAAATTTTTATTTTGGAAATCGTTGCGTCGTGTTTATTTTCTTTATCCAAAAAGATTTGTTTTTAATAAATTTTTAAAAACCCCACGCTTCCGCCACACGAGCACTGCGTTTCCAACATTTTCTTGATATGACGAGTTGGGGGTGGCATTTAATGCATTTGTCCCGTGAGTTGACGTAAAGGATGGTGCATTAAATGTCAATTTATCTCTAATCACGCCAGACGTGGTGAATGTGACCGCTTGGTGGCTGACTACACCCTTCATCATAGCTACTGAAGTCAATCGGCGCCTGCCATAAAGGAGAAAACGCCCCGTGGAGTGCTACATTTGGTGAACAATAATGATGCCTAAAATAGAACTAGCTGACCCCCCGTGTTAGATCCACTTCTCGAGACTTTCTACCTTACGCTGGTCGGTGTTACCCGAGCTCCTTAGAGACCGACTTAGTCATGTCAATTTCCCTCCCTTTGAGGAGCTTAGTTCTTCAATCCCTTTTCTTGGAGTAGAGTAGAGACCTCTATCATGGCCTGCCATGCCATTGGTAATCCGAGAATACCCATAACAATAACCATGGAAGAAGTTCTCATCATCTCAAGAAAATCTATTTCAAATGGAAAATTGCACATGATCCATTTTTATCTTAGAAGAATTTGAAATTCAAATTGAAGATAACATGGAACTCATCATCTAAAGGAACTCTATCTCAATTGAGAGTATAACTGATTCATTCTATATCCTAAGAGATTTGAAATTCATGATGAAGATAACATGACAATTGGTCTATCATCTCTAAGACTCTTTCATTTCAAATTTTAAAGTTGCAGATATATGGGTGGAAGTAAACCTTCATTGAAGTTCTCTAAACTTCAACCCTCCCACGCAAATATAAAAACCCCAATACCAAAGAACAAATGAGTATTCACTCACACAAGCACAACATTACAATTCAAGCTTTCAATTTTCTTAATTTCAATTTCTTATCTGTTTAGCTCTTAGGAATTGTTCTCAAGTTCAGTTTAATGTATGATTTCTTGCAAACTATTGCTTTTTTCAATTTATTGAACCAAGTTTTATTTCTTGCAAACTATTGCTTTTTTCAATTTATTGAACTAAGTTTTTTTCTTCGTTTTGATTTCAATAAAGTTTAGTTTATTTCAATTACATGTTCTCCTTTTGTTTCCTTTACGTTTGCTATATATTTACTAATTTCTTTTCATTTGCTTTATCTTGTAGTAATAGAAGAACATTTTTACGAAGATCCATACGTTAATTTTTAACATCACCTTAGAAGAAATCAGATGATAAGACAATTATTTTATTCGATTAATTTTGGCTGAATTGTCACGTTCCCGCACTAATCAAGAGGCAGGTAGATTTTCGTCTATGCGTAGCTACATTGAAGCCTAAAGTACCTCGGTTCAACTGTATGAGCCGAGACACGAGGATTTCCAAAAAAGAACGTGTATCCTAATAGTCTAAGTAAACTTAGACTAGTTTTCAAGAGTTATTAAATTTATAATTTTCGGCCTCAACAAACCAACCATTACAAAAATCTAATTCAAAGAGTTGGAGAACAAAAGAGAATCCGATCCAAAAGTACCTCTCATCTTGGGTTGTATGATTGTGCAGTCCACATGGTGGGTCCTCCAGTTATGGATAGTGTTGTCATATCTGTGTGATTCATGGCTTAACTTTAGGAATTGAAAATTTTCCACTTTTTTTTTATTCCATTTTAGAGCCGCTATGCTACGGACCCAACTCCCTCTCACCCACATTACCAACTAAACTGTTTTGCCTTTTCCACTTTTGAACCCATTTTTCTTCCTTTTCTATTCATTTTTAGGGAGTTATTTATTAGGTTTGTTCATGCATTGATACCTATAATGGCTTTATGTTTGTATTATGTTGGAGCCCCATGGATACTGCCAGTTTGGCTTCTTCATTTGATTGGTCAGACAATTAAGATAGGCCAATAATCCCAAAATAGGTTTCATATTTGAGAAGTTGGAAGTTGGAGTAGTAGTTGAAGTCCCAACAATGATTGAATTCTACTTGCAAAACACGAAAAAAAAAACAAAAAAAGCCTTGACGGAAACACGTTCTAACGTCTAAATCTTCCTCAATATAAGTTCAGTTCTCCATAGGAACTTATTGAAGTTAAACATACCAATAATATCCATCTCATGCGGTAAATAAGTCTGATCTTCGACCATGACGTGTCAATGAGGGGTGAGGGTTATCCTAATACACAAGTTTTCTTAAAGAATTTATTAAAAATAAAATAAAAGTAGAGATTAGAAAAATAGTACTAAGAAATTAAAAGATTTGGAGGACCCAAATGATTGGATGCAATATGAGGTGGATGTTTGGTTAGATAGAAAACAGAAGAAGAATCCTTGGTTGGAAGGAAAATGCAAAATAATGCATGTGGGAAGCCATGTGAAGAGCATTAATAGTTTGAACAAAAACTCAACCTCCCATGAAATTTATTCTAAATTAATCATGCTCTCTAATATTTTAATGTGGAGGAGAAGAAAACAAAAAAAGACCCCCATGTGGGAAATCATTAATCTTATGAACAATGGATATAGAGCTAAAACTCATGGGAGAAGCTATAATTATTCAGATGAAGGTTTTAATTAAACACAAATGATTAGAACATTAGGTAGTTTGATATTATTTAAAACTAAAATTTCCCCAAGATTCACTAAACAATTTCAATAAATAGTTTTTTTCCTCTCTCTTTGATTCTGTTCATTGTGGGTTAGGTTTTGAAGAAGCCACATTCTCTAGAATCTCTACCTGATTTTTAAGCCAAGCCAAATGAGCTGATACATCTTTTTATCTTCATTATTTGACAAAAAAGGAGCTCATTGTAGTCTTTTGTCATAGGGAAATAGGAAAATTATGGTGATCGTACCATGAATCCTATGAGACAAAATCTCATTTGATCATATGAGCTAACAGTCAAAATCGAGCTGATCATAATTTATTCCAAGCTCAATTTGTAAACTAATCTAGGTGAGAATGTTAATAACGTTATTTCTCAGGTATAAGGAATATGAATTATAAAGATGGTGTTTAGTTTAATTGAACGAATATAATTTGAGTTCCATATAATAATTAGTATGTGAATATAATCAAATAGAAATACAATGTCTGAGTTTCATATAATAATTAGTTGTTGTGTATGGTTACAAAATGTTGTTGCTTGAAATGAAATAATTTTTAAATAAGTACATGAATTATCGTTCATTTATCTTTTTCGTATAATCTTTGAGAAGAAGTCATTTTGACCGTAATGAGATCATGTGATGTCACTCAATTATTTTATTTTTTTAGTTTTCTATTGTCTTTTGATTTTTTAGACTTTTTTCAGATTTTGACCTCTTCTAAGCTATGTTAAAAGGGGCTAGAAGAGAATAAACTTTTGATTTCTCATCATTTAAGAATCTTTCATACAAAATGAGGTATTTCACCTATTTCTTAATTCACTTCATTTATATAATAATTTTTTTAAATAGTTTGTAAATCAAAATTTCTATAAAATTGTAATTAGGAAGGTGAATGATTGTAAATATTAAATTTGAGATTTTTTATACAAGGAATATTATTTTTACTTAATAATATTTTGTGAAATTTATATTATGTAGTTTTTATATTATTATCAACTAAAAAATTCATACAAATAAATTTAGAGAACAAATTTATTTATTTTCTAAAATCTATTAATGATATAATCGTTTATTAGAAATGTGACAAATTGATGTAATAAAATCATATTCCATAATATTTCAAAACTTATGTACTATAATTTCAAGCATCAAATTTTTAATTTAACACATTTTATTTTGTGTACATTATGTTCGATCAATAAATTTTTTAATATATACAATATTAAAAAAATATTTTTATATTTCTAATCAGTCACTAGATCCACTCAAATTTCAAGTAAAGTGTCACTCATCAAATACCACAGCACAGGAAAAGCTACTAGTAGATAGCTAGTAGTAGATCCTATTCATTTCCTCAATAAGTGTATCATTGGAGATAACAATCCCTTGTTTAAAGACCGAAGGGACTAGAACAATATAGCAGTTACTCATAGTAATAGCCGCTACTTGTTTGAGCTGACTTGCTTATATTGTTCTACAGTCCTACAATCAGGAAAGGACAGGAATGATCTGCTTCACACACTTAAGCTTCGAGACAACTACAAAGATGGGTTCCATCTTTCCTAGTTCCTCACATTTCCCACAATCTCAAGGAAATTGACATCCTTACTCTTGTTTGTAATTGAAGTAAACTAATTTCATATATTATGCAACACACATTTTTGGTGAAGATCTACTTTATATATCTAAGGAATGTGATTGGTTCGTAATATAATTTAAGATCCAATATAGATTTCAATTCTTCAATATTAAAAATTAGTCCTTTATCTCTTATTTAACAATGAAGAGAGAGGAAACACATATGCTTAAATTTTTCCTATGTAGTTGGTGAATTAACAAAATAAATTAGATTTATCACGTGCAACTCACATGTGTTTGTATAACTAGCTAAGATTAAATTGTGGTACCACTGAATTTTTTTAACATAATTTCCTGTTTTCTTTTTCCTTTTTAGTAATTTTTTGTACAGATTTTATCAATTTTCATTAGCATTTCAATTCTATTACGTTCTCTTCATTTAGACCTCCTTATTTTTTTATGAGTATCTATTTTTTTAAGTAGTATAGAGAGAGATCATTATTCTTACTTGGACGCAAAATGCAACATATAAACTAAATCTTACAGTTTCTCTTTTCTCAAGAGAAAATTCTTTTTCAAAAATGATTTTCGATTTGGCCAAAACTGTCAGAGTTTTCAAAACGTGACTGCCAAAGATTTGGGCATACTTCGCTGGTTTGTATGAGCTTAACCAGTATGCCATCTATCAACTCAATCAATGATTTCATTTAACATATGGAAAAGAAAGGGAGATGAAATCAACCAAAAAAGGAAGGATAAAATCTATTATAAAGGAAAAAAACGCATAGTTTGGAGAAATGATCTTAAATTTCCTACCAGATAATAAGAAAATAAAAAGTAAATAGATATGAGTAATAAACACTATAATTTATGCGAAAAATCCTTGATGAGAAAAATTATGGAAAACTTTTGATAGTATTTTCATTGTGGAAAAAAAATTTACAAGGCAAATACAAGCTACACGTTGTGATTGTTTCTTGTGCATGTTGAGAATTCCCTAATTATAAAACCTGACCCCTTATATATAGGCTCAGTTTGAACATGAATTGGTTACATGAAATCTAATATAATTAATCTAATTTTAACTGAAAATAAGATTAGTAGAATATTTCATGAAAATTTAATTTATTAACATTAACAACTAAATAGTTAGGAAAGTAAAGAATTTAGGAAAATAACTAATTTTAGGAAAGTAATGAAGGTAGGAAAGCAAAGAACTTAGGAAAGTAACTAATTTAGAAAAAAATGAATTTAGGAAAGAGACTAATCTAGGAAAATAGTGAATTTAAGAAAGTAGAGAATTTAGGAAGTAAATAAAAATTAGGAAAGTAACCAATTTAGAAAGTAATGAATTTAAAAATAAAGACTCAGACTAGACAGAATGCCAGGCCACCAAGTGGCTACGACTAACTTACTCGATCTACAAGAAATCATCAAGCGACTATGACTGATTGGTGGCTGAGTGAGACAGATAAAAATGACAAATGAGAAAGGGAATGAGGGTCATACTTGGCAGGAACATCCTCCCATTTTTATTAGTATTCTAATTAATTCATGTAAATCAGGAAGTTTATATAAGGCAAGTGTACTGAGTGAAACATGGACACTCAATACAACTCAAGCGTATATAATTCAGAACATTTACTCCTTACAATCTCTTATTCCTGAACTCTCTCTCTCTCTCTCTCTCTCTCTCCCTCTCTCTCATTAACATTAATATAATCATACCCTTTATCAATACTTTTCCCTTTAATCCTTGGTTAGCGGAAAAAAAACTTTTACATTTTGGTGCTTGATTTGCTCTCAATGAAGCACCAATTGTAAAGGAAAAAATTCACAATTTGGAGATTTGGTTATGAATTTCCTATAAGATATGGAAAAATAAAGAGAATAGAAATGAGTAATAAACACTATAATTTACGTGAAAAATCCTTGATGAAAAAAATCACGGGAAGCTTTTGATAGGATTTCCATTATGAAGAAAAAGTTTACAAACCTAATGCAAGCTACACGTTGTACTTTTTTCTTGTGAGTATTGAGAATCCCCTAATTACAAAAAATGACCCATTATTTACAGGCTCAGTTTGAACATACATTGGTTACATAAAATCTGATATAACTTATCTAATTCTAACTGAAAATAAGATTATCTGAATATTCCATGGTCCGATCAATTCAATGGTCTCGATTGACTTTCATTGATTGCCAGATTGGCAAACTATATGTTTTTATCTCATTGGTTCACTTCCATTCCATATTAGTTCGTCAACCAACCATTGCCTCAATTTAAATCTAAAATTTCGTTGGCAGACGTCGCTTATCGTTGTCATTTTTTCCCATATCCGTTTCTGAACTCCAGATCGCGGGTATTTCTCTTGCGATATTTCGTTGAGGTGATGGTGATGACATGAGTCCCCACTTTTTAATGTATTATCTGTAACTAATTTTTTATTGAGATGGAGCTAGATAGATAATTGAATTTGCCGCTTGTGATATTTATGCTTTCTTAACATTCGTCCATGGTTTTTCTTTATCCTATATATGGAGAAAGAGAAAGAGAGAAAATCTCCAAAGTAACTTTCTTTTTATTTGTGATAAGTTTAAATTAAAGATTTGATTTAGAATTCAAATTCAAAATTGGATTTAGAATTCGATATTTGATTTAGATTTCAAATTCAAAATCTCCAAAAGTAACTTTCTTTGCGATAAGTTTAAATTAAAGATTTGATTTAGAATTCAAATTCAAATTGGATTTAGAATTCGAAATTTGATTTAGATTTCAAATTCAAATTTTGATTAAATTAACTTAGCATAACAAATTTTTAGATAAAAACATTTATTATTCGCTTAATTTAAACTTTTAACATTTATTTTTTTTATTTTGGTTTAACAAAACCCTTCAAATTTTCTATGAATTTTCTTTAGATCTATTGCTCTCTTTTAACGTCGGAAACTATGATAAAAATACAAAAAATATGTCAATAACAATGTTGAAATAATATGAAAGGAACGAGTTTTTAGCTTTTCCGTATTGTCATGGAGTTTAGAATATGATTCCCACAGTCAATATTCTGAATTGTTTCTCTTCTCGTTCTTAAATTTTCATATTTTTTTGCAATGTTGCCATCAAGATTTTGGTGTACTGACTTCGATATTCTTCAAAAAAAATTCTTGTTCTTCAAATCTCGTATCTCGGATGTGTTCTTCGTCTTGAAGGAAGCAACAAAGTTGATTGTCTTTTAGAAAACTTGATTTTTCAAATTTCAAAAATTTCGTATTAAAAAAGTAAGAGGAGATGAGAATCTTGAGCCTTGATCTACTCTCGATGAAAGCACCAATTGTAAAGGGAAAAATCACGGTTGGAGAATTGATCGTGATTTTTTTACAAGATATTGGGAACATAAAGAATAAATAGAAATGAATAATAAACACCATTTTTTCGTGAAAATTCTTGATGGGAAAAATCACGAGAAGTTTTTTTATGGTATTTTCATATAGAGAAAATGCTCACAATGCTAATCCAAGCTACACGTTGTGCTTATTTCTTATGTGTGTTGAGAATCCCTTGATTACAAAAACTAACCCATTATTTACAGGCTCAGTTTGAACATACATTGATTATATAAAATCTGATATAGCTTACCAAATCTAACCGTTTGATCAATTTAGCGATCTCGCTTGACTTTCGTTGATTGCCACATTGGTAAGCTATGTACTTTTATCTGATTGGTCTCCTCTTTACTTTTCGATGACATGGCAGAAAGAATAATTTATGCCCGTTCATTTGCCCCTATTGTGTTTGGCGTTAATGAAACGTCGATAAACAATATTTTGGTATATGATCAATATCATCCCGTTCTGAGATATATTTTCATTCAATGATGTTTCCGTGAATGGAATTTCATCCACTACAACCTCAAAATCCATTTAACAGAGTTCATCCATTCTTTTATGCCCCATCTGTCAGCTTGCTTCTCGTTCAAAGATCAACATACTATCGTGAGTGTTTCACGTTTTGTGAGCTGCTTCAGTTTGGTATTAAGAGGACATGCTTGAGCATTTCCTTTGTGATTTACTATACAAGCTTGTCGTTCACGTCCCAACCTCTAAGAGTAATCATTTTGGTTGTCCGTTATGCAACCATTTGAAATGGCTGAGTGATGTTTTGTAATTTATTCGAACCGTGCGAGACCTCTATTCACGTAACAATTTTTCTATTTGGTGTTAACAAAGCGCCAGTATGGAATATTCCATTTTGAGATATGATTGTCACGTTTGCAAGCTATGTATTTTTATCTTATTGGTCTCATCTTTAATTTTCGGTGACATAGTGGAAAGAAGAATTTATGCATGTTCATTTGTCCTTATTGTATTCAACATTAATAAAATGTCGATATATAATATTTTGGAATAGGATCAATATCTTCTTGTTCTGAGATATATTGTCGTTCAACGCTGTTTCTGTGGACATACAGATTCGGGTCAAATATGAGCTTCACTTCTGATAGCTAAGTCATTTTATAAGTGAGTTTTATCTGTTATTTGGTTGTGATTTTGTCCATTTCAGATCCAAAGTCCTGAATTTGATGGATGAACTCAGTTAAGGGGCTTTTGATGTTGTAGTGGATGAAATTCTGTTCATGGCTTTCTCCTTTTCATTTTTGAATTTTTCATTCTTTTTATGCCTCATCCGTCAGTCTGCTTCTCATTCAGAGTCATCATACTATCATGAGTGTTTTCTATTTTGCGAGCTGCTTCAGTTTGGTATTGAGAGGACGTGATTGAGCATTTTCGTTGTGATTTACTTCGCAAGCTTGTCATTCACATCCCAGCCTCTACAAGTAACCGTTTTGGTTGCCCGTTATGCAACCATTTGAAATGGTTGAGTGTTGTTCTGTAATTACTTCAAATTGGGCGAGACCTCTATTCACGTAGAAGTTTTCCGTTTGGTGTTACCGAAGCTCCAATATGCAATATTCCATTTTAAGATTCTGAGACGGCGATGCTAGATAGCGGACGTATCATTCCGCAATAGGTGTCACCCGCTCACCTGTCAACCAATAGTCGTGTCACATCATATGTCTGTTTTAATGGTACGTTTACATCCATTTTGCCTTCATTTTCAGGATCGTCCGATTAATCCAAATCAACCAATCTTAACCGTCTGATCAATCTAACAATCTTGATTGACTTCCTTTGATTACCACGTTGGCAAACTATGTACTTTTATCTTATTGGTCTCCTATTCAATTTTTCATGGCATGGCCGAGAAAAGAATTTATGCATGTTTACCTATAAACCATAAGCAGAGCCATCCATTTTCATTGAATTGAAACTCTTATCTTTCATTCTATGCTATAAATACATACAACAGTTCCAGGAGAGGAAGTCCTCAACCGAACCAAAGCTAATATGTGATGACACCCTCAAACTGTCAAACATAAAAAATGAAACATTAATATTTGTGGCCACTCGAATTGCCGGATATCCACCGGACAAAGCACTCAAAAACGTCGAAATTACACAATTGATAATGACTGAATTTCCTAGATTGGCTTAATGTTCCAAATTGTTGTCTATGGGCCCTGGGGTCCTCCTCTTCATCCCTTCAGCAAACCCCACTTGCTTAGACATGGCTTGTCTGTGTCTGACTGCTACATTTCCATATTTCACATGCCAAAGATTTGTGCCTTTCCTATCCCTACTATATATTTCATGCCCTAGCCTTCACCACTTAATTTCTTTCGTCTGTGTGTAATTTCATTGTCCTCACATTACATATATGTTTGATTTCATATCTAACTGTTTGGTTATGTCAAGGTTTTGGCCACACTAGTACCATCACAATGACAATACGAGAGCTACATTTCCATAGAGACCGTTAATGATTAGACTTGTAAATTATTTGTATGAGTAAACACTAAAGATTATCATTGATGAAAATTATACCCGAGTTCAATTAGGGCTAATCAATTTAACCATGGTTCATAAGTAGTTGAGTTGAACATGTAATAGATAAAACCAGATATCTTAAAAGTCTGTAGATCTCATTTGTAGATAATGTTAACCTAAAATAATACTATGTTGTCTGACTAACAATTAACGAGGATTAAAATTAAGGTTTTACTCTAGTTATTAGATGATTTCTCAATGCATTTAATCAAATTAACACTAAATCATGTAAGGTCTTCCATTTAAATCTCAACATTCAACTTAACACTAAATAAGATTTCACTCGAGTTATTAGATGATTTCTAATGCATTCAATCAGCTTAACGCTAATTCGTATAAGATTTTTTGTACAAATCTCAACGTTCAGCTTATTATGTTAATTGAACCAAGTCCTAGATTAAATAATTTTCAGTCTAATAATCAGAGTTATGTTAATTATCCCAAGTTGGAATTGTCTTCAATAGATAGCTCAATTTGATTGATGGGAAAATTCTATGGTACAAAGCATGTGTTATACAGAGAAATAAAAACGGTAACAAAGGTGTGGCTGTTGACTTAACAGAGAAATGTAAGTCAAGTAGTCAACATATCCATGGAATCTGAGCAAGGCAAAAAGTTCTGTTGAGCTGATCAAAACCAAGTCTATTAATATGATGGCTAAAGCTATAGCTAAGACAAGCCTACGCCTAGCTATTCTCAACCATTTCAACCGAAAGTAACTGCCACTTTAACCTACTCAAGTTAAGTTAAAAAAATACATCCAAAAAGCGATAGATTCCAAAATAATATTTACCAATCCTTGAGGTTCCTAAAACAAAATCCTTCAAAGGTCAATAATAACTCTCTAATTAATTATAAAGGACCAACTTTTAGCTCAAATATTATTGATAAAGTTCATGTTATCAGTTTATTAGGATTGATAAAGGTGAGTTTGGGAGGGGTTTACTTTAAAACACTTTAATAATTAAAAAAAGTTATTAATTATAAAGTATATTTATATGATAAATGTTGTTATTTAAAATATATTTTATATTTTAAAATATTTGTTCAAATAATACATAATTTTATTTATACGAAAAATATTTGCATTTTTTAAATATTTCACCAATAATATAATTTAAAATAGTATTACTTCAGTGTAATATAATTTAATTTTTTTAAATACTTTATTGTAAAAAAGTAGTTATTGTCTCAAGTACTCTAAAACTTACCCATAAACATATTACATAGTATGACACATTATTTGATCATGAAATTTAGTTCAATTTTTTTAATCAGTGTAGAATTAGTTTAAATCTTGTAAAATAGGGGTTTAAATGGGGTTAGTAAATGGTAGAAAAGGCCAAATCTTGAGGGGCCCCCGGCCAACCTTGTCTCTTTTTCCACTGCCCCATGTCCCTTAGAACATGGAGGAAATTATGGCAATTTTCCCAATTCTAAAACTCATAAATCCTCTCCCCCTCTCTCTCTCTCTAAAGGCCTTGATATATAACACTATATACTTCTTCAAACAACACAACTTACACCACAATCAATACCCAAAATGAGAAACCAACCCCAAAACGATTAGAAGAAACAGAAGAAAAAGAAAGAAGCCCACTTTCTTGCCCATCATTGCCATCAAATCCACCAGACCCAAAAAAGAAGAAAAAAAAGCTCTGTTTCTAGTTTTACCAATCTCCCTCTCTCTCTCTCTCTCTCTCTCTCTCTCTCTCTCTCTCTCNCTCTCTCTCTCTCTCTCTCTCTCTCTCTCTCTCTCTCTGTCTGTCTCTCTCTCTCTCTCAAACACAAAGTCCCTCCAAAGCCAGAAAAACAGAGCCCAAACAAATGGAAATCGAGCTTGTAAAGTGCGATTGCTGTGGACTAAAAGAGGATTGCACCCAAGATTACATAACAGAAATTAAGGAGAAATTCGACGGGAAATGGCTATGTGGGTTATGTTCAGAGGCTGTTAGAGATGAAGTTAGCAGAGGCAAAAAGCCGCCATCTGCAGGTGTTGAAGAAGCTGTTAAAGCTCACATGTTGTTCTGTCGTAAATTCAAATCGAACCCAGCTGTTCGAGTAGCCGACGGAATGAGACAGATGCTTAGGAGAAGATCAGGGGACATGTCGCCTTCTTCTTCTTCGAAAAAGTATTCAAGGTCATCAAGCTCTTCGCAGGTGGGCGACGAGTCGTCTTTCTCGTTTCATTAAATATATTGGATTTTAACCATAGACCGGCGCTCTAGAAGCTCTAATTTCTTGGAATTCCAATAATCTTGATCATGGCTTCTTTTCTTTTGCCAACTTTTCTTCTCTTATTTATGTACAGAGTATCTTATTTCAATCGAGGATTATTCCTAATTTTTCTTTTAGTTTCTGCTCTTAT
This sequence comes from Datisca glomerata, assembly GCA_003255025.1. NCBI lineage: Eukaryota > Viridiplantae > Streptophyta > Magnoliopsida > Cucurbitales > Datiscaceae > Datisca > Datisca glomerata. Next base: position 1,820,698 of record QANY01008662.1, read on the forward strand.
ATTTTCTTGGCTACATAGAAGAATTTCAAAGAAAAAAACTCGATCTCTTCGGGGAAAAAATTCAATTTTTTTATGTGTGTTCGATTTTATTTTCTAATACAATTTAGTTGAAAATAACTTCATTGAAATGTTTTAATGAAGAGCCTAGGCTCTATCATTTCTGTTTCGCCAAAAAATTTCTCAATCGGTCCACTTGATTTATTAAAACTAATAAAATCAAAAGCATATCCAAGTTTTTTTTATATTAAATTTCAGAGAGTAGAAGGCCAAAATTCTAGCCAACTAGGAGTTACTGATTCAACATCATATCGTGAAAAATTCTACAATGCCGGGAATTTATTCCCTACCCTATAGTTGATGTTTTTGCATCTTATACGTGTTCTTATACCGGCGGTTCCTAACGGTTTTTTTGTTATTTTTTGACGGTTTTGCATCAATATAATAGTTTTTAGAATCTTCTTATACTTGATAAATCGTAAATACAATTATCAGGATTCTTGATTTTTCAATGCAAACATTAAGTATATTCACTTATATTTTAAATTAGATTTGAATTAAGTAATGAATTGTTAGAACAATTGAATACTTATTCATAAACGCTTAAGAACGTATTCTTAATTATGTTGTTTGTGATTTTATGACAAGTATCAAGTAAAATAATTTTCACTATTTAATGAACACATATAACCCTAAATCATGGTTCATGTATAGAATCAAAATCAATAAGTTTGTCTTACAATTATATATGGATCTAAATTCTATATCTCTTTCTCCCTTTCATACAATTATGTCTTACATTTATCATTTTACACACTATTATGTCTTATATTTATCGATTCATATGCGACACATTAATATTTATGTCACACGATCATATATGGATTACTCAAATCTATGAAATATGTTGTTATGCTTTTGTGACAAGTATTAAATGATACAGGTTTTCACCATGTATAATTATAGGTCCCGATATTATGATGGTTTGATAAATCATATTTATCAGTTTGACGAACACGTAGCCCTCAATGTTGGTTTAACATTTTATTTTATAATTATTACCTTATAAGAATGTATCATTAATTATGTTGTTGTGATTTTATGACAAGTATCAAGTAAAATAATTTTTCACTATTTAACGAACCCCTCCAAGAAAATGAATTTTTAAATTTTGGTGAACTTCTCAAGCATTTGTTGTACCCCGCTACGAAGTTTGTGAACACTTAAAAATTCAATCGCCACTCAACATGGGCGAATTGTCTGTCTGAAGCCCATAATTGTCATCCTGAAAGTGCTAATCGCATCTTCAAGATTAAGCGCCATTCAAATGGCTCCAACCATCGTTGTCCTTCCTAATAGGCATACATGGATTGACGATCGCCATAATGGTCCTTAAATGCCATCAAAATTGCCCTAATCACCATTCAAATGGCTTTAATAGCCATCTTCTTTAATTAATTATCTTACATCGGGAAAATCACCGATAAAAGTAGAAAAAAACTCTCTCAATGCAAACATTCATGATATTCACTTATTATATGAAATAAGATTGGATTCAGTAAGGATTCCCGAAGTAATTAGCGTAAATAGATGGCAAATCGCCATGTGCGTATGGCGAGTTATCATGGATAAAAAGCGTTTACGACCTGCATGTAGCGATTGGGACGTAATCGCCATGTTCTTGGTTAGATCTATACCGACGGTTTTGTATCTTTAGCTGCGGTTTGTAGTAGCTATTGCGGCGGTTTGTAGTCTTTACTGGCGGTTCCTTTTCTATACCAGCGGTTTTTAGTTCTATACCGGTGGTTTTTTCTACACTTGGCCATTTTTACATTTTAACCACTTACAATTAGCAAAGTTTTTTTAACCCTTTGTTTCGTCACTTAGCCGTACACTTAGTTATTTTTAAACACTTAACCTCTATACACATTTAGTATTTTTCATGCACTTAGTCATTTTCACACACTTGACAATTTTCACACCTTTTTATTTTCAAACACTTAAATTTTTTCACACATTTTCATATACTTAGTCATTTTATACACTTAGCATTTTTATATATTTAGTTATATTCATGGATTTAACTATATTCACATACTTGGTCATTTTTACACATTTTCATATATTTATTTACCCATGCACTTTATCATTTTCATACACGCTGTAAGTTTCATTCACTTAGTAAAATTTTCTAACCTTGTGTCATTTTTATGTGCTTGTTTTGTCACTTAATCATATTTTCATATACTTAGATATTTTCACATACACTTAGAATTTTCACATACACTTAGTCATTTTCACACCTTACTCATTTTCTTACACTTAGACATTTCATGTACTTGGTCATTTTCATATATTTAGACATTTTTATGTACTTAGTCATTTTCATAAACTTAACCATTTTAATGTAATCTACCATTTTCAATCACTTAATCATTTTCATATACTTAATAATTTCACATTGAGTCTTTTTCCACACATTTGATCATTTTTACGCACTTTTTATTTTTATGCACTTGGTCATTTTCATACACTTAGCTAAAACAAAAAGAATCTCAATTTTTCAATACAAACATTAACGTTTTCACTCATATTTAAAATTGAATTAAGTACCACTACAAATGAATGGTTCTTCCAATACAAATCCCCTCTAATCACTCTAAAATTACACTTCAAACCTATTTCTATACATAACTACACAAATATTACACTAGAAAGTAGAAGAACGGGATGCACATCCCAGTAATTTCAACTTAACCAAATTACCACTTGATCAGGCAGCTTATAGACTTTCAATATTATTTGATCCAGATCGACTTTGTCAAATTTGGTTGTATAGCTATAAGATTTAGAATCCAAATCTAAGAAATAATAAGTGTTACAGTTACATATTAAGTATTAGGCATTTTATTAAGTATGAAATGACTAATCTTGTAAGAAAAGAAGATGGTGAAATATTTCTCTAAAGAATAATAAGAATCAAAGAAGCACCAACTCTTTGGTGTATAAAATACCAGCTCCTCCATTTTGGCATAATGGATATCCAAATATGGATGTATAATTAACCAAATCAGCTATTGGAAAGCACCACACCTTGGCATAATGGATATCCAAAGATAAAATTTCTGGTTTGCTCATTTTATGAGGCAGGTGACTAGATATTTGAGTATAACTTTCAACAGTTTCAAATGTTGCCAAGGTCGGGGGAATCTACGGGTCAAATACACCAGAAAAAGTAAAGAAAATAAAAATAACAATCAGAATAGAGATATGGAACAAATGATTAACATACACCTGATAAGCAATAGTTGAATATATCAGTACAAAAAAAGAAAGCTTAAGCTACAAACAAACATATTATTCAATCTGTCTATTTTTATAATTCATGGAAAACACTTGGCGTTTTTTTGTTGACGTGAAAGAGTTGCATTATAGTCTATCAGCTCAAAGATAACACTGCTTGATATTCCAGGACGGATTCTCTTTCCATCAGGGCCCATCATTTCTTCATCCTCAGTAACTAAGAGTAAAAATCATTCAAATGAGCAAATATGCAATTCAATGAGGATCTACTATTAGAGTTAGAAGAACAACATTCTTTTGCCATTGCTATGAATAGAAGCATTCATTGAAATTGGAGTGATGCAAGCATGGGCATTTGCCTCTCGGCCTGAGAAAGTCATGACCTAGCTTCATTTGTTTCTTTTTTAAGTCTTGCAATCGCACGACGGGCTACTTCATGATGTGAAACACAATACATTAGATAAAAGACACCTAGGCATTGTAAGTACAAACATCGAAAGCCAATGTCAAATGTTGAATTTAATCTTTTGGGATATAAAAGATAAAGATTAGCACATGGCATAAGGCATGACTTGGCTCTTGTCTTGCCGTATGCAATTATTGTTCAAGTAAAAAATTGGATAGCACCAATCTATCCCAGTCCTATCGTTAGGAAATAAAATATTTTTTTAATAATACCTTTGAAATTAATACCTAAATATCAAGTCATATGCTAATAAGACTGTAAATCCAAATACATTTTGAGAGTTAAGATTGACACAAACTTTTCAAATATGGTAAAAAATAATCAATAAAAATCCTAAATTGGTTTACGTATTACAAAGTTAATGGAGATCAAATCTCATCAGACAAAAAGTAAAACCTCATTCCAAGAACATGGGAAAAGATAGAAAACGGAATAGATTACATATTTGTGATGAGAACACTAACTGTTCCAAATAAATATAACCTCCATTTAACAAGATTGTTCTACTCTTCTTGGTATGTAATCAAGAAAATACCACTGGCAAATATTAATGTGGATAAAAATACTCAAGTACTTTTCTAAAGTTTTAATACATGATTAAAATGCTCTAACAAAACAAATTTGGAATTGCCGCACCACAAAAAACTAAGAATGTCTGTGAGAAATCCAATGTAACTTTATTAATATATTCTACCTAACCACAAACTAAACAAACAAGACTCAAAAGGAATGAAGTACTAAAATTTAGACATTCTGGAACATTCCAAGCATGTCAGGAATGCTAGCAGCGTGTACGGGCCTGGGCTTCACTATCTGTAGAGCACAAAACAATAATAAATCAACATCTCAAAGATGTAATACTTGTAACAACCACAAGTGAACTTTATGGCACAAATTTAGTACATAAAACAAAACAAAAATTATAAAGTAGAGTGTATTGTGCATACCTTGCCACTTTTAATTGGAACAATGTCATCCATGGTAAGTGGTTCCCCCGTAATTGGGCTTTTCCCATAGTCCTAGAAACATGAAAGTAAAATCTAAACTATATTTCTGAGATGCAAATATCCTAAAAGGAGAATTGATTAAGAAATTTGATCAAGAAATTATTGTACAGTATTATGATTTTGTTTAGTGTAAGAAAGTTATTTCAAGTTCCACATGCTTGAATAATTGAGAACAACACTAACTTTATTCTAACATACTTCAGGTTATACATAGTTAAATTCTTATATTATTTGTGTATCTGAATCATCATTCTTATCTTCGGGAGACATTCATAATTCTGTATTTTGGAAGCATCGACTAGATGTGTCTAAGCCACTCTCACTAGAGTCTATTTTTGTCATTCAATAACAAAAGAAAAAATAACGCCTGATTAGATCTCAGCAGTGTTTTGGAGGTATACCAGTGCTCTCTGGAATACTTATATTTTATCATTCATTGTATAACTACAAAGGAAGATAGACCATAAACCTTTGAAATCATCCATAAGTATCACTTCCAATGCTTCAATTTTCATATATAAAAATCATCAAAATTGAAGAACTGAGTAGATCACTTAAAACTCCAAAGCTTCACTTATTAGTTCAAGAAATAAATACAAAATTTTCAATTAAAAAGATAAAGATTGAGAATAGGAATGGAGGAACTAACTGCTAAGGGTTATGCTCTCAAAGCATGTGTATTGACATTTTAATATGAAATTTAATGAGGATTACATTTTTCTTATAATTGTTCTTTTAAATTATTATGAATAATTTATATAAATATTTGAAAATTCTATATTCGTTAATGAGACTATGATCTTGTATTAGTACAAGAGGATTAAGATCATAGATAATAAATTAAATTGTCAGCAACGTATTAAAATATAGAATTTTTAATAAATGGTTGTTAGTACGGTTCACTAAGCAATATGAATGCGTGTGATCTAAATTGGATCATTGATGTTGATAGACATCTTAGTGAAGGTACATTATATAATGAGATTATATATGACTTGACCGATGTGAATTAGTATCTTTATCAGCGTGCCATTTATAATAAAGATTTAATACACATCAATTCGATGATCATATGTAGATCACTCTGAATCCTAAGTAGTCATGAACTCATATACATGTCTACTGAATCTTTTGATTCACTCGTTAAGGTTAGTTTGTAAAACAGGCTAGTGACTTTTATTTTGGAGATTCAGTGATATGGATGGATGAGAACATGATCTTACAAGATTTGAAATTGAAGTTTTCCTAACGGATCGTATATTGATTCTCTTAAGTGTTAATTCTTGAACTAAATGGTTATTGATGTCAGATTTATAATAAGATTATAAATTAGCCATTCACTAGTGGATTAATGGTACTTAAGGATCAAGAGGTAATTAGAAGGATAAAATGATAATTTTGACCATTTTTAATTTACAAACCAATAATTGGAGGACAGAAATACATGAATTGATTATATCAGTAGACTACATGAGAATACTCTGTAAATACAATCTAAAGTCTTTAATAGTGTAATTTCATATTTATAGTGGAGTAATAATAAAATTAATGAATACGATTATTTAATTAAAAAGTTAATTAATAATATGATTTACTGGAGCCTAGAATTATAGGTTCATGCTCCCCAAGTCACATCTTTACTATGCAGTCTAAGGTGTGAATATTTCAGGACATGAGAAAATGACTGACTTGCAAATGAGTTTTTATTCTGGGGCAAATACATAATTATGAGTGATTAATTAATTAAGAATAAATTATNAAATAATAATTTGAATCAACTAAATCTGTAATTTGTGAAATAACATATAAGTTAGTTGATAGGGATAATCAGATATGTTAATTTTAAATTAACTAATATATATATACTCATCTTATTAAAATAAATATTTAATTTACATTAATTGTCACATGTCAATCACTGATTGAGTATCAGAGATTAACATGGGCTATTGTAGTGTCATGCGGCGCTACAGTGGTGGAGGTGCAACATTGTAGCATCACATGACACTACAGTGGTGCCATGAGGCACTGTGCTGCCTCACGGCACATTTCAGTGCCATGTGGTACTACAGTTGTGTACCATTATACAGTGAGTCTCACTGTATTGAACAATTTGAAATTAAATATTATTTTTAATTTTTAATTATCTCTAAACATCGGATACACCATTATCTAGGATAAAATACATATTTTATTCGAATGGCCTAAGTTGATGAATGAGTTTATCAGAACATCAATTGATCAATAAGAGAATTGAGTTGTGAACACAATTGCTCAGAGTGTTTTTTATCTATGATTAATAGTTAATCAAATCTTTAAGAGAATAATTATCACGTTCTTTTAGAAAATCAACTAACAAAAATCATTCTCGGTAAATCTTTAGATCTCATGTATTGAGAACATACAGAGACAGAAAAATGTGTCTTGTAATATTCTACGAGCACACACACGTCCTAATGCGTTGAGGATTAACTTGGAAGATTTTAATGTCGATCTCAGAGTCTACTGATCGTTGGAATGATTTCGTAGGATGGATGATCGATCGGTTTTGTAAGGACGTTTTATTATGACTGTAAGAGGTATATTATTTTTAGCCTTATATGTTGTAGATTTAATACATAAATATATAATAATCCTGATTGATTGGATGAGTTTTCAATAAAAAAAATTTTATGGTTATCGTGGTGTTGCACAAGTTTTGTGTTATTCAAAGATTCATTTTATATTAGAAGTTTATTTTTTTAAATGGCCACGCGCCACACGCTTCCATCACGCATGCGCCGCGATGACCAACAAGTGGTATCAGTGCGGTCTTTATATATTTATATGTTAAATGTTGTGTGAATTTTCTTGCATTATACATATAATATGAGATATTTGTGTATGAATGGATGGTTATATTTTTTGAATGTATGAAAAATAATGAATCGTTAACTGTATGGTGATTATTGGGTTAGACTTTGTTCTTTAATTTTTTTTTCCGTAGATCTTGTATAAGCCATTTTGGGGCATAGGAATTTTTGTACGAGATGAACGAAGGAGGAAAAAGAAAAGAAATTGGAATTCTTTTAGAATTTCGGCGCTGACGCCGCTGATTTTTGAAAATCGGTAATGTCGCTGAAATTTATTGTTTCGGCTACGTCGCCGGAAAGTCGATGCCGGTGGTGGCGGTGACGGCTAGAAGCGGTGGTCGGCAGTGGTGATAGATGGTGGTAGGAGAGTCCTATCATTGGTGGTAACTGTTGTCACATTTGGGAAAGTTTCATAGAAACTCTGATACCAACCAACTCTATCACTATAGAGTTTGATGATAACTCTACATTTATCTATTATCATTTTAAATTTTGAAATTAATGTAATTTTAAAATTAAATTTTTAATTTTTAATTTTATGAAAATTAGAAATTAATAGGTTGATTGAGTTTTACTTAAGTTTGACTAAATCAAATAAAATATTTATTTGACCAAGTCAAAATCATATAATTTAGAAAAATAGTTTTTCTTAATTAAATAGAATTTTGTTCAAAACTTGAAAATTATGAAGATAGACATCAGGAGGAAAATGTAATATTTGAGAAATTATATGTATTTTTAAGTCATTTTATTTCTTTATTTCAAGGGTTGTTATTTAAAAATACCCAATAGTCACTCGGTCCATTATTATTTTATTTAATTATTAAATAATTACTTTAATTGTTATGTTTGATAACATGTCCATATATTAGTCGATCACATGTCATACATGAAAATCTTACATAGTTTTATTTTATCATGCATTTTATCAGTAAAAACATGATTTATTAGGATTGCCTTAATATGTTTATATGTATAGTTTTTTTGGAAATCAATACCATGTAAACTACTATTTTTTTCATCTCGGGCTATTTTTTATTTTTTTCCTTAAAAATGGCATATTCTTGATGTTGGCCTAATAAAACTATGTAAATTAAGTTATGGGTAGCAGTACGATCTTACCGATCCTACAGATCCTGGTTCGATCCTACCACGATCCCAATTGATCCTGATTCTATACTCGATCTGGATCATTTTGAAATTATAAGATCATAGGATCGTACGATGCTACGATCCGGATCATAATTTTGACAACTAACCGACTTTAGTAAAAGCGTTTTATTAAAGTTTGATGAATATGATTAATTAGTTAATCTAGGTTCACCTAATCATGACTTAGACGCTTTAAAAATTTAAATGAACTTAGACTAATAAGATTGGTATAATTGATTATTAAATATTCGTAGGGTTAATATTTTAACTAGTAATTAATTTAGAATTAATTAATTATTAAAATGGAAATACATAATCCTAAAATAGTGAGTGGAATAAGGTTAACATGTCAATATAACCTACGGCCTCAATTATTAGTACAACAACATGAGGTACAGTAATGGTCTCAAGATGGCTTTGTTTTCATCCCCCTACGGAAGGTTTCGAGCTGTACCAATATCAAGGTTGGACTTCTTAAGAAGATAGGAGGAAGTGATGTGGTTTAGTTTTGACCGACCCTAAGGCGGCATATTCTAAATCAAGTTATGGAATCTGAAATAACGGGTTACACTCACAAGGTCACAATTAAGCTTTCATGTGGATAGTTGTGACTTGACTGAACAAGCGATATTTTATTGTTAAAAAAAAATATGAGATAAGTTTTAATTAATAAGGATGAGAATGTCTCATAGACAGTCTGAAGTTAATCTGACTGACCCTAAGACAGCACATTAATCGTTAGATTATTTTATCGTGATTAGTAAATATTAAATTTATATGTTTATTATGTTGCATCCATACATCACGTTTACTTTTTGAATTCTAGATATTTATCCATTATATTAAATCTTGTATGTTTTAAATTTCAGTTATCATTATTATGTCTAGCATGGGCAACCTTGTTACTACTATACTCGCTCTTAAGAAATTGAATGGTGATAATTTTATACGTTAGAAATCAAATATGAACTTAATGTTGATTTGTGATAACCATAAGTTCATTCTTACTGAGAAAAAAGTTTCATTACCAACTATGTTATGAACAAGATTCAATTCAACATAACCCAATTGTTGCATGAAATGCAGACTTTTGAGACACTCAACCTTAGAATGACCAAAGAGGGCGAGCCAAATATTATCGAGCAAAAACCTTCTTCCACTGTTAAACATAACAAGAGGAAGAAGATCAATGGAAAAGCAAAGGTAAGAACAAGAAAGGGAAGAAAGCCAAGACATCACCAAAAGTCAAGAAGAACAAGAACGACAACAAGCCCATAGGAAAATATTTTCACTGTAAGGTTGAAGGTCATTGGGAGAGAAACTATAACAAGTATCTCTCCGAGCTGAAAAAGAAAGGTAAATATGATTTAATTGTACTTGAAACCTATTTAGTGGAATATGATTTGTCATCCTGGATACTTGATTCAGGAGTCACTAACCATGTATATTCTTCTTTGCAGATGCTTGATTCTTTAAGAGAGCTGGCTGATGGCGAGATCATTTTGAAAATTGGCAGTGGTGCGCTCATGTCAGCTAAAGCTTTAGGGACAATCTGTTTACTTTTTGGATATAATTATTTGATTTTGAGCGATGTTTATTATATTCCTGATTTTTCGAAAAATTTGATTCTCTTTCATTTTTGCAAGAACAATTATTCGAAATTTCTTTTCTTAATAAAAAGTTTATTATTTCAAAGAATGGATTTTATATTTGTCATGTAAAAGTTATAAACGGATTGTATATGTTTAAACCGTCTAAACACACATTAAATAATTCTGAATTATTTAAAGTAGCAAAACCTAAAAATAAAAAATGACAAAGAGGTTCTCAATTATGATAAGACGTATCTTTGACATCTTAGGTTGGGACATATTAATCTAGATAGGTTAAATAGGTTAACAAATCATGATGCTTTGAGAGAACTAAAAGTTGAAACTCTTCATGCTTGTGAATCATGTCTAGAGGGTAAAATGACCAAGAAATATTTCACAGAAAAGGGCCAAAGAGCCAAGGAACCACTTGAGCTAATACATAGTGATGTCTGTGGACCGGTCAATGTACAAGCTAGAGGTGGATATGAGTATTTCATCACTTTTATTGACGATTACTCATGATATGACTATACTTACCTAATACAAAGAAAGTATGAAACTTTTGAAAAGTTTAAAAACTTCCAAAGCTGAAGTTAAAAAGTAATTAGGAAAATCATTGAAAACCCTTCGATCTATCGATGTGATGAATACTTGGATTTAGAATTCAATGATTATTTGCTGGAGTGTGGAATCATATCCCACCTCACAGCACCTGGAACATCACAGCAAAATGGTGTTGTAGAAAGGAGAAATCGAACCTTATTAGGTCGATGTTAAGCTACTCATCACTGTCACTTACATTTTTAGGATATGCACTACACACGGTAACTTATATTTTGAATGTAGTGTCATCTAAGTTTGTAAGCAATACGTCTTTAGAGTGATGGAATGACTCCAAACCTAGTTTGCGTCATTTTCATATATGGGGGTGTATAGCTCACATTCTTAGACCCAACACTGCAAAGTTAGACTTGAGGTCTAAGGTATGCATATTCATAGGCTATACTCCAGAGACTAGAGGTGAGTACTTTTATAGTCATAAGAACCAAAATGTGTTTCTATCGATAAATTCAACCTTCTTTGAGCATGACTATATGTAAAAACTTCCAAAGTTGAAGCTAAAAAGTAATTAGGAAAATCATTGAAAACCCTTCCATCTGTTGATGTGATGAATACTTGGATTTAGAATTCAATGATTATTTGCTGGAGTGTGGAATCATATCCCACCTCACAGCACCTGGAACATCACAGCAAAATGGTGTTGTAGAGAGGAGAAATCGAACCTTATTAGGCATCACTGTCACTTACATTTTTGGGATATGCACTACACACGGTAACTTATATTTTGAATGTAGTGTCATCTAAGTTTGTAAGCAATACGTTTTTAGAGTGATGGAATGACTCCAAACCTAGTTTGTGTCATTTCCATATATGGGGGTGTATAGCTCACATTCTTAGACCCAACACTGCAAAGTTAGACTTGAGGTCTGAGGTATGCATATTCATAGGCTATGCTCCAGAGACTAGAAGTGAGTACTTTTATAGTCATAAGGACCAAAATGTGTTTCTATCGATAAATTCAACCTTCTTTGAGGATGACTATATGTAAAACTACAAACCTCATAGCAAAGTAGTTCTCGAGAAATTAGCGGCTGATGAGATCAGACCACCTTCAATTTTTATTGATAAACGACAAACCAACCACAGTTCCTGCAAAGGAAACCCTGGTGCAACGTCGTAATGGGAGGGTTATGAGACAACCAGTTCTCTACGAACTAAAGGCGCATGTCCTAGTGTTAAACGCTGATAAAGACGATCAATTATCTTATGAAGAAGCGATAGATGATCTTAAAAATGAGAAATGACAAGATGTCATGAACCAGGAAATAGAATCTATGTATTCCAATTACATCCAGGAAGATGTAGATCCACCTAAAGATGTCAGGCTCATTGGATGTAAATGGATCTTCAAGAAAAAAAGATGTACAGATGGGAAAGTGGAGATTTTCAAGGCAAGATTAGTAGCCAATGGTTATACGTAAAGGGATGAAGTCGATTATGAAGAGACATTCTCCTTTGTGGCCATTCTAAAATCTATTCATATCCTTTTGTTGATAACGATAAGTTTTGACTATGAGATATGACAAATGGACGTCAAGACAACTTTTCTTAATGACTCTCTTGAAGAAAGCATCTATATGATGCAACCAGAAGGGTTCGTGCAAAAAGGACAATATCAGAAAGTATGCGAGTTACTTAAATCCATTTATAGATTAAAGCAAGCATCTAGATCTTAGACTATTACCTTTGATGAGATTATAAAGTCTTATGACTTCGAGTAAAATGTTGATGAAACCTGTGTTTATATAAATACATCAAATATAAGATAGTGGTTTTCTTAGTTCTTTATGTTGGCGATACTCTACTCATTGGGAATGATGTAGAAACTTTTTCAAAGGTAAAGAAATGGTTATTTGAGAAATTCCAAATGAAAGATTTGGGAGAGGCGAGCTATGTTCTAGGTATCCAAATCCTAAGAGATATAAAGAATAAGCTCTTGACACTTTCTCAGACATCTTATATTAATAAGGTGCTGGAGAGATTCTCTATGGAGAATTTCAGAAAAATATCAATTATCGACCATACATGGGATCGTCCTCTCCAAGGAACAATGTCCTAAGACACCTAAGGAGGAAGATGATATGAGAAAGGTTCCCTATGGTTCAGCAGTTGGAAGTCTCATGTATGTCATGTTATGTACGAGATCGTACATCTCTTATGCAGTGGGAATTGTCAGTCGTTATCAATCAAATCCAGGTTTGGAATATTGGATTGCAGTAACACACATTTTCAAGTATCTTAAGAGAACGAGAAACTACATGCTTGTTTATTAAGGTGGAGACCTGAACTCTACTCGATATACTAGTTCTGATTTTTAACCAAAAAGAGATAGTCGAAAGTCGATGGCTGGATCAGTATTCACCCTAGGTGGATGAGTTGTAGCCTGAAGAAGTATTAAAAAATCTAGCATTGCAGAATCGACTATGGAAGCCAAATATATAGCGGCTTGTAAAGCTACGAAAGAAGCGGTATGGCTCAGAAAGTTCTATACTAATTTGGAAGTAGTTTCAGACATGGACAAGCCATTGATCCTGTACTGTGATAACAGTGGGGCAGTAGCGAATTCTAAGGAACCGAGAAGTCACAAGAGGGGAAAGCACATAGAAAGGAAATATCATCTTGTAAGAGATATTGTGCATCGAGGGGATGTGACTGTTATGAAGATGACATCATAACAGAACATGGCTGATCCTTTTACAAAGACGCTTCCTACGAGGTCATTTGAGGGTCACACGTGTAACATGGGATTAAGGGAGATGCCACATTTGCTTTAGGTAAGTGGGAGATTGTTGTGGGTTATGCCCTCAAAGCATATGTATTGGCATTTTGATATGAAATTTAATGAGGATTACATTTTTCTTATAATTGTTGAATAATTTATATAAATATCTTAAAATTCCATATTCATTAATGATACTATGATCTTGTATTATTACGAGAGGATTAAGATCATAGAATATGAATAAAATTGTCAACAACATATTAAAGTATGAAATCTTTAATGAATGGTTGCTAGTACGGTGCACTAAGCATTATGAAAGCGTGTGATCTAAATCCGGATCATTGATGTGGAAAGGCATCTTAGTGAATGTACTTTATATAATAAGATTATATATGACTGGACCGATGTGAATTAATATCTTTATCAATGTTCTGTTTATAATAAATATTCAATACACATTAATTCGATGATCATACGTAGATCAGTTTGAATCCTAGGTAGTCATGAACTTCTATACATGTCTACTGGATCTTTTGATTCACTCGTTAAGGTTTGTTTGTAAAACAGGCCAGTGACTTTTGTTTTGGAGATTTAGTGATATGGTTGACTTAGAACATGATCTTACAAGATTTAGAATCCAAGCTTTCATAACGGATCGTATATTGGTTCTTTTGAGTGTTAATTCCAGAAATGAATGGTTCTTGAACTCAAATTTATAATAAGATTATAAATTAACAATTCACTAGTGGATTAATGGTACTTAAAGATCAAGAAGTAATTAGAAGAGCAAAATGATAATTTTGACCAGTTCTAATTTATGAGCCAATAATTGGAGAACAGAACTACATAAATTAATTATATTAGTGGATTACATGTGAATACTCTGTTAATTCAATCTATAATCTCTAAGAATGAAATTTCATATTTATAGTGGAGTAATAATAGAATTAGTAAATAAGATTATTTAATTAAAAAGTTAAATTAATAATCTGATTTATTGGAGTTTAGGATTATAGGTCCATGGTTCTCAAGTCATCTCTATACTACACAGTCTAGGATGTGAATATTTCAGGACATGAAAAAATGACTGACTTGTAAAAAAAATTATTCTGTGGTAAGTACATAATTATGAGATAGTCATGTATGATTAATTAATTGAATTATATGTGTGTGTGCGTGCGTGCGAGCATGCGTGCGTGCGTGTGTGTGTGATTTTCAGAAATTATATATTTAAATAATTATCGATTATTACTTCAATTATCTATAAGTGAGACAGAATATCTAATTTGAAAAATTAGATGATTAAATTATTATCAGATAATAATTCGAATAAATTAAATATGTTATTTGTGAAATAACAGATAAAACTTGATAGGGATAATCATATATGTTAATTTTGAATTAACTAATATCTAGATATTTATCTGATTAATATAAATATTTAATTTACAGTAATTCACAAGTCAATCATTGATTGGGTATTAGAGATTGATATGGACTACTGTAGTGCCACGTGGCACTACAGTAATTGAGGTGCAACATTGTAGGGTCACATGGCACTTCAGTGGTGTCGTGAGGCACTGTGCTGCCTCACGGCACACTGCGATGCCATGTGGCACCGCAGTTGTGCACCATTAAGAGTTGGTCTCAATGTATTATACAATTTGAAATTAAATATTATTCTTAATTATCCTTAAATATCTTATTCTTTAGAATATGTATCTCTATTCCTTCAAGAGGGAATCCTAGAGAAGAACTCAAGGGTTTGTTCAATTTGGAAGATCTGATCCTCCAGGTTGCGATTCAATTATCCATGAAACCAGGTAAGTTTTCTGTAATCGAGTTATACGAATATGTTTTTTATAGAAATCAAAATTGCATATGTATCTAAGATTAGAGTTTGAAGAATTTCATAGAAATATGCAGATCTGATTATTTGTGTTATATATCATGTTTATTATGTTTAATTTCAATCCCTATAAGTGGTATCAAAGTCTCTCATTGTTGATTTCTTTAAAGCAGACTAAAGTTTAAAAATTTAAAGTAAATTTGAAATTAAGGTTCTGTGGATCTATGAATTTAGAAAATTTCATTTTGATAGTTATGATGAATGATTGATATGCAAATGTGATTTTATTATGTAAATTGCATATGTATGTTGAGTTTGGATGACTTTATGTTTTAAAATCATTGGATTTAAGCAAATTAAAAAAAAATACAAAATGACGTTCAAAGGCCATGAAGGAAAATTGCCGAAGGTTATTTTGGAGAAGAAGGGGATGGGATGTTATCAGGTGCTTCGTGGTACCGTACCGGTGCAGGGAGTATTCCCTGCTTTGCGGTAACTGTACCGATTCAGAGCAATTATCCCTACATCGCGGGTACTATACAGGAGCAGATTTTTTTTTCTACTTCTTGCCGTACCATAAAAAAAACTGGAACTTTAGTTCCCTCCTTCTCGGTACGGTTCTGTAGCACTGCTACAATGATTCAATTTATTTTAATTAAATTGTGTGATTCAATTTAATTATAATGCTTTTTGTTTCAATTAAATTCAATTACTTTGGTAAGTCCTTAACAATTAATTATGATTATTAACATTCTGAATGAGTTAATTGAATCAAGATGTCATCAAAGTGACCTCTTTTATATAGATTATTCATGAAGGTGTTTGATGTTTATGTGTGTGTAAATTCATGCGGGTATTAACCGGTCCGAAGAAAGGTAAATATTTGGCCGAATTACACACACATCTTTGATGGTAAATACATGATGATTATAAGGTTTTACATGTAAATAATAAATTGATCTAAAGATAAATTTAATATTTGACATGAATTATTGTTAGTATTTGATCATTACAACAAGAGTACCATTTATAGTTAATATTACTGTCCAAAGACTTGATATTAATGTTGTACTAGGTATCTTAAAAATGGACAAATTAATTATTTGATATAATTAAATACTATGATTGGCTTTTGATATGAGTATACTTGGATAATTCTTTTGCTTTATTACAGGTAATGTGACTATGATATCTGTCAATCTTAACAACATTCTCATTTTGACCGGGACCAACTTTAAGGATTGAAAAGAGAACATGTTAATTATTCTTGGTTGCATGGATCTGGACCCTGCACTCAGGACGGACGGACATGCCCCTCTTACAGATGAAAGTTCTTCTAATGCTAGGAAGAATTTTGAGATACAGGATCGTTCAAATCGTATGAGTCTGATGATCATAAAGCGCGGCATTTCAGAGGCATTCAGGGGTGCGGTATCTGAGGAGATAACCAATGCCAAAGAGTTCTTTGCTAAAATTGAAAAGTGTTTTGCCAAAAATGATAAGGCGAAAACAAGCACACTTTTGCAGCGCACGATTCACATGAACTATAAATGCAAAGTGAATATAAGGGAGTACATTATGAAAATGTCTAACATTGCTTCAAAATTTAAGGCACTCAATTGAGTTGTCAAATGACTTGTCGTGTATTTGGTATTGATCTCTCTTCCTGCACAATACAATCAATTTCAAACCAGTTATAACTATCAGAAAGAGAAATGGACTCTCAACGAGCTCATTTCATATTTTGTGCAAGAGGAAGAGAGAATGAAGCATAACCACACTGAAAGTGCTCATTTGGCTAGCACCTTTAAGCGTAAAGACAAAAAGAGAAAGAAGGATAAAGAAGTTTCTAAGGGTCCGGCAGAAAAGAAACAGCGTAAGGACAATGATGGTTGTTTCTTTTGTGGGAAGCCTGAACATGTAAAGAAGGACTGTGCCAAATATCACACTTGGCATGTAAAGAAAGTTACGTTTATTGCTTTGGTCTGTTCTGAGGTAAATTTGACTTCAATACCTAGAAACACTTGGTGGTTATATTCGGGTGCATATACTCACATAAGTGTTTCTATGCAGGGTTGTCTGAGCTATCAAAATTCAACTGATATTGAAAGATACATCTATGTAGGAGATGGATAATCGGTAGAAGTAGAGGCTATTTGGGCATTTTAAATTGTTATTGAAAATTAGATTTTATTTAGATTTATTTGATACTTGTGTTGTACCGTCGTTTAGATGAAATTTGGTTTATGTTTCTAAGTTGGACAAATCAAGTTATTATTGTTCATTTGGAGACAATTAGTTTAATTTATCAATAAATTCAAATCTTGTTGGTACTGATTTTCTTAATATTTATGATAACTTATAATTGCTTGATATTAATACATCTTATAGTGAAGCCTTACATGTGGAATCACGAGGCACTAAAAGAAAAATTAATGAAAAAATTCAGCCACAATTTGGCACAAGCGATTAGGTCATATCTTCAAAATGAGAATTCAGAGGTTTATGTCAGATGACATTTTAGGATCCCTTGATTTTTCAAACCTTAATATATGTATTGAGTGTATCAAGGGAAAATAGACCAAACAAAATAATGTATGTGCAATAGAGTAACATACGTCTTAGAATTGATTCATATAGATATATGTGGGTCATTCCCTAAGGCTTTGTGAAATGGTCAACAGTACTTTATAACGTTCATAGACGACTACTCGAGATATGGTTACCTATTTCTTATTCAAGATAAATCAGAATCATTGGACGTGTTCAAGATATTTAAGGTTGAAATTGAGAACTAGCTCACCAAATGGATTAAGAGTATTAGATCTGACCGTGCTGGTGAATATTATGGTAGATCTGACGGTTCAGGAAAATAACGGCCAAGGCCATTTGCCCAGTTCCTAGAGGAATATGGAATAGTCCAACAGTACACCATGCCTAGTTCACCTAGCATGAATGGTATTGCTGAGAGACGAAACAAAACCCTTAAGGACATGGTGAGGATTATGATAAGTCATTCTTCCTAACCAGATCACTCTAGGGAAAGGCATTAAAGACAACAACTTATATCCTTAATAGAGTACCAACTAAAGCAGCTGCTAAAACACCTTATGAGCTTTGGATAGGCAAAAAGCCTAGTCTAAAACATTTTCATATTTGGGGATGTCCAGTTGAGGCAAGGCCTTAAGGCCAAATGAAAAGAAATTAGATTCCAAAACAGTGAACAACTACTTTATTGGTTATTCTGAACGATCAAAAGGCTACACGTTTTATAACCCCATGCTAAGGAATATTTTTTAGACGGGAACTGCAACATTTTTTGAGGATGTTGAGTTTGGAGGGAGAAATAAAGTTAGGGACTTTGTCTTTGAGGATGAATCATCTTCGGTTCCAGTTCCTGCTACAGTCACTACTTCTGACAGTATGCAGGTTTTCATTCCTATCATTGATCATGAAGTAGATCCAGAATCTGAACAAAACAATGTCGAATCTCGATTCAAGTTGAGGTTAATGTTTTAGAAGAACAAACTTAACAACCTCAAGATGCAATGCCACTAAGGAGATCCATGAGAGAAATGAGAAGTGCTATTTAAAATGACTATGTGATATTTCTCCAAGAAAATGAGAAAAATAATAAATTGGTGGAAGATGATCCAATCAACTTTCACCAATCCATGAAAGATATGAATTCTCAAAAATGGATTGAGAAATGAAGAGTATAAGTCTATGCATGACAATCAAGTTTGAGATCTTGTCCCTTTACCTGAATGTAAGAAACCTATTGGTTGTAAATGGATATTTAAAATCAAAAGGGGTTCAAAAAATAATGTGGAAAGATATAAGGCTCGTCTTAGGCTTTACTCAGAATGAAAGCATTGATTTTAAAGAGTCTTTCTCTCTGGTTTCATCGAAATACTCTTTTAGAATAATTATGGCACTTGTTGCACATTTTGATTTTGAACTTCATCTGATGGATGTGAAAACTGCGTTTCTTAATGGAGACATTGATGAAATGATTTATATGGTGCTACCGGAAAATTTTGTGGTTGAAAATCCAAAGAACATAGTTTGCAAACTAAATAAATCCATTTATGGGCTCAAACAAGCTTCCCATTAATAGTACCATAAATTTCATCAGATAGTCATCTCTTTTGATTTTGAGGCAAATATTGTTGATGATTGTGCGCATACAAGCTCAGAGGGAGTAAGTTAATATTCCCAGTTTTATATGTTGATGATATATTGCTTGCCAGTAATGATTTAGGCATGTTATACGAGACCAAGAGATTTCTTTCAAAGAATTTTGAAATGAAAGATCTTGGTGAAGCTTCTTTTATTTTAGGGATTCAGATATATTGAGATCGTTCTTAGGGTATTCTTGGATTATCGCAAAAGAGCTATATAAAAAAGTGCTTAAAAGGTTTGGCATGCAAGATTGTAATCCAGGTAACACCCCCCTCACTAAAGGAGATAAATTTCATCTCAATCAATGCCCGAAAACTTGCCTTGAAACTATAGAAATGTAGTAGAATCCTTATGCATCTTCTTTTGAGAGTCTAATGTATGCTCAAGTCTGTACGCGTTCAGATATTGCGTACATCGTTGGTGTGTTGAGAAGATATCTTAGTAGCCCTCAGATGGATCATTGGAAAGCAGCTAAATGGATTATGAGATGTTTATAGAGAACAAAAGATTATATGCTCATGTATAAGAGATCAGATCAGTTATAGGTCATTGGGTACTCTGATTCTGATTTTGCTGGATGCTAAGACATTAAAAAATCCACTTCAGGCTACATTTACTTATTGGCTGGTGGAGCCATTTATTGGAGGAGTGTTAAACAGACACTCATAGCTTCATCCACCATGGCAGTAGAATTTATAGCATGTTATGAGGCATCCAATCATGGAATATGGTTGTGAAACTTTGTCACTGGGCTGCACATTGTTGAGAACATTGAAAGACCACTAAAGTTGTATGGTGACAATAAATCAGCAGTTTTA
The DNA here is from genome assembly GCA_003255025.1 of Datisca glomerata. Classification (NCBI taxonomy): domain Eukaryota; kingdom Viridiplantae; phylum Streptophyta; class Magnoliopsida; order Cucurbitales; family Datiscaceae; genus Datisca; species Datisca glomerata. Next base: position 1,841,262 of record QANY01008662.1, read on the forward strand.
TATTCCAACATCAACAGGAGCTCGTCTAAGTCAAAGCATATTGAGATTAAGTTCCTGGTTGTAAAAGAAATGGTACAGAGTCGTCAGATGTCCATAGAGTATATTGGGATAAACTCCATGATAGCAAATCCACTCACTAAGGGATTACCACCCAAGGTCTTTCATGAGCACACTACTCATATGGGTGTTATGTTGTTTGAGGATACCATAGTTTAATGGGAGTTTGTTTACGGCTTTATGTTGCATTTTTTGAAAATTTATGTATTTGGTATTTTCTAATAAAAAATAAAGTTATTTAATTCACTCCACTCTATGACATTATGTTAGTATTGACCTCACTAAAGTAAAGTAGGACCAGTTAGAAATTGACATGTATAGATCACATTACATGTAATTTTTCATGCTACGCATCCATAATTGATCTATGTCGTTTGATTATATTGGTATGTGTGACCATTGATGGGTTTAGTTACAATAAAGGTAGAGAAGACCGCTTTGATCCTATGTCTATATGATCAATGGATGAGATTATTTCGGATATACCTTGTGGTTAAGATGGAAAATTTTGGGAGCTCATAAAGTTAAACACATTTATAAGGTTAAATATGTGGCCCAGTGGAAGATTATTGGAAAAATTTAACATGTGGGGTTACATATGATAAATAAAATTGGTATGCTCTAATTTTGAATAAACCTAATTAAAGTTGTTTAATTAAAAATTAAAGTTTTAATGCTTATGGGTATAATTATCATGGAATTAATGTGTACATAGAAATAATATTTTAATTTGTTGAAGGGCCAAATTAGAAATATCAATATTTATTAATAAGGGTTATGATCCTCAAATTACACAAACAAGAAAATCATGTTTTCTTAAGGTAGTTATCTATATTCCTTCAAGAGAGATTTTTGAAGAAAAACTCAAGGGCTTATGTCAATTTAGAAGATCTGATCCTCCAGTTTACAATCCATGGAACCAGATAAGTCTTTCGCATTCGAGTTATACGAATCTGTTTCTCATATAAATCAAAATGACATATATATCTAAGATTATGGTTTGAAGAATTTCATAGAAATATGTAGATCTGATTATTTGTGTTATATAACATGTTTATTATGTTTAATTTCAATCCAAACAATGAATACTACAAAACGTAGAAAACCCTAGTACGAAGGCGCTTAAGTTTTATCCAGCAACATGTTGGCTCAACAATAAGTTTAACAGTGAAAATAGAATGGCCTTGTAACAAAATCTTTCGGCACCAAGCAATCAACAAGGAATCCATTGTTTGAGAAGCAAGCCTCCAGAAATGCTTAGGAACATCAGTACATCCAAATAACCAGACTTATGAGCCCCAAACCACCCTCCTCAACATAAGTGCAAACCTGATCCAGGACACCTTAGCCCCCCGTAAAAAGAATTAACCTTCATTTCCAGAGATAATTTCTCAATACAGCGTAACTTCCTTCAAAACTGTTTTGGGAAGAATAAAGATACTAGACCAATATTCTTGAATAGATTTCATAAGTTGTATTCTACCAGCAAAAGACAAGTTCCAGTTTTTCCACTGTTTTGTTCTACATGGCAACTTATCCACCAGGACAGTACAATTGGCTCTACCAAGTTTAGAAGAGATCAAAAGGATACCAAGTTATTTAGAAGAGATCAAAAGGATACCAAGTTATTTCACTGGCAGCACCTCCAAATGAAAACAAGTATGATAAAAATTCTTGTTCTGCAAGCTTCCATCCACTCCAGAAAAGAAAATGCGGCTCTTTAACTCATTGGGTTACAGCTCAGAGGTAAACTGAAACAAGGTCAAACCATCTTGCACGATCTTGATAAGTCGTCTGCAAAAGGCATATCCCCTCTAACAAAAATGAAAAGTCGTCTGCAAAATAAAGGTTAACAATCTGATTGTGTTATGGATTCTACAAACACAAATACTCTAGATTTTTTTACACATATTAACTGTTGTAGGTTTAGTAATTTTTCATTTTTTAAAATATTAGTTTTGGGATCTTAGATTTAATGTTTACTGCAACACACATGTTATGAATTAGCTACAGTAAATGTACATGTATATGTAAATTTACGAAAACGCATTGAAAGGTGTAACTTTGGAGTTTGGATGTTACAAATTAAATTAATTTTTAGACTTCAAAACAGTAACAATGTTACTTCAGAGGCCTAAACGCCATTCTGTAAATAGGAAACATTTTAATGAATACTTCGTTTTATTACATATGTCTAGAAAAGGCATAACTGAAGCAGCTTGGGAATTATAAATCTCCAAGATATTACAATTGAATAATTATTTTAGATCTCTGGTCTTATCATTAGCTAGAAAGAGACTTGCAATGTACCAATGATTTTTACAAACAAATGTAAGTAATCATTTTAAGATGCTAATTTTTTGTTGTTGATCATGTAACTGTAAATGATAAAATTTTAAACACACACATATATATATATATGAGTTTTCAATGGTTAATGAAACTGTTTATTTTTTAAAATAATTTTAAGATTTGTAAATATGTTTTAAACTATGGGTTTTCATGGTTCGATCCGGTGATAGAATCGAACCCAACCGAACCATGAGTTTCAGATAAGTTCTGTTTGGTTCTTCGGTTCAGTATTATTAATTGTAAATAACTTTTAAATGATATATTGAAAAAAAATATATAATTAAAGTTTTGTTTTGGTTCGGTTTGGTTTTATAAATATATATATATATAATAAAATATAAATAAATTTAATGTTTCGGTTCGGTTCGATTCGAAAACCACCAAAATTCTGAACCGAAACTTCGATTCTCTCATTTTCTCAAACCAAACACATATAAAGAACCAGCCGAACCGATCATTTCTGGTTCGGTTCGGGGCAATTTTGAACACCCATGTGTTAAACCAAAAAATCAATAGAAAAATGCTTCTTATGTAATTGATGAACTTATTTTTTTTTGTTATTCTACAATTAAAACTAATTAAACCAACTATTGAACCAAACAGGCCTAAAATCTTATCATCTATCATATTCGATTAACACTCTAAATTCTCATCGCCAAAAAAAACACTCTAAAATTCTAAATTCTCATAAGAATCAAAAGAAAAAACAAAGGGAAAATTGCAAGATTCATTACTTTTAGAGGGCAACTCTACATAAATGTCTCCTTTTTAAGATTATAAATATGGCCTTTTTGACAAGTGACATTGGCCTTTGAAAATTTTACTCTTTATGTCATTGTCTTCTTCACATAGTTTTAGCCTCTAGGATTTTGAACAGCAGTTATGTCTTACCCAAAGAGTTTTCGCCGCTTCATGCTCGCCGCCGCCTACTCGTCGCCTTTCTATCTTTATTTTTCTTACTGCGTATTGTTGGTCGGCGACCTCCCTCCCTCCCTCGCTGTTCTTCTTTGAGTTTTTGGAAAAAAAATAATAAAATTAACTATTAGTGCGTTGTTAGGGTTAAAATTGATTGTTTGTAGAGAAACTAATGTATTGTTAGTATTTCATTCTTGGGTCTAAGGTTTTTTCTGATTATTTATTAAATCTGAGATTCTTCTAGTTTTTTTCGTGCGTTGTGCTGGGTTTCTTGATGAATCTTGTAATTTTTTTCAAAAAATTGCAAGACGCTGTGATATCAAAATTAGATACCATACGTATTAAAATTAGATATCATACGTATAATTTTTTTTCAACGGAATCCACGTCTCACCCACATCACAGTACGCGCGTGGGGCCGTTGCACGTGTACTGTAACACATTTTTGGTATTTTTCATTAAAGATTTAATGATAAATGACTACTCATCCTCTTCTTTTTCTTATTCCAAACTGACAATTCCTGCGATTAAAAATAAAAATGGACATTCTTGTACTTCTCCCAAAAACAAAACTGAGCCTGAGGTGGCATGTGTGTAACTTTGTGATACGCATCCTACTTAACAGTTAACAGTCACATATGACCGTTAGAGATTCAAAATTCAAAACCCGTCTTATCCGTTGAATGAATCCAAAAGCCCAGGTCTTACACAATACCCCCGTAAGAGACCATCTTCTTTACCAGAAAGACACGCAATGAAAACAATTCTCCTAACATCAACGGCCTCAAGTTCTGTGAATTCAACGACCACTGCCATGGAAGAAGAAGATGAGAAATCAGAAAATCGAGATAGCTGCTACTACCCTGGCTGCCGAAAAGATGCTAATTGCAACTGCGAAATCTGCTTAGCCAGTATCAATGCCACTTTAGACCTCATGCCTTTGAGCATCCAAAAAAGTTCCCTCACTAAGTTCTCTGCTTCTCGACCAAACATCGAAAAAACTCCGATCTCGTTCGACCGTTCGGTTTTGTCAACACCCAGATCGAACACTCCTCGGATTCAGCCATGTATAAAACCTAGATCATCCGGGAAACTGAAATTGGATCACAAAACACAGAAGAGCGAGAGAAATTGGGGTTTTCGGTGTGATTTTCGTAAATTGATTTTGGTTTTGAGCTTGATCTTTGTGGCTGATTCCGTTTTCTCTTGGACAATTTCGAAGGTTTTCTGGCCAAAGTTGTCACCTGATAGGGTTATGAATTTGGGTGAGAATTCTGGGTTTGTGAAAGATTTGAATGGCAAACTGAGATTCTTGCAGAAAGAGCTGCAGAGTATGATTGATGGAAAAATTTCAAATTGCAGTTACGTAAACAATAAATGGGAAATTAATCAGGTGATTTATTTCAAATCCCTTACTTTAATCGTGAATTTTCAATTTTGGGCGTGCGCTATCCGCCGCTCTGATAACTGGAACCAAAGATCAGTTGTTTTGATTTAACTGAAAAATTTTCAATTCAGGACACTCTGCTCTTATATTCAAAGTGTACATTACTCAAATCGGCAGTAGAGGAGGTGAGCATATGGGGATGGCCATTGCAGACAGCAGGATTGCTCACTTCTGGGTTTTCTCACCGATCATTCACCGTTTTATCTGGCAGAGTAACAGAGGTAAAACTCAAAAGCTCCGTCCTTTTTCTTCACCCATTTGATAAATTACAGACTTTGCTTCATATATTGATTTGCTGTTTCTTAGTGGTCAGATGGGAGGATCGGTTATTCAATTCGAAAGGCGAATACTTCATGGGTTCAGACAAAACTGGGAGCTTCAGCTGTGCAATTAGATTCAAACACATGGGTTCTTGAGTATAGGCAGAGTTTTTTATCAGACAACTCAAGATTGTATAGAGTGGTGCTGGAGTTCTTTAAACAAAGGCTGATAACAGTGATTAGAGGGTTGAAGCAAGATTTTTGGTTCTTCTCTAATCTTGAAAACAAGTTTGGTCAAGTTAGGGGGAAGTATGATATCAAAATCCCAACATAAAGGAGAGTGGATATTAGTGATTTACTTTTTGTATTTCTCACAGACATAATCTCATTTCTTGTGAGAAGCTCACTTAGAATTTTGCTGATCTTTCTCTTATATCATATGTACTTTTGGTTAGATGGAAAACAGTGCTGATTGATTGATCGATCGAATTTGACTAGAAATTAATCTAATGGCTTATTTTGCTGGAATAATGCTTTCCTTGATAATAAAATCTTAGATTAATTTGATGATGAAATATTTTTATGTTAGTGTAACTGCTCAAATTCTTTGGCCAAAGCTAAGAGTTCGTGACACCCCATCGGACTTTGAAGATGTGCATAAAGTAATTGAGGGAGAATTCATCTGAGAAATTTAATCTTTATGAAATATCAGAATTCACAGGTGTTACCAGTAGACATGTTGTTTATTTAATCTAACCGTATTAAACCCAGCCTACAAGAAGCAGCACTGAGAACTTGAAGTATTTCCAAATGACAGTATAAAGGAGTAGATTAGGCACCAAAAGCAAATTGTTTTATCATCTGATCAAGAGTTACTCTTTGAAAAGATAAGCATTCTTTAAATGATCAATATGCAGCCTGCTCACCAACAAAGGCTAGAGATCCTTAATTCGATAGAGGCCCGTCATATTACAATCAATAAAGCCCAACTAGCATTCGACCTCGACTTAGGGCCTAAAAGAGCCCATGAGTTTTAATTTTGAGTAGCAGTATTAGTTGAACAGTACGTGCTCACCGGCAAACGATATCTCCTCTAAATCGCAACTCTCTCTCTCTCTCTCTCTCAAGCAATTGTCTCTGTATGATCCAGCTTGTCAATAATGGGTGAAGCTTTATTTGAGCTTCAACAAAATCTCAGCTCTAAACAGGTCTCTCTCTCTCTCTCTCTCTCTCTCTCTCTCTCTCTCTCTCTCTCTCTCTCTCTCTCTCAGTACTTTCTCTCTCTGCATATTGCTAGTCAGAATGCTTTTGAAGCGGAACCGGTTCTTTACATTTTCGATTCTTGTGAAATTTAATCGGCGATTACTGCTGCGCAGTATTGCTTCGTACTTGTTGTTTGATTATTATTCAATTTCTTATATTATCTTGTACAGTTGACATTTGAAGAAGCAAGAATTTTGCAAACGTGCAAGTCGAAGGCTGTTAACAATTTTACGGTGGGAGCTCTTGTTGGGGCAGGTGTTGGATGGATAGGTATGTGGTGGCCTTGAATATTAACTATTCTATTAAACTATGCAGCTTATCGTGTATGCATATTTAGATGCATATAGATGAATTGTATAACCAAGTGCAATACCATCTTGTATTTGACTTGGCATATCTGCGCGAGAATTATATGCACTTCTTGGTTCTTCTCCTCGGAAGCTTCTTATTTTTCCTTGTTAATCAGTTAACTTTTCCAAACGGAATTATTACATTTCTTTTTGTTTTGGAGGTATTGAGTCTATTGATCACTTTGAATAGAGCAAATGCCTGAACCAAAATATGTTATTGCTATGCGAGCATGTACAATGACAGGGGATGTTCAGTACCGATTCTGTCATTGAATTATTGACAGCGTTCTAGCTTTCTAGCTTTAGAAACTTAATTGTTTGAATTTTTCAATGATTATCGAAATTAGTGAACTTTAGTTTAAGGGGCTCTGACATTGCCGTGTTATCCAGTTTCAGCGAACTTAGGATGCTTCACACTTCATAGAATGTAGATTATATGCAATTGGACTTGCCATGTTATTACACACCTATGACAGGGCCCTTTGTAATTGTCGACACTTGACATGTCATAATAGTAATTATATGGAGACTCTGACCACACTGGCACACTCCATGAGCGTAAAATATGCATTTCGTATCCACCTTTGCATGCGCCTCTAACACTCTCTTGATTTCCAAAGTTTTTTTAAACAGATTTCCAAAAGTTTTATTTGAGGGGAAAATATACTAATGACGGGAATGACTAATATTACTGTTATCGAATTCATATTGATGCTGCTATTCCTGATCTAATGTATTTTTTCTTTATTGCTTTCACCGAAACTATCTGGCAGCACCATGGAGGTTCAGTAAATTTCTTAGAATAAACATTTCGGGAGGTAAAGCTCTCTCTCTCTACCTCCCCCCTCCCTCCGTCCTGATTTAGCTATTGATTTCTTGATGCAAGATGTGGCGTGGATGTCTTGAAGAAAGTCGATGGACTTTATTAGTTGTTGGAGAGTCCCTTTCTCCAGTTTAGGGGAGTGAAGTTGGAGTTATTTAGAATATTCATCAAGATTATTAGGATTTTTCAGTGATGAAATTATTTATGCACACGCAGGCATGTGTTAACTCACACAATGACGTCTTCAGTGTATCATTCATTATATCTGTCTTTTGTTCTGCGATTTGATCATTGATATATTTGTCAGTGATTGTCATGTACCATTGGTTTCCACGTTCGGATCCATGTATCATAGATTCAAGTTTTTTCCTTATCCTGTCTTCATAGGTGTTAAAATTTACCCTTTTTGCAGGAGCGGCTGCACTCTTTGGGTTCTGGAGTTTTGATAGGTCCTTAGCATCTAGCGTCGATCATATACTTGCAATGGATGGAACTAGGATGCAGAGGGAGTTAGCAAATATGTATATTGCTTTACCTTACTCTTCGCATTGAACTTTACCTATTACTGCCAGGCGTTAGATTTGAAGTTCATTTTCTTTTCATGAATGGACATTTGAGAGGCATGAGTTAAAAGACCTGCAGTCTGTAATATGCATGGTTCAAACTCCTCATATTTTAAAAATCCGAAATTCCTATTATGACGTTCAAAGTTCCTCATCTTTTAAATATCCAATCTCTCTGTACCTTTGAGAAAAGGTAAATTCCAATATTAAAAATTCATTTCACTGGAAAAAAGTTATACTTCCGAGCTCCTTTTATTCCATCAAAGCAGAACCTTGCTCGTAGATTTTTAAAACTCTACAGCTCTTAAATAGCTGAGGCAGTATTTCTGATCTGCCCATCATCACTTCATCCTATTCCTTACATAGTTCCAGACCTTTAACTTGTCTTGTCTATGGATAATTTACTTCCGAGCACTGTCTAGACTCTAATCATTTCTTTTCTGATGACAGAATAGTGACAAAGTCTTGGAATGATTCTCGGACAAAGCGATATTTGTCTAAGCATTTCTATCTGGAGAAGGTTTTTGATGATTCTAGCTCTGATCAGCCGAAATTAAGATGGCGTTATCGAAATTCTTTTAGCGATAATGATAATCTTGCTTATGGTGAGACTAATGATTTTCACAGCAATCCTCACAGTAGTTTCAATCATGAGTCACCTCATGATGATTCCCTCAACACCACACACAGCAACCCTGATAGCAGAAGGAGTGGTTCTGAGGCCAAGCAAGTTCTTGTAAGTACAATCACTCTATTTGTTTAGGAAATTAATAAAAATTTGTATATGTGTATGCATGTGTGTGTATCTATATATAGTGGAAACGGTATGTAGTTTAAAGCAGTATAGGTAGAAGATTGTATTGGGTTTGGAGTGGATGACCATGGGTATAAAATTAGAGAAGAGATCTAAAAGACGGTTATGGTTTTCGAACAAAATTTTCCTTTTGTATGAGTGGATGTGAAATCGATCGTATAGTACATATTTGTTTCTCTAACTTGTCAATCTTAATGAAAAGTTTAAAATGCCAATGGAATAAACCATTCAGTAAAGTTTTCCCAGGACGTATGAAATAAGTAAACTCTTATTTGATCTATCTCTTGCTGTAGATGATGCCTGGCACTGATGCAACAGATCCTTTTGATTGCATCTTTGGTTCGACGGCTGAAAACGAGGAAATTTATCACCCAAATGCTTCTAGTACAACTTCCAACATGCATAGCATTGGTCGTAAAAGATCTCATCGTAGGCGTAGAATGCACCATCAGGCAGTCTTGACACGTTCCAGGGCGTCAATGACTGCAGGTTGAGTATTAATGAATTTGTGAGCTTTTCCCCTTCAATAATTTGTATGACTCTTCCTGTTGTACTTATCTTCGGAAGGTGCGTCACTATTTCTTTTTTACAGAAAGTATGATTGTGGAAGTTGAAGAGTAATGCTCTAAACATGTCTCTCTCTCTCTCTCTCTCTCTCTCTCTCTCTCTCTCTCTCTCTCTCTCAAGTGAGTAATGCTCTAAACATGTCTCTATCCCTCTCTCTCTCTCTCTCTAAACATCTCTCTCTCTCTAAACATCTCTCTCTCTCTAAACATCTCTCTCTCTAAACATCTCTCTCTCTCTAAACATCTCTCTCTCTAAACATCTCTCTCTCTAAACATCTCTCTCTCTCTAAACATCTCTCTCTCTCTAAACATCTCTCTCTCTCTAAACATCTCTCTCTCTCTCTCTCTCTCTCTCTCTCTCTCTCTCTCTCTCTCTCTCAAGTGAGTATACTACAGGTTGAAGTGTGTGTGCGTGGTGAGAAGCAGGAGACTCACCCATCATTGCTGCATTGAAAAGAAGCAGAAGATGCATACTAATTTTGGACCTACTACACGCCTCATGGCATGAATGATGAAGAAATTAACCCATGTCGCTTCCGGCATGCATAATGGAACTTTGGCTTACTCTATCACAATATCTAGGAAGGATCGTTGCAGCTTCGTCCTGTGTCTTTTATATTTATACAACTAAATTTCTCGTCTTCTATAAGGTTTTGTTATGGCCAATACAAAAGGTACACAAAATGACTTACAAAATTACTAAACACCACATGATGACTTGATTAATCGAAGAAAAAAAAAGAATGATAAAAGTTTCATCTTCTTTTTTCCTCTCTTTCCTTCTAAATATAGTAGACTTAAAATGAACCAAATGTCTATGATGTTTTTTTTAATCATGTTAGTTGTACCGTGATTTATTTCAGACGAAAAAAACACATGCATCTATAATATATTAAGAGTGACATGTTTAGGAGAATATTTTTAGTAACTTTATCCATGTATTTTTTACTAATCCTATAATACCCCTTAAAAGTATGTGTCATGCTCTTATTAATTGGTATTAGTCTTGATTAAAATAATTAATGAAATTCTCATTTATATTATCTCTCATTAATTTTGAGAAAAAAATTAATATTCCACTAATGTGTGTCATTGAATTGGTTGTTTTTTAATTTTCATATTCAAATAACAACTATAATGTTTTTAAGAAAATATATAATAATAGCAATTATAAAAAATTAATAAAGTAATATAGTTAATTTCATAATAATAGTAATATACAAATTTACTATATATAAACTATAATCTATTTATAATTTATCATAACCATAATCTATAATATATATAAATATATAGAAAAATAACTACGGATAATTTATCCACATTATTTGTAAAAACTCTAAAATGATAATATGATTTTACTAAATAATATGTATTTGAATATATGTGTACATACGCATATATAAGTCATAGATAAAAATTGAGAAATAGATAATAAAAGCCTTTATATAAATATATTAATATATGATAATTCGACAACACATTTTATATACTAAATTTTATACTTAGTTCAAGTGTTTTTACTTGTAAAGATAAAGGTTTCTTTTTCATTAAATATTTTGAGCTTAAAAATTTCAAGGACGTGAGAGTAGGGACTTCATTTTCTTTCGCACCTATGATAGAGCTTGCATGTAACCTTCCTTTCCGCGTATTAGGCACCCTAATAATCTTGAAGGAGGGTTTAAAATTGGATAGAAATCTATGTTTCTTCATTCTTGACTTGAGTGTTGAATTATTAATTATTACATAACTTTTGATGAGGCTTATTCAAAAGAGAGAGAAAGAATCGGTAATAGGAGGAAGGCATATATCACAGTTTTAAGAGATTGTAAGGAGAAAGACTTTTCAGGAAAAAGAAAATGAAAAATAGGATCTATCTATTGTTTTTAACTAAATATATTTTTTTTCATAAGAGATAATATTAAATTAATTCCGTGTTACACTATGATCAAACATAAATTTTTTGTTAGATACTAATCTAGTATTTCGATGTTAATATTAATATTTGTTAGATTTGAGTCTAGTAAAATATTTCACTAGATCACGGTCTAGCCGTCACTAAATTTAGTTGAATTTTTTTAAATCAAATAGATAATTTAGTGTTTTTCTTATAAAAATATAAAATTTTGTTTTAAAAAATTTAGTCTTAAATTCTTTTTTTTTTCTCGAATGGACTCCTTTTTAAAAATTTCTCCCCAGTTTTTTGGTAAAACATTTCATGTTATTATGTAAAGATTTTCATGTTCAAGTTGATTTAAACTTCAATATCCATATAAATAAGGTTATCATAAATAATTGGTTAAAAAGTCATTTCATTATCACAAACAATAAAAAAGATTATATTAAAAACATATATATTTATACCTATTATAAGAAGAATTATGAGGAAAGAAAAATATGACACCGTTGAATTTCCTTGTAAACAAGGATGGAAAACCGAAATTGCCCTTCCATCATCTTCCTCAGAAGAGACGGAGAATCAATTGATTACTCTTTCAAAATTCTTCTATAAATTAATTTCTGAGACTCAACCTGAGAACACATGCAGAGGAATCGCTGGGATTACAGTTATCGTTTCAATAGCTTTTATAGATCTCTCTCTTTGCAGTAATTTTTGGGAAAAAAGGAAAACCCATAATCTAATCTTCAGACGCCATTCCTTTATGATTCTTCCCTTTCCACCTCACCTCGACAATCTGATCAGGATTGTGATTCCTCTGCCAAAATTGGCCATTCTTTTTCAGAGAGCATCTTTGGTTTTTCTATTAATCTTCGCCCTATCCCTTCCAATTTCTTGCGCCACTACAAAACCTTTTGAGAACGAGAAGATCAAGCTCCATACAAAAATCGCCGCCATGAAGGTCCATCCTATGCCCAGGAAGCGCAACATCACCATCCGATATGACCCTAATTCAAGAAATTCCATCTCTGAATCCCAGGCCCTTATGGGTTTGTCCAATAAGAAGCTCCGGAGGCTGCCTCATGTCTTTAGCCGGGTCCTCGAGCTTCCTTTCCGGTCCGACGCGGATGTTTCGGTTGAGGAAAGCCCCGATTGCTTCCGATTCGTCGCTGAGACTGATTCTATCGGCGATGAAGTAAGCACCCACACCATTGAAATCCATCCTGGGGTGATCAAGATTGTGGTTCGCGAAAGTGGTTCATTGGAATTGTCACTAGATGAGCTGGAGCTTGACGTTTGGAGGTTTCGGCTGCCGGAGACGACCCTTCCAGAGCTAGCGAGCGCGGTGTTCGTCGAAGGAGAGCTCATAGTGACGGTTCCGAAAACAAATGGTGTGGAGATGTCGCTAAATGGTGGAGGAGACACCTGGGGTGATGGAAATGGAGATTTTACAGGAGGTATGGGAGGTCGGCTTGTGCTTGTACAATAAAATGGGGTTCGATTTTTTTTTTCATTTCTTTTCTGAAAATTTCTTCCTTGTTTACGTTTTCCTTTCATCAGTGATGTATTTAGATCATGCAAGTTAGAAAATGAGGCAGTCGATTCTGTGGACTGAAATTACTCCTTTGCATGCTTTCTGTTTCTGTCAAATTAAGAAAGTTTTAATTTTGTTACTTGTTGATTAGTAGAATTAGAATTCAATGCTTTGCCATGATGGTCATATGAATTTAGCATTTGAAATGAGTTGTTTGTTCTTGCTTTGGCATTCTCCTCAGAAAGCATGAAGGAATTGTATCCTTTGAGCTAAAGGATGATTTATTTGCTTCACTTACTTCATTTTTCTCATGGTTTCACGCCTTTTACTTTCTTCCCAATAAACTATCAGTACCAAATCAATTTCCCACTTCATTTTAACAAGATAAGCTTAGTCCATAGTTTTATCCATCTATCAGATTGATGCACATCACATACATAGAACATGCATGATGCATGCATGCATGCATATATGTTTCGTTCCACACATTGGGCAATTGGGCATATCTCTATCTGCAATCATCCAATATGCTTCTGGTCTACTGAGCGTATTAGACGTGGTAGCTTAATACTGAAGTTTTCTGTATGCCTTTTCACTTTTGGCAAAATTTTCCATCTATCACTAGAAGTTTCTTGGTTAGACAACACTGCCTTGTATGGTTCTTGATTATTTTAACTTCTCTTCCAATCATTGGTTGACATGTTGATTACTGATCAACACCATTCCCTATTTCCCTGTCATTATCTTTCTCTGAGGTGCTATCTTGCTAGCTAGATCCAACTCATTTCCTTAGCTTTGGTTTTATTTCAAGATTATTTTGTTTGTTTTTCTTTTGCCTTTTGACTCGTGTCACTAACTCCTCTTAATTATGGTCTTTTTCGGATGTTTGTGAGTACTTCTCACCTGACCAAAAGTATATTAGACAGGTACAACTCTTTTGTTATAGATCCACGGTATAGATTAATTTCAACTGCGTTTGGGGAAAACAACATTCAACATGTTAACTACTATTTTACGTCAGTTTGTGGTGCCATCTAATATGGTATATAAACAAGCTATGGAATTAAAATAACCATTTGTGAGTTGCCGTTCATAACAATGAATCTCTAACTGTCTTGTCATACGCTAAACTCCACTTGATTAGTTGAGTGCAGAATCTGTAATCAGCAATGGAGGTTGGCCGCATCCATATTGGGACTCGCAGCATAAATAAACACTTGAGTAAATTCCCCCTTGTATTTTCTGGATTTGAATTATCTGCAGAAATCAATTTTTTTTCCTGACAGTTTAGCCCGATCTGACAGTTTAGTCTGATAATGCCAAATTGTTGTATTTGTCGTTGGAGATCCAACCGCAGACAAACCCCTTTTGTGTTTTCTCAAATAGACATTTGAAAGGCAGACACGTAATTGTCCATGTTGTGATGAAGAAAAGGGTCTAACAGACTGAATTAACACGTGAAGGCAAGGGGGAAATGATGTGTTCTGAGGAAAAGGGTCTAACTCAACCCATTTTACGTATCATGTAGTTCTGAGGCCATCTGATCTATATTTTAAACGTGCTCCACACTAATTTGAGCAATCCATTCATGTTAACATCATGAAGTCCCTACATGTGACAAACTTGGATTTGTTAACTAAACGGAGACCATAAAGATGCATCAACTACGAGAAATAAAAAGAAATTCACGAGGAAGGCCAATCCTTATCGATTGTCCTATTGCCATCGGATTAGTTTCAATAATCAGCTTCTACTTCTACATTCTAATCTTCATTTGATAGCTGTCAAGTTTCCTTTCCAATCGAAGCATTACTGTCTTTTCCACACTGCCTAAGTGCAAAACTTTCAAATGCTCTGTTTAATCTGCACAAGTTAAAAATTGATCTATGCCCGAAAATTTTAAGAACAGAACATGATTAAGAGAATTCAATACTAAATTTTGATGAGCAGTTAACCAATAAAATTTTAGATCAGTCCTCATGTTCTAGACCAAAGGCTTCCTTTAGAATTTCTTTAGAAGTCTTCCCAAACCCACTTGCCACTTTTTCCATGTTTTTAAGTTTCACCATCTCCCGTTTTATCTGATTTACTCTATCCAAAACTGTATTCAGTAAGTCATCTGGGTCAGCTGTTGAAGTTCGACGTGCCAGGTCGGACCTCTCCTGGTCCAGTTGCTTGTATAAATTCTGGAGAAAAGTTTTTTGTGTCTGAAGCCTTTCTTCTGCCAATTTGAATTCAATCTCCTGCGACTTTCTCAATGCCTGCAGCACCTGATCTATCTCTTCATCGAGTCTTAGAGATTCAGTTTGATAATCAAAAGAGATAGACATGCCCCACTCCGAGCTCCTAACAGTATCTGGAGGGCAAGGGCCGTGGCTGTCTGAAACCTCTAACGTAGTATTTCCCTGTTCCGTGAAATCTGTATGTGTAAAAACAACCAACGGTTAAAATGCCTGGTCGACAAAATGCTGCTAAAACATTGTAAACAAAGTGTTAAAGAAAGAGCCATCCACATTCTTGTTTTCGGGTTAAGACTTAAGAGAAAGATGATGATAGACAATGAACAGCTTCGACAGGAATGTTTTTAAGGAGACTAGATTTCTTACCTTGATTAATTTTCTTCATTTTCTTTCTATGTTCGTAAGAGAGGGCGGGGGGATGGACAAAAGAAATGAACATTAGTAAACTTTAAATATTGTGTTTATGCCACATTGACCATTATAAACTCAAATTTTCTAATAATATAGCTATGCAGAGTATCTGCCCACTGCCAAGCACCTATGATAATCAATGAAAAAAGCCATAGAATCATACGTTGATTAGCCGTGAAAATGGATGAAAACTTGTCCTCCATCTTCCAGATATCTTCAAGATAACTCCCACTTTTAAGCTGGTGCAGGTCATATAAGTCAGATTGCTGGTTTTAGGAACCTAACAGAGTTTATGGAAGGGCAAACCATTGCAATAGCAAGAAAACTTCCCCCCTCTCATGCTGAATTAATGGAACAATTTACCTTTGCAATAGCCAGTTCAATATGGCTCAGCAACTCTTTTGCACTTGATTTCTGCGAACCACGCAAAATGCAAACACCAACACCTAAAATCTTCTCAATATCGTTCTGAGATTCAATTGATTCACACGATCGTAAAAGCTTTTGAACATGAGACACCAGATCGGTTCTTGCATCACACCGCCGGCAATAATATTCCGCATCTAACCCAATGCTTCCTCCAACTGTCCCCGCCATGTAACATCGAAGTGCACAGTCAATATGAACAAGATGTCCACATATATAATCTTCATCCACCACAGCTTCACATCTGATATAGCTGTACCCTCCATGGCCATGGGTTGAACTTATAGCCATGGAACAAAGTATGCAACAACAATCACGACAGAACTGAGGTTCACTGCAGCAAATATTACAGGGCATGAGTTCAAATAAAGATTGGTTTTCTGCTTCCAATAAACTGCTGCAGTTCTTATTTCCAGCCTTACAACCCATTATGTCTGATAGTGAGTCGGATACTGCATTTTCTGTCCTCTCTCCAGAGGGTAGAGGGAACGAAATACGCCTGTCTGGAATGCCTGTAATGGACCAAGACTGATGAACAAAGGGAAAAAACAATACCATTGCAGACAGCGTGTTTTCAACAAATGAACTCGAAAACTTGGGAAGAACGTGCCATTTGTGCAAAAAAAAAAAATAGCAATCAAGATGATGAAACAACACCAGACATCTATCCAGATGCATATATCAACTAACAGTACTTGCACAAATATAAATACTTAGTCAAAAGAAAATAAAAGAATAGTCCATGCTTTAGCAGTGAATCAGAAAGATGATGCTGTTCCAAAGCTTTGTGAGCTATTAATTGGACTGTCAACAAAAAAATTATTGATAATTTTGTTGATAAGAGCAATGTTGTAGCC
Organism: Datisca glomerata; assembly: GCA_003255025.1. NCBI lineage: Eukaryota > Viridiplantae > Streptophyta > Magnoliopsida > Cucurbitales > Datiscaceae > Datisca > Datisca glomerata. The sequence goes on from QANY01008662.1 coordinate 1,858,040, forward strand.
GAGATAAAGTGAAATTATCCAAGAACAAAGGCAGGCAACAACTTCCAATAAGCATGAAGGAGGGATGGAAAGAAATACAAAAGAGAACATTACAAAGTCTCGATCAGAACTTCAATAAAGTTACTAAAACTTACTCGTATCACTCCAAGAGAATATTTTTGCTGGTATGAATTTATATCTTCATGGAGGAATACAAAAGATCACGAGAGATTCAGAAGATACTGCACAAGAAAAGAAAGTAAGAGCAGCTAACCGTTTGTAGACGATGATTTTTGTGCTGGTATCCTCCAGCTGAATGAGGCAAAAAACGCATCAACATCAGCATCAGGAAATGTTTTCTTAATATATCTTTCAAGTGAAAGCTTGCTTGCAAAACCATATCCCTTGCGCGATGAATTCTCGCGATTACTAAGTCTTTTAGGAAGATAAAGGTATCTATCCAAAAAATGACCAGTAATAGCAACCCTCTTCCCCACCCTCCAAATCCAGTTATCACCAGGCTTGGGCCAATTTGCAGGAGCATATGGCAAACCTTCACCGGACTCATCAGGTTTAACTGGACTAAGACTCAACTCATTCTCCTTCATTGTCGGCGTGCTTCCATTACTATCATTGGGGAATTCAGTCCCCATAACAGTCTTGTGTCAGTTTTCCTGTAAAAAATGTTAATTGTATATCATTAGCAAGAGAAAATAAAGGTAGTGTACCCAGAAAATATATGCAAAACCGTTCTGACAACTCCGAGCCTCGTTCGTCTAATTTATTGCAATTTGCAATCTTCATGAGGAAATCAGAGAAAGCATACACTAAGATTATCTCTGACCATGATCCTTCACAAAATTTCGAGTAATGGGTAGTGTGGCATACTAGTTCATAACACTACAGACTAAACCATGCAATTAATGAATTCATTCCCAAACAAACAGCGGCGTACTTTAGGCTCCTATTTCATAAAATATGTGAATTTCTTCATAAAGCGTAGATCTTTGCCAAATCATATTCAAATTGCGTATTCATATGGAAATACAATTCATTACACTCGAGGATCGGATACAAATTTCACCTGGGAGAAATAAGAGCTTCAGATTCAAATTCAACCCTAGTGGGACTTTTGATTATAGTTTTGAAGTTCGACTAATCACCGTTTCACCTGCCACAAACACAGATTGAGTTTCCAAGCAACTAATTCGACGTTTTTCCCATTTGCTTCTGGAAAACAGAATCCCAAACAGAAACCGAAATTAGCTTAAATCAATCAGACATTGGATTGAGGAGCTACTGCGAGTTGACCAGAATCACTTTCGCGGAACAGATCAGAGAATGTCCAAGCATGAACTCCACAGGACGGCGAGAGCAGGAGAGTGAGAGAGACTCTGAACGACAGCTTGGGCGCTTTCGAGTTCGACAGCTTAATATCACGCGGTCTATGCGAGCTCCACCGTCTAGAATCCAAGATTCACCTGAATAAGTTTCACGCGCCATCGAGGTCGTGGCTGAGCATAGCGCGCCAATAAAATTCTAATTGTTTTAAAAATCTCAATTATTCTCCGTTTTTGTAAGTTTATATTAAGGTGTTCAGTTCAATTAATTATTTAAAAAAATTAAATCCAACTTAAAATTTTGATTCGCTCATTTCACGAACCGTGGCTTTTCATTCACAAAATTGTTATAAGTAATTTTATTAATTATACACTAATACTCTGCTTAGCACGAGTATATCACTAGTCTATAACATCTTAAAAAACACAGTATTTTGAAGAAATTTTTAAAAACCTAAAATTACCCTTACTTTATTGTATATAATTTCACTTTTGATTTCTCTACCCAAAGAAATTCACATTCAACATCAATTTATGAAATCTAAGAATTTGAAATGAATTCAGTCAAATATTGAAAATGTGTATACGTTGCACAAATAACTAGACATCTGTTACAATGAACTAGACTTTGAAATATTCCTATAAATACTTACAACTCTAGCAATCACAACATCATTTTTTAATGAAAAATCAGGGAATTAGGCTACTTTAAGTTTCAATTTTGTATTATGTCTTTTAATTTTATGTCTTGCACATATGACCGAATTCTCCTTTTAGTTTGTTAGTTAGTTATAATTTTATTTGATCATTTATATTTTTACCTTTTTGTAAAACTAACTATGTGTGAGTTTTAACTGTATTATGTTGTATAGAAATTGTTTTTTTTCAAGATTCTCGAGTCTACTATAAGCTTGACGGAAATATATATATTTTAAAAATGTATTTGTCATCATATATAAAATTAATAAAATAGAAAAATAAGAATAAAAATAGTGATCAACTCGGTCTTTCCTTGCTTCAAATACAGATAATTAAAATTATAATTTTAAATAGAAAGAGGCATCGACCCGGTGAATAAACTAGTCTTCGATTTTAAATCTTAAAAAAAAACAATGCTTCAAAGTACTGTAAGGTTAAGATTAGTTAAAGCACGCCATAACAAAAATATCCAATTTCATATCATCCCTCCAATCGTCACTATATCTATCACTGACATTAAACCCATCATCGATTTTATGACCTCCATGAATTTCACTGCCATCGAGTTCCGTAGGATCGTCGGAACCAGATCTGATCGCGGCTTCTCTGACCATCACGACCAGATCTGGTCCCGGCTTCCTTCACATCGATGGTATATAAAAATATACCGGATGATTCATAAAAATATACTACATTTATACTAATATTATATAGAAATATACCATAGATATACTACGATATACTGATGATATGTAAAAATATATCAGTATATTATTATATTATAGAGTATACATCTACAAACTGTGTAACATTGTGCGTTAGGGTCCTTATTAGTGAAGGCAATTTTGTACATTTACTATATGTTTTAGGTTTTAAGGATGAACCATTATAAAATTTGGCCATTTGTATAATTATAACTTTTTGGGTCATTTTTTTCTTTATTTTTCTATAGTGACCTATTTGCCTGATTGAACATTTTTCAATTTACAACAAATTTGGGTTGAATGGGGAAGAAAAAAATCCATAGACTCAAATGAAAAACAAAGCATTCATGAAACTTACAACAACATACATGGCGATGAAGTTATGTATACCAACATGGTAACGTCATTGACGAATCGACATCTGCAATGACCAAAACCCCAAGCTCGGAGGAAGAAAGATGAGTTCGATGACAGAGAAATAGAGATTGAGATGAAGAAACCTATTGATCTGAATGAGTTTGATGAAGATGACAAATTTACTCGTTGAGAAGTGAGAGGGATAGAGAGAATATTGTTGAGAAGAAGATAAGAGTTTAGGATCAAGTGTGGTGTGATTGACAAAAAGATAAAGTGTCGAATTTTTGTGGTAGTGTGAATTAAGTTTCTGCCTCTTCATTGATTTTTTAGGGTTTTTTAGCTAAATTTTTTGGGCGTTTTCACTAATTTTGTACCCTTTGATAATTGGGCTTTTTACCTTTTTTGTGCTTTTAACAAATTGTGTACGTATATTATAGTTTTTAAAATTAGGGTTTCTATGATGAATCTATGTACCCTTAATAGAGTTTGGATTCATTAAAGTTACAGTTTTTAAAATTAAGATTTCTATGATGAATCTATTCTTTACTAAAGTTTGGATTCATTAAAGTTGAATTCCAGTATCTTAGTTTTGAGATAATTATGAATTTGACATTTTGATCCACCCGGCACCTAACATTGAGGCCCTCAAGACTTTGACATTATTATTTTCAATTATTGTATTTTTATTTTTAGAGTTTTCATATGACATTATTCTATTAATTTTTCACATTACCTTGCAACTCACGAGTATTCAGCAAGATTATAAAAAATTTGCAATCTATGTCTTTTGAAAAGTAATCTATATCTTCTGAAAAGTGTCTTATTTTAAAGAAAATTTTGAAATTCAAAAATACCCTTAAAATTTTACACGTGGTTCTTTGCTACTTGGTGATGTTTTAACGACGGTAGTCCCTATTGATGGTAATTCTTACACCAAAGTAAAGAGTTTACCCTCATGTAATCATGATTCATTAAATTTATTAGACAATAAGCTTAGATTAATTAATTAAGATAAATAATAGTGATCAGATTCTTCATATCTTAAATCTTAATGGATAACATTTACTATACGTAGGATAAACTGAGTTGACATAAATGAGTTAAAACTTCATACTCATATCTTAGAGTTCGTGGGTTCAAGTCATATTATCACGTTACTTTTTGAATTTGTAATGTAATTTTGACTAAAAAAACATTTACTATGCATAAGAAACTAACAAGAGTAGAGAAACATTGAACCTCGACATTATCTAAATGTTATTGATCTATTAATCTCTGATTATTTTTTCTATCATTCATCAACCATCGAGGCCAGGCTTCATAAACTGTAAAGTGAAGGACATTCACTCAATTTGAACCATTTATATGATGACGGATTGGTGGTGGAATGAGTTGTAACTTGAATGGTTGCAATTACGATTGCAATTGAGCAACAATTTTGAATTTTGATATTAAAATAATATGATTTGAATGTGTAAAAAAAGAGAAATAACACACAAGATAAATGGATAATCATTATAACAACTCTCACAGAAATACTTCTTGTGGGAGAAAAGTAATTGTCATTCTCAACTTGCTAACACGATTGGTATGTCTTTTGACTCTAGAGGTATATGATCGATAATTACAACATTTGCAAACCGGGATCATAGTTCTCTCTTCAACTTCAACATCAAGCAGCTGATCAGTTCCTCTGCTTTCTTAGTCTTCTATGTTCGAATCACAACATGACTCTGCTCAACTGCTTCATTGTTGAAGCTACAAGGAACTCACTCTCTCATTTGTTTTAATTGTGTTGTTGAGGTACACAATCATGGCTTCATTTCTCAGGCCTCTCTTTGTCGTTCTTGACAAACTATTGTCGTTTCTGCTGGAAATTGAACATAATCCAGAACTCTCTCAATAGAACTAAGATTGATTCACCATATCTAGCAAATATACAATTATTTTAATTAATAACCTCTCTCTCTCTTATTCTCTTTGTTTTACAGTCCTGGCATGTTATTACTTTGGATAGTGGTAGCGGTTAATACTTAGTTGATGACTGTAACTAAAATTGACTTTATTGTAAATTCTTAAGAACTTTAGTTTCTAGTCCATGATAGTTTAAAATTGAACAAAATCGCAACATTAAACTCTCCGTACTTATAAGAGACAATTGTAGACTCTTTCAAAGACATAGGTAATGAACTTATTTTTACTAGACATAAAATTCACTTACAATATATTAGTTGCATGATACCTATAAAACGTAAATATATCATTGTGGATGGTAGTTTTTTAGATACGAGTATATTTAATGAATGGTATTTTCTAAAACCCTTTTCATACGCGTGCAATGCACGTGTTCTACTCTAGTATTTTTAAATAGATATTTCTAATCCATAGAGGGGAGATTCGAGCATTTAATGGAAAATATCGCGTTGTTGACGCACGCCCTTCCACAATTTGAAATATGACTTATGTTTCATTTCATGTTAGGTTTCAAGTATCAAAAAACACAAAACTATTTAATTCAAACTAATGTCGTGTAAATTGTATATATAGTTGTCAATTCTTTTTCGATGGTCATTTTGATTTTAAAAAAATGAAACATTTCAGATATTTAGATATTCCGGTGTTCCATTTCGAAAAAAAATTATGGTCATCTAAAATAATATTATGAAATTTATTTTATATAACATAATTAAGAAAAAATTGAATCAATAGGTTATAACCTGCAAGTAATACTTATTTACCATTAAAATTCAATAAAAATATTATATTAAATGACATTAAAATTCAACAAAACATCATATTAAATGGCGTATCATCTTTCAGTGGATGTACTAAAAAATACTCAAATTCCTTTCATATCCACTTGAACTACAACATTGACTGATAATACGAATTGCTAATCTTTTTTAATTCAGGAGTATCTCCAGCAAGCTGATCCCACCATACTTCTGCAAAAAAAATGAATCACTAAAACAAATAAGTTGAGAATACATTCAATTAAAACAACATAAATTCATAGGAGAAATATTAACCTGATGCTAATTTTGTTTGGTTTCTCACAGACACGAGTTGTTCAAATCTCCCTTCATTATTTTTGTAGTCATTGACTTGTCGAAGAATCATGTCTTGAATATCAGGATCCCGTTCTAATCGCTCCACAGTATCATTCATGTCATTATTTACTTCTCGATGCTTGTCGAATGATGGATTAAAATAACAATTTGGATTCAGTAAGCATGCAGCAACATGTATAGGGCTTGACATTTGTATATTCCATCGGCGATCGATTATCTTTTAATATGGCATATAATCTTTATTGTTTTTAAGCCTCATTTTCATAGCTTCTTTAGCACGATCAATTGCCTCAAATAAAAAATCCATGGCAGGTTGTTCTTCACCGTCAACCATGTGAAGAACAACTAAAAGTTCACTAGTTTTCACCACATTTGCTAAATCATTCCAAAAGACTGTGCTCACAATAATATCAAAGATTTCTCACGCAGCCCATTCGGTACTATACTTTGATTATAACCAATCAGGACTTAAAAACTATCGTTGAAGCTCTACTAAAATTTAAAAAGACACTGCAAAGTGAGGAAGTTGTGGTAAATCTTGTGATACCCGTATGTATTAAACCTCTACCATTAGTGAACTTCATTCTCATCAAGTCAAGTATCCACGCGCGATTATATATATACTTTGTGATCTTCTTTACATCCGCTATTACTCGTGCATTTACATGAAATTGATCAAGCTTGGCCATATCTTCCAGAATTAAATCTATGGTGTGTGTTGTACAAGACGTGAAAAAAAGTCTTATGTTTATCCACTACTTTCCTTGTCCCCGCTTTGTAACTAGCATCATTATTAGTAATAACTTGCACAATACTATTTGGCCTTACATATGCAACAACTTCATCAAAAAACTTAAACAACGCATCTGCATTTTTACATATTCCACTAGCTTTAACAGATTTCAAGAACATCATTCCACTTTTACAATACACAAGAAAATTGATCACAGTACTACTTGTTCCATCAGTCCATCCATCCACCATAATAGTGCATCCATAAGTACTTTAATGCTGCCTAAAATAATCCATCAAAAGATTCACTTCATCAACTAAGTTTTTCAAAAGTCATCCTCTAAAATCATGATAAGAGGGCAACTTGAAAAATGGCCCCATTGAAGCTATAGCATCACCCTTTGGTTGAAAAATTTAGACATAGCTGTATAAAAAAGAATGTTTGCATCAAACCACCATAGTGCAATTGCTACGTCGACTGCATCTCTTTGTTCTTTTGTACTCAATGGTAACTTAATGGTAGGTTGTGATCCAACAGACGTTCTTGGTTGAAAAAATATTGTCATGGACTTTTTGGGGGCAACTTTCTCTTCTTTTGGCCACTACCACCACTCAAAGATTCATCTAATTTCTCATTTCCCTTTAGATTGATTTCTTCTTCATGATATTCAGGTTCATTATCATTCATTTCCTCGTCAATATCAAATGGGTGTCCTATGTCATGATCTATTTGTTTTTCCTTTCCCTATCCCTTTTTTATTCTAAATTAATCTTTCTATTTGCCATAGGACATCCGGAGGGACCTTCATACACTTTGCCACATCCCTAGAAAGCCAACCTAAACGCTCCTTAAATCTTGTTAACCGCCCCTTTTTTAATTACTTCAGCACAAAAGCATACATTTCGTTGCATTTCGATTGCCTTCAATTACAATCGTATAAGCCCAAGCCTGATCATCTGATCGAGGTGGACCATATATTTTGGAAGATGCAGCAGATGAATTACTCTTTCCTCCTCGAGCTCCACCTCCACTCATTTATAAGAAAAATATTGCATTCAATTTAATGCCTAGGAATAAATCAAATAGTCAACTCAAAGAAAAACAAAAACACATATTCTCAATTCCATTATATAGATAAGAATTAATAAACACAAAGAAATTTCAGAACAAAACAGAACCAACATTTTCAGAGCAGTCCAAGTAACAAAACCGACATTCCAGAAATAAAACAGAACCAACATTTAAAAGTAACATAACAAAACCACCATTCCAGAAACCTACGAAGAAGCTCAGAACCAACATTCTCCATATAGAAACCCATAAAGAAGCTCAAAACCAACATGACCAAGAAATTTCAAAAATTTCAGAACCGAATATAGAATATAATAGAAATTTCATAATACAGAACATTAATAGAGAACATAATAGAAATTTTAGAATACAAAAATATCATAAACTTTGAGAGATTGAAAATTTCATAATACAAATTTTAGAATAGAAACCAAAATCAACATGAGAGATTGAAAAATTTCATACCTTTGAGAGAGAGCGAGTTGGCGAGAGAGAAAGGAAAGAGATCGAGAGAGGGTGAGACTCCAGAAGCTCGAAGAGAAAGCATGAGAGATCAAACTTCGAGTGAGTAGAGCTGTTGTTGTTTTGTTTCTAAGTAAGTGATTCAGAGAGATTCAAGAGAAATGAAAGAGAAAAGAGTGAGTGATCTAGTGAGGTGAGTGCGGCGAGGGTTTTTGTGTAGTCAAATGATTTGGGCTTTTAAAATTCATACTAGTAGGCTTCAAATTGGGCTAAAAATTCAGACTGGTTTTGGCCCAATTTTTCGGTATATTTATTTCACTCGGTTGGGGGAGAACACATCTGTTTAGGCCGAAATGCTCCGTTCCGCCAGAAAATGGTTGAAATTTCACTATGATAATATGTAATACCACAATTACTTCTTACAATTTTTCAATTCAGAAAACGCCTAAATTATTATTTTTAATATCCAAATCGGAATTCACCTAATTTATATACAAACTCAAAATTTTTAATTCAATTTATTTTATGTTCTAGGTTGTAAAAAATAGTTTGGTCAGGTCAGCATAGAGATAATAATGTCTTTTAAACCTAAATTAATAATTTTTTAACATATTAAACGTAAGCGTTATTTATCTATAATCTATTAGAAGAGACAATCATAAAAAAACTTTCATTTACCCATTTTATCCTTCTACTTTAATTGTTTATCCTAAATTATCTTTTGACTTGACACGTGCAAAACCTAATTAGTTACTAATTATGAATTGTCCTTCAACTTAATACATGTCAAATTCTGATTAGTTATTAATATGAATCATAAACTAAATAGTTATGTCATTTCTATTACACCCCTTCTGGAATACTTGAAACGATGTACTACTTTAATTTGACAACCTTTACATTACATATATTTAATGCAATTTTACAAATCTAAAATAACATATTACGGATGACAACTATCAAATTACATATATTCGATACAACTTTATAGATTTGATAAGTGGAAAAATTAAATAATTTATAATTACTCACAATAAGTTATCTTAAATTAATTTTACATTATTTTTATTACACATTTAGACTAAAAAAATTAATTTAAAAAAAATAATTGAATACTTAAGATTTTAGTTTGAATACTTAGACTAATTTTAAACAAGATTAATGTGTCATTAATAGTAAGTTGTCAAAATGAATAGATTAAATTACTAAACAAGTTCCACAAATATAGATCATGTATTATTGGTTAAGAATTTAACATATCTATGAGACATATCTTGAATAGTAATACATTAAAAGTCACGTGAGAGAAAATATTTTATGGATGATTTTATTTGAGCTATTTACTATTCTAACACTACCATTTATTATTTGATAAGTTCAAATATGATTGATTGGCACGTATTCTTATACATACATTTAACGTATTCACTTATTAAAGTAAATAAAAATATTTTAATTATTCTTTTAATATATTAATTATTAATTTTGATTAATTAATAATTAATTAAGATACTTTTAAAGTTATTGTGTTGATTAATTTATTAACTTTGATCTTTTATCTCTCAGTCTTTTAATACTTATTACAAAAGATAATATTTTATTTTTACTCTCATATGCACGTACTGTAACACGAATAAACTAGTCAATTGAATTTCGGTAACTTAAATCATTGGACACAAAAATATTGTTCATATTAAATTATTATATCTCATGCAACGCACGTAACACATGACTAGTTAATTAAGTTTATTAAGTTACAACTTTTTAAAATAATCTTTATGAAGACAATAAAAAACTTATTACATACTCTCTTCTTAACACATAATACAACTTTACATATCTACAACATAATTTTACGGATGATAACTGTCAGATTATATTTTTAGTATAACTTTACACATCTGAAGCAATATTTTATGAACTGTGAAAAGTCACAACTTTTTAAAAATATATTTTTAAAGGCAATAAAAAATCATTACAATCTCTCTTCATAGCATATATTTTTTACTATTCCTAAAATGTCTCAACGAAGTACATTTACCACATTCTCATTCGTTGATATGATTATTTTTTATCAACTATTATAAACTATGATTGTTTGATCCATCCGAACTACCATAAACCTATTAATACAATTTTTGGTTTGAATCAATACCATTTGTCTCAAGTGAAATAATACTATTTTTCTAACAAGTGAAATATTACAACTTCCTTAAGTATAAAAGTATTTGTTGTTATGATAGATAGAAACAACATACAATTCCATGAACATGATTACACAAAATTTACGAATTGTAAAAAATTAAATCTACAATACAAACAAAAAAAGAAAAATTAAAGTTTACATAGACAAAAATAGTCAACTTAATTATAATGAAATCACTTTTTCTTTTAATTTTTTAGAGCACGGTTCTACTACTCACTCTTAATTTTTTTCTAGAAATATACATGATTCGTTCAGTTTTTTAAATAAAAATATCTCAACAAATAAAAACAATAGTAATTTAACATTATTTACTGACAAGTTAAATACAAATGTTGCTAGATACATTTATGTTAAATTCTAATAAATATGATTATGAATAATAATTATAATATATTTAATTACAGATACATTCCACGTGTCTATTTTACTAGTCAATGTTATTCATCCAGCGATAGCGATATCTCTATTTCCCTCACTCATCCGGTTTCTCTCGTAGCCCTAGCCGATGTTATTCGTTTGTCTTCCTTCAAGCCATTCTCTCTGAATCCTCAAGCGACTCTTCTCTCAGGTAAATATCTGTACTTCTTATGATACTGCTCATTTGCGGTGGGTGGATTTATATTATTTTCTTTGAATTCGTCTGATAAATATCTGCACTCGTTATGTGTCGTCTCCTTTTCGGTAGGTGGATTTATGTTATTTTCGTTTGAACTCGTTTGATAGAGCTTAAATCTTACTGATTTGTAGTCTTAATTTTGGCTTTAAAACCCCTGTTCCCTGATTTGTATTTCATAATTTGATTCCGATGAATGTTATCGAACTGTCAAGAATTTCTTGGCGATGAAGAGATTATTCAGTTCGTTGCTTTGATTTTCTCAAATTTTCTACCAAAATCTCTTTTTTATTTGTTGCTAATTGCTATATGCTGAAATTCAGGCTTCCTTACTGCTGTACTTAAGGAAGAATGTCATCGCGTTTCTGGACCCAGGTTTTGCTCTAATTTTTTTTTTTTTTTTGGTTTGCTAACCTGTGCGTCATTTATTTTCGTGAATCTTGAAACAACTTTTGTTGGACTAAAATTTGGTTCGTATTTTGTAGGGTGGCAGTGATACGGAGGAGGAGCAAAGTGACTATGATGATGGAAGTGAGAACGGAGGACCGGTTGAGGCTACCGTTGAAGATCGTGGGAGGAGATACCTTGAAGATGATAGTGATAGTGATGATTCTGAAGCGCAAAAACGCATTGTTAGATCAGCTAAGGATAAGCGTTTTGAGGAGCTGTCGGCTACTGTTGACCAGATGAAAAATGCAATTAAAATTAATGACTGGGTAAGCTTACAGGAAAGCTTTGATAAGTTAAATAAGCAGCTTGAGAAGGTCATGCGCGTCACGGAGTCTGAAAAGGTCCCTAATTTATACATCAAAGCACTTGTCATGCTTGAGGACTTCCTGAATCAGGCACTGGCAAATAAGGAGGCTAAAAAGAAGATGAGTAGTAGTAATGCCAAGGCCTTGAATTCGATGAAGCAGAAACTTAAGAAGAACAACAGGCAGTACGAGGAGTTAATTAACAAGTGTAGGGAGAATCCTGAGAGTGAGGAGGAGAAGGAAGAGGATGAGGATGAGGAGACCGATGAAGAAGAAGAGACAGATTCAGAGATAGAGGATCCTTCAAAAATCCCAGTGTCAGATTCTGAAGATGGGAACAAGGCTGAAGATGGTGAAGATGGAGCAGATGATCGGGATGGGACATGGAGGACGTTTAGCAAGAAAGATAAGCTATTTGATAGGCAGTTCATGAAGGACCCAAGCGAAATCACATGGGATACAGTTAACAAGAAATTTAAAGAGGTCGTGGCTGCTAGGGGCAGGAAAGGAACGGGAAGATTTGAGCAGGTTGAGCAGCTTACCTTCTTAACGAAGGTTGCTAAGACCCCCGCACAAAAGCTGGAGATCCTGTTTAGTGTTATATCTGCTCAGTTTGATGTTAATCCAGGTCTTAGTGGGCACATGCCTATAAATGTGTGGAAGAAATGTGTGCAGAACATGCTTATTATACTCGACATTCTCTTCCATTATCCTAACATAGTGGTGGATGACATGGTTGAACTTGATGAGAATGAAAGCCAGAAGGGAGCAGACTACACTGGCACCATTCGAGTTTGGGGAAATTTGGTTGCTTTCTTAGAAAGGATAGATACAGAATTTTTTAAGAGTTTGCAGTGCATTGATCCACACACTCGTGAGTATGTTGAAAGACTCAGAGATGAACCATTGTTCTCGGTTCTTGCTCAAAATGTCCAGGAATATCTGGAGAGGGTCAGGGATTTTAAAGCGGCTGCCAAGGTTGCCTTGAGGCGAGTGGAACTTATTTATTACAAACCACAAGAGGTTTATGATGCCATGAGGAAGTTGGCTGAACAGGCAGATGAAAGAGATATTGGAGAAGCTGGTGAGGAGCTTAAACCGGTGGAGGAAAGTAGAGGTCCATCTGCATTTATTGTCACTCCAGAGTTGGTTCCTCGTAAACCCAGCTTTCCAGAGAGTAGCAGGACCTTGATGGACATACTAGTGACCCTCATCTATAAATTTGGAGATGAGCGGACGAAAGCACGAGCAATGCTTTGTGATATATACCACCATGCACTCCTGGATGAGTTTTCTACTTCTCGTGATTTGCTATTGATGAGTCATTTACAGGACAATATCCAGCATATGGACATTTCAACCCAGATCCTTTTCAACAGGGCCATGGCTCAGCTTGGTCTTTGTGCATTTCGAGTTGGACTAATCAATGAAGGACACGGTTGCCTTTCAGAATTGTATTCAGGTGGAAGGGTGAAGGAATTACTTGCACAAGGTGTCTCACAGAGTCGATATCATGAAAAGACACCGGAACAGGTATCGATATTTTTCTTATCACACTTTCTTATCTCATTTGGTAATTTCATTTCTTCAATGGTGGTTAATTTTGTTAGTATTGGGAAGTTGCAATCTGGTTGGTGAAATCATTCTCGACTATTTTTAGAAACTTCTAATTATTTTTTGAGTGCAAGTGTAATTAATTTTCTTATGATTTATGCTATTTAATGGGTAGAATCTTTTGCCTATTATGCTATTGTGGCTTTTTACTACTTTATTCTGGAATGTTGGAAATTGAAGTGGAATTAATAATATGCAGCCTGACAAATAGAGAAAACGTGACTGCTGTTTAAAGATTTTATGGAATGATTTCTGAGTTTCTTATCAAGTGGTAACTTTCTTCTATTTTAAATGGATCCAAAATTCGTATCATATTTTAAAAGTTGATTATGATACTTTCTCTGGTTCAGTCTGAGGCAATAAAGGAATTTGGATCTATTATTGTATTTAGCTACCCTAGAAGAGGCGCTCCAATTTCATGGCCATCGGACTGTGGATTTATCCCCTGAATTAACTATGGTGCACTTGCAAGAAATTCTTTGCCGAGGGCTTGTGCACCCCCGGATTTAGTCTGAGAACTACACTCCGGAGACCCCGGTGCTAACTGGAAAAAAGCTACCCTAGAAGTTGAGTTTGGAGAGTACATGCAGAGTTGTATATATCTATCGTACTTTGTGCATTTGGTGTGTTTATTTAGCTCTACGGTTTTGGAAATATTCTGAGTGCATGTGCTCTGTGAAATAATTGTGGTTTTGAACAGATAATAATTCATGCGAAGTTGTATACATCAGTCATGTCTGTGTGTGATTTATGTTAAAGGAATAACTGCTTAATGAATATTTGAAAAGGTCCGTCAAGAGGAAAGGGATATGCAATGGAAGTCAGCTGTAACACTAGATGAGACTGGGAGAAAAATGTGTTGATTGACTTTAAACAGTTGGATTCTATTCTGAGTTTGCCACTGTTACTATACGATGGATCTAAATTTCTGGAATACTTGAATGCTAAATTGACTTGAATATCAGACTGAATTCAGAAAGCTTGGATCTTGCCATCCGAAGCTCAGTTCACTACTATTTTACGACAAGGGCTCTGCAGGATGACTTACTATTCATGTTTGAACATCTTGTCTTAAGAAATTCATTAATTAGTTTAATAGTTGATTAACTTGATTGCAACAACTAGGGCTAGATAAATTATAGAAATAGAAACTGACTATAGGCATTTATACCTCTTCTTTGTCATCGACCAAAAAAACAATTGCTTCTTTGTGGTTTACATTTGTTCAAGGTTGCAAGGTGTAAGAGGAGTTCAATGTGATGGAATTGGAGGCTTCAGTTTCATTTTGTGCTGTTTCAGATGCATAAATCTTCTCCTGGCTTCTGATGATTTTTACACCTTATGTCCTGGAAGAACTTTGAAGTTTGTTATGGATTTCTTTGTTGTATGTTGTAATTTGAAGTATCATCTCTTCTAATTTGCTGTTTTTGTATGGTTTATAAATTGAGTTGACCATGTAATTGCTGTGCTTGTATTAGTTAGCTGCGCAAATATAAAGGAAAATTGCAAATATAAAGGAAAATTAGAAACGTAAATTTTCTTCAAAGTATTATAGGAAGAAGGCAATTTAGATCTTTGATTCAATTAGTTTTTACTGCTTGTTAGATGATGTACGATGATGAAAGTGTGAAACATAAAGACTTTCAGCTTTCCATCTTTTCTTTTCGAAATATCCTTTCGAGGTTAGCATAACTGCTGCATTATACATTTTAAATTTAAGGATTTTCTTTTTTTTAAACTGTGTATTTCACTGCAATTTCCAGGAAAGACCTGCTGCATTATACATTTTAAATTGAAGGACTTGCTTTCTTAAACTGTGTATTTCACTGCAATTTCCAGGAAAGACTTGAAAGGAGGCGGCAGATGCCATACCACATGCACATAAACCTTGAGCTCCTGGAGGCTGTTCATCTTCTATGTGCTATGCTTCTTGAAGTCCCCAATATGGCTGCGAACATCCACGATGCGAAGCGCAAGGTTATCAACAAGACATTTAGGCGATGGCTCGAGGTGAGTGAGAGACAGACATTTACTGGTCCTCCAGAAAACGTTAGAGATCATATAATGGCTGCTACTAGAGCACTTAGCAAAGGAGATTTTGAAAAGTCTTTTGATGTTGTGGCATCTCTAGACGTCTGGAAGCTCCTACGTGATCGTGATAATGTGCTTGAGATGGTCAAGGCTAAGATCAAGGAAGAGGCACTCAGGACCTATCTCCTCACCTACTCTTCATCCTATGCATCTTTAAGCCTCGACCAGCTCACTAAACTGTTTGATCTTTCTGAGGCTCACACACACAGCATTGTTAGTAGGATGATGATCAATGAGGAGCTTCATGCCAGTTGGGATCAGCCTAGTCAATGTATTGTTTTCCACGAGGTTGAGCATAGTAGGTTGCAGGCCTTGGCGTTTCAGCTGACGGAGAAGTTGTCAATCCTAGCAGAGAGCAATGAGAGGGCAACAGAGGCTAGGATTGGTGGTGGGGGATTGGATCTCCCCGTGAGGAGAAGAGACAGCCAAGACTATTCTGCTAGTGGAACAGCTGGTGGGGGTAATAGGTGGCAAGACAACTTGTCTTATTCTCAGGGAAGGCAAGGTGCGAATAGTGGGCGTACTGGATATGGAGGGAAGGCATATGGGCAAGGTGCTGGAGCTGGATATCAAAGGGACAGGACAGGTCAGATGCGTGGAGGTGGGGGAGGCTACCAAAGCACACGGTACCAAGATGCTGCTCATGGAGGGTCAGGAAGAGCAGCTTACTCTTCATCTGTGAGGGGATCCCAAATGGATGCTTCCGGTCGTATGGTCAGTCTCAACAAGGGAGTCCGTACGTATTAGAGAAACATGATGGTATTTTTGACATTGAGACTACACTTGAGAAGAAAATCTGAAGTTCTGAAGCTTTTTATCCGACCTTTGTGTCGGATCTGTTCCTACCGAATCAGTCTTCAATATGTTTTGATACTTCCTTTAATGTTTGTAGAGAGCCCTACGGAACACGCAAAATTCTTGTCAGCTTTGAAATGTTTGATTATGTTAACATGAAACATACTTTTATGTCGGTTTGAAAGTGGTATTACGCCCGTTTATGCTTGAAAGATCTTTCCTAGAGTGCTTCAAGATGACTTGTAATGTTACGGATGTTTAACGCTATGTTTGGGTTTGGTTTTGGAAAATTAGAAGTAAAATGTGAGGGAAAATAAGTGTGAATTAAAAGAAAATAAAAGCAAAATATTGTTTAGTAGATATACCCATATAACTATGTAATCTATCACATTTTCTTTTCATTTCCTATATTAATTTTTAAAATTCAAACAATATAGCCTAAGTTTCCAATGTATATAAAAGTTAATATTCACGTTTACCCTAAGCTATCGTTTCTCTTCCTCGAAAATTTTCGAACCCGTGTGAATCTCTCCGAGATCTTCAATATTGCAGATTTTCAAATGGTCCTTTTCGAAGTGATCGGCGCCTTTGGCCCAGAAGAAGCCTTTTGTAATATACTTATAGTATGTAATATATTTACGTTATGTATTTTAGAATATGTGTTTTTTTTAAACAAGAACATTGTGTTATGTGTTTACTTTCATTGTTTAATTTCACGAAATATTGAAAAAAAAAAGTAAATTGTAGCTTTTATTAAATTTATGGTCATACGATTTAGCTCATGTGAGTTTGGTTATTTAACTTTTGACTCTTGTCTTTTTATTGTGTTTTATAAGTAGAACATTACAAAGATTATAATATCTAAGATATTTATGAGTAAAGTCATTATTTTCGTTTCAAATGTTATTATTACCTTAATTTTTTACCCATGAAGTAGATGATAAGAAATTGATTGAAATAAGGTTGATGGAAACAAAATTTAGGCTGCAAAATAAAAAGTTAGTCATAGTTGACGGAGCATTACTAAAAATTCCCTTCCTATAGATTTCTTTTCCTTTATAAAAATTCTAGAAGTCCACATCAGAAGAGTTCCATTACAAAATTCATTGGTAACAACAGAAATGAAATGACTTTTAGATTGGGTAAAGAAATATCAGGATCATATAAAAATGAAGAAGATTTGGCTGATTTGGCTCAACATGTATTCTTAAAATGAAAAGAGAACTACAAGAAAGACATCCAGATTAACGACGGAGAGAAGATAGATAACGTAAAAACGATAAAGTTTAATTTATTTCTTACTTTTTTTATCTTGCAAACTCAAGTTAATTTTTGGAGACTGTAAACTCTGCCAGTATTAATAAGATAACTAAAAAAATATATTAATTTTTTTAAAAATATAGTTAATGAGTCGCATACTTCGCACATTATATTTGACTAGTTATATATTAAAACTATTGAGAAAACTAAATTAGTTTAAAAATGATATTGGGAAACAAATGATTTTATTTAGTATATACTATATTGAATGATAAATGAACGATATTATTTAATTAACAATATGTTAAATCATTAGGAAAAAAATGATAACAAAATTAAAAGCTAATAAGTTATCAATCTACCATGAACTTTTACATAATTATATATCGCAAGTATACATATAGCTAAACATAAGGGATCACTTTTGATATCTGCTGGCTCACTTTTGATAAAAATGACCTTATTATAAATAATAGATAAAGATGATCATTGAACTTATTATAAAAATAATCTATAATATATTAAAATGACAATTACTAGAAAACTTTCATTTTCTTCTTTTACTTCGACTACTTACCCTAAATTACTCTTCAACTTGACACGTGTCAAAACTTAATTAGTTACTAATTCTAAATTACCTTCAACTTGACACATGTCAAACTCTGATTAGTTATTAATTATGAATCATAAGCTGAAGAGTCACGCATTTCTATTACACCTATTCTGAAATACTTGAAATGATGCACTACTTAAATATGACAACTTTTAGATTACATCTATTTAATACAATTTTACAAATCTAAAACAACATATTACGGGTGACAACTGCCAAATTACATATGTTTAATATGAATTTACAGATTTGATAAGTTACAAAATTAATTAATTTGTAAATTTTAATTAACTAATTAACTATTTTAGAACAAACAACTGTTAAATTAATTAATTTATAAATATTTAGTAAAATTAATTAATATAGAAATTTCATTAATTTAGAAATGCTAATTAATTAAGTTTATTAAGTTACAACTTTTTTAAAATAATATTTATGAAGACAATAAACTTATTACAGACTATTTTCTTAGCATATAATACAACTTTAAAATTTGAAACATAATTTTATGGATTATAACTGTCAAATTACATATTTAGTATTATTTTACATATCTGAAACAATATTTTATAAACTGTAAAAAGTTGCAACTCTATAAAATATCTTTATGAAGACAATAAAAAATCATTACGAGCTCTCTTCATAGCACATAATATTTTTTTATAATTTCAACTTTAAATGAACGTTTGCAACAACAATGATCATTATGTCTACATATCTTTTACTAATCCTAAAATGCCCCTGAAAAGTACGTTATGTCATATTCTCATTCGTCGATACTATTATTTTTTTTATCAACTATCATAAACTATGATTATTTGGCCCATCAGAACTACCATAAACCTATTAATATCATTATTGGTTTGAACAATACCATCTTTTTTAAGTGAAATAATACCATTTTTTAACAAGTGAAACCATACCATTTTTTTAAATAGAGAAGTATTTGTTGTTATAATAAATAGAAATAACATACAATTCCATAAACATAGTTACACAAAATTTACAAATTATAAAAAATTAAATCTACAATACAAACGAAAAAAGGAAGATCAAAGTTTACACAAACAGAAATAAATAACTTAATTCTATTGAAACCACATTTTCTTTTAATTTTTTAGAGTACGTTTCTACTATACACTCTTAATTTTCTCCTAAAAGTATACATGATTTCGTTCGACTTTGTTAAATCAAAGTTTATCGACAAATAAAAACAATAACATTTTAACATTGTTTACTGACAACTTAAGTACAAAATAATATGTTGCTAACACATTTATTTTAAATTCTCATAAACACAATATGATTATGAGTAATAATCATAGCTAAAAATATAATATGTTTAAATTCACGTGCATCGCACATGTGTATTGACTAGTAGATGAAAATGTGTTGGGCATAGTGCCCTCAAAACATGTGTAAAGATATTTTTAATTTAAAATTAATAAAATTACATATTTCTTATAATTTTCCTTTTGAATTATTATTGAATAATTTGTGTAAATATCTGAAAATTCCATATTCATTAATGAAACTATGATTTTATATTAGTACGAGAGAATTAAGATCATAAATAATAAATAAAGTAGTCCACAACATATTAAAATATAGAATCTTTAATGAATGGTTGCTAGTACGGTTTGCTAATAATCTTGAATACAAGTGATATAGATCCAGATCAATGATGTGGATAGACATTGTGGTGAAGCTACTTTATATAATTAGATTATATATGATAGAACTGATGTAGATTAATATTTTTATTAACTTACTGTTTACCATAAAGATTTAATACACATCAATTTGATGATCAAATATAGATTAGTCTAAATCCTGAGTAGTCATTAACTTCTATACACGCCTACTGGATCTTTTGATTCAGTTGTTAAGGTTTGTTTGTAAAACAGACCAGTATTTTTTGTTTTAGAAATTCAGTGATATGGATGGCTGAGAACATGATCTTACAAGATTTGGAATCAAGGCTTTTCTAATGAATCGTATATTGGTTCCATTATATTAGTTTTGAAACTGAATGGTTATTGAGCTCAAATTTATAATATGATTATAAATTGACCATTCAGTAGTGAATTAATTGTACTTGAATGATCAAGAGGTAATTAAAAGGGTAAAATGATAATTTTGACCAGCTCTGATTTACGAACCAATAATTGGAGGACATAACAACATGAATTGATTATATCAATAGACTACACGAGATTATTCTATAAATATATTCTGTAATTACTAAGAGTGAAATTACATATTTATAGTTGAGTAATAATAGAATTAATGAATTAGATTATTTAATAAAATAGTTTAATTAATAATCTGGTTTATTAGAACTTAGAATTATGAGTCCATGGTCTCCGAATTACCTCTGTACTACACAGTCTAGGGTGTGAATGTTTCAGAACATAAGAAAAAGACTAGCTTGCAAAAAGAATTAAATTTTTGGGAAAAGTATATAATTATGAGAAAATTATGTGAAATTAATTAATTAAATGATTTATTGAATTTTCAAAAATTAAAATTAAATAATTATATCAATTAGTTTTGTATTAATCGAAAAGTGAGATAATATATTTGATTTATGAAATTAAATAATATTAAATTATTATAAAATAATAATTTGAATTTGAATTAACTAATCTGTTAATTTAGAACTAACAGATAAGTTAGTTGAGAGGTGTGGTAAGATAAATTAATTTTGAATTAACTGATATATAAATATTTATTTGATTAAAATAAATAATAAATTTCAAAAAATTACGACGTGGCATGTTGGACTGTCATATGTTAATCACTGTTTTTTTGAATCAGGGATTGACATGACACAGTGGAATGCCACATGGTACTATAATGGCACGTGACACATTGTAGTGCTATACGACACTACAGTGGTGCGCGGGACTCTGTAGTGCCTCACGACACTACAGTAGTTCACGACACACTGCAGTGCCACATATTGATAAATAATTTATTATTTTATGTAAACCCTAAAACCTAATGAGCCTGATTAATTGTTAATGAAAGGCTGTGCGAATTCTCAAATTCTCTCTTAGAGCTTTGTTTCAAAAAATACTTCTCCAAATCTCTAGATTGCATGTGTTGAGTATATCTAGAGATAAAAAAGGTGTTCTTGAATTATTCTACATGCCCACACAGGTCCTAGTGTGTTCAAGGATTAGTTCGGAAGATCTTGGTATGGATCTCACAGCCTGTTATTCGTGGAATCTCAAGTTTGTTGTTAGCGAGGATGCTTGAAAGACTACAAGAGATATAATTCCTTTATTTGTGTGTCTAAGATTTGATGTATAGATATATAATAGATCCGTTGAGAAAAAAATTACAAAAATTAGTTTTTGAGATCTGTGACGTCGTAATTGGTTTTTCAATCAATAATTTTTTTAAACTAAACACCTCCATTACGCGCGCCGCGATTCCAACAATTGGTATCAGAACGATCTTTATATATGTATACATTAAATACTGTGTGGGTTTTCTTGCATCATTCCATATATAGTTTGATATGTATGAATGGATGAATGATTATATTTTTTGAATGTATGGTTAATGATGAATCGTTAATTGTATGGTGACTTTTGAGTTTAGGCATTGTTCTTAATTTTTCATTAGATCTTGTGTAATTCTTTTGAGGCATAGGAATTTTTGTAATTGTATTTTGAATATTATGTTGTAAACAACTGGTTGATGACGTGGCACTAAAAATCTGTCTTTTATCTTATCAGAATTAGAATCAATCATTAAAACTATACTATTTCCTTATTAGAATTATCTAAAAAAAAACTAGAATCAATCATTGATTATCATCTAATTTAATTAAAAATAAAAAATAACGTCTGAATTGAAAGACAATAAATTCTAGATATTTAGTTAAATGCAAGGACCCATCAAATCTAGTTATAAAATCTATAAATCGAAGGTTAAAAATCGTCAACTATAAATTTGGTTGATGATGTGGCACTAAAAATCTGCTATTTGCCTATAATTTGAAAAAATCTACTATTTCTCAAACTGGGCTTCAAAACTTGTCTATTTGATGCAATTACTTTTCAAAAAATTAGGTTGTTTTGTTTGTTTTTTAACAACAAAAGCGGGCTATGTTTAATAATAAGTTGGGTCTAAAATATCTATGAAATGCTTATTATACTCTTACGTAGATGCTGGGAATTTACCGTCAGAGGTGTTGCCACGCGTTGTCAGGCAATTAGATGATGAACATGAGAATAAGACAAAAAAAGTGAACGTAAGAGTATCAACTTGACACCGGTGTGGGGCCTACCCAATTAGACTCTGATGCTTAAGTCAGTAATGATTTTGACAGCGTGAGGCTAGAGAGCTAGAGAATGAATCATTATGAATGAGCTATGCACCTTATATTTATAGGAAGAAACCATGGGCTTTCCATAGTGGGCCAAAGGGTGTGGGCTAAGCCTGAGACTGCTCTAGTAGCTTTGAATGAATCAGACTCTGGAAGTAAAGTGACAAGTTTATTGAGCTTGATTCGTGATCCATGATCTATGTTCGTTCATGGACGATCCTTGGAGATCATGAATAATTCGAACTGTGTGAAAGAAGGTTTAGTTGAAGAGAACCATAAAAATGGTTCGACTTGACTAAATTAAAGGTAAAATTGAACTTTGCCAAATCATAAAAATAATTCAGCGAAGTTTGTTTTGTTTGACCGACCGAAGCCTTGTGCATTCTACCTACCGAACCCCAAGGCCGATTTGGTCTAAATGGGTATAACGACTTTGTGAGTAAGATTGACTTGAGTAATTTGAAATATACGTGGACTCTCCCCTTGTGATAGGATCTTCTTGATGATAATTTTCAAAAATTGCCTTGGAATATATCTTTGAAATATTTAAATTTCAAATTGCAATAATTAGCATGTGAACAAAGACTCTCTCATATGGACCGAATCATGAGAATGACTCATCAAAGTATTTTTTGTTTGATTGGGTCGAATCATAAAGATTGTTTATCCTTGTCGAATTGACGTGTAGTTCATCTGACCGAACCCCAGAGCCAATTCGGTCTACATGGGTAAGACGACTTTGTTGCAAGATTGATTGCATAATTCAAATTGTAGTTGGGCTCTTTCCCTATGACAATATATTCTTGGAGGATATCTTGAAGAAGGCTCTAGGTAGTCATCTTATCTTCAACTTTCATCATATTGTGCAAGTATAGTATTTTTATCATAACTTTTCACCCTTTAATTCGATTGAGTTGATACAAAAGTCTCTAAGAAGATAAAGCAAAACCCGGGAATTTCATATATCTCAAAATAAGAATGAGTTTATATGTTTTGGGTCAAAATCAATCTTGAAGTGGACATGGCTAGTGATTGACTGGATTAAGCTTTCTTCATTCGGTTCATATGTTCCATGCGAGATTACGATTGTATAGCGTAGAGATGGTCCGTCTGAAGATAGAGCGTGAGGATGGTTTGTCTGACAACGAAGCACTAGAAAGTTCCATCGAGTGGTGGAGCATCAAGATGGTTCGTCCAGCAGTGGAGCATGATGATGGTATATCCTGAGGCGAAGCATGAAGATGGTTTGTGCGTCGGTGAAGCATGAAGATAGCCCATCTAATGGTGAAGCATGAAGATGGTTTGTATAGCAGCAAAGTATGAAGATGGTACATCCGACGATGGAGCATTAAGTGAGTCTATCATTGTTGGAGAAGTGTGAAGATGGCCTATCTGGCGGTCGGGCATGAAGATGGTATGTCCGATGGTAGATTATGAGAGACTTCATCCGGTGTTAGAGCATGAGGTGCGTCCAAGGAAAGTTGTAGTGTTTTAACTTTGAACATTGCCTGAGTTGTTCATAAATTATGTTAATATGTCAAAATATAATATGTTGGTTGTGAGGTTTGCTTGGCATTGTCTATCCAAGGCTTTTGCCCTATTCTGGACTAAGTTCACAATCTTGACAGCCATGTTTACTTAGAGACTTAGACACGTTCGGGTCAAGTGCTGAACTTTGGTAGATCAATATGGCCATGTTTTGAGTCAACGACAAAGCTTAAGAGTATAAAATATTAGGACTTGACACTTTTGGGTCAAGTGCAGAACTGTGACTGACCAATGTGACCCCATTTTAGGTCAAATGTAGAGCTTGACTAATTAAAGTATGGGGACATGGAATTTTTGAGCCAAGGGAAAAATTGTGGCAGCCCGATATGGCCCTTTTCAGTTCAAAGGTAAAGCTTGACACACTAAAGTGTGGGGACTTGGCACTTTTTAGCCAAGTGCAGAACTATGACAGACCGACGTGTCCCCGTTTAAGGTCAAAGGCAGAGCTTGACACACTGAAGTATGATGACTTGGCACTTTCAGGCCAAGTGTAGAACTGTTGCATACCGACGTGGCCCCGTTTAAGGTCAAGGGTGAAGCTTGATTGATCAAACGTGGGGACTTAGATCCTGACAATGTTCTTAAGATTGCACCTTCTTTTGGACTAAGTTTTGATGCTTGGTAACCAAATTGCAAGGATTTAGGTGCCTAATAATTACTCTTGGGGATTGGGTTTATTATGGACCAAGTTTAAATGCATGGTAGTTGGATCCACGAGAATTTATGTGCTTGAGAAGTGCTAGACTGGTGCCTCATCACGTAGTCAATATGATGACTTATGGCTTTAATTGAAAACTCAAGGACGTTTCCCTTGAGTAAAAATTGGAAAAGTTAGAGCCTCAAGTGAAATCTTTAGGATTTTTGTCTTAGTGAAAATCGAAGGACCTGAGCCTTAAGCGAAAACATAAGGACTTTTTCCTTGGTGAAAACTAAATGATTTTTGCTTTGGAAAAACCAAATAACTTTTGCCTCGCCAAAGATCAAAGGACTTTATGCTTTAAATGAAAACTTAAGGATTTTTATTTTGAGATGAAGTGAGGCACGAAGTGTAGGTAAAAGATCGTAGTTTCTACATAAGTATGAAGACTTGAGTTTTATCACTTCCTTGGAAAAAGGTAAAGAACTTGTTTTGTATAAGTACAATCTACTTCGTCCATCTCGGCTACTGCAAATTTCAACTATTGTGAATTAGTGAACAATATGAAATTTGTTGCCCCCATTTTGCATCATTGGCAAATGCTCCATAATCTTTCCCTCAAGCATCCACAGTAATAAACCAACGTCACATCCTCTCAGGCTAGCTGAATCATGTATATAAAATACCCAAAGATCCAAAGTCAATGAAGGATGAGGTTGGTTGACAGATGTCGTTTCCACAACGAAGTCTGCAAGAGCTTAGCCTTGATAGTTGTCCGAGGTTGGTATTAAAAACATCAATCTGCCTAACATGTTTGGCTTGTGAAGTACTACCTGTAGAGAATGACTGGTTATGACTCAAGGGTTTGGCTAAGATCATTAGCAGTATCCACAACTTTGAAGGGATTTTTCAAGCTGGGAATAAAAGATGTTAGAGCTAAGCTAACAGTTACAAGGTTGACACAACATCATTGACGTAGCTAAGCTAATGGAGCCAAGGCTAACGGAGTCAAGACAAACGCAGCCAAAGTCAACAGGGCATCGGTTGATTGAGCTAGACTAATGGGGCATACGGTATTGGTGCATTATGCATTGAATTTTCCTAAGTACTGTTTTTATGTTCACCATTACAACAAAGTGTGTCAAAGTTTAAGATAGGAAAATGATTTCGTTTCTCACAGATGGTGCCAAACTGTAGATGCTGGAAAGCTATTGTCAGTGGTGTTGTCATACGTCGTCATGTAATTGGACGATGAACCTGATAATAAGACAAAAAGAGTGAACGTAAGAATATCAATTTAACACGGTGCAGTGCCTAACCAATTAGACACTGATGCTCAAGTCAGTAATGATTTTGACAACGTGAGGCTAGAGAGCTAGAGAATGAATCTTTATGAATGAGCTATGTACCTTATATTTATAGGGAGAAGTCATGGACTTTCCATAGTGAGCCAAAGAATATGGGTCAAGCCCGAGACTAGTCTAATGGCTTATGGGCTTATGAGCTGAGGCCTAGGCCACTCCATTTTAGGCCTCTACACCGTCTTTTTCTTTTGGAAATTATTTTCTGACTAATTAAATTTAATTAATTTTAAAAGGATAATTAATGAGATTATTTAATTAGGAAAATAGTTTATCCTAATTAAAAAATTTTGATCAAAGCTTGAAGATTATGAGGATGGATCTTTAATGGAGAAGGAGCATTTTTGAAAATATGTATTCTTGAAGTCCACTTTGTAACTATTTCTATTTTTTTAAAGGTTGTAAATTTTGAAATACCCAATAATCACTCGGTTCATCATTTTTTTATTTATTTGTTTAAATAAATATTTATTGATTTGATTAATAATATGACCATGCATTAGTAGATTACATGCCATACATGAAACCCCACATAATTTTATTGAATCATCATCTCAGTTATAAAAACATGATTTATTAGGATTGTCCTAATGTGTTTATATAAGTTACTTTGTAAAATCAATCGTATGTAAACTGCTAAGTTTTAATTTGTTAAACTTGGTAATCGCACGACTTTAAAGGCATATGTTTAGTTAGGCCTTTAGGATAACCAACTTTATTAAAATGTTTTATTAAAGTTTGATGAATGTAATTAATTAGTTATTCTAAGTTCACCTAAATTTGTCTTAGGCTCTTTAAAAGGTTAAATAAACTTAGACCAATGAGATTGGATTAATAATTAATTTGACATTCATAGGGTTATTTTAACTAGTAATTAATAAAATAGTGAGTGAGAGAAGGTGGACATGTCAATGTAAACTATGATCTCCATTATTAGTACAACAACGTGAGATATGGTTAGGGTCTCGAGACAACTTTGTTTTCGTTCTCCTAAGGAAGGTTTCGAACTGTATCAATATCAAGGTTGAGTTCTTTACAAGATATGACTAAGTGATGTACTTTAGACTTGACTTACCTAAAGCGGCATGTTCTAAATAAGTCATGGAATCCGAAATAATGGGTTACACTCACAAAGTCACGATTAAATTTTGAGTGGATAATTGTGACTTGACCAAATAAATGGTACCTTATTATTAGAAGAGAAAATATGAGATATTTTAAGCTTTAATTAATAAGGATGAGAATGTCTCACAGAAAGTTTAAAATTAATATGGCCAACTCTAAGGTGACACATTAATTGTTAGGTTATCTTATCGTGGATTAGTAATTGTTAAGTTTATGTGTTTGATATATTGCATTCATCCATCACATTTATTTTCTAAAATTTTGATATTTATTACAATTATATTGAATGATGTATGTTTTATTTCTTTTCGGTTATTATTATGTCTACCATGAATAACCATATTACTGTTTTACTTGCACTTGAAAAACTTAATGGTGATAATTTCATAATATGAAAATCGAATTTGAATTTGATGCTCATATGTGAGAACCACAAATTTGTTCTTACTCAAAAATGTCCTGAGGAGCCCGTTGCCAATGTCCTAAAAATGTTAGGGATAAATTATTAGAATTATGTCCATAAAGTAGGGTATAATAACTATTTATGGGGATTTAGTTATTTCTCAGGCATTTTATTTTATTGAATTTAATGAATGAATGAAAGTTTTTTCTATTAATTAAAGTGTGTTTATGATTTACTCAAGTCCTAAAACTATTGTCAATGTAAGGAGAGTAAAGACAGCGGGGTCTTTCAGACAAACTATTCTGAAATAGTTCAGAATATTATTTGCAGTCTTTGAATTGACTGGACAATCGAGTCTGATTATGACTGTTAGTTTGAACCAAAAGATGTCGGTCTTCAGGCATGGGATTGAAGATTCTAACGGTTGACCTAGATATGTCATGAAACATATTGAATGGACCAGTAAAAAATTAGTTTAGAGCAAAGTCATTTATCTAGCTCTAAATCTAATTGTTACACCTTAAGGGTTTCATAATGACCTTAATCCTGAGGTGAATATGAAACTTGACTTAGATACTTAAAATATTTGATATGTCAAAGGAGTGAGTTCGAATTGTCGGACAATATCTCAGTTGTTGGGATCGTGATTCAACTATGTTGAAGTTGTGTGATTCACAGATATGAAAATTCGCGGCGAGCTTGCAAATGTAATAATATCACCTTATGCTTTATTGATGGGTGTGTGAATAAATTAACTTGGCCAAGTATTCAATGAAATGAATCATTGAATAAGACATGGTGAGCTGTACGAGACAATTCGCTATTATGTCTTTCTTATTCACAATCAATAAAAGAGTTAAGAAAATAATAAATATTGGGGTAAAATGGTAATTTTACATTCCACTCTTAATACTGATATTCACGAATGATAATATGTTAAAATATTTATGGACTGTGAAATAAAAGAATTTATTTGTACCAACAGAAAATGTAGCTCACATGAATCGAGAGTTGATTCGGCATCAGACCTATAGTAGAGTCATATGATGTCAAGATTAAATAGGTCGGGAATTTATGAAGATAAATTCATCGAGTTTTTGAGTCCTATAACTTTATTCATGTGGGTCTGTTCGGTCTCAGGAGTAACTCATAAGGACAGAAATGAAAAACAACACCAGTTAGACGAAAAACATGTTTTGGACCAATGTATATTTCTCAAACCCATATGTGATGGGTGTCGTCACTTAATTAGTGAAAAGCAAGTAATTAATGTTTAAATTAATTAATTGGTTATTTTCTAATTAATGGATAATTAGTAAATAAAAGAAATTAATTAATTAACTGATGGTGATTAATTTAATTTATCGATATAGATTGATGAATTTGGACACAACATTGACTCTTGAGAGATATACAATTTTTTACAATAGTAAATATTAGGAGGTGAGTTTTTGGTAATTTAACATATAGGGGTATATGTGTAAATTTTGTGATTATTATATAAGGGATGACAATAAGGTTGCATCCCTAACCGTAACACAATGTGTGATTACACAGAGCAAAGAAAACACAGTTTCTCTCCCTCCCCCTAGGTGCTCCTGAAATACACATAGGAGAAGGAAAAATATGATTTTTCTCCTTCAGTTGTTTTGAGAGCTCATACTCAATTCATGATCAACATCCGATTGAGATATACTTCGAAATCCTACGAGTGGTTGCTGGAGTGAATGCTAATTTGAGTTCTACGAATAACGATGAACACAAAGACAATCGATAAGATACCACAAAGTCAGAAATTCTCTGATACAACATAAATTATAAATTGTTTCTACCTCTATTGAATACGTTTAAATAAGTATGCATAATTGTAAGTATGATTTTAATATTTAATGTGATTAAATGTTTGACGTGAATTTTTTTTTAATTTTTCACCCATGAAACGTTTGTGGTTTATTGATTTTTTCTCAAATTTTAAAACCCGATCCAATAATTGATATAAAGCATTGGGTTCTTGATTGCGCATATTTAATTTTTAAATGTTTGTATCGTTGGATGTTGTGATATTGGTATATTATATTGTATGGTAGATTCAAAATAGTTTCGAATGTGTTTTATGAATGAATCCCGATCTATTGGCTCTAGGCATTTTGGTTTTCAATTTTTGAATTGGTGTATGCCGAAATTGAGGCATATGATTTTATGTAATTTATTTTCTTGCCAAAGTTGTATTTTTTTAAAATTCCATGTAATCCATCGCAGCTCGGAAAGTCACCGTAAAAAACCATCACCGCCGCTGTTATCATCACCACCGCCATCACTCAACGTCACCGCCGTGCCACGCCGCCTTCTGCCCCACCGCTTACCTTTGTGACCCTGCGTGGTGATTAGGGTTTGTGAAACCCTAGGTGCTAACAATTAAGATTTCGGATGCTCTGTGATGTTGTTTCATGAAAACTCTTATCTGACCTTTTATCTTTTAAATTTTAAATGGATAAAAAGATAATTAAAATTCAAAATATAATTATCAATTTTATCTTTTTATCTTTTGAATTATGAATTCCAAAGATAATTATCTACTTTATATTTTTATCTTTTAGATTTTGAATTCAAAAGATAATGATCTATTTTATCTTTTTATCTTTTGGATTTTGAATTCAAAAGATAATGATCTATTTTATCTTTTGAATTTTAAATTTTAAATAGGATATTTAATGGGAAAGGAAAATAGTTTTCTTTAATTAAAAGGGTTTTGATCAAAGCTTGAAAATGTGACTGCACTGTTGTAAAGAGTTACAAAATTGGTGGGACTTCCTGAATGACAATGAGACAATTACAGACGCCATGAGGACTATGATTTAAATTATTATAATTTATTTATTATTCTTTTTATGAGATATAATTAGAAATGAGCCCATATGGAGGTTAATTTTGAATGAATGATTGATTATTAATCTCGCATCATCATATAATATGCCATATAGATATAGAGATATGCGCATATCAAAATGTCATGTAGCATGTACATGCATTATTGTAGTTTAAATTTATAATGAGTTCTAATTTAAATATAATGTGAGTTTTATAAAAGTTATAAATTTTCAATTGGGGTTTAAATATTTATAAAAGTTTATTATTTTCGAAACTTATTTTTTCCAAATTAAAAGAGTTATAATTTTTGAAAAAATAATGAAAAATTCATTTTTTCAAAAACTAAGTGCGAGGGTCATTTACGTTGAAACGTTCCTAATATCCCCAATGCGAACTTGATTGTGGCACGAGAAATGATTTAGAGCCGCCCTAGTGGTCATCTCTTTAGTGGGAGAAATTTGAGAATCGTGTCACGTTGAGTTATCGAGTTGCTTAAGAAGCTAAAGCTTGTAAAGGAAGTGGTGAGGTAGGACCGTTCCCAGACGGACTGTTAGTTCATGGAAACCATTAAAGCCGATCCGTTGGTTAAACACTTAGATCGAAGCACATTGGAACCCCTGGTGATTGGTTAAGTTAAATGTAAGGACATCTTGAGAAGCGTTAACCAAATGAGATAGCTTGGACGTTGTCCTTAGATGAGACAAGCTATCGTTGTCTATCGTAACATAACAGAAGACATATTTTTTATTGGATTTTTAAATATTTAAGTATTTTCATCATGCATCATACTTTCCTAAATGATTGAGTTATTTACACTGCTTTATTTATTCTTTTCAGTAATCATGTCACTATCCTCACTCTCAACTATCTTAAATGTGAACAAACTTACTGGTGAAAATTACGTGGATTGGAAACTTAAACTTGATATCGTGCTGACGGTAGAAAAGCACAAGTTCGTGTTCACCACCTTTTATCCCCTTGAGCCTATTTCTGAATCGACTCAAGAGGAAAATAATGTTTATGCTTCTTGGCTACGTTCTGATGAGATCGCCAGGTGTTACATCTTGGCTTTTGTTAGCAATGTTTTGCAGCAACAACATCAGAACATGGAAGTTGTCGCTTATATAATGTTGAACATCACTGGTATATTTGAACATCGGGGTCGTCAAGCCAAACAAGTCATTGTGTGAAACTTCATAAACTGTAGGATGAAACCTGAAACTCCTATCAGAGAACATATGATGATGATCATTAGTTATCTGAATGAGATGAAGATCATGGGTGCTGAGGTAGATGGAGAGACACAAGTTGATATGATCCTTCAGACTCTCCTTGACACTTTTAAGAACTTCAAACTTTATTATTCGATGAATAAGTTGAGGTACTCACTTCCTAAGTTGATGAAGGAACTGTAAGCTGCTGAGACCCAATTTTTGAAGGGCAAGAGGAAGACTGGAGAGGCAAACTTTACTGACAATAAGTCTTCCACCTCTGGCGCCAAAAAGAAACACAAGAGAGGTTTGAAGAAGGCTAAGAAGCAAAACTTGAAAGCTATGAAAGGTAAGAGCACTGCATAAATGGACAAATCGAAAGACAAGTGTCATTATTATGGAGTCGCTGACCATTAGAAACACAACTGCCAGACTATCTAAAAGATTTGAGAGCTAAAGGTATAGTACTTGTTACTGAAACCTGTTATGTGGCTAACTCTACTTTTTCATAAATTATAGACTCTACAATCACTAACCATATTTGTTGTTTCCTGCAGGTGTTCAGGGAAATCAGAAGGCTTCACGAGGGCGAGTACAACTTCTGTTAGGGAAATGAAACATTAGTATCAGCCGTATATGTTGGAACTATTAAATTGTCATTCAATAATAGTTTTATAGTTTTACGTGATATTTATAATATCCCAATTTTTGGGAAGGACCTTATTTCAGTAGCTAGTTTAATTGAGCATGGATTCAGTTTGAATTTCATTGATAAATATATTAGTATTTTTAAAAATGATTGCTTAATTACTACTATACATTTAATAAATAAACTATTTTATGTTTTCCAATAGTTTCAATGATATGTGATACTGGAGTAAATACTGATTTACAAAGGGATAGTAAAAGGTTGAAGTCTGACTCAACTGATCTAACCTATTTGTGGAACTTACGTCTTGCAAACTTTAAGTGGGGGATCACTACCCAC
The DNA here is from genome assembly GCA_003255025.1 of Datisca glomerata. Taxonomy (NCBI): domain Eukaryota; kingdom Viridiplantae; phylum Streptophyta; class Magnoliopsida; order Cucurbitales; family Datiscaceae; genus Datisca; species Datisca glomerata. The sequence goes on from QANY01008662.1 coordinate 1,890,886, forward strand.
ATGTGAATCTTGTATAGAAGGTAAAATGATCAAGAAACCATTTTCAACGAAGGGTGAAAGAGCCACTCAATTCCTTAAACTCGTACATAGTGATGTATGTGGGCCATTGAATATCCAAGCAAGAGGAGATTATGAAAACTTTGTAACCTTCACTGACGACTACTCACATTTTAAACATATTTATTTAATGCACCCAAAGTCCAAAACCTTTAAAAAGTTCAAAGAGTACAAGACTAAGGTCGAAAAGCAATTAGAGAAACAAATCAAAATACTATGATCTAATCGTGGTAGAGAGTACTTGCTAAGAGAGTTCGAAGACTTTCTTAAAGAAGAATGTATTCTTTCTCAACTTACAACACCTGACACTCCAGAACAGAATGGTGTGTCAGAGAGAAAGAATCAAACTCTGTTGGATATGGTTGGATCTATGATGAGTTACTCATCCTTCCCAGATTCATTTTAGGGACATGCCCTTGGAAAAAATAGTATACATTCTGAACCAAGTTTCATCAAAGACGGTGCCTGGTACATCATATGAAAGATGGAATGGACGAAAGTCATCCATAAACCACCTTAGAATATGGGGATGCTCAGAACATGTTCTGAAATTGAAGACAGGCAAGTTGGTCAGTCGATCAGAATTATATCTGTTTGTAGGATATCCCAAGGGAATGAAGGGATAAATCTTTTATAGTCCGATCGACAAGAAAACATTCGTTGGCATGAATGCACATTTTCTTGAAGAAGACTATATAAGAAGTGTAAAGCCGAGAACCACTTTTATGCTAGATGCATTATTGAGTGGGAGGACACCGCTCCCCTATCAGGAACTGTTTCTGATTCAATAGTGGAAGAACCACAGTAGGAGCCAGAGCCAATGGAGCCTCGACACAATGGGAGAGTTGTGAGACAGCCTAACATGTATATGTCTTATGGAGATGCCTTAACACCAGTCTCAGATAATGATCATGATGAACCTATCTCATACTCATAGGCCATGGCTGGTCCTGAAGCAAATGTATGGTGAGAAGCCATGAACATTGAGATACAATCGATGTACTTGAACGAAATCTGGAAACTTGTAGATCCACCTGAAGGGGTAAAACCCGTAGGATGTAATTGGATTTAAAAGAAATAGAGAGGTACGGATGGATATGTGGAGACATTCAAAGCTAGGCTAGTAGTCAAGGGCTATACCCAAAAGGAAGGTATTGACAATGATGATACCTTCTCACCGGTGGCCATTCTTAAATCCATCCAAATTCTCTTGTCCATTGGTGCTGCCCTGATTATGAAATCTGGCATATGGATGTCAAGACCGCCTTTTTGAATGACAATCTTGAAGAGCGCATTTATATAGCTCAACCCGACGGGTTCATGGAGAAAGGCCAAGAGGGTAATGTTTGTGAACTGTTGAAGTCTATTTACGAACTTAAACAAGTATTCTGATCGTGGAATAACAAATTTGACGAAACTGTCAAGAACTTTGATTTTGAGCAGTTAATGGATGAACCTTGTGTGTATAATCTGATACAAAAAAAGAATGTGGTTTTTTTTATTTTGTACGTGGATGATATTCTGCTCATTGGGAATGATGTAAGAAAATTATATGATGTCAAGATTTGGCTTGCAACGTAATTTGATATGAGAGATCTTGGAGAAGCTGCCTTTGTCCTAGGTATTCATATCTTTTGGGATATGAAGAACAAATAATTGGCACTGTCTGAAACATCTTATATTGATAAGGTGATGGATTGCTTCAATATGCGATCTCCCAAAACTCATCAAGAAGAGATATCTTCCTTTCAAGCATGGAGTCAACCTCTCTAAAGAGCAGTCTCCCAAGACTCCTCAAAAAGAGAAAGGCATGAGAAAGATTCTCTAGGTCTCACTCGCAGGAAGTCTCATGTATGTGATGCTTTCCACTAGGCCATACATTTGCTACGCGGGGGCGTGGTGAGTCATTTTCAATCTAATCATTGACTCGAGCGTTGAAATACCGTCAAGCATATCCTTAAGTATCTTAGGAGAACAAGGTACTACTTGCTTATGTATTCAGGTACTGACCTGAATATGATGGGATATACTGATTCCAATTTTCAAGTAGATAAGGATTCTAGGAGGTCCACTTCAGGATCAATGTTCATATTGAACGGTGGAATAGTTGTTTGGAGAAGTATCAAGTAATCTTGCATCGCTAATTCTATCAAGAAAGCTAAGTATTTGGCAGCTTATGAAGCTGCTAAGGAGGCTGTATGGTTTAGAAAGTTCTTGAAGACTATAGAAGTTGTTTTAGAAGCTGACAAGCCCATGGTACTTTATTGGGATAACAGTGGGGCCGTAGCGAATTTGAAGGAACCAATGAGCCACAAAAGATCCAAACACATAAAACGTAAGTATCACCTAATTAGAGAGATTGTTCACCGTGATGATATTGTAGTAAAACACATATCGACTGTCAACAACCTGGTAGATCCATTCATGAAGATTTTAAGCAGTAAAGTCTTTGATGGTCATCTAGAGGGAATTGGGATACGAGATTGTACACGCCTACTTTAGTCCAAGTGGGAGATTATTGAAATTATGTCTACAAAGTAAGGTGTAATAACTATTTATGAGTATTTAGTTATTTCTCAGATATTTTGTATTACTTAATTTAATGAATGAATGAAAGTTTTTCTATTAATTAAAGTGTGTTTATAATTTACTCAAATTCTGGAACTATTATCAATGTGAGAAGAGTAAAGATAGAGGGTTCTTCCAGATAAACTCTTATGAAATAGTTCAAAATGTTATTCCCAGTCTTAGGATCGACTGAGCAATCTAGTCCGATTATAACTGTTGGGTTGAACCAAAGGATGTCAGTCTAGGGCATGGGAGTGGAGACTCTAACTGTTGACCTAAACATGTTGTGGAGTATGTTGAATAGACCAGTAACAAAATAATTTAGAGCAAAGTCATTTATCTAGCTTTAAATCTAATTGTTACACCTTAAGGGTATTTTCATAATTACCTTAATCCTGAGGTGATTACAAAACTTGACTTAGTTTGTTACAATCTTTGATATGCTAAAGGAGTGAGTTTGAATTGCCGCACAATTCCTCGACTGTTGGGATCGTGATTCAACTATGTTGGAGTTGCGTGATTCATTAATATGGAAATCTGTGGCGAGATTGCAAATGCAACAATATCACCTTATGTTTTATTGATGGGTGTCTAAATAAATTAAATTAGCCTAGAATTCAATAAAATGAATCATTGAATAAGGCATGGTGTACTGTACGAGACAATTCAATGTTATGTTTTTTTTTATTCACAGTCAATAAAGGAGTTAATGAAAAAACTAAAGGGTTAAAATGATAATTTTACATTCCGCTCTTGTTACTGATATTCACGAAGGGTAATGTGTTAAAATAATCTATGGACCATGAAATAAAAGAGTTTATTTGTACCAACAGAAAATGTAGCGCGCATGAATCGAGAGTTGATTCGGCATAAGAACTACAGTGGAGTCGTACGATGTCAGAATTAAATAGGTCGAGAATTTATGAAGATAAATTCACCGAGTATTTGAGTCCTATAGTTTTGTTCATGTGAGTCCATACGGTCTTAAGAGTAGCTCATAAGGATATGAATGAAAAATAACACCAGTTGGACCAAAAATGTGTTTTGGACCAAGGTATATTTCTCGAACTCATATGTGATGGGTGGTCACTTAATTAGTGAAGAGCAAGTAATTGATGTTCAAATTAATTAATTGGTTAATTTTAAATTATTAGATAATTAATAAATAAAATAAATTAACTAATTAACTGATGGAGATCAATTTAATTTATCAATTTAGATTGATGAATTCAGACACAACATTGACTCTAGGGTGATATGTAATTTTTGGAAATAACAAATATTAAAGAGTGAATTTTTGGTAATTTAATATATAGAGGTATATGTGCAAATTCCATAATTAATATATAAATGATGGCAATAAGGTTGCACCCCTAACCCTAACACAGTGTGTGATCACACAGAGCAGAGAAAACACAGTTTCTCTCCATCCCCTAGTTGTCATCGAAATACACAATGGAGAAGCTAAAATCTGATTTTTCTTCTCCAAATGTTTTGAGAACCAACACTCAATTTCTGATTAACATCCGATTGAGACATACTTCTGAATCCTACGAGTGGTTGTTGGTGTGAATGTTAATTCGAGTTCTATGAAGAACGAAGAACACAAAGACAATCAATAGGATTCCACCAAGTCTGAAATTCTCTGATACAATATAAGGTATAAATCGTTCTACCTCTATTGAATACATTTAACTAAGTATGCCTAATCGTAAGTATGGTTTTGATATTTAATATGATTAAATGGTTTATGTGAATTTTCTTTTGTTTTTTGCCCACGAACCGTTTGTGGTTTATTGATTTTTTCTCAAATTTTAAAATCCGACCCAACACAAATTTAATGCTTGGATTTAGTCCAATAACGAAGCTAAGTGTTACATGCTTGTGAGCATGAATGATGTTCTCAGAACAAAGCATGAGAGCATGCAAACTGCCTATGAGATTATGGAATCTATACAGGTGATGTTTGAGTAGTAATCTGATCAAATCGTCATGAAGCTACTAGTATCTACATGACTACTAAGATGAAGAAAGTTACTTTTGTGTGAGAACATGTTTTGAACATGATCAACATAATGCATGAGGAAGAAGTACATGGGTTACCATTGATGAGCAAACTCAAGTCAGCATTATACTTGAATCGCTCACACCTACTTTATCTGCGTTCACTACCAACTATATTATGAACAAGTTGAAATTCAACATGACCCAATTTTTGAATGAACTACATACTTTTGAGTCACTCAACAAGAGTGACTTAAAAGTATATAGTTCATTCAACAAGAGTATGACCTAAGAGAGCGATGTAAATATTGCTGAGCAAAAGCCTTATTCCACTGTTGTTAATGGTAATAAAAGGAATAACAATGGTAAGGGCAAGAGTAAGAATAAGAAATGAAAGAAAGCCAAGACATCACCCAAGGCCAAGAAGAACGACAATGACAACAAACCCAAGGGAAAATGTTTCCATTGTGAGGTTAAAGGTCACTAGGAGAGAAACTGTAATAAGTATCTCTCCGAGCTGAAAAAGAAAGATAAATATGATTTACTTGTACTTTAAGCTTATTTAGTGGAATATGATTTTTCATCCTGGATTATAGATTTAGGATCCACTAACCATGTATGTTCTTCTTTGTCGATGCTTGATTCGTCAAGGGAGCTTGCTGATGGCGAGGTGATAATGAGAGTTGACAGTGGTGTGCTCGTATCAGCGAAAGCATTGGGGACAGTGCGTCTGAATTTTAGAAATATTTATCTTGTTTTGAACAATGTTTATTTTATTCTTGAATTTTCTAGAAATTTTATTTCTTTATCCTTGTTGCCTGAACAAAATTTTGATATTTCTTTTAATAATAATATGTTTATTATTTTCAAAAATGGATTCGATATTTGTCATGCAAATGTTTCAAACAGACTGTATATGCTTAAACCAATTGAACGGGCATTAAATAATTCTGAATTATTTAAAGTAGCAAATCCAAAAGGTAACAAACCATAAAAAGTTTTTCAAGAAGATGATACATATCTATGACATCTTAGGTTGAAATATATTAATCTAGACAGAATAAACCGATTAAGAAAGCATGGTGTTTTGAGAGAACGAAAAGTTGGGACTATTCCGGTTAGTGACCCTTATCTATAGGGTAAAATGACCAAGTGACATTTCTCTAGAAAGAGTCAAAGAGCCAAAGAACCACTTGAGCTAGTACATAATGACGTCTGTGGACCGATCAGTGTACAAGCTAGAGGTGGGTATGAGTACTTCGTCACTTTTCTTAACGATTACTCAAGATACGATTATACTTACCTAATGTATAAAAAGTCTGAAACTTTTGAAAAGTTAAAAGATTTCAAAGCTGAAGCTGAAAAGCAATTAGGTAAATCTTTGAAAACACTTTAATCAGATCGAGGTGGTGAATACTTAGATTTAGAATTCAAAGATTACTTGTTGGAGTATGGAATTCTATCCCAACTCATAGCACCTAGAACGCCATAGAAAAATAATGTTTTAGAAAGGAGAAACCAAACTTTATTGGATATGGTTAAGTCGATGATAAGCTACTCATCACTACCACTCACATTCTAGGGATATGCGCTTTAAACGACAACCTACATTTTGAATGTAGTTCCTTCTAAGTCTATAAGCAAAAAACCTTTAGAGTTAAGACTGGAAAGTTAGACTCAAGGTTTGAAGTATGTATATTTATTGACTATGCTCCAACAACAAGAGATGGGTATTTTTATAGTCACAATGATCAAAATGTATTTGTATCAATAAATGTTACTTTCCTTGAACATGAATATATGGAAAACTACAAACCTCAGAGCAAATTAGTTTTCAAAGAATTATCATCTGATGAGATTAGACCATCTTCATCATTAACTGATAAATGACAAACCATAGAAACCATTGTTCATGTTCAGGAAACCCTGGTACAACATCGTAATGGGAGGGTTATAAGATAACCTATTCTCTATGAACTCGAGGCACATGTCCTAGTGCCATACACTGATAAATACGATCCATTAACATTTAAAGAGGATATGGAAGATCCTGAAAAGGAGAAATGGCAAGATGTCATGAACCAAGAAATGGAATCAATGTAATCTAATTCTGTCTCAAAACTTATAGATCCACCTGAATAAATCAGGCTCATAAGATGTAAATGGATCTTCAAGAAGAAAAGATGTGCATATGAAAAGGTAAAGATTTTCAAGGCACGGCTAATAGCCAAAGGCTATATTCAAAAGGAGGGAGTTGATTATGAAGAGACATTCTCTCTCACTGCCATGCTAAAATCCATTCGCATTATTTTATCCATAGCCGCTAGTTTAGACTATGAAATATGACAAATGGATGTCAAGACAACCTTTCTAAATGACTCTTTTGAAGAAAACATCTATATGATGCAACCAGAAGGGTTCGTGAAAAATGGGATAAGATCAGAAAGTATGCAAGTTGTTTAAATCCATTTATGCATTAAAGCAAGCATCAAAATCTTGAAATCTTACTTTTGATGAGATTATTAAATCATATTGCTTTGAACAAAATATTGACGAAGCTTATGTTTATAAATACATCAAAAATAAGATAATGGTTTTCTTAGTTTTTAATGTAGAAGATATTCTACTAATTGAGAATGATGTATAAACTTTATCAAATGTAAAGAAGTGGTTAGCTGAGAAACTCAAAATGAAAGATTTGGAAGAGACGGACTATGTTCTAGGCATCCAAATCTTAAGAGATAGGAATAACAATCTATTGGCACTTTCTCAGACATCTTATATTGATAAGGTGCTGAAAAGATTCTCTATGAAAAATTTCAAGAAATGTCAATTACTGACCATACATGATTCCTTTCTAAGGAGCAGTGTCCTAAGACATCTCAAGAGGAAGAGGATATGTGAAAGGTTCCTTATGCTTCAGCCGTTAGGAGTCTCATGTATGTCATGTTGTGTACAAGACCAGACATATTTTATGTGGCGGGAATTATCAGTTGTTATCAATCAAATCATGGTTTAGAATATTAGATTGTAGTAAAACACATTCTCAAGTATCCTCTGAAAATTATATGCTTGTATCTTCAAGTGGAGACCTGAACCCCACTGGATATACTGATTCTGATTTTCAATCAGATAAGGACAGTCAAAAGTCGACGTTTGTATCAGTATTCACCTTAGGTGGAAGAGTTGTAGTCTGAAAAGGTATTAAACAATTCAGTATTGTAGATTCCACTATGGAAGCTGAATATATAGCGGCTTGTGAATCTACGAAAGAAGCGGTATGGCTCAGAAAGTTTTATACTTATTTGAAAGTAGTTTCAGGTATGGATAAGTCACTGATCCTGTATTGTGATAACAGTGGCGTGGTAGCTAATTCCAAATAACCGAGGTGTCACAAGAGGGGCAAGCACATTGAGAGGAAATACCATTTTGTAAGAGAGATCGTGCATAGAGGATATGTGACTGTTATGAAGATATCGTCAGATCAGAACCTAGCTTATCCTTTTACCAAGATACTTCCTGCGAAGTCTTTTAAGGATCATATGTGAAATATAGGGTTGAGAGAGATGCCATATTTGCTTTAAGGCAAGTGAGAGATTCTTGGGCATAGTGCCCTCAAAGCATGAGTAAATATATTTTTAATTTGAAATTAATAAAATTACATTTTCTTATAATTGTCCTTTTGAATTATTATTAAATATTTTGTATAAATATTTTAAAATTCCATATTCATTAATGAGACTATGATCTTGTATTTGTACTTGAGATTAAGATCATAGATAATGAATAAAATAGTGCGCAATATAATAAAGTATGAAAGCTTCAATAAATGATTGTTAGTACGGTTCGCTAAACATCTTGAATGTAAGTGATCTGGATCTGGATCACTGATCTGGATAGACATCTTAGTGAAGTTACTTTATATAATTAAATTATATGGGGCAAGACCGATGTTGTTTAATATCTTCATTAACTTACCGTTTATCATAAAAATTTAATATACATCAATCTGATAATCATATGTAGATCAATCTAAATCATGAGTAGTCATGAACTCCCATATATGTCTGCTGGATCTTTGATTTACTCGTTAATGTCTGTTCGTAAAACATGCTAGTGAATTTTATTTTAGAGATTCATTGATATGGATGGTTAGGAACATGATCTTTAAGATTTGGAAGCTAAGCTTTCCTAATGGATCGTACATTGAGCTCAGATTTATAATACTTAACCATTCATTAGTGAATTAATGATACTTAAGAATCAAGAGGTAATAAGAAGGGTAAAACGATAATTTTGACCAACTCTAATTTACGAATCAATAATTGAATGACAGAACTGTATGAAGTGATTATATCAATGAACTACACGAGATTATTCTGTAAATATATTTTGTAATTACTAAGAGTGCAATTCCATATTTATAGTAGAGTAATAATAGAATTAATAGATTAGATTATTTAATTAAAGAGTTTAATTAATAATATGATTTATTAGAGCGTACAATTATGGATCCATGGTCCCCGAGCTATCTCTGTACTAAACAATCTAGGTTGTGAATGTTTCAGGACATAAGAAAATGACTTAACTTACAAAAAGAATTAAATTTCTAGGATAAATATATAATTATGCAAAATTAATTAATTAAATTATTCATTGTAATTTTTAGAAATTAAATTAAATAATTATATCGATTAGTTTTGTATTAGTCAATAAGTGAGACAATATATTTTATTTATGAAATTAAATAATATTAAATTATTATGAGATAATAATTTAAATTTGAATTAACTAATCTATTAGTTTTGAGCTAACAGATAAGTTAGATGAGACCTGTGATTGAATAAGTTAATTTTGAATTAATTAATATCTAAATATTTATCTTATTTAAATAAATAATAAATTTGAAAAAATTATCACATAGAATGTTAAACTGCCACATATCAATCACTTTTTTTAATCAAGGATTGACATGTAGTACCACATGGCATTACAATGGCATGAAACACATTGTAGTGTCATACGACACTACAGTGGTGCGTGACTCTGTAGTGCCTTGCGGCACTATAGTAGTTCACGGTGTGGCACTGGAGTGTGGCGCAGACTGTAGTGGGTTCCACTGCAGTGGCACATTTATAAATAGTTTATTATTTTATGTAAACCTAAACCTAATGAGGCTTAACAGAGAATATATATATATATATATTATTCTAATGGTCTCATTGAAGCAATATGTGCGATTAATTGTTAATCAAAAGCTCTGTGAATTCTTCAATTCTCTCTTGGAGTTCTGTCTAAAAAAATACTTTTCCAAATCTCTAGATCTCATGTGTTGAGTACATCTAGAGACAAAAAAGTGTTCTTGAATTATTCTACGTGCTCACACACATCCTAATGTATTCGAGGATTGGTTCCAAAGACCTTGATGTGGATCTCACAGTCCATTGTTCGTAAAATCTCAAATTCGTTGTTATAAACTACAAGAGATATAATTCATTTTTTTGCATGCATATGATTTAATATATAGATATATAATGGATCTATTAAGAAATTAAAAATTTTACACAGATTATTTTTTTTTATTTTTCAACCAATTAAAACTTTAAACTAAACATCTCCACTGCACGCATCACGATTCCAACATAATGATCGTTGAAAAATAATAGTAATAAATGTAATCCAGTAACTAATACCACATCGTGATTCCAACATAATGATCCTCGAAAGATTGTAGTAATAAATATAATCCACTAATTAATAGTATATAATGAATGAAATACCGATTTCTTACACAATAATACAAGAGTCATTCTTACTCTTATTATTCTTAAAAGAAACAGATCATTCTTACACAAAAATACAATAGTCATTCTTACTCTTATTACTCTTTGTTTTAGCTTCATATTAAAAAGGCACTTCTAGCAACAAAAGCACATCCAACCCAAAAATATTTGCCAAAAAACATACACATACCTGTTAGATATCTATATTAAAAGCATATGCCAGAAAACACTTCATTACATTAACACACGCTTTGGATATCTATGTACCATCCATGGAAAAGATCCAACAAAATTCAAAACAGACTGTCAGATATCCATACATTCTAAGTTATGGATAACTATGCTGAAGATTAGTTGCAAAAAGCATCGCAGTCAACATGTCAACACAAAGCATAGTAATACTAACATTAATATGAACAAAAGCAGTGCATAATATATAACATGGCTTCACAATGTGTACCCTTTGAGAGGGGCGAATTTAGCAAGAATTTCTGCCTCACGCTGTGCTGCAGTTCTCTGCGTCATCTCCCATTTATGCTTCTCAGAGAAAGCCAACTGAATCTCGTTCACTAGAGCTGGAATTGAGTTAGCTACTGTTTTTTGAGCAGAAATCAACCCCATGTTAGTCTTCTTTTGACTCTCTATTGTTCTGGACAGATCTGCTCGTTGGGATTGAAGTTGTGCTATTTGATTATCTATTTCTTGAATAAGTACCGAGTCAGAATCTATCTTGGTCTGCAACTTTGAAGATTTTTCTTTCATTTCAGTGTACTCTCCCTTGAGAGAAGTTACCTTGGCCTTCTTCAAATCAAGGTCGGAAAAGAACTCGGCGGTTTTCTGTATAGTCTTTCTATTCTCTATAAATGCTTTACTGAACAATGGGATTTCTTCGATTAACTTCAAGTTAATGAGTTGATCCGCACTTAGGCTTGGATCCTTCCGAAGCTTTGATGCCAGAATTGTGAGTTCAGGAAGGAATTCTGAGGAGACCAATGAAGGGAAGTCCATAACAAGGAGAGAAGAGAGCTTCTTTCGAGATTCAGTGATTTCTTCCAAGGAAATGTCATTTGAGTTATCAGAAGCAGAGAGTTGAGGGTTATCAGATTGAGGTTGAGGTGGAGTAAGAATGTCCTCTAAGGACTTGAGATACTTGTCAAAATCACCTTCAATCACCATGTTAGTTGAGGACTCCGGAGGAGTTTGGGGAGCACTAAAACTCTGGTCCATGTTTTGAGTAGCAACCTGGTCGGCTTCTGAATTACTATCAGTAACAATATACTTTTTTGTTGGCTTTCTACCTGCTCTCTTTTTTCTTTTCCTCTGGCTATGGATTGTCTTAGGGGCTTCTTCTTCTACTGCTTCGATTTCAGCATTCTCACTTCCCACTTGTGGAGTGTACTCTAAATCATCAGAGTGTGACTTTGCTGTCAAAATTGAAAGTGTCTTGGTCAGTATGTCTAAGGATGATTATCTTTTCCAAAAAGATGTAGAGTTCCAACTACTAATACACCATTTATAAGACCAAATCTAAAGGCGGATTGGAGGACTACAATCGTACATGACAAATTATAAAAAAAAAAACAGAACCAATATTGTATGGAGGTAAAAATGTACAAAAAACGGTACGTGACAAATTTCATAAATGAATGCAAAGAAAAAAGAAGAAACATCCTTTTCTAATTTCAATCCACCAGCCCGTTGAAAAATCAACACCCATATGAACCGAGTTCAAGGAAAAAATCAAGTTCCTTCATGATTAACCAGCCAGTAACAGAATGTTGCACTAGGTTCCTAGCAGGGAAAATTTAATAGGTAACTGCCATTGTTACTCATTACTTCAGAATTGTAAATGTTCTGTTGAATTTGAGGGTATGACTTTATAAAGTAACTCTTCACAACAAACCCCTCATTCTAATACATTGGACAGTCCAAATTTGAGGGGTCAAAAATCCTCATAAATGGCTGTCTTTTAGAGGGAAGCAGAACCGAGAATGTCAAGAGTGTAAACAAGTGAAGCTTGCAACTCAGCACTAAATTATGATTTAAACAAGAGACAAGGAAAATTGGCACAAAGGAAAAACAATTCGAGTGCGTGTTTAAGCTTACATTTAATGTGAAACTTGCCTTTTGCAGGAATCTTCCAGGTGAAAGAGGCAAAAAATGCAACCACGTCTACATCTGGGAATTCTTTTTGAAAGAAACGTTCAATTGAAGCCTTGCTTGCGAAGAATTGTGTCTTACCAGAACCCTCAATCTTCATATTAAGGTTCAGAATACTTCTTGGAGGATACAGAAATCTATCAGTATAGTAGCCGTAAGAGTTAATCCTCCTCCCCACTCTCCAACTCCAAATATCACCAGGATTTGGCCAATTAACAGGAGCATATGGCAAACCTTCACCAGTGTCACAAGGTCCGACAGGCAAAAGAAGAAGACTATTCTCTTTCATCTCGGGTGTGCATCCATTGCTTTCATTAAAATAAGCACCCTTCAAAATTTTTTCTTCTCCCTCCATAGACTCCTTATTCATCAAAGAAGAAATTGATTTCAATGCACTGTAACGAGTGATGTTGAGACAAAATTAGCAGCCGATTACAAATGCGTGACGATCTTGAATACACCACATAAATGATGATTGCCTCTTTCGGGTAGTGTTTTATTTCCTTATACAGCAGAGTCTCTGATATGGGAATAATTTTTTTTCCATATGCGTTTTTTGGAGTGTGCCCTTCAACTAGTTTTCTATCACTTTCTTGTTCTAGTTTCTTATGAAACTGTCAAAAGTAAATAAATAGGCATGAAGTCTAAGCATTGTTCAAACAAGTCTAACAAGCCGTCTTCAAGCTATATTTAGATTAAATATTGAAAGATTTGGAACTTTTTTGCTCTCTAATCACTGCTGAGATAAACTCTGAATCAATTAGTTTATAAATATATCCATCGTGTATATGTGGATTTTGGAAATGATTGCCCAGAGATATATCATATATTTAATTAGTTAAACTGTTCAACCAATTAGAGAAGCGTTACACAAGGGAAGCGCCTTAATGTAGTCATACCATCTCCGCAGAAAGACAATGCACATTTAGAAGCAAAGTGTAAAACGCAAAACAAGGGTTTCAACACTAAGGCTATGTTTGGATCTTGAAAAATAGAAAGGAAAGAAAAATGAAAGCAAAAGTAAGTGGAGTTAGAGTAAATAGTAAAATTCATTAATATCCGTATTTTCCTCTAAAAGACTCAAAACAATGATAATGCAATCCTTCAGATTTTCATTTCTTTACCTACTAGTGTCCAAGATCCAAACATAGCCTAAAATGAAATTGAATGAAAGCATAAAAAAGATCAGCAACATGAGCTCTATGAATATTAAAACAAGGAATTCAGATAAACTAAGCCAATGTGAAACAAGTAAAATTATGTATACTTCAATTAAACATGCAAATGAGCTGCTAAGTAAATCTCCCAAAACAAACAAAATCAGTGCATGATAAACAAACAAAAAACTGATACCATTCTTGGTAAGGGTGGACATGCAAACAGGAAAAATAACCAATGAACCCATAAACAGCTCAGCTTTATCTAAAGACTGTAAAAGCCAAAAAAATTCACATGCAGAAAATCTCAAATTCAACCATCATTCTAAAACCGTAAAATGTGGACCGAAGTAAAGAATTAAAAGTAAAAAAAAAAAACAATACACACTTTTTAACAACCAAATAAAAAGATAAAAAAAAATGAAAGCAAAAAATGATGATTTTACCTGCGACTGGGGTCCTTCGATTTGTCCAAATGAGGCGGGCAGTAAAGCGACGTTAGGGTTTCTGACTAAAGTGACGCACTCGAGAAGATATTATCCCAAAATCCCTTACAACTGCCAAGTGGAGAAAAACCATTAAGAACTAAGAACCAGATAATGGAGTTTTTATACACTAGAAAAGCGAGCTGTAAAGTGAAGATTAGAAAACGAGAGGTCACGTTGAAGAAGAGAGTGATTATCTTTCTTCTAGTCAGCTGCAACTGAGCTTGACCGAATGGCTATGGCGATTTAGCGGTGGGCTCCGGAAGAAGACCAAAGGCCCCACATAACTTGCATTGATGACCAAAATAAAAAATGGGCAATGAATATAATCGACTATAGCCTAAGACGCCATACTAGCATGTTCAACACTTGGCAGTGAAGTGGGAGATGGGATGGACATTACGGAGACTCTGCAAGGAACTGACGGAATGACCATTCCACCCCTCTGTACTTTTTTCATTTCTTGTCCTAAATCCTAATGGTAGGTACAGTTTCGTAAGTCTATGGGTCTATGTGGGGCCTTCACCTCGATCTTGGGGACTCCTGTCGACGCGCTTAAGAGTTGGGTTGTCTGTACTCGACTAACAGTTGTCATAATTATAAATACATTATTTTTCCGACCACTTTTACACCAAATATACTTTACCAAATAATTTTCTCAATTCATTTATCAATACATCTACGCACGTTTTAGAATATATATTATTTTTCTTAATCCTCATAAAATATCATTATTTTTTCTTAATATTTTATTTTCTTTAATATCAAATACATTATCTTAAAAAAATTTATTGTGTTGAGTATTTTCTTGTCAAATATTAAAATTAATTAGATTATACCAGAAAAAAACCATCTACACACATTTTTGCCAGCAAGTGGCCTATGTATATTTTGTGTTGTAAAATTTAACAATATGGAGTTTTAACTTTTTGTATTTTAAAAAAAAAATATTTGTACGTCGTACACAAGTTTTATTTTATTCTTTAACATGGTAAAATAAAATTAATAAATTTGATTTTATTGATGACATTAATAAAATAGTTAAAATATATAATAAATTTATTATATTAAAATTCATAATTAATCATTCAACAAAAAACTAAAAACTCGATACAAAAACTCTGAAAATAATTAATTATTTAATTATTTTTAAAATTTTTGTATAATTCTTTCAACAATTTTATTCAACTTCCTACTAAACAACGTAGTCTCACTTTCACACTAATATTTTTAACTTATTCATGTATTATCAAATATGATTATTTTAAATCTTGTCATATATTTTTTACATCTAAACTTATCAATCAACATAATTTTGTTAGTATTCTTTTTTTACTCATACCAAACGATATTTAAGAGTCGAGATCCTATCTCTGACGATCGTCAAATTGAATCGTGAATCCTGAGATCATACTTTAATGATAATTATATTATGTAAAAAATTATTAATGAAGCCACCTTAAAAATCTTGAATACAATTAAAAGTGTAAATTATAAGTTGATTATTTTACTTAAGATTTGAAGTACAACTAAAATATTAAATGGATATTCTATTATTTTAATATAACTTTCTTCAAAATATGAGGTGGGATCATAAGATTTCGCAATCCTACATGATGATCTTTAAATCCTATTAATTTAATACTCTAATTAAGAATCAGATCGTGTCCATTATGATTGTGTGGGTTAATCATGCGAGATTAGGAAATTTGAAATTTTTTTATTCAGAAACTATGAAATGAATAGTGATAAGCTCATATTATGATATATATAAAATGTACAGAAAAATACAAGTGCAATCTCATTGAGGCCGTCTCATACAACATAAAAGTATAACATGTTAGAACCATAGTAGAATAGAATAACTCTTAAATAAATGCTTGAACTAAAATTAGAATATTACAGAGTATATAACAAACAGTACAAGGGAAAATTACAAAACTTCAAATGAAAATCACAATACTTAAACGAAATTAAACAGGTAGATGATTGCGAAGGCAATGACCTAAAGATGATTTTTTAGAATTATGTCCATAAAATAAGTTGTAATAACTATTTATAAGTGTTTAGTTATTTCTCAGACATTTTGTATTACTGAATTTAATGAATGAATGGAAGTTTTTCTATTAATTAAAATGTGTTTATATTTTACTCAAGTCCTAAAACTATTGTCAACGTAAGAAGAGTAAAGAACGGGGGGTCTTCCAGACAAACTCTTCTGAAATAGTTCAGAATGTTATTCGCATTTTTAGGATCAACTAGGTAATCGAGTCTGATTACGACTGTTAGATTGAATCAAAGGATGTCGGTCTTGGGGCATGGGGGTGAAGACTCTAACGGTTGACCCAGACATGTGAAATATGTTGAATATACTAATAACAAATTAGTTTAGAGCAAACCAATTTATCTAACTCTAAATCTAATTTTTACACTTTAAGAGTATTTTCAAAATTAACTTAATCCTAAGGTGAATACGAAACTTGACCTAATTAGTTACGATCTTTGATACGCCAAAAAAGTGAGTTGGAATTGTCAGATAATATCTTGGTTGTTGGGATCGCGATTCAATTATGTTGGAATTACGTGATTCACAAATATGAAAAATCATTGTTAGATTGCAATATACAACATATCACCTTATGTTTTATTGATGAGTGTTTAAATAAGTCAACCTATCCAGACGCTCGATAAAATAAATCATTGAATAAGACATGGAGAATTGTACGAGATAATTCATTATTATGTCTTTCTTATTCACAGCCACGATAACCAAAATGACTTTTTATTAAAAACTATATTCAATGAGTGAAGATCCATGATATATTTATATATTAAATCTACAACATACAAGGTTAGGAATCATATACCTCTTGTAGTCTTAATCCAGCGTCCTTGGAAAATCGATCGATCATCCGTCCCACGAAATCGTTTCAACGATCAGTAGACTTTGAGATCCACACCAAAATCTTCAACGTCATTCCTCAACGCACTAGGACATGTATGGGCACGTAGAATATTACAAGACAATTTTTCTGTCTCTAGATATTTTCAACACATGAGATCTAGAGATTTACTGAAAATGGCTTTTGTGAGACGATTCTCTAAAAGAACGTGATAAGTATTCTTTTAGAGATTTAACTAACTATTAATCGTAGAGAAAAATCACTTTAAGCAATTGTGTTCACAACTCAATTCTCTGATTGATCGACTGATGATCTAATCAACTCATACATCAACTGAGGTCATTCGATATCTTATTCTAGATAATGGTGTATCAGATATTTAGAGATAATTAAAAATTTAAAAATAATATTTAATTTCAAATTGTCCAATACATGGGACCCACGGTATAATGGTGCACAACTGCATGTGCCTCACTGCACATTTCAGTGCAATGTGGCACTATAGTGTTGCACCCCCACTACAGTAGTCAATGTCAATCTCTAATACTCAATCAGTGATTGACACGTGACAATTCTTGTAAATCAAATATTTATTTTAATCAGATAAATATCTAGATATCAGTTAATTCAAAATTAATATATGTGATTACCTCTATGAACTAAATTATCAGTTATTTCACAAATAACAGTTTTAGTTTATCCAAAATATTATCTAATAATAATTTAATTATCTAATTTCACAAATTATATATTCTGTCTCACTTATTGATAATTATTTATATATATTAATTCTGACAATTATATTTATATATATAAATAATTCAATTAATTAATTCTTAATAAATTAACCACACGTAAATATCTCATAATTATGTATTTGCCTTAGAATAAAAATTCATTTGCAAGTTAGTCATTTTCTCATGTCCTGAAATATTCACACCCTAGACTACATCGTATAAATGTGACTTGGGGACCATGGACCAATAACCCTAATTTCCAATAAATCAAATTATTAATTAAACTCTTTAATTAAATAATTTTATTCATTAATTTCATTATTACTCCACGATAAATATGGAATTGAACTCTTAGTGATTATAGAATGTATTTACACAGTATTCTCATATAGTACACTGATAAAATCAATCCATGTAACTATGTGCTCCAATTATTGGTTCGTAAATTAGGAGTGGTCAAAATTATCATTTTACCCTTCTAGTTACCTCTTGATCCTCAAGTACCATTAATCCACTAGTGAATGACTAATTTATAATCTTATTATAAATTTGAGCTCAATAACCATTCAGTTCCAGAATTAACACTTAAAAGAACCGATATACGATCTGGAAGGAAAGCTTGGATTCCAAATCTTGCAAGATCATGTTCTCAGCCATCCATATCACTGAATCTCTAAAATAAAATTCAGTAGTTTGTTTTATAAACAAACCTTAATGAGTGAATCAAAAGATCCAGTAGACCTGTATAGGAGTTCATGACTACTCAGGATTCAGATTGATCTATATATGATCATCGAATTGATGTGTATATAATCTTTATTATAAATGGCATGTTGATAAAGATATTAGTTCACATCGGTTCACTCATATATAATCTCATTATATAAAGTACATTCACTAAGATTTCTATCCACATCAATGATCTGGATCTAGATAACACACATTCATAATGCTTAGTGAACTGTACTACCAACCATTCACTAAAGATTCCATATTTTAATATGTTGTTGATAATTTTATTCATTATCTATGATCTTAATCCTCTCGTACTAATACAAGATCATGTCTCATTAATGAATATGAAATTTTCATATATTCATATTAATTATTCAATAATAATTTAAAAGAACAATAATAAGAAAAATGTAATCCTCATATTCATGTCAAAAAGACAACACACATGTTTTAAGAGCATAACTCCTAACAAAAATGGTAATTTTACATCTCGCTCTTGTTACGGATATTCACAAAGAGCTATGTTAAAATATTATGTGGATCGTAAAATAAAAGTGTTTATTTACATCAATAGAAAATGTAGCGCACACGAATCAAGAGTTGATTCGACATCAGACTATAGTAGAGTCGTACGATGTCATGATTAAATAAGTCAGGAATTTATAAAGATAAATTCATTGAGTATTTGGGTCTTATAGCATTGTTCATGTGGGTTCATTAGGTCTTAGGAGTAGCTCATAATGACAGGAATGAAAAACAACACCAATTTGGCAAAAAACATGTTTTCGTCCAATGGATATTTCTCAAACCCATATGTGATGGGTGTTGTCACTTAATTAGTGACAACCAAGTAATTAATATTCAAATTAATTAATTGGTTATTTTATAATTATTAGATAATTAGTAAATAAATAAATTAATTAATTAATTGATAGAGATCAATTTAATTTATCAATTTGGATTGATGAATTTGGACACAACATTGAGTCTAGGGAGGTGCAATTTTCAGTAATAGTAAAGATTAGGGGTGAATTTTTAGTAATTTAATATATATGTGTATATGTGAAAATTTTGTAATTATTATATAAGGGATGATAATAGGGTTGCATCCCAAACCCTTACACAGTGTGTGCTTACACAAAGCAGAAAATAGTTTCTCTCCCTCCCCTGCTTGCCGCTGAAATCTATAGAGGAGAAGGAAAAAATTATTTTTTCTTCTTCAGTTGTTTTGAGAGCCCACACTCAATTCCTGATCAACATCCAATTGAGATATATTTTTTAATTCAATGAGTGATTTTTGGTGTGAAAACTGATTCGAGTTCTACGAAGAACGAAGAACGCGAGACGACTAATAGGATTCCACCAAATCAGGATTTCTCCGATACAAGAAAGGTATAAAATTGTTCTCCCTCTTCTGAATATGTTTACCTTTATATGCATAATTGGATGTATGATTTTAATATTTAATATGATTAAAATGGTTGATGTAAAATATTTTTTATATTCCGCCCACGAACCGTTCGTGATTCAATATTTTTTTCTTAAATTTTAAAACTTGATCTAACAAAATTTCACACTGCACAATTTGCGTGGAGGCAACGATAATAGTCTACGCATGATACAACTACCTAGATTGAAGAAGTAGCAGACTCAAACTTCAATCTCAACAGAACTCAAAAATACTTTATTTCTCTATAGACTGGCCACAGACACGAAGATTGTATTAACTCTTTGCAAATTTGGCTAACAACAATAACTTCCTTCTCTAAATTGGTATATATAGAAGGGTTGGCAGCTTTCCTCTATAGAAAACTACCCACCCACATGAGAAGGCAGTCCCCTTGAGTGGAAACTATCGAGTTCTATCTTCAATAAACTACCCACTTCTGTATTGGCTAATAATAGACAAAATAAATATGTGGTATGAAGTTAGAGCTCATCCAGACCGATGTCGGGTCGGCCTATGTCTAGTTGAGCGGGCCGATTGCGGCGCGTACCCGTGTGTGAGTCACTATATGTTATCTAAGTCTTCAATCCCCCGTAAAATGTGGGATGCCCCAAGGCCCAATGTTGGGACTTATATACCAAACTCTCAAACATTTGCTAAGCAGTGTGAGATTTTAGCTTCTTAGCTACCCACCAACTTTTCTTCATTTTTCATTCACACACTTAGCTAACTGAGCTTTAGCCTTAAAGCTCCAGCAATCCCCCACCTGAATGAAAGATGCCCTACAATGATAATGATATCAGGAAAAAGAAGCAGGTGAGTTTTGCATCAGGAGATGTGTCTTTTGAATTTGAACCTACCTTAGTGAAGATTTATAAAATTTAATCTAATAAACAATGAAATAACATTGTGTAATTGTCCTTCATCTGAAATAAACTCAGACAATAAATCTCAAGCACAATTCATCTTAATACATTTGAGTTTATACGATTTTTTCATTTTATGTATCATGTTTGAGAGCTTTATGAAGATTGAGCCTTGAAATCTCTCGCAGAAGTGATCCGATTTCTACTCCCATATGCGAAAATGATTAAGAATATTATGTTTTTACTCATCTTACAAGTAATATAAATACTAAGTATACCTTTTAGCGTCGATAGACAACAGACTTGTGTTACATCATAAGAATGGGATGACAAATTTTTTATTTATGTGCTATGGTGAATCATTCTTGCCAGTTTGTCTATTGAACCTAGATTTTAGGGTCTCTAGTCAGCTAGGTTAGGTTATTACCTGAATGATTCATTAAATAGGCTTTAATCTCATTCCCTCAATATCAGCTTGCTAAGCTCTTTAGATAATCCTTTTGTTAAATGATTTGCAAGATTTTCCTTTATCTAATGAAGTCAATGAAAATCACCCCATTTTGAGAGCAACTGCTATGGTATTATGTCTACCTATGATATGTCTAAACTTACCATTATACACATTATTCTTTGCTCTAAAGGCAATATCCATATTGTAACAATGTATGCATATGGCTGACACAGGCTTTGACAACCCTGGAATGTCTTCTAAAAGATTTCTAAGTCATTTAGCTTTTTCACCAGCCTTATTCAATGCCATGAATTCCTATTCCATAGTCAAACGAGTTATACACATCTACTTTCTAGATTTCTAAGATATAGCTCCACCCCTAGTGTAAAAACTCATCCACTGGTGTATTTAGTTTCTAAACTTCCAGATATCTAGTTAACATCACTAAATCCATCCAACACAGATAGATACATCATATAATGCAGTCTATAGTCAATGATGTACTTTAAGTACCTTAGCACCCCGACTAATGCATCCCAGTGATTAAGTCCAGGATTACTCGTATACCTTGAAAGTTGTCTTACTGAATATGTTATATCACGCATAATGCAATTCAAGATATAGATCAGACTGTTAATTATTTATGTGTACTCTAACTGAGATATTCCAACTCCATCATTCTTCATCCACTTATAATTTGAGTCTAATGGAGTTACATCTAGTTTAGTTTTAAATTGGTCAAACTTCTTTAATATCTTTTCTATATAATGAGATTGTGTAAGGATATATACATTAGAAGTTTACTTCACTTGAATTTCATAAATGACATCTGCTAAACTTAAGTTTTCATGGCAAAGTTAGAACCCAACACTTTCTTGGTATAAGATATTGCATCTTTATTTGTTCCATTATGAGTATATCATGTATATACAAGCATACTATGACAAATATATCACCAGTACCTTAGATGTAGACACATTTGTCATACTCATTTATCTTAAAACCATTTAATAGTATATTTTAATCAAAATTTTCATGCCACTACTTAAGAGCTTGTTTCAACAAAAAAGATTTAACAAACTTACAAACATTTCGTTCTTGGCTATTAACATGAACCTTTCAGTTGTTCCATTTAGATTTCTTCGTCTAATTTTTCATTTTAAAAAAGCCATTTACAGCCTATTGACTTACTCTCAGGTGGGAGATCAACACACATCCAAGTATTATTTTGTAAAATAGATTCAATCTTGCTATCAATAACCTCTTTCCAGAAAGGAGCTTCCAGATTGGACATTGCCTCTTTGTAATTTTGAGGTTCGACTTCCAGAAAGTATGTCAGAAACCCTAGTTCAAATGAGGTACTTGTTCTAGTCTTTTTCATTTTCTAAGCTTAGGTTCAGTTCATTCATCATTTTGAGCACGTTGATAAATATATTAATTCACATCGGTCCAGTCATATATAATCTCATTATATAAAATACATTCACTAAAATGTCTATCCGCATTAATGATCCAGATCTAGATCACACGCATTCATAATACTTGGTGAATCATATTAGCAACCATTCATTAAAGATTTCATACTTTAATATGTTGCTGACAATTTTTTTCATTATCTATAATCTCAATTCTCTCGTACTAATATAAGATCATAGTCCATTAATGAATATGAAATTTTCAGATATTTATATAAATTATTCAATAATAATTTAAAAGAACAATTATAAGAAAAATGTAATTCTCATTAAATTTCACATAAAAAAGTCAACACACATGATTTGAGGTATAACCCCCAACAATCTTCCACTTGCCCTAAAGCAAATAAGGCATTTCTCCCAATCTCATGTTATGCACGTGACCCTCAAATGACTTCACATAAAGTGTCTTTGTAAAAGGATCAACCATGTTCTGTTCTGATACTATCTTCATAACAATCACATCTCCTTGATACACGTTCTCTCTTACAATATGATGTTTTCTCACTAAGTGCTTGCCCCTCTTGCCTCGATTCCTTGGAATTTGTTACCGCCCCACTGTTATCACAGTATAGGATCAGTGACTTGTTCATATCTAGAACTACTTCCAAATTAGTATAGAACTTTCTGAGTCATACCGCTTCTTTCGCAGCTTAATAAAGCCGTTATATATTCAGCTTCCGTAGTGGAATCTGTAATACTAGATTGTTTAATACTTCTCCTGACTAAAAATCCTCCACTTAGGTGAATACTGATCCAGACGTTGACTTTTGACTATTTGTATCTGATTGAAAATCAGAATCAGTATATCTAGAGGGTTCTGGTCTCCACTTGAATAAACAAGCATATAGTTTCTCATTCTCCTAAAATACTTGAGAATGTGCTATACTGCAATCCAATGTTCCAAACCTGCATTCGGTTTAACGACTGACAATTCCCACTGCATAACAAACGTCCAGTCTCATACACAACATGGCATATATGAGACCTCCAACTACTAAAGCATAGGAAACCTTTCTCATATCATTTTCCTTTTGAGGTGTCTTAGGACATTGTTCCTTGGAGAGGATAATTCCATGTCTGGTCGGTAGTTGACCTTTCTTGTAATTCTCCATAGAGAATCTCTCCAGCACCACATCAATATAAGATGCCTGAGAAAGTACTAAGAGTTTGTTTTTTCTATCTCTTAGAATTTAGATGCTTAGAACATAGCTCGCCTCTTCCAAATCTTTCATTTGAAATTTCTTAGCTAACTTATTTACCTTTGACAAAGTTTCTACATCATTTTTAATGAGTAGAATATTGTCAACATAAAGAACTAAGAAAATCACTATCTTATCTTTGATGTATTTATAAACACAGGCTTCGTCAACATTTTGATTGAAGTCATAAGACTTTACAATCTCATCAAAGGTAAAATTCAAAGATCTTGATGCTTGTTTTAATTTATAAATGGATTTAAGCAACTTGCATACATTTTGATATTGCCCATTCTGTACGAACACTTTTGATTGCGTCATATAGATGCTTTCTTTAAGAGAGTTATTCAGAAAAGCTATCTTGACATCCATTTACCATATCTTATAGTCAAAACTAGTGGCTATGGATAAAATGATACAAATAGATTTGAGCATGGCCATAGGAGAGAATGTCTCTTCATAATCGACTCTCTCCCTTTGTGTATAGCCCTTTGTCTACTAACAGTGCCTTGAAAGTCTCTACTTTCTCATCTGCACATTTTTTCTTCTTGAAGATCTATTTACATCCAATGAGCCTGACATCTTCAGGTAGATCTACAAGTTTCGAGACAGAATTGGAATACATAGATTCTATTTCCTGGTTTATGACTGCCATTTCTACTTTTCAGGATCATCCATTGCTTCTTCATAAAATAATAGATCGTCCTTATTAGTGTCTGATACTAGGACATGTGCTTCTAGTTCATAGCGAATAGGTTGTCTCACAACCCTCACACTACGACGTTGCACAGGAGTTTCCTTTGTAAGAACTGTGATTTCTCTGGTTTGTCATTTATTAATAGAAATTGAAGGTGGTCTGATCTCATTAGCCGTTAATTCCTCGATAACTATTTTGCTATGAGGTTTGTAGTTTTCCATATAGTCATGCTCAATGAAGGTTACATTTATCGATACAAACACCTTTTAATCCTTGTGACAACAAAAGTACCCACCTCTAGTCTATGGAGCATAGCTTACGAATATGCATACCTCAAACCTTGAGTCTAACTTTCTGGTTTTGGGTCTAAGAACGTGAGTTGGACACCCCCATATACGGAAATGATGCATACTAGGTGTGGACTCATTCCATAACTTTAAAGGCGTCTTACTTACAGACTTAGAGGGCACTACATTTAAAATGTAAGTTGTCGTGTTTAGTGCATATCCCCAAAATGTAAGTGACAGTGATGAGTATCTTAACATCGACCTAATCATATCCGATAAGGTTTGGTTTCTCCTTTCTGCAACACTATTTTACTATGGTGTTCCAGCTACTGTGAGTTGGGACAAGATTCCACACTATAGTAAATAATCCAAAAAATTCTAAATCCAAGTATTCATCACATCGATCGGATCAAATGGCTTTTAATGATTTACCTAATTACTTTTCAGCTTCAGCTTTGAAGTCTTGAAAACTTTCCAAAAGTTTCAGACTTTCTTTGCATTAGATAAGTATAACCATATCTTGAGTAATCGTCATAAAAGTGACAAAATACTCGTACCCACCTCTAGCTTGTACATTGATCGGTCCACAAACATCACTATGTATTAACTCAAGTGATTCCTTGGCTCTTTGGCCCTTTCCTGTGAAAGGTCTCTTAGTCATTTTACCCTCTAAACAGGATTCATAAACATAAGAGTTTCAACTTTTAGTTCTCTCAAAGCACTATCGATTTGTTAACCTATTTAATCTATCTAGATTAATATGTTCCAACGTAAGATACCAAAGATATGTGTTATCATCATCATGAGAAACTCTTTGTCATTTTTTTACTTTTAAGTTTTGCTACTTTAAATAATTCAGAATTTTTTTATGCACGTTTAGTCGATTTAAGCATATACAGTCCGTTTATAACTTTTGCATGACAAATATCAAATTCATTCTTTGAAATAATAAACTCTTTATTAATAAAAAAAATTTCGAATAATTGTTCTTGTAAAAATGAAAGAGAAATCAATTTTTTGGAAAATCCAGGAATATAATAAATATCGTTCAAAACTAAGTAATTATATACAAAAAGAACAGACTGTCCCTAATGCTTTAGCTGACACGAGTACACCATTGCCAACTCTCAAAACGATCTCGCCATCAGCTAGCGCCCTTGACGAATCAAGTATCTGCAAAGCAGAACATACATGGTTAGTGACTCCTAAATCAAGAATCCAGGATGACAAATCATATTCCACTAAACAAGCTTCAAGAACAAGTAAATCATATTTACCTTTCTTTTTCAGCTCGGAGAGAGACTTGTCAAGTTAGCATTATACTAGAGTCACTCACACCATCTTTTCATATGTTCACGGCCAACTATGTTATGAACAAGTTGCAATTCAACATGACCCAATCGTTGAATGAACTGCAGACTTTTGAGTCACTCAACCTTAGAATGACCAAAGAGAGTGAGGAAAATGTTGTTGAGCAAAAGCATTCTTCCATTGTTAAAAGTAACAAAAGGAAGAAGATCATAGTTAGGGCAAAGGTAAGAACAAGAAAGGGAAGAAAGCCAAGACATCACCAAAAGCCAAGAAGAACAAGAAAGACAGAAAGCCCAAGGAAAAATGTTTCGACTGTGGGGTTGAAGGTCATTGGAAGATCCTAATTAGTACAGCTACCAATGAAATCACATTTTTGCAAGATGTATTGCAAAACAACTTGAGAGAAGGGGCAACGAGTGTAAGTGGTCTCTTGTCTCTTGGGAGCCGCACACAACACACAATTTGGATCTTGTGTCACTCCTCAGTTCAGAAAGGTAGCCCCATGTAATCTTGCCTCATGCATTTGATCAGATAACTGCCCAAACACAGCCTGTAGAAATTCTATAATCTCATAGGCAGTCCCCATGCTTTCATGTTTGGTTCTCAGAGCATCATTCATGCTCACAAGCATATAAAACTTCGCCTTGTTGTTTGATATGATCTAAGCATCATATCTGTCTCTAACATTCTTAGGGACATCAGCAGCGGGCTCCTCAGGACATTCCTTAGTAAGAACGAACTTATAGTTCTCACAAATCAGGATTGAATTCATATTTAATTTTCAACGTACGAAGTTATCACCATTCAATATTTCAAGCGCGAGTGAAGTAGTAACAAGGTTGTCCATGGTAGACATAATAATGATAACTGAAATTTAAAACATACAAGATTCAATATTATAAATATATAGAATTTGAAAAGTAAACGTGATACATGATTGCAACAAAATAAACACATAAATTTAACATTTACTAATCACGATAAAATAACATAATGATTAATGTGCTGTCTTAGGGTCATTCAAATTAACCTTAAACTGTCTATGAGATATTCTTATCCTTATTAATTAAAACATAAAATATCTCATATTTTCTCTTTTAACAATAATGTATCACTTGTTCGGTCAATTTACAACTATCCACATGAAAATTTGTGACTTTGTGAGTGTAACCCATTTAGATTCCATGACTTGATTTAGAATATGTCGCCTTAGGGTCGGTCAAAACTAAATTACATCACTTCCTCATATCTTCTTATAAAGTCCAACCTTTGTATTGGTACAACTCGAAACATTCTTTAGGGGGATGAAATCAAAGCCATCTCGAGGTCCTTATTGCACCTCATGGTGTTGTACTAATGATAGAGACCATACGTTACATTGACATGTCAACCTTCTCCCACTCATTACTTTAGAATTATGTGTTTCCATTTTTAACTAATTAATTAATTCTAAATTAATTACTTGTTAAAATAATAACCCTATGAATATTAATAATCAGTTATACCAATCTTATTGGTCTAAGTTCATTTAACCTTCTAAAACGCCTAAGTCATATTTAGGTGAACTTAGATTAACTAATTAATTATATTCATCAATGTTACTATAACCCTTAGTGTAGTCTGATGACCAAGTTTTAACTAATTTAAACCTAGCAGTTTACATGTTATTGATTTCATAAAACAATGCATATAAACATATTAGGATAATCCTAATAAGTCATGTTTCTACTCATGAGATGCATGATCAAATGAAACTGTGTAATATTTTTATGTATGGCATGTCATCGACTAATGCATGAACATGTTATCAAACGTAACAATTAAAATAATTATTTAATAATTAAATAAAATAATAATGGACCAAGTAACTATTATGTATTTCTAAATTACAAATCTTGAAATAAAAATAAAATTACAAAGTGGACTTCTAGAATACTTATTTCCCAAATATGACATTATCCTCCTGATTTTCATATTCATAATTTTCAAGTTTTGAACAAAATTTTATATAATTAAGAAAAACTATTTTTCTTAACTAAATTCATTTATATAATTATTCCTTTAAAATAAGTTAACTTTGATTTAGTCAAATAAATATTTTATTTGATTTGGTCAAATTTGGGTCAAACCCAATCAACCTATTAATTTCTAATTTTCATAAAATTAAAAATTAAAAATTTAATTTTAAGATTACATTAATTTCAAAATTTAAAAGGATAATACATAGAGATAGAGTTATCATCAAACTCTATAGTGATAGGGTCGATTGGTATCAGGGTTTCTGCGAAACTTCTCCAAATATGACAACAGTTGCCACCAACGATATAACTCTTCTACCGCCGCCTATCACCGCCGACCAACCACATCCGCCGTCGGCCACATCCACTGCGGCCGGCCGTCACCGCCATCCACTGCTGTCGGTGCCAATTTGCTTTAGTGACATTGCTGGTAAACCATAATCGGCGGCGCCCGCCGAAAATCCAATTTCCAGTGCTGGCGCTAGAATTCTAAAAGAGTTCCTATTTATTTTCTATTTCCTCCATCGTTCGTCTCGTGCGTTCTTCGTCTTCTCGTGATTAGAATAATTACAATAAATATTCAAAATAAAAAAATAAAAATTCCTACGCCCCAAAATGGCTTACACAAGATTGAAGAAAAAATTAAAAGAACAAAGCCTAACCCAATAATCACCATATAATTAACGATCCATTATTTTTCATACATTCAAAAAAGATAATCATCCATTCATTCATACATATCTCATATTATATGAATAATGCAAAAAAAAACCTACACAACATTTAATATATAGATATATAAAGACCGCTCTGATATCACTAATTGGTCACCGCGGCGCATGCGAGGCGGAAGCGTGTGGCGCATGGCCATTTTAAAAACTAAACTATTAATAAAAATGAATCATTTAATAAAACAAAAATTGTGCAGCGCCATGATAAAAAAAACTTTTTATTGAAAACTATTTTCAATCATTCAAGATCCGTTATATATTTATATATTAAAATCTAAAAACACAAGGTTATGAATCATATACCTCTTGTAGTCTTAATCAAGCGGCCTTGTAAAACTGATCGATCCTCCGTCTCATGAAACTGTTCCAACGATTAATAGACTCCGAGATCCACATCAAAAATTTCTAAGTCAATCCTTAAGGCATTAGGGCGTGTGTGAGCACGTAGAATATTACAAGACATTTTTTCTGTTTTTAGATGTTCTCAACACATGAGATCTAGAGATTTACTGAGAAGAACTTTTGTGAGGATTCTTTAAAAGAACGTGATGATTATTTTAGAGATTTGATTAACTATTAATCGTAGAGAAAAATCATCCCGAGCAATTATGTTCAAAACTCAGTTCTCTTATTGATCGACTGATGATCTGATCAACTCATACATAAACTAAGGCCATTCGAATAAAATATGTATATTATTCTAGATAATGACGTATAAGATATTTAGGGATAATGAAAAATTAAAAAATAATATTTAATTTCAATTTGCCCAATACAGTAAGACCCATTGTATAATGGTGCACAATCGCAATGCCACATGACACTGCAGTGTGCCCTGAGGCAGCATAGTGCCTCGTGGCACCACTGTAGCGTCATGTGGCACTCCAGTGTTGCACTCCCACTACTGTAGTGTCACGTGGCACTACAGTAGTTTATGTCAATCCCTAATACCCAATCGGTGATTGACACGTAACAATTACATCGAATTATATATTTATTTTAATTAGACATATTTAAATATCAGTTAATTCAAAGTTAAGATATATGATTACCCATATCGACTAAATTATATGTTATTTCACAAATAAAAAAATTAGTTGATCCAAAATATTATCTAATAATAATTTAATTATCTAATTTCATAAATTAGATATTTTCTCTTACTTATCGATAATTAAAAATAATAAATAATTATATATATATATATATAAATAATTCAATTAATTAATTTATCATATATAATTATCTCATAATTATGTACATGGCCCAAAATAAAAATCGTTTGCAAGTTAATCCTTTTCTCATGTCCTGAAATATTCACACTATAGACTGCATAATATAGATTTGACTTGTGGACCATGGACCTATAATCTTAAACTCTAATAAACTAGATTATTAATTAAACGGTTTAATTAAATAATCTTAATAATTAATTCTATAATTACTCCAGTACAAATATGGAATTGAACTCTTAGTGATTATATAATGTATTTACAAAGTATTCTCATGTAGTCCACTGATAAAAGTTCAAGACTACTCAAGACTTCAGACTGATCTACATATGATCATCGAATTAATGTGTATTAGATCTTTATTATAAATGGCACGTTGGTAAAGATATTAATTCACATCGGTCCAGTCATATATAATCTCATTATATAAAATACCTTCACTAATATATCTATCCACATCAATGATCTGGATCTAGATCACATGCATTCATAATGTTTAGTGAATTGTACTAACAACCATATATTAAAGATCATATACTTTAATATGTTGCTGACAATTTTATTCATTAACTATGATCTTAATTCTCTCTTACTAATATAAGATCATAGTCTCATTAATAAATATGTAATTTTCAGATATTTATATAAATTATTCAACAATAATTTAAAAGAACAATTATAAGAAAAATATAATCCTCATTAAATTTCATATCAAAAAGTCAATATACATGCTTTGAGGGTATAACTCCCAACAAAAATGATAATTTTACATCCCACTCTTGTTACTAATATTCACGAAAGGTAATATGTTAAAATATTATGTGGATTGTAAAATAAAAGTGTTTATTTGCACCAACAGAAAATGTAGCGCGCATGAATCGAGAGTTGATTCGGCATCAGACCTATAGCGGAGTCGTACGATGCCATGATTAAATAAGTTAGTAATTTATGAAGATAAATTCACCGAGTATTTGAGTCCTATAAATTTATTCATGTGGGTTCATTCGGTCTCACGGGTAGCGCATAAGGACATGAATAAAAACAACACCAGTTTGACCAAAAATGTATTTTGGACCAAGATATATTTCTCGAACCCATATGTGATGGGTGTTGTCACTTAATTAGTGAGTACCAAGTAATTAATGTTCAAATTAATTAATTGGTTATTTTATAATTATTAGATAATTAGTAAAAAAATTAATTATTACTTGATGAAAATCAATTTAATTTATTAATTCTAATTGATGATTTTGGACACAACGTTGACTCTAGAGAGATATGTAATTTTTAGCAATAATAAAGATTGGGGGTGAATTTTTGATAATTTAACATATAAGGGTGTGCATGTAAATCTCATGATTATATATAAGGGATGGCAATAATGTTGCATCCATAACCCTTATAGAGTGTGTGATTACACAGAGCAGAAAAGAGTTTCTCTCCATCCTCTGCTTGTTGCTGAAATCTATAGAGGAGAAGAAAAAATTTGATTTTTCTTCTCCACTTATTTTGAGAGCCCACGCTCAATTTCTGATCAACATCTAATTGAGATATACTTATGAATCCTATGAGTGATTGTTGGTGTGAAGACTGATACAACTACCTAGATTGAAGAAGTATCAAACTCAAACTTGAATCTCAACAGAACTCGAAAATACTTCTCTATAGACTAACCACACACGAGAAGACTGTATTGACTCTTTGAAAAATTGGCTATCAACAACAACTTCCTTCTCCGAATTGGTACATATAGAAGGGTTGGCAACCTTCTTCTACTAAAAACTGCCCACCCACATGAGAATGCAGTACCCTTGAGTGGCAGCTATCGAGTTCTATCATCAATGAACTGCCCACTTTTGTATTGGCTAATAATATACAAAATAAACATGTGGTATGCAGTTAGAACTCATCCAGACCAAGGATAGGTCGACCTATGTCGAGTTGAGCGGGATGGCTGTGGCGCATGCCTATATGTGAGTCACTTGTATGCTATCTAAGTCTTCACTCCCCCGCAAAATGTGGGACGCCCATAGGGCCATGCCCCAAGGCCCAATGTTGGGACTTATAAACCAAAATCTCAAACTTTTCCTAAGCAATGTGAGATTTTAACTTCTTAGCTACCCATCATTTTATCTTCATCTTTCATTCACACACTTAGCTCACTGAGCTTTAGTCTTAAAGCTCCAGCAATCCCCCCTGAATGAAAGATGCCCTACAATGATAACGACATCAGGAGAAAGAAGCAGGTGAGTTTTACATTAGGAGATATATCTTTTGAATTTGAACCTACCTTAGTGAAGATTTGTTAGATTTACTCTACAGAACAATGAAATAACATTGTGTAACTGTTCTCATCTGAAATAAACTCAGACAATAAATCTCAAGCACAATTCATCTTAATACATTTGAGTTTATATGATTTTTTTCATTTTAGTCCTGAATGTATCATGTTTGAGAGCTTTAGAAAGATTGAGCCTTGAAATATCTCATAGAAGCGACCTAATTTATACTCACATATATGCGACAATGATTAAGAGTATTCTGTTTACACTCGTGTTACAAGTAATATAACAATTTCATTCAATACTAAGTATACCTTTCAGCATCTACAGACAACAGACTTATGTTACATCATAGGAATGGGAAGAAAAAATTTTATTTGTATGTTATGGTGAATCATTCTTGCCAGTTTGTCTATTGAACCTAGATCTTAGGGTCTCTAGTCGGTTAGGTTAGGTTACTACCTGAATGATTCATTAAATAGGTTTTAATCTCATTCCCTTGATATCAGCTTGACAAGCTCTTTAGATAATCATTTTGTTAAATGATCTGCTAGATTTTCCTTTATCTAATGAAATCAATGGAAATCACACTATTTTTAGAGCAACTACTATGGTATTATGTCTACCTATGATATGTCTAAACTTACTATTATACACATTATTCTTTACTCTAAAGGTAGTAGCCATATTGTCAATGTATGCATATGGCTGACACAGACTTTGGCCACACTGGAATGTCTTCTAGAAAATTTCTAAGTCATTCAGTTTTTTCACCAGTCTTATCCATTGCCATGAATTCTTATTCCATAGTAAAACGAGCTATACACGTCTGCAATATATATTTCTAGGATATAGCTCCACCCCTAGTGTAAAAGCATATCCACTGGTGTATTTAGTTTATAAACTGTCAGATATCTAGTTAGCATCACTTAATCCATCCAACACAGGTAGATATATCGTATAGTGCAGTCCATAGTCAATGGTGTACTTTAAGTAACTTAGCACCCTGACTAATGAATCCCAGTGATTAAGTCCAGGATTACTCGTACACCTTGCAAGTTGTCCTACTGAATAGGGTATATCGCGGATAATGCAATTCATGATATACATCAGACTACTAATTATTTATGTGTACTCTAACTGAGATAATCCAACTCCATTATTCTTTCTCGACTTATAATTTGAATCTAATGGAGTCACAACATGTTTGGTTTCAAATTGGTCAAACTTCTTTAAGATCTTTTCTGCATAATGAGATTGTGTAAGGATATATTCATTAGAAGTTTACTTCATTTGAATTTCATAAATGACATCTGCTAGACCTAAGTTTTTCATGACAAAGTTAGAACCCAACATTTTCTTGGTATAAGATATTACATCTTTATTTGTTCCCAATATGTGTATATCATGTACATATGACAAATATATCACCAGTACCTTAGATATAGACACATTTTATCATACTCATTTATCTTAAAACCATTTGGTAATATATTGTGATCAATTTTTTCATGCCATTACTTAAGAGCCTGTTTCAACCAAAGAGATTTAACAAACTTACAAACCTTTCGTTCTTGGCTCTTAATCATGAACATTTCATGTTGTTCCAATGTAGATTTCTACGTCTAATTTTTCATTTAAAAAAGCAATCTTTACATCTATTTGGCATATCTACAAATTATGTAAGCTGCAATCACAACAATATTCTAATATAAGTGATACTCATTATGGAATAATAGGTATCAAAGAAATCTATACATTCTTTCTATCGGTAACCTTTAGCCACCAACCAAGCTTTGTATTTATCAATCGTACCATAGCTCTAAGTTTTCTTTTGAAAATCTATTTTCATCCTATTGACTTATTCTCAGGTGGGAGATCAACACACATCCAAGTATTATTTTGTAAAATAGATTCAATCTTGCTATCAACAACCTCCTTCCAGAAAGGAGCTTCTAGATTGGACATTGCCTCTTTCTAATTTTGAGGTTCGACTTCAAGCAAGTATGTAGGAAACCCTAGTTCAAATGAGGGACTTATTCTAGCTCTTTTTTATTTTCTAAGCTCATGTTCAATTTATTCATCATTTTGTACCTCGTTTGGTCGGTTGATTGTGTCTTCCTTCCTTAACAGACTTCATGAGAGGTGTGTTGGAATGAAAATATTGTGAGAGCATATATATTGTTGAAAAACACTATTAAAACTGGTCAGATCAGTTGAAAAACTGGACCAAACCGGTTGAAAACCCAGATGGACCGATTATCAATTAAGGAAGCTTTCCTTTTTGAAAAACCAGTCACACGGGTTTCTCCACCAGTCTGATCGATTTTAGTAATTAGGCAAGTAATTACCATAATTGTAAAAACGGTCTCACTGGTTAGGGAACTGGTCTAAATGGTTCCAAATCGATCCACCGATTTTCCGTTGGTATGACCAGATTAACCCCTAAATTAAGCCGGTTTAGACACCGGACCGTGGGTGAACTAGACATTGACATTTTCACAAGATTCTCTATGGTTCGCTCTTCTATAATGTGGTTTATGAGTTGTTTGGTCCGGTTCTGAATTCCTTGAAGCACTCTGAGTTTAGCCAACTTTGATTTATGCCATTTGAAGTTTGTTTGATATGCTCCATGTCCTTTGTAATATGTCACGCGTATCTCGTCATTTACAGTTTTGATTGCTCTTATTCTTTTTGCATAAACAGTTAAGATTAAATATTTTCAACTTTATTTTCACATTATTTAGAACTTATAAACTTAAATAAAATATTAGTGCAAGTATTATTTATCATCATCAAAATTATCACATTGACTAAGGTCAACAATACTCTCATTGATCAACTCATTAAACAAGTTTTGGAGTTCCTCAATTTGGCTTGACCGCCGTGCTTTTGCCATCCATTAAATATCCTAGAATTTCCCAGCAATGATATTTTTGTATCGGCATCCTCGATCTTGTACTTCTTTTCCAAAGCTTCCCATAAATCTTTTGACGCCTAGACGATAAGTACCACATTATAGAGAATATTCATGAGGTCGTTCAAGACATAGTTACAACAAAGAAACTCTGAATGCATTCATGTTTCCTTTGATGATTCCGTCTCCTTTGTTTGCTTATCCTCTGGAGTAACATGATATTTTCTCTCAGAATATGAGCAAGGTTTAGCGTTGTCAGATAAAACATCATCTTCTATTGTCATCTCTTGAAATCTTCTCATTTGAATTTTTTCAGTTTCTCAGCATGAGGCACCATCTTGACCATATGTTGTTGCTCTATTGTGAAATTTGTCAATAAAATTGTTGGAACCGTAGTTAGAAATCGAACAACTAGTAAATAAATGCTTGAGTTAAAACCACAAAATTACAGACTCTACAATAAACAATATGGGAAAAAATTACAGACTTGAATGAAAATTACAACATTTAAACGAAATTAAACGGGTAGACAGTGGCGAAGCCACTCACAAGGGGTGGGTATCAAATGATACCACTAACTTTTTTTAAAAAAATTTTAATATAGGAAATTTTTTTATTTTTAACCCCACTTAATTTTCAGTTGTGACCCCACTAGGTTCTTTGGTTTTAGATATTTTATTTTCAGTTTTTTTAATTCTAAAATATTTTATTTTTAACCCGTAAATTAAAAACCTAATTTCACTTCCTTCCTCACCATGACCATTTTCCCCCAAAACATCATCTTTTTCTTCTTGACTTCGTCTTCCTCACCTCACGGTCCTCACCTCACGGCAAAGTGGTGGTCCCCTAGCCCGAGCTCGATGACTCAAACGGGCAGAGCTGCACCAGCAAGGCAACACTGCACGTCGATCGATGAAGGAGCTTCACTCTCTTTCTCGAGTCTCGAGCTCTGTCTCTCGAGCTCTATCTTCTCTCTCGGGCTATGTATCACCAGATCTGCACGACGCCGAGGACCAAGGTATTTCTTCTCTCTCTCTCGAGCTCCGTCTGTGACGACCGACAAGTTTTTGAGACACGATTTGAGTTTCTGATATGTATTTTTCTATGTATTCTTGAGATTGCAGTTGATTGCCGTTGAGATCTGTTGTGATTCTGTTCTATGCGGTTCTGTTATGTTGCGATTTTGTTGTATGTGATTCTGTCATTCTGATATGTATTTTGAGATTTTTTCTAACTGAGATTTGTTGTATTGATATGTATTTTGCTAATTGATGTAAATTTTTTGTTCTGTTGACTGTTGTGCAGAAATTGTGGCTGATTGTTAGGAATTTGATGCAGTTTTGTGGCTTATTGTTTTATTAGAAATTTGTTTTGTGCTAAAATGGAAAAAAAGTTCGAAAGAAAATCAATTGAATTTGGTGAGGGAGGGTAGTATGTTCAAAGCTTGGGTTTGATGGTTTCATCACTTTGTAGTTATTGCTTGCTAGAAATGTTTGTGTCCTTTTGAGATGAAGTGTTCTCTTTTTACTTTTTTGTGTTAAACAGCCAAAACAAATCCATGAGATAAATTACTTCATTCTCGGGAAGGAAAGCTGCGGGGTGAAAATCGGTGGAAATCAAGAGGAGCAAATATATGGTCAAATTCAAGAAGTGATCCTGCTCGATGTTCTGGTTGTCAGGGCTATATAAATCCGTTCATAAAGCTCATTGATCAGGAAAGACGGTTCATCTATAGCTATCGCTCAAAATTTTTTATTGTATGTTTTTGTTGGTTAAATATGCTAGCTTGCTTCTATTTTACTTATGGAAGGTATTATTGGGAACATAAAGAACAAAGTCATATTGAGCTCGACTTAAAAAATATATCGTAAAATAATGAATTTTATAAAAATAAACTACGAAAAAAATGTCGTAAAATTGTACTATAAAATTGTAATATATCGTAAAAGACACCGATAAAAAAAATATGCCGTAAAAAGATAGTAACTCCACTGAACTAAATTCCTGGCTCTGCCTTTATAGGTAGAGGCTTGCGAAGGTATTAACCTAGTGACAAATTTTCACCTTCCAAAATTTATTTGGAGATTATGATGATCGTCTTTGCAGGATTACAACTACTTAGATCGAAGAAGTAACAAACTCAAACTTCAATCCCTATAGAACTCGAAAATGCTTTTGTTTTTCTCCAGAGACTGACCAGACGCATGGAGACTATATCTGGCGAATCGACTAACAATAACTTCCTTCTCTGAATTGGTATATATAGAAAGGTTTGTAGTTTTCTTCTGAGAGATATAAACTGCATGTCCTTTAATTAGCTAATAATAGGCACGTAAACATGTGGTAAAAAGTTAGAGCTCATCCAGACTATGCCATGACGAGCTAGCCGGCGGCGACACATGCACGTGAGTCACTTATGACTCATCTAAGTCCTCACTCCCCTATAAAATGTGGGCTACACCTTGTAACCATGCCCAACGACTTATAAACCATACTCAAACTTCCTAAGCATTGTGAGATTTTAGCTTGTTAGCTATCACCATTTTTCTTTCAATTTTTTATTCACACTTTAGCGCACTTATCTTTAGACTTAAAGCTATAACATAACATTCCAGCTCCTCAAGGAGAAGACATCACATCACCACCACTCATAACTAATATTCGTTTCGCAGACATCATAATAAAGAAAATTCACCAGCTTAAAGTCTGAAACAGAATTAGCTTGTTTAGTTGAATGAGAATTCACAGACAGAAATGTAATTCTCATTAACTGCTAATATACAACTAACTACTCTTCAATTTATACAAATGAGTGACGACTGCATATATCTTCACCAGACACGGTTGAGAGTGATGAATAAGTTGTTACTCGTTAAATTTCCATAATAATAGGATATGCAACATTCGGAATCAGAATGTATGGTGCTAATTCTTAGAAGGGTTCATTTTTTATGAATGACAGTAACTATATTCACCTGAATCTCTCATTAAGAGAGGCATTAAAGAGTAGGGTTGCTTGTGTGTGTAACAATGACTAATGAGTTCCCTGCATATATTCTTCATGGGCAATCATCAATTGTTCTGCTACCTGTTTCGTTAAAAAAATATTTAGCAGATCCAAGATCAGATAGAAATATTTGAAAATTTGTCCAAGAACATCTATATTTACTAATCCTAGAATGAAGTTATTAAAGGCTAATCGTTCACCCCATAAATACCATTACGACTTACGAGTATCCTGACCTCTGAAATAGGCAAAGGAACGAGAGCACATATATGGACACATTGAACAAACGCAATTCAAGCAACGCATCAACTTGTAGTTTCTATTCACCACATAATGATCGGGCATAAAGAACTGAATTGAAGTTTTTCATTCAGAGACAATTAATATCAATGGAGTTATGTTAGAGTTTTATATGTCATTCAATTTGTTTGGGTTTATGTGACAAAAGAGTTAAGAACATGGACTGAATAATCCATAACCCAGAGGCGCATAATCATTTCTTGAAGATAGTCGAAAACTTCCACACAATGAAAGATGATTCAAATCTATCTTAAGATTCAACTAAGATTATATGAAGCTAATCTCCATGTATGGCTTTTATAGGAGACATGATTAATACTCAAGAGTCTTCTATAAACCATATTAAATGAGATGAACAAAATAAATTTTGTCCATGTATTCTTAAGATTCATTAGCATCAAACTAGCATCTTTTAGTTCACATTCTAATACCAAATTAGCATCTTTGAGTTTACATTCTAATCTATAAGTAATTTGGATTTAAAATAAACAATATAACTTTGAAACATTATTTCCAGCAAAGAGTAAGCTGCAAAGACACATGCAAAAAGTCCTGTCTTGTCCATTGGGTCACGAGAGTCATAAATCTGGAACTAGTATCAATATCATGAAACATTAACAGGCGACAACGGTATGATCAAAATTTGGCCTCGTTATATAACTCTTGTCTATTAAAACAGCATAAAGTCTAACAATTTTAGTACATCGGCATTGAGTGAGACTTGGAAAATTTTATGTGGGTATATGTTATAATCCGAATAGTTAAAAAGGGTATACCTCCTCAATGCTGCCATCTTCGATCTCAGTGCTGAAAGATAGAAGCATACATTCATGGAGCAAATTTTCCAAATCTTCCACATAAAGTGGCGCTGCAAGTGAAGCTTAATTCAGATGGAATTTCACCCAATAAAGAATAATCACATGATGAATGCTTGTAAAGCAAGTATATTAGAATTAACCTTTGGATTGAGAGAACCAAGAGAAAACATCAGCAGCGAGCTTCTGGGATTTCTGGTGTGAATCGAAACCACCCCATTGATTCTGGACGGCCATTTGAAGCCCATTCCACCGGGAAAGAATTTGTGAAATGCTTTCATAAAGGCTCGATAAAGACTCTGGCTTGTGAGAGTTTGGAGGCATGACATTGACATCGGTGGATTCCATTGAAGAATAGCTTCGGTCCCCTCAAAAACCCCAAGCTTTTTGGCTATCCTCCAGTATTGCTCTCTGCGTTAGACCCCTGAAACTGAAAGATGTGAAATTTTACAATGTCAGCTATCAGCATAAGAGAGGGAGAAAGAAGCGGAATGCTATATGGCTGGAGACACGTCCCGGAAATGCGGGAGAAAGATTAAAGGTCCCATTTTGTTTTGTTAACTTTTTAACTGTAATGCCATCCACATTGGGCTCAAACTAACTGCAGACAAATTACTGGCCCAAGTTTTCTGAATATACCCAGCTATTTTATCTGCTTCTCCTCTCTGAATTCCCGCCGACGCCAATCGATTGACTCCCAGTCGATTGACACAATTCGGACAGGCGCCCTCTCTTACTCTCGGCTATTAAACGAATTTGCAATTTATTCATAATTTCATATCTTGCATTGAAATCTCTCTCTGGAAGTTGAAAACAACAAAAAACATTCTCTTTGACGTGAAGAAGGAAGAAGACGAGGAAAAAGCTCTTCTCATGCACCTCCAATCTTGCTACCATTACCAGTTATGGATAATGCAGTAACCACCCATGTCCTTCCTCTCTCCCAATTCCCTCGCTTCCCTGGTCGAATCGGCCGTGTCAAATCACTCTTCCCTCCTTGGCCGTGCCGCCCATGCCCAAATCCTCAAGACCCTGCAAGACAATCTTCCTTCTTTCCTCTACAACCACCTCGTCAACATGTACTCCAAACTCGACCTCCCTAACTCTGCCCAACTCGTGCTCTCGCTCACCCCATCCCGCTCTGTCGTGACTTGGACTTCTCTCATTGCGGGATCCGTACAAAACGGCCATTTCGCTTCCGCTCTGCTGCATTTCTCTAACATGCGGCGCGAGTGCGTTGAACCGAATGATTTCACTTTTCCTTGTGCATTCAAGGCCTCCGCCTCGCTTCGCATGGCCACGACGGGGAAACAGATCCATGCGCTTTCGCTTAAAGCAGGACAGATATATGATTCCTTCGTGGGTTGCAGTGCTTTTGATATGTATAGCAAAGTGGGTCTCCTAGAGGAAGCGTCGAAGGTATTCGATGATATGCCTGTACGAAACCTCGCAACGTGGAATGCGTATATTACTAATTCGGTGCTCAGCTGTCGTCCTAAAGACGCTGTTGCTGCATTTATTGAGTATCTTCGTGTGGGCGGAAACCCCGATTGCATTACATTTTGCGCATTTCTCAATGCCTGTTCAGATACATTATGTTTGGAGCTCGGTAGGCAGCTACATGGATTTGTAATTCGAAGTGGGCTTGGCCGGGATGTCTCTGTTTCAAATGGGCTTATAGATTTTTATGGAAAGTGTAGGCAACTCAGTTTTTCTGAGATGGTTTTTGATAAAATGAGTAAGAGGAATGAAGTTTCTTGGAGCTCAATGGCGGCAGCTTATGTGCAAAACGAGGAAGAGGAGAAGGCATGCGGAGTATTTTTGAAATCTAGGATAGAAGGCATAAAGCCAACGGATTTCATGGTGTCCAGTGTGCTTAGTGCTTGTGCTGCTCTTGCAGGCATCGAGTTAGGAAGATCAGTTCATGCATTAGCTGTAAAGGGTTGCCTTGAAGAAAATATCTTTGTTGGGAGTTCACTTGTTGACATGTATGGAAAATGTGGAA
The DNA here is from genome assembly GCA_003255025.1 of Datisca glomerata. Lineage (NCBI taxonomy): Eukaryota > Viridiplantae > Streptophyta > Magnoliopsida > Cucurbitales > Datiscaceae > Datisca > Datisca glomerata. Next base: position 1,932,515 of record QANY01008662.1, read on the forward strand.
GTATAGAAGATTCTGAGAGAGCCTTTAATGAGATTCTAAATAAAAACTTAGTCTCTTGGAATGCAATGATGGGCGGGTATGCCCGCCAAGGACATGCTCGTAAGGCTTTGTCTTTGTTTGAGGACATGATAGCCAGAGGCGTGGTACCGAGTTATGTCACATTAGTGTGTGTTTTGTCAGCTTGCAGTAGGGCAGGGGCAGTGGAAATGGGAATGGAGGTTTTTGAGTCAATGAGAGGAAAATATGGTATGGAACCAGGGGCAGAGCATTATGCGTGTGTGGTGGATTTGCTTGGGCGAGCTGGGATGGTAGAACGTGCCTATGAGTTTATAACGAGAATGCCAATTCGTCCACCGATATCAGTTTGGGGTGCTCTTTTAGGGGCTTGTAGAATGTATGGGAGGCCAGAGTTGGGAAAGATTGCAGCTGAGAACTTATTTGAACTTGATCCAACTGACTCTGGTAACCGTGTTGTTCTTTCCAACATGTTTGCAGCTGCAGGCAGGTAATGTCGCTATTCAACAGACTCTCAGCATTTTTCATTCTTCATGTTTTACTTAATATTCAACAGAAAACACTAACGTACTAACGATTTGTCACCAAACGGATCTTCTCTAAGGTTTAGGCTTAGGGGAGCTCAATCTGCGTTGACCATTTTTTACTCTAGAATAGTAAATGCTTGGTTTCTGCATACAAACATAAAACTGTACTTTCGAACTTAAGTTTCACAAATCATCAATTCAGGTGGGAAGAAGCGACTCTTGTAAGAAAGGAGATGAAAGATGTTGGCATCAAGAAGGGAGCCGGCTTCAGTTGGATCAATGTACACAATAATATTCATGTCTTCCAAGCCAAAGATACATCCCATGAAAGGAACTCTGAGATTCAGGCAATGTTAGCTAAACTTAGAAGGCAAATGAAGGAAGCTGGCTACACTCCCGACACCAATTTTGCTCTGTTTGATATAGAAGAAGAGGAAAAGATGTCAGAAGTTTGGTACCACAGCGAGAAGATTGCACTTGGATTTGGCCTTATTTCTATCCCTCCTGGAGTACCCATAAGGATCACCAAGAACCTTAGAATTTGTGTGGATTGTCATAGTGCTATCAAGTTCATTTCTGGCATTGAAGGCAGAGAAATCATTGTGAGGGATAATAATCGTTTTCATTGCTTCAAGGATGGTCAGTGCTCTTGTAGAGATTATTGGTGATTGCTCCCGTTTATTCTTTCATATTATTGGTTGAATTTTTCAAATGCTAAGAAAACTTCCATTTGTTGCGTCACTGAGCTTGTAGCCGTAGATCCAGCCGAGGGATCTGATCTGGAACGTTGGTTTTAAATCTGAACGGCCTATGTCGATTTTAAAACAAAAAAGGGAAATTTTATTCTTCAATTCTTATGAAGTTGTTGGTTCAAATGTTAACGTTTCAGATCACGTAAAAACCACCTCCCTCCTTGACAGGTGATTCAAATCCTAGCCGCTTGTCCTTCGTATACACTTAACCTCAGTGATTGCCACATGTAACAAAATCTTCAACGTACCATTTTTATCACTTGACACGTGTTACTTTCCTGCCACGGATCATCACCCTGAATATGCCAAGTCACCTATCCTCTCTAACCAAGGGTCGTATATATCTAACCAGAACTTCATAGATTACCAGTACAATCTTCCCACGATACTCTTCTCAAAATCGTGTTACATACCTTGAAAATGAGTCAACAACAGCCGCGCAGGACTGGACAGCAAGAGCCCATCAAGTATGGGGATGTCTTCGCCGTCTCAGGTGAACTGGCATCCCAGCCCATAGCACCAGAGGACGCTAATATGATGCAAACTGCAGAAACCACGGTGTTCGGGCATACACAGAAGGGAGGTCCAGCAGCTGTTATGCAGGCTGCTGCTACCCGCAACGAGCAAGCTGGTTTTGTTGGTCATCGCGATGTTAGCGAGCCTGCCAGAGACCAGGGCGTAAGTGTCACTGAAACTGACCTCCCCGGAAGCCGTATAGTCACCGAGACTGTTGCTGGACAGGTCATCTTTCTGACCACCTTTCTTTTAACCATCTCTATATGCGAAAGTTATCTCCTGTGAGTTGTGATGATTGTTGTTTTGCTTTTTAAAGGTTATTAGTCAGTATGTGGAGGCTACGCCTGTGGCTGGAGTGACCGTGGTGGAGCAAAGCGCGATTACTTTAGGACAAGCACTTGAGGCGACAGCTCACACGGCTGGCGACAAACCAGTGGAACAAAGCGACGCTGCTGCAATTCAAGCAGTAGAGGTTAGAGCAACTGGGAGAAACGTTGTAATACCGGGCGGCCTAGCTGCCACCGCTCAGTCAGCAGCGTCTTTCAACGCCGGGTTGGACCGTAATGAGGACAAGATCAAGCTCAACGATGTCCTCATGGTAGTTTAGAACGAAATCAAAATAGTCTGTGATTAAGAGTTCCGTTTTAGGAGAATAAAGGTAATGGGTCGTTTGTGTGTATTGGCAGGGTGCGACGACGAAGTTGCCGGCGGACAAGGCGGTGACAAGGCAGGATGCAGAGGGGGTGGTGTCTGCGGAGCTGAGGAATAACCCAAGACTGGCAACATATCCAGGTGGAGTGGCGGATTCTGTGACAGCTGCAGCTAGACTGAATGAGAATGTTAACGCATAGTGATGAGTCCTTCTTAGTTGTAGTCTTGTCTATTAGTATATAACTGTTTTGGCATGGATAGTTTGTGAGATCTCCTAGAAAATAAGAGTGTTAAGAAAAAATGTTTTCTTGGGGTTGAATGTAAACGGGTGACCCAAATGACATATGTACTTCACTTTTATCCTCAAGTACTGAGGTTTAATTACCGGTATTAATTTATCTCCTCTTCATTTTTTTTGTATTTATTACTAATTTTTATAGTAGAGATGGTCCCACATAAGGCATATCTAAGTCATATTATTAAACGTATCACAGTTATTAAAAGTCTTATTTTAAGATTCTTATTTTAAAAGATGAAGACATAAATTTTATTAAAATATTTTTATAAGAACTGAGTCTCATTTTAAGGGATGAAGACAGATGAAATAAGAACGAGTCTCATTTTAAGAGATGAAGATATATGAATTGTATTAAAAGATTTTTATAAGAACGAGTCTCAGGATGAAGACAGAAGACAGATGAAATAAAAACGAGTCTCATTTTAAGAGATGAAGACATATGAATTGTATTAAAAGATTTTTATAAGAACAAGTCTCATTTTAAGGGATGAAAACGGATGAACATAGATGAATTGTATTAGAGAAATGAACAACTCTACTAAATGATAAAAATAGTGGTTCCATTCCCATATACACGGTTCTGAGTGATTCTGAGCAAGGGGTTTTCCTTGCAATAAAAGCAACCAAGCTTCTTTGAAGGAAAACACTATGCACTGTCGGATAGGGGGCGGTTATGTTAAGATAAAATAGTGATGTATATTTGTTCTCTTTGGAGGAAGAAAGGACAAAGTGCTCTTATTGTCATTTGCCGTTTTGGTTAAGATACAGTATATAGTACCCACACTATTCCTCTTATGATGGAATGTGAGGTGTAGTGTGGAGTAAACATTCCTTTGTTTGACTCACTGGATTACTCTTATATAGTCTATATTGAAAAATCTAATGATGGATTAATCTTCAATGTCATAGAATAATTTGATATCAGTCATGAAAATCATATGACAGGTATAAGAAAATCATACGACAGGTATACGAAAGTCATACGACAGGTATACGAAAGTCATACCGCAACTAGAAAACTTAAAAGAGGGAACCTTCATAACTTTATAGACGAATTTCCATCTTCGGATGATTTATTAGGGTGAAAAAGATGTATTGATTTCTCAAGCGTTTTGAACCACTTGTATGAACTTCACCTTCTCAAGTCTTTAATTAATGAATGGTTTGTTTGCTTCTATAGTTGTATGGTAAATGACAAAAACAATATTTTGACTCAAGCATGAAACACTTCCCCCCACTTTGTACTTGCTGTTACACATGGAAGACTGTCAGACGGTAAAAAAATTGATTTTTTTTTAACTATGCAAGCAATTTGTCTCTCTCCCCTCACTCTTCACTCTTTCTTTTTACTATAATTTGACATTGCGCCAGACATAGAAACCTCATTACCCCTTCTTATCTCTGTCCATCCTCCACTGTCTTACAATCATATAGTAGACTATCAAAACTCTCTTCTGACAGTGAAGGTGAAGATGTCAAATATCCTCTGGAAGAACATTCACCTCTGCTTTTCCAAACTCAAATGCTTACCAACCATCCAACCCCCATCTTCACCACCACCACCGCCACTGCCGCCTTCTTCCACCACAACCACCACATTCAAGAACTTCAACAACTCCCTCTACGACTCCTACTCAGACTCTCACTTCACTCCCTCTTCCACTGACTGCCTATTCTCCTCCTCCTCTGACCACTCTATCTCTGACGACTCCGACACTTTCCCCGACTTAGCCACCGTCTATGCCTCCCACCGCTTCTTCTTCTCATCCCCCGGCCACTCCAACTCTATATTCGAGTCTCCAGACAACCCGACCGGCTCATCGGTCACAGGAGGCATAGAGGTCCGCAAGTATTCGGCAGATCCTTATTTGGATTTTAGAAAATCAATGCAGGAAATGATTGAAGCAAGAGAAGTAGATGTGGATGTGAGAAGGGATTGGGAGTATCTACATGAGCTTCTTTTGTGTTATCTTCAAATGAATCCTAAGCATATCCACAAGTTTATCATTGATGCTTTTTCAGACCTCATCGTTTGTCTCTTAGTATCACAAGGATCAGACACTGATGATCAATGTTATAAAACAAACATGAAATAGCTAGTCAAAACACATATCATCCAGCTTGAAGGAAACACAATAATTTACTTGGTTCGACAGAATTCTGGGCCGTTGAAGTACATGAACGGGTAGTCGACTGCCGGAATTTCCAGTGAAGATTGGCAAGAGACAGAAAACAAGAAAAGGAAGATCAAGTGGTGGCCGTTACTTTTGATACTTTATGAGAAAGGCCTTGTATTTGGTGAAAATGTTTGTTTGTTTGTTCCCATTATGAAGACAAAGGAAAAATTAATTAAATACGTATTTTGATAATCAGAAAACCAAGAAGCGTGGGATATGTTTTATGCATTGTGTATATTTTTTAATTTAAGAAGTAGATTTTGTTTGTTTGTTGATAAGACTTTTTTATTGGGGTTGATAGAATTGATACATAATTGGTCACAAGGAAGGGTCTACGTTATGTCCTTGATCAGTGGTCCTAGAAAAAACGTGTTGTTGAGAAATATTGCGTATTTTGCTTCTAACATTGCAGACATAATCACGAGAGTGCTAGGAGTATAGATGCAGTACATGAGTGAGTAACTTTGAAGCATGGGATGTTGGGTCATTGAGTTGTATGTGGGGGTGTTTTTGTGTGTAGATTTGTTTGGTTTTCCACTAATTAATGAAGATCTAAACTGTGGAAAACGACTAAACAATTTAATTAGACCCATCATACATCAAAATTACTTACACAAGGGTAGAGAGAGAGAGAGAGAGAGAGAGAGAGAGAGAGAGAGAGAGGAGGCTAAAGCTGTCTTACTACACATAAATCTGGTGGGATTAGTTGGTGCACAAAAATTGCCCGAAACTAGAAACTACCATGATTGCAAAAAAAAAAACAGTGTTCAAGCTGATCAGAACCGGAACTTACAATTTACAAATTATAAAGTCAAAGAGTTGATCCTCCAAGGCCAATCAGTATGTAAAACAAGCACTGTGCAAGAGCTATTTAACCATTGAGAACCTCAAAGTATTGGAAAAACAAAAACAAAGCACGCATGGTCATGACAAGTATATTTCAACAACTCAAGGACGGGTTTCGTTCTTTCTAATATCTCTTTTGTTTTATACTACTCAAACATCACATGCGATGCACATGTCTTGATTTATTATACTTTTTAACTTACTTACAAAAATATATTATGTGAAGGATGAAACGATATATATAACCATAAAAAAATAATTCGACTGAAATAGAGTAAAGTAAGTTAAACATAAAAAAGAGTACTGATTTTTTATTAAGTTTTAAGATAGTCTTGGTAATCCATATTATATTTAAAATAATTACTTAATTAGCTATAGAAATTCTTTGTTAATTTGAAAATTATCATTAACTTATAATTTATTATTTGATACTTTGTGTAGTAAATGAATAATAAGGAAGCATCTTTACATGTGATAATTAAACTAAAATGATTGAAAAACTCTTCATATGACTTTATATATTTAATTTTAAGTTTAAGAATAATGTAAAAAATTCTAAACTTGTTTGGGGTTATATTGTCAAAAAACATTTATCTAAGTTCTACACTTTTATATATAATATAGTATAGATGAAAAGGTGGAGAGAGATAGAGAGAGGATCCAAAAAATGATCACATAGAGCTCTTTAAACTTAAGCAATGCTCTAGCAATTATAAAACAACAGGGATTGGAGATAAACCATTGATTATCTAGTTTATTATAAGGACAAAAACATATATGTGACTCATGTAATCTGGTTTATATGAATATGAATATCAAATGGGCAAACTAATTAGTTATATAATAAGAAGCACATACAATTCTCCTATGCTAACATATGTCAGTCTTGGATACGTTAAGGTATGTGCCAGATCGACATGTGCCCTACATGTCGAAAACATTAAGATATGTGCTATAGGGCGTTTAGTATGTGTAAAACATTATAAAATTCTTATGACACTTTCTTTCTATCATCAACAAATCTTTTCAAACATGATGAAAATCAAGTAAATATAGGCAAGTATTGACATAAATTGAATGTATTGATACTTTAAATGAAATGGAAATATAATCTTTTCATATATACTATATATAATCGTGTAGATATATGCATATGTAGAAATACATAGCGTGTCATTAACATGTCAGTGTCATTTTTCTTCAAAAATAACATGTCAGTATATTTGTATCGGGCTATACTCGTGTCTCGTGTCTCAAGTCCGTGTCCACGCTTCTTGGCTCTTATGGTGCTTAATTTGATATCTAAAGTTGAATTATGTAAAATATTAAACTTATTCTTCTTTAACTCGACTACATCACTTCAGATTATGTTTGAACTTAAAATATTTAAATGAATAAAAAAATTAAAGTGAGGAAAATTGGAAGAAAATTATAAAAGTAGTAGTATAATTCATCCTTTATCTATTCTCCCTCTTCATAGGTTCATGTATATGTTCAAAGGATGTTAACCAACAGAAATACAATCTTCCATGATTTTCTTTCCTATCCCTTATAATTCTTAAATGTCAAACATACACAACCATTTTTTAAATCTCTAAACTTGAAAGTTCATCAATGAAAAAAAGAAAACTATCAAGAAACTTTATTCTTTTTTGTTTGCTTTTATTAGAATATAAACTCTAATAATTTTTCTTGCTTCCCCTCCCTTTTATTGTTTCTCTTAATTCCTATTTTCAATTATAAAATATTCTTATAATTGAAAATAATGAGTAACGACTAACGAGAAGTGCCCACCACAAATATGACAGATTGGCCTTCATATAATTGAAAATAATGCAAAAGAAATTAGAGAGCAGGATCAGGACAGGTCCAAAAATGAAAAACTGTCAGCAGGTTATGGACGATTCATCTAAATCATTTCAAAATTGATTTCCTTGGACCCCAGATATCTTTCCTATGGACCCCATCTAACTCCACCATCTATCCCTAAGCTCTGTGCACAAAGCAATCCTCAAGTGTATATTTGTAAAAACAATATACTACAGCACAAGCAGAGTTAGTGGCTCAATAGTATACTCAAATACAATCTCTCTCTCTCTCTCTCTCTCTCTCTCTCTCTCTCTCTCTCTCTCTCTCTCCCCCCCCCTCTCTCTAGAGAAGAGAGAGAAGAGGGGTTTTTGGAATGGTGAATGAGGATGTTTATCTTTCTTGACAAACTACAAAGAATCTGTCAAACTTGTTTGCTTCATTAGACTCTGCAAACTTTTGGCACGTATTACTATTAAGTCCAGTTTCATGGGGTGTCTTTTCATCGGTAATAGAGATAGTAGAGAGTAGTTTTGTTGGCAAATGATATTTCGTTTAACCTTATAGGTTATGGCTCTCAGCCTCTCTAATATATCGTGTTTTCATGCATAAAGACAACCCCCAGTCCCTACGTGCAATGCATGCTTTTCTTTTATATTTTATGGCATTTATGCCCCCAAGACCCAACATAACAATGGATTAAACGAGTTTATTTAGCAACATAGGACAAGTTTAAGTGTATTATTGAAACATCTTTTGTTATTAAAATTCACTTTGAAAGCATCATAGCTAGCACTTTTGTGGCGAGCATACTTTATTCATTATTTATAATACATCCCAGTACAAACTGGCGGTGAAAGCCTTAGATTTAGAGTCTTACTTCTTCTCAAGACTAATGTTAGAATTTTGTTAGGTACAATTAATTGCTCGGACCAATGCATTCTCATGTCAAATTAGCGAGAGCATATTGTAGTTGTCAAATCTGTTACGGTGGCTACTTCACTTTTTGAAGAAAAGAAAATTTTCACATATTTTGATATTCCATTATTCTGTCTCGAAAGAAAAGTTCAACAGTACGGAAGCTTGTATGCTTGTCTCTCGTGCTAAGCGCAGGCATCCTCTTGACTAGGGGAATCTGCAACGGCGATGTTATATGTGTCCTTTCCTCTACCTGGAACTCCTCACGGCCTCAATATATGGGTCTCCTCTCCTAACAGGGGTCCTCTCGGGCGGGAACCTGCGCAACATAGATAAAAAACTCTATGACGAAGAGAATCGATGGTGATTTCCTCGTCGAAGAGCCTTCGATGCCTAATTCAGTATTTGGTCGATGTTTTGGCATAACTTCCTTCGGGGAGAGAAGGCATATCTCTTCTATTTTTTGGCAGATTTATTTATACCTGAGTCTTCGGGTGGGAGGAAGTGTGTCGAAGAAGTCTCTCGGACGCGTGCTGGGGAAGCCTCACAAGACACAGTATCTATTTTCGATTGGACAGAAGGGAGGCGACCCTGACATAAAATGTTAAGCATTAAGTGTCGATATAACCGGACATAGGCTATCCTGACATCCTGTCATGGTTGTTGGACATGTTGAATGCTACTTTCGACGAGTAATGATGACCTTGTGCTCGTGGTTATCCGAGTTTTCTTCGTGCACCTCATCTCTACTCTCGTATGTGCTTGGGTCTGTGCAACCCAAGCATCCTTGATACTGACCAGGTGAGGTCAATTCTTTTCTTCCAAAACTTTCCTTCATCGGGCCCCCCCTTTACTCGTGTCATTGGATCATTAGTGCTTGAGAAGACACACATAACAATATCTATACAATATATAAAAGTGTAGAAGTTGGAGAAACATTTTTAGACAATACTATCCCTATTATTTTTAAAATTTCCTACATTATCCTTACAATGTATTTATTGTCTCAATATTTCATATGAAAAGGTTTTTAAGTATTCATTTATTATCCTAATTGTTCATATGAAAAGCTTTTTAATTACTTTGTTTAATTTATCATCTTTAGAGAAATTTTATCCGCATTTTTAATTTAAATTCTTAAAAAATAAGTCTCAATTTAACCCAATGTTTATTTATTGGCATTTTATGTGTAAATCTTAAAAGGATAATTATATTAATCTAATGAGTATTAAAAGCTAAAGTGAGAAGAAAGTTTCATTAAGCGGAAGGAAAAAAAACTATATATCTATTACCCCTATCATACCTTATTTTATCTTACTATATATAAAAGTGAGTAAAACATATTTTTGGACAACTTTATCCTCATATCTCAAATCTTAATCTTATCTTTGCTATATTAAAAGAGACTTAGATGGGAGAAACTTTTGATTTTCCATTTTACCCTCTGTAACGTCTTAAAATATAATATAATTTGGGTATTTTCTTTTTTTCTCATTTAATTCATATAATGAAATTTAACTTTTATATAATGGCAATTTATTTTTAAATTGTTAGTAAAATTAAATATTTTTACAATATTATGAAATCAGAAATGAATCTCCTTCAAGATAAAATTTGAGATCTTTTGTACAATGAATTTTTCTTTTTAAATCAATAATAATTTTTTTGTTATAAATTTATAAATTAAACATGTTGGAATAATTATGATATCGGGAAAATGAAAAGTTCATATAAATAAATTTAGAGAAACACATTATCTATTAGCTATCTATTAATATGATAGTTGTTTTTTTGAGAATATGACAAATTGATGAATAATGTTATTTTATATACTATTCAAAGAGCAATGTTATAAACTATAATTTAAGATTATAAATAAGGTAATGTATTCAGAGATTATAAGGGTGAACATGAATCGATTAGTGGCCTAAAACCGAACTGAACCGAAAGTTCAGTTCAGCCTTTACTGAGGTCCAGTTCAGCGGTTCGGTGGCACCAGTTATTCAATTTTTTTTCCAGCAAAAATCAACTAAGAACATCAAGAAATATGAAATCTAAGGCGAGGAAGGAGAAGAGCCGAGGGACTTACTCTCGATGAAATGAATTTCTCTGCCAAGAACAATATCAAACTAAGAACAATATTAAGCTATGAACTAATCAGAACATAGAACAAACAATATCAAAGTAATCAGACACTAGGAACTAAGATCTAATAAGTAATCAAAACTAAGAACTAAGAACAAACAAGAACAAAATCTAATCAGAACTAACTATAAACACTACAACAAAAAAGCTACGATAGCGGTAAAAAAAACACTATCATGGGATTTTCATAGCGTTTTTCATAACGCTGTGTCTGCCAACGTTATAAAAACTTCGACCCTACGATAACATTTTTTAAAAACAGTATCATAACCACTTTTAATAGCGTTTAAAAAATGCTATTGTAACCTTTTGATAGTATTTTTTAAATGCTATAGAAAGTGTGCTATTGCACTTGGTACGCTTATAACAGCGTTTATAAAATACTATGAAAAATTTTCAATAGCGTTTAAAATGCTATAAAAAGGTTACAATAGCGTTTCAAAAATATTGTTATAAGCGTACCAACAATGACACACTTTTATAGCGTTTAAAAAATGCTATTGTAACCTTTCGATACCATTTCTTAAATGCTATAGAAAGTAAGTCATTGCGCTTGGCACGATTATAACAGCGTTTATAGCTATGGAAAACTTTCAATAGCGTTTATGAAACGCTATTGTAATCTTTCAATAGCATTTATTTATAGCATTTTTAAAAGCTATAGAAAGATTACAATAGCTTTTCATAAACGTTGTTATAAGCGTACCAACAATGGTACACTTAGCGTTTAAAAAATGCCATTGTAACATTTCGATAACATTTTTTAAACGTTATAGAAAGTGAGTCATTGCGCTTGGTACAATTATAACAGCGTTTATAAAACGATATGGAAAACTTTCTATAGTTTTTAAAAAAGTTCTATTGAAAGGTTACCAAGCACAATGGGCACTTACTAGAGCATTTTAAAAATGCTATTGTATGTCTAATCATATTATAACTGTATTTGCCTATTTTGCTTCTTTACACTTATATTCTCTTATAGAGTTTTAAATGCTGTAAATAATTTACGCTAATGTATCAAACAAAGAATATAAAGATCATCCATTAAATCACTAATTAAATATTTAATTAAAGAAATTTACTAATAAAGATTCATATCAAATACATTATCAAATGTCCAAGAAACACTTACAAAAAGCATTCCAAGGTATTCATATCACATATTACAAACGTCATACTCAACATTCCAAGGTATTTATATCATAATTTTTCTAGTTGGTTGAATTCAAAAGCGGGGGGTTGTATGGATTTTTAGATGAATTGGTATTAGAAGAAGCATTTGTTGGATGTTTCTTTGCGTTAGGATGCTTATTACTTAGTAAGTATCTAATACAATATCGCACAAACATAAATGAAGCAAGGGATAACTGATGGTACACTTAATTCATGTAGCTAATTAGTTTTTGATTATGTATGCTTTGGTGGTGTTATGTTTAATTTTTGAGTTTTCTATGTCTGGAATATGATAGGTAACATATCCTTAACCACATATAAAATCTGATGCAAAATGATAGGTAACATATCCTTAACCACATATAAAATCTGATGCAAAGAGGCAACAATTGTTAGGTAACTCTACAATTGTTTATGTGTGTTTGATTGCTGGAGTATTAAGATGTTACAGTAGTGCTAAAATAACTGTTATAGTCATGACTATGCAACTCAAACAGAGAAACTAGCTTTGTGTTTTTTAGCAGCGGGACATAGATTACCACAATAAGATACAATAAGATTTGAAAAATTTATGTTAATAGGTGTAATGAGATGTTGACACTTAAAGAAGGTCATGAGATGCTTATTGGCATCTTGCTTGATTTCAAAAGTTCACAGAAATCTTAGTTTCTTTTGGTTTCAACTTCCATATATACTTCCCTCGCTATAGTTTTAGGTTCAATGATGAACCCCTAGTATCAGATGTAAAGTTTGTGAACTGGTTTAGAAAATATCATAAGCAAAGTTTTGCTGAATAATGTCACCATAATATATCACGCAACAATTAGTCACACTACTGCTCGTGTATAATGATGGAGATTTTCTGTTTGTTTGGTGAAAGCATGTGGGTTTTGTTTGTCTATTTTGATTTATTAACAATAAAGCCAATCCTAATTGTTATACACTATGATGTAAGTCTTTTACTTTTTTTTTTCTTTTTACTGTCTCCGACAAATAAAATTTTCTTCTTTAATATTTGAAATAGGAAACCTTAATGGTAATTCGAATTGTTATACACTATGCAACTTTGTAGAATTCTCATGTTTTTGTTCATGTATGCATGATTAATAGTGATTTTACATATGCTTCTTTATAAACTATCTAAATTGCTCTTGGGAGTTCTGCCAGTAAAATTATAATGAGATGAACTTGACCATATAAATGTATGTTTTTTGAAGCTTTGACATCAAATAATTAGATCATAAATATTTCCGTGATGGACATTTGTAAGTTACAGTTGGTTATTGATAAATTTATGTGTTGGGTTGTTAAAATATTAGAGGGTGTTAAGTTCATAAATTATAAGTCTCATGTTGATTGTGAAGTTGAGTATGGCGTTTGAGATTCAATACTATAAAGAAATTATAGCAATCTCCATAAAAAAATAAAAACCAATAGGAAATGGAGTTGTCATCTACAAATATCTAGCAAACCCAAATGTTTCCTTGGGATATCTGTCTATCCTATTTCTTATTGCATCCACTATTGCCGGTTACTTTTCTCTGTTTTATCCTTAAAAAGGAAAATCACAATCAAACACACCAAATGCTCTAAATTTTCGTCTTTCCAACAAAAAATAGATGGAGGAAAGGATAATTATGAGCTAAACCCAAAGAGAGACCTTCTATCAATCTTTCGTTCTTTCTCAATCTGAACCCGAGAGCCCCTCTGTTCCCTTTCCTTTTTTTCAATTCATAACAGATCTCAATAAAACAAACTAAATTTAAAAGCTCATTATAGGAATTTTAAATCATAGAAGAGAATTAGGGATTTACCCAAAATGAAGAGAAGTTGGGACAGGGAGGAGCTGCGCTGGTAAATGAAAATAAGATAGCTTAGAGAAAGACCTTCGAGAGAGCGTTCCCAACTAAGTGAGGAATCGAAGAGTTCATAGAACTAAGAGAGGAAGCTATGGGAGAGAGATCAAACAAAGAACTGTGATAAATCCATGACAAATATTTTAAATAGAGAGTTGTAAGTGAGGCATACAAGAAGGATTTGAGAGAGAGCTTCACCTAGCGAGGAAAAGCTCTGTAAGCTTCGTTGCTGAGCGAGTTGTATGTAAGCTTCATCGTAGAGTCTATGAAGGTTGAAGAAAGGCATTGCGTGAGTGATACACTAGAGAGAGCTTCACCAGAGAGAGCTTCTCGAGAGAAAGATGAAAGAGTGAGTTGATTCTTGAGCCCTAAGATCCCTGAGCTTCACCAAGAGAGAGCTTCATCGCAAAGTCTATTGAGGGTTGAAGATGAGAGAGTTATGGTAGAGGTTGAAAGAGAGAGAGAGTGAGATTAATTTTAGGCGGGTTGTAATTTTTGTCCCCGCGCCCAGCTTACCCGAAAATTAGAACCTCTCTCTTAGCGTTTTGATATAAAACGTGATCATTTTGTGCAATAGAAGCACACATTTTTTGTAGTGAAACAACAAGAAATCTGAAATCTAAGGCGAGGAACGAGAAGAGCCGAGGGACTTATCCTTGATGAAGTGAATTTCTCTGCCAAGAAAACTAAAATCTAAGGCGAGAAAGAGAGAGTCGAGTAAGGAGAAAGCAAAGCCGAGGAAGTTGAACCCTAAGGCAAGGAAGGAGAAGGCGATTTGAGAGCTGCCTTTGGTCTGCGATAATCGCAGTACAATTGACGAATGGAGAAAACTAAGGCTGAGGGAAGAGAAGGAAAATACAAATGAAACCCTACCCCTAAATTTTTTTCTTATATATTGAGGGTTTGACCGAAACGACACCGTATAGAAGGTAATAGTTGAGAAATATGTAAGTGGTATAAAATGACGTCGTTTACAGTATACATTTCAGTTCGGTTCAATTCAGTTTGAAGACTTAACATGTTTTTAACCGAAGCGAAGTTTCAGTTTGACAGAACTAAACCGCAAGGACTTATAGAACCGACTGAAGCGATCATTTTTTGTTCGGTTTGGTCGGTTTGGTTCGGTAACTTTTTGTTCACCCCTAAGAGATTACAACAAGTTTTAAATATAGTTAATATTAATGTTAAATCATATTCTTATTTTAGATTAGTTTAACACGTGTGAAGCACACAGCTTCCTATTAGTCTTATCTTACGATATTAAAAGGGGCGTGAAGGGGAAATACTTTTGATTTTTCTTTTTTCCCTCAAAGTCTCCTTAAGATATAGTATAATTTAAAGTTTTCACATCTTTTATCAATTAATATAAGTCATAATAGAATATTATGTTTTATTCAATAATAATTTGTTTGTAAATAGTTTATAAAATTAAATATTTTCATAATATTATGTAAATAGAAACGTAAATATCCATAAAGATGAATTTTGATGAATTTTAAATAATTATTATTGGGTTGACAATAATTTAATCATTAGAAACTTATAAAGTAAAATATTATATTAATATGTGGTATCAGAACATGAAAATTAATATAAATGACTTGAGATAAAAAATTTGAATAAGACAAATTATCTCTTAGTATGATAAAATCTAAAATTTATGTAAATCATTTTGTATATTATTCAATTACCAATTCTGTATAGTAAAATATTGACAATAATATTATAAACAATCTAATGTAGTTATTGTTACTATCAGTTTAATTTTAATTTAGATGTAAAATTATTTTTACTGATAATTTATTCATTTCAACATTATTTTTAGTTGTAAATTCTACTTATATTTTTAAATTACTTAACACGTGCAAAGCACGTAGTTTTTTTCTAGTTATTCTAAAGTATATTATCAATAATATGAGTAAGAAAAACTGAATAATGACTTATTTTCATACAACAACAATAATTTTTTATTATTAACACCGGGTCTCTAGAGCGTAGTTCTCCGACTAATCTCGGAGGTGCATAGGTCATCGACTATGAGTTTTCCGCAAGTGCATCACGGTTAAATCAAATATTAAATTCTCAGGTGGATGGTCACGAGATAGCATTGCTCCTGGTTCGAACTCGTGACCTGAGAGGAGTAAACCCTCAAGCTCACAGTGATCATTTATACTATAACTCATGGTACAATTTTTTATTAACTCATAATTCACATTAAAAATCATACAATCGTTTAGTTACTAGATTTTTATTCACCAAAAAAGTTGAATACTAAATAGTCTAAAGCAAAATGTCCACTTAATTATCTCATTAAAATTATTTTTTTCTAAAAAAACTGGAAAACATGGTGAAAAGAAAAATTAAAAAAAGAAGTTGTTTTGCTTTCTGAGTATCAAACTGAGAACACAAAAGTGGGTAAAGGGCTCTGAAGAGGGCTAAGCACCACTAAGCTAGCATAAAAGATGTGATTATAATTGGTTTTAGATTGTACTTGAATGAAATATAACAAAAACATTATGATCATGTTCCATTCTATTCTTGTGGCGGAACCAGAATATACCGCCCATTCTGGCTGGAACGTGATAAGGTAATTAACAAAGTCAGTAAAGCTCAATCACACGAAGATGGAAATGTGATCAGATAGGCTGTTGTGATCTACTTCTCACTAATCTACTATTGGAAAATGCGGCGCATGCGCGACGGAGGTGTTTTAAAAAGATTTAATAAAAATAAATCTTTCTCGATAAAAAGAAAACAAGCGCGACGCAACGATTTCCAAAAATAAACTTTTTATTGAAAACTTTATTTCAATCGGTCATGATCCATTATATATTTATACATTAAATCTACAGCATACAAAGTTATGAATCATATATCTCTTGTAGTCTATATCAAGTGTCCTTACAAAACCGATCGATCCTCCGTCCCATGAAACCGTTTCAACGATCAGTTGACTCTGAGATCAACACCAAGATCTTCCAAGTCAATCCCCAACGCACTAGGACGTGTGTGGGCATGTAGAATATTACAAGACACTTTTTCTTGCTCTAGATGTACTTAACACATGAGATCTAGAGATTTACTAAGAAGAACTTTAGTGAGACGATTCTCTAAAAAAATACGATGATTATTCTTCTAGAGATTTGATTAACTTTTAATCATAGAGAAAAATAATACTCTAACTCTAACTGTGTTCTCAATTCAATTATTGATTGATGAACTCGTCAACTGAAAATATCAACTGAGGTCATTATAATAATGTATGTATATTTTCTAAATAATGGTGCATCAGATATTTTGGGATAAAGTGAAATAATATTTAATTATCAAATTATCAAATGTAGTAGGACCCACTGCATCTGTGCACAACTATAGTGTTACACTACACTACAGTTGACGTAAACAATCATAGTGCCCCACGACATTGTGTGTTACGCCACACTGCAGTGTCGTGTGGCACTGCAGTGTTACAAGCCAACTGTTGTTGTGCGACGGCACTACAACAGTCCATGGTAATCTATGATTCACAATCATTAATCGACACGTGTTAATTATTATAAATTAAATATTTATTTTAATCAGATAAATATATAGATATCAGTTAATTCAAAATTAACATATATGATTATCCCTATCAACTAAATTATCTATTATTTCACAAATAACAGATTTAATTAATTCAAATTATTATCTAATAATAATTTAATTATCTTATTTCATAAATTAGATATTTTATCTTACTTATCGATATTGAAAAAATATTCGATAATTATTTACATATATATTTTTTGAAAATTATGTATATAAATAATTTAATTAATTAAAATCACACATAACTATCTCATAATTATTGTACTTGCCCCAGAATAAAAATTCATTTTGCAAGTCACTCTTTTTCTCATGTCCTGAAATATTCACACCCTAAACTGCGTAATATAGAGGTGACTTGGGGGTCGTGGACCTATAATTCTAAGCTTCAATAAACTAGATTATTAATTAAACTCTCTAATTAAATAATCTTATTTATTAATTTCATTATTACTCCACTATAAATATGAAATTGAACTCTTAATGATTATAGAATGTAATTACAGAGAATTCTAATGTAGTCCATGGATATAATCATTTCATGTAGTTCTTTCCTCGAATTATTGATTCGTAAATTAGAGTTGGTCAAAATTACTATTTTAACCCTCTAAATACCTCTTGATCCTTAAATACCATTAAACCACTAGTGAATGGCTAATTTATAATCTTATTATAAATTTGAGTTCAATAACCATTTAGTTCCAGAATTAACACTTAAGAAAATCAATATACAATCACTTAGCAAAGTTTGAATTCTAAATCTTGTAAGATCATTTCTCAGTCATCCACATCACCGAATCTCCAAAACAAAAGTCACTAGCTTATTACAAATAAACCTTAACAAGTGAATAAAAAAATTCAGTAGACATGCATAGGAGTTCATGACTACTCAAGATTCAGACTGACTTACATATGATCATCGAATTTATGTGTATTAAACCAGTATTATAAATGACACACTGATAATTATATATCAATTCACATCTATGTAGTCCTATATAATATTACATAAAATATCTTCACTAAGATATAAATACACATCAATAATTCAGATCTAGATCACACGCATTCATAATGCGTTGTGACCGTACTAGAAACCATTCATTAAAGATCTCATATTTTAATATGTTGCTAACAATTTTATCATTATCTATGATCTTAATTCTCTCGTACTAACACAATATCATAATCTCATTAATGAATATCAAATTTTCAGATATTTATATAAGTTATTCAACAATAATTTAAAAGAGCAATTATAAGAAAAATGTAATCATCATTAAATTTCATATCAAAATGTCAATACACATGCTTTGACGGCATAACCCCCAACATCTACTGCATCTCTTGTACACCAATTCTGTTAGTTTGTTACTATGTTAGATGTCATTGTAATCCTCGCTGTAATCAGTCTTACCTCTGTTATATCCTTGTTGTATCTTCTCTAGCATATTATTGGTTGATCAGTTAGGCAGTTAGTTGCTAAACTAACAGTTTTCTTGTTCGTAGGAGTTAGTAGTTGGTTAGCTTAGTTCAAGTTTTCCCTGTATCTTTGCCTTCAATATAAATACAATATCTTCCTACCTTCTCGAGATATATAATGATGAGGAATTCACAAGATATTCTTCATTTTTACAAGGTATCAGAGTTTATAAAGGACCCACGTCCATGACAGCAACACCAACGAGAATAACATATTGAATACAACAAGTAATTCAGGAAACTTGCAGGGTGTATTTTCAAATACACTAAACAGCTCACTATCCGTGAAGCTAGATAGAACAAACTACATTTTGTGGAAGTCACAAGTCTTACCTACCATCATTAGGCATGGTTTATAAGACATGGTGTTTGGGGAAGAAGAAACACGGGCAAGGAACCTAGCAAATGGTTAAAGAAATTCAGAATGCACTGCCAAGATAAGGAAAGATCAGTTAATACTGAGTTGGCTGAGATCTTCTATGACCGAAGGTGACCTGGGAGTAGTTACACAATATAACACTTCTTTGAAGTTAGGAAGTCGCTGGAAAGAAATTTTGCAAACCACTCGAAGGCAAGGATGATGCAATTGAGGAGTTTTCTTCAATCCCGTAAGAAATGTAATCTCTCGATAGTAGATTACTATATGAAGTTAAGTAAACTTGGAGACTGTTTAGAACCTGAAGGTTATGAAGTATGTGAACAAGAAATGGTCATGTATATTTTGAATGGTTTAGGCCCCAAGTTTGAGTCAGTGGTTGTAAAAGTGACCTCAAGAACTGATGAGCTAGGAGTTGAAGAATTCCAATCACCTTTTCTATGTCATGAAAGTAGATTCGAGAAATAGACTTGAGAATGAAAATTTGGTAAAGATGATAGCACATGGTGTCAAGTAATTTTGGAAGAAATAACAACATCGGTAATCAAAACAATACTAGCTTCAATGGGAGTTTCAGTCAAAACGAGAATAGAAATGGAGGAAATTGTGGCAGATTCAATGGCAACCAAGGACAGTTTCAAAACTCACGAGGAAATTTTAACATAAGAGGTGGAAGAGGACCTGACAGACTCATTTGCTAGGTTTGTGCTAGACCTGGACACTCAGCTTCAGTTTGTTACTTCAGATATGAAAAGAGCCAGAACTAGGACTCAAATCCACCTTAAAGACAGTTTGGGAATCTCTCCAAATCAACTTGCAGCTTTCATAGCCTCGCCATCATGATATATTGCCTCACCTAATTCAGTCTGTGATAATGCTTGGTATGTTGATTCTGGTGTAACAAATCATGTTACTACTGACATGAACAACCTGAGCATCTCCCAATAATACAGTGGTGATGAAAGATTGGCAGTTGGTAGTGGTAAGACACTTACCATTACTCACTTTTCCTTACCTAGCTATATTCTTTGAAACTTGATTCCATTCTTAGAGTACCAGACATTAAAAGAAACTTGATTAGCATATCAAAGTTAACTAATTACAATGATATTTTTGTTGAATTTCACTCACATGGTTATTTTATGAAGGACTTGAAGACTCGAGCACTTCTTTTGGAAGGGATCCTTAAAGATGGCCTTTACTTGTTGACATATCCAGGAGTTAGCAATCCCACTGCCTTGAATTTCTTTCTTGATTCAAAACACTCAAATCATGCTTCTGTTACTAATAGTCTAGTTTCAAATTGTAAATCTTTTGTCTTACTTTGTCCTTTTCTGTATTCTAAAGTAGATTAAGCTACATGCTTGTCAAAACATTCTTCTTGTAATAATGCTCCTTGTAATTCTTGTTTGATAGATAATTAAAAAATAAAGTTTCTAAATCTGAATTGTACTCTTTTTCTAATAAATCTTTGTTTAGTTCTCAAATTTCTATTCCAAGTAGTTCATTAATCAGAGGAAAATCTCATGCTTTTATTGCTTAATTTTTGAATGATAGATATATGGCACAATAAGTTAGGACACCCTGCACTCAAAACTTTGAATAACATTCTGCATACAGAAAATACCAACTTGCCTATTCAAAAACCTCACTTATGTAGTCAGAAAGGGAAAAACCACTGCCTACCATTTCCTTTATCAAAAACTCAAACTACCAAACCTTTAGAACTCATTCACACTGACCTTTGGGGACCAGCACCCTTAGCATCAAATGAGGGATTCGGATACTACATTTATTTGTAGATGACTATACTAGATTCTCCTGGTTCTTTTCCTTAAGACAGAAATCAGAAGCTCTTTAAATTTTTATTACTTTCAAGACTTATGTTGAAAAGCAACTTGATCTACCTATAAAATCACTCCAGTCAGACTGGGGTGGAGATTTCAGACCCTTCTCAAAGTTTCTCCAAGCCTAGGGTATATATTTTAGACACCCTTGCCCATACATTCACCAACAAAATGGAAAGGTTGTGAGAAAACACAGACATCTAGTAGAGTCACGTTTGACTTTTCTTGTTCAAGCTAGTCTTCCTCTCCAGTTCTGGTGGGAAGTATTTTAGACTACTATCTACACCATAAATAGACTTCCCACACCAGTTTCAAACCTTAGGCTATATAATCAGCACAAAATTTGATTTCCACTCTGATTTATGTCTATTTATTGGTTACTCATCTAGCCATAAGGGTTACAAATGTATGATGAAAAATGACAAAGTCATTATATCAAGAAATGTAGTGTTCAATGAATCTTACTTTCTCTATCTTGATATGTTCACCTATACGAACAAAAGTCCTTTTGGTTTAAATTCTCTGAATTCTATCTTACTAAATTATATCACTTCTACTGTATCAACATTCAAAACATCACTCCATGCTCAGGATACTGTTAACAGTAGTTCAACTGGGAGTCTTTCTACAGCAAGTGGTATTGTCTCTAGTCAAACTTCTCAAATCACACATAATGAGGGTAATTCTTCTTCTTCAAATACTTTGTCTAATACTGGTTTTTATTCTACTCAGTTTCCTTATATTGTCGATGCCCTGACCATTGATCTTAACATCCAACCTATTATTGACACTAGTACTCAGACTGTTACAAACACTCATTCAATGGTTACGAGGTCCAATAATGGTATTCACAAGACAAAAGCCTTTTTTACCACCAAACATCCTTTAACTGAACAAAATATTCCTACTGAACCTAGATCAACAAAGGAAGCTTTTACTATTTCAGTTTGTACCAAAGCGATGTTTGAAGAATATGAGGCTCTAATTAAAAATAAAACTTGGGAATTAGTTCATTTTACACCTGGTATGCCATTGGTGGGTAACAAATGGGTGTTTAAAGTCAAAATGAATCCTAATGGGATTGTCTAAAGGTACAAGGCAAGGCTAGTTGCAAAGGGGTTTCATCAAATCCTTGGTATTGATTATACAAAAACTTTCAACCCTATTGTGAAACCCACAGCTATCAGAATTGCTCTACACGTTACTCTAACACTTGGCTGGGAGGTAAGACAACTAGATGTGAACAATGTTGGGGGTTATGCTTTCAAAGTATGTGCATTGACATTTTGATATAAAATTCAATGAGAATTATATTTTTCTTATAATTATTCTTTTAAATTATTGTTGAATAATTTATATAAATATCTAAAAATTCTATATTCATTAATGAGACTATGATCTTGTATTACTAAGAGAGAATTAATATCATAGATAATGAATAAAATTGTTGGCAACATATTAAAGTATGAAATATTTAATGAATAGTTGCTAGTACGGTTCACTAAACATTATGAATGGGTGTGATCTAGATTCGAATCATTGATATTGATAGATAGCTTAGTGAAGGTACTTTATATAATGAGATTATATATGACTGGATCGATGTGAATTAATATCTTTATCAATGTGCCATTTATCATAAAGATTTAATACACATCAATTCGATGATCATATGTAGATCAGTCTGAATCTTAAGTAGCCATGAACTCATATGCATGTATACTGGATCTTTTGATTCACTCGCTAAGATTTGTTTGTAAAATAAGATAGTGACTTTTGTTTTAGAGATTTAGTGATATGGATAGCTGGGAACATGATCTTACAAGAATTGGAATCTAAGCTTCCCTAATGGATCGTATATTATTTCTCGTAAGTGTTAATTCTAGAACTGAATGGTTATTGAACTAAAATTTATAATACGATTATAAATTAACCATTTATTAGTGAATTAAAGGTACTTAAGGATCAAGAGGTAATTAGAAGGGTAAAAGGATAATTTTAACCAATTCTAATTTACAAACAAATAATTAGAGGAGAGAACTACGTAAAATGATAATATCAGTGCACTACATGAGAATACTCTATAAATATAATCTATAATCTCTTAGAGTGTAATTCCATATTTATAGTGGAGTGATAATGAAATTAATAAAAAAGATTATTTAATTAAAGAGTTTAATTAATAATCTAGTTTATTGGAGCTTAAGATTATAGATCCATGGTCCCCAAGTCACCTATATACTACGCAATCTAGGGTATGAATATTTCAGGACATGAGAAAATGACTAACTTGCAAAAAAAAATTTATTCTAGGGCAAGTATGTAATTATTAGATAATTATGTAATTAATTAAGAATTGATTTTTGAATTATTTATAAATATAAATGTAATTTTCAGAAATTATATATAAAAATAATTATCAATTATTTTTTTAATTATCGATAAGTGAGACAAAATATCTAATTTGTAAAATTAGATAATTAAATTATTATTAAATAATAATTTAGATTAACTAAATCTGATATTTATGAAATAACAGATAATTTAGTTTATAGGAATAATCAGATATGTTAATTATGAATTAACTAATATCTAGATATTTATCTAATTAAAATAAATATTAAATTCGTAATAATTACCACGTGTCAATCATTGATTGGGTATCAAATATTGACTTGGACTACTGTAGTGTCACATGGCACTCCAGTTGTGCCCCATAATACAGTGGATCCCACTGCATTGGGCAATTTGAATTTAAATATTAATTTTAATTTTAATTATCCCTAGATATATGACACGCCATTAAGAAAGATATACATATATTATTCTAATGGCACCAATAAGTTGAAGCAAGTTGAATCAGTTCATCAGTCAGAGAATTGGGCTGACAACACAATTGCTTAGAGTGTTTTTTCTCTACGATTAATAGTTAACCAAATCTCTAAAAGAATAATCATCATATTCTTTTAGAGAATCGTCTCACAAAAATCATTCTCAGTAAATCTCTAGATCTCATGTGTTAAAAATATCTAGAGACAGAAAAAGTGTCCTGTGATATTCTACGTGCACACACACATCCTAGTTCGTTGAGAATTGACTTGGAAGATTCTTGTGTGGGTCTCGGAGTCTGCTGATCATTGGAATGATTTTGTGGGACGGGGGATCAATCAGTTTTGCAAGGACTCTTAATTTAGACTACAAGAGGTATATGATTCCTAACCTTGTATGTCATAGATTTAATATATAAATATATAATAGATCTGATTGAAAATAGTTTTCAATAAAAGTTTTTTATTTTTAGAAATCGTTGTGTCGCGCTTGTTTTCTTTTTATAAAACAAGATTCATTTTTATTAAAAAAAATTTAACCGCCTCCCTTGCGCCTGCGCCGCGTTCTCCAATAAACAATGGTTTCCTCAATACGCTGCTCAAAGAATCTGTTTTCATGAATCAACCTGAGGGATTTGTCAATTATGTTAAACCAGACTACGTTTGTAAATCATTTAAGGCATTCTATGGCCTTAAACAAGCCCCAGGGGCATGGTATGATCGTTTGAGAAGTTCAGTGCTAGATTGGGGTTTCAAAACTTCAAAATTAGATAGCTCTTCATTCATTCTTCACCAAGGTCAGTTTGTGGTGATTTATTAGTATATGTTGATGATATACTGATAACATGCAACAATGCAAAGTTTATACAACAATTAATACATACTTTACATAATGAATTTACTCTTAAAGACTTAGGATCTCTTCATAACTTTCTTGGTATAGAGATGTTTAAGGATGCAAATGGGATACATTTGACACAGTCCAAGTACATTGTTAATCTTTTGAAGAGGACTAAAATGGAAGGTGCTAAAGTTGTTATTTCTCCTTTTAATCGCTCAGTAAAGTTATCCATCAACTCTGTTGATCCAATGCTTAATATTACACTATATAGGAGCACAACTGGGGCTCTTCAATACCTGGCAATGACTAGACCAGACATAGCATTCATTGTAAATCATTTAAGTCAGTTTCTACACAGGCCAACTGATATTCACAAGCAAGCCTGCAGAGTGCTTAGGTACTTAAAAGGAACCATTAATGAAGGTCTAGTTATCAAGCCTTTGTCCTCTTTCATCATTCAAGCCTATATTGTCGCGAATTGGTCAGGAGATGTTGATGATAGAAAGTCCACATGTGCCTATCTCATTTATCTTGACAGTAATCTCATATCATGGTCCTTAAAGAAGTAACAATTTATGTATAGATCTAGTATTGAAAGTGAGTACAAATCTATGGCAAACACAATAGCAGAGATACAATGGTTTAACAACATTCTTGGTGAGCTAAAGTTAAAATCTACTCAGGTTCCTATAATTTATGTGATAATCAAAGTGTTATTGCACTAGTAGTCAATCATATGTTCCATGCTAGATCAAAGCATATTGAGCTTGATGTACATTTAATCAGAGACAAAGTGCAACAAAAACTCCTTGAAGTCAGGTTTGTTCCCTTTCATGAGCAAGTAGTAAATGTGTTAACAAAGGTTGTCTCAACTGCTAGATTTCTTCATCTTAAAGACAAACTGAAGGTGGCCCTCTCCCCCTTCAGCTTGGGGGGTGATAAGGTAATTAATAAAGTCAGTAAAGCTCATTCACATGTAGATCAAAAGGTGATCAAGTAGGCTGCTATGATCGACATCTGACTAAGCTACTGCATCTCTCTTATACACCAGCTCGAGTTAGTTCGTTACTGTCTTAAGTGTCATTGTGATCCTAGTTGTAATCAGTCTTACCTCTGTTTTATACTTACTGTATCTTGTCTAGCATATTATTGGTTGATCAGTTAGGAAATTAATTATTAAACTATCAGTTTAACAACTAACAGTTTACTTGTTCATAGGAGTTAGTAGTTGGTTAGCTTAGTTCAAGTTTTCCTTATATATTTACCTTCAATATAAATACAATATCTTCCTACCTTCTCGAGATATAGAAGGATAAGGAATTCACAAGATATTCTTCATTCTTTACATAACAAAATGAAATTAATAACTATGGGGCACGGTGGATGAGTCTAATGAGATAAGTTGAGGTACATATAAGCTGGCTCGAACACTGATAGTTAAAAAAGGAAAAACCAAAGCACAGAAAATGCTATGCTATGGGTTTTTAGCCAAACGTACCATCTAAAATATTTACTTCAAAAAAAAGCCAGAAATAATTATTAATATTCATAGATCATCCGACATTTAAAATAGTCCAAAAACATTAACTCAGTTTATCATAATACTCATGAATTAGTCGGTGTAAAAATTATTAATAAATAAGAAAAATTAGAAATTTGAATATATGAAAATCGGATATTTTTATTTAGGAAATCTTTCATAACTGATAAAATAGAGATATTGGATTAGAAAAGATTTTAAAATGAGATTGTTATTTAATCGAATTTGAAAAAAAATAAAAAACAAGCTAAAAGTTTTGAAAATAGAGTAATTGGAAATAATATACCCTTTACAAATATCATTTAGAAATATATACTCATTTCTCAAATCGAAGAACTGTATACCTCTGGCCCACAAAATCAAATCAAATAAACTGTTCATTTTCCTTCCCAATACGCATCCCTTCCCGATGCATATCTCTGGCCGATAATACCCATCATAAATATTATTACTTGAAGGGTTCAAGTAGTTGTTTATGACTACTTAAACTCTTCAAGTTATTTTAAACAATTATTTGAACCCTTCAAATAGTTACATGGTGTCCGAGTTGCTAACTGATAAAAAATAACTATTTGAAGGGTTCAAATAATCATAAAAAACTACTTGAACCCTTCAAGTAGTCACCTGATATTCGAGTTGCTGATTGATAGAATAAAAATAACGATTTGAAGGGTTCAAATGATCATAAATAATTATTTGAATCATTCAAGTAATAATATCCATGATGGGTATTGTGGGCTAGGGATATGCATCGGGAAGAAAAATGAACAGTTTATTTTATTTGATTGTGTGGCCAGGGATATAGAATTCTTAGATTTGAAAAAGGCTCAATTAGTGAAAAAATTATTGTACTCCTGGGAGTATCATACTCACTCAAGTGAAAAATTGACACTTGACAAAAAGTTATTTTTTTCAATATTTTTTACCAAGTGTCAAATTTTTATTTGAGGGAGTACGGTACTCCCAGAGTACCGTAAGTTTTTCTCTCAATCAGGGATCTAGGCCACTAACTAAAAAAGAAGAGAATGGCCTAAAAAAAAGAATTACACACATGTCCAAAAATGTAGTGATCTGGCCAGAAAAACTAACAAAAATAGTGAACAAATAAATATACTCTTAATAACAAAAGGAAACCATGTTTCCATCACCTTTCACTTTTACTCAAAATCTCGAAGACGGAAACCTTAGCCTCTCAAAAGCGGCGATGCGAGAAAATCCTTCAGCTAGCTGTCTTCTACAAAATTCGTAGAAAATCATCGTGAACGTACATCAAATCAACACGAAGAAGAAAACCCTAGCCTCTCAAAGCGGTGATGCGAGAAACCCTTTGAACTATTTGTCTTCTACAAAATCATAGAAAATCATCGTGAATCTATTGTTCTTCGTTTTCATTTTATAATTTATCATAAATTCATCACGAAATCTTTTAGCCACGGTAAATCTTGTATAGGTGTATCATGGTATATATATGTTTACTATTGGTAAATATTTATGTACTATAATATTATCAATATACAGTAGTATATTTTAATATATCATAGTATATATGTAGTATATTTTTATATATTATCAGTATATCATAGAATATATGTAGTATATTTTCATGTACCATCAATAAATTGTAGTATATATGTAGTATATTTTTAATATCATCTGGTACCATACCCAAGCTCGTCCCCTCCATCTTCTTCTTCATCTATTTCACTCGAAACCCAGAAAATAAACCAAAACCAATTTCATGTAACTATTACAGAAAATATGAAAGATAATTTCGTAAGAAAACTATTAAAGAAAAATGATGAAGGAATATTAATATACTTGATTTTGATTGCAGATCAATTCTATATAAACTGCTATAGAGAAAATCACCAAATTCCCCCAAAAAATCAAAATTAAATTTCGTATAAACTACGACAATCTTGCCGAGTATATACCCAAAATCAGCCTAAAAAGCTGTTATTTATGTTACCCGGATATTTCTGAAATAATGAAAAGAGAAGAAGATGAAACATTGTAATTAACAAATCTCTAAATCTGCTATACAATGGGGTCTGCAATGGCAGGGGCCAAGGAGGAGCTGCGAGAAAATAAAAAAATAATAAAACCTAAAAAATCAGTTATAATATAAGGACATAAAAATTAATTAACATAGATATCTTAACTAACTAAAATATCTCTTCCCAAAACCGACCATAACTGTAAAATTAACCAAAAAGGGACATAATACAAAAGGAAAACTTTAACTAGCTTAATGTCCTAATTTTTTCTTTGAAAATAGATATGTATTTCTAAATGAAACCTCTAAAATGTATATTATTACAAATGACCCTTGGAAAAAGCTGAAAGTCGCTCAATAGTTGAAAAAGGAAATTTGTTTTTTTTTTTTGGAAATTGATTGATTCAAGAATTCAAATTCTCTGCTTTGACCAATAAAAAACAATTCATATTCAAATTCGACAATTGACTTGTAAAATTTTAATAATGATTATTCAAAGAATCGGTAATTCAAATTCAAGATTTGAGTTATACATTATATATTTCACATTTTAACGTAAAAGTTTATTCTAATCAAAATTCAGACAATAAATATCAACTAATATTACTATATTTTAAAAGTAAATAAACTATTTTGTAACGTAATTTACGTAAATGTTCATTATATGCATGATGATTAACTGTCTTACTAGTTCACGAAAATAATTGTAATATAAATAATTATGTAAATAATCAAAGTAATCTATATAATGATGGTAATTACGTTTTCAAATATTTACCTTTCTTTATCATCAATAGTCAAAATATATATTATGTGTAACTTACGTAAATTACAATTATAAATGCCATGCAATATGGAGTTAATAATTACTATTAGAAGATTAAAATAATGAAATGGCAAACAATAGGAAAGCTAGAAGAAACTCTGTTAAAGAAAAGGTTTGTCAAGAAGATTATTTACGAAATGATGATAAAGAGCAACTAAAGTAGTATAGAATGAGTCCTTTCTCCACTCGTCAGTTCGTCCTCTAGCCTTTTCATTTTCTCAGAGAAATGTTAGTTCGTCCTCTAGCCTTTTCATTACTATCGTTATTTTTTTTATCTTTGATCCTCGCTCCCTCAATCATCATATTTTCTCGATGGTTGTGATTATTAATTTTTGAAAATGTACATGTTAAAGAAATATTAGAGAAAAATTGTGCAGAAGAAGGAAGTATTAGAGAAATTTTTTAGTTCAAAACTTGCGTTCGATTTGAAAGTCTAGAAGCTTCCAATGGATTTTGTACTTGTATATCAGGGAAGAAAGTTCTTACCAGTTTGAATTCATTCTTTATCTTCCCTCCATAAGGTTTCTTCTTCGAGCTTGAGGATGAAATCCCTCTTGGATAGACCTTGGTAATGGAAGGTTTAAGGTGAACCACGATGCTTCGTTTCTCCATTGTCAAATAGAGGTGCTATCGGGATTACGTGTAGAGACTCGATGGTTAGTATATTTTTTTGGGATGGTTTTCAGGTCAATTCTCTTAACCCGGTCCATGGTGAGTTGCTTGCTATTAGTCATGGGTTTAATTGGCTTCTCTCCTCAAAGTTGACTGGAGGCTCCATTAAATCTTATTCAAAGATTATTATCGATTAGGCTTTATCTAAGAAATGTCCAGACTGAAGATTACAAAATCTTTTGTTAGATATTCATTCAAAGATTAATCAAGCTTTAGGTATTTATATTGTTTGGGTTAATAGAAATTGTAACTCAATTAGTGACACTATTGTAAGATATAGCCTACATCAGGATAGAGTTAGTCTTAGTGATTTCTGTTTACCGGCTTCTATTATTAGCCTGATTGATAAATAAGTAGTTTCTATAATAGGGAGGTTTAAACACCTTTAACTATGTTTTTTCCCATAATATCTGGTTTCGTGAAAAAAAGTTGCGGAGAATGAGGAAGTGTGTGGAAGCAAAAAGAAGCAGTTTCAACCTTTATATATAATGAGAAAAACATTATAAATGTGATTGTTATAAAATTTAGAAAGGTGTTGTAAAATATGGAGTCATGGATGCCCACAATTCTTAACTCCTACATTTATAACTTAAACTAGTCTAAACTCCATACACTAATTGTATCTAAATAATTATTGTTAAGCCTATAAAGGAGACATGAACAAAATAAAAGTCGATTCTCTTCTTCTTCTTTCTTCTTAAAACTTTGCGTGCTTGTTCTTTATACTTTATGCTCTGATATATTTAGATATCTTATATTTTACCTTCTTTTATCCTATTTTATAGCATGATATTTTATAGTGCTAATAGATGCATCTGCATGTTTGGTCACATGTAAGTTTTCTCTCCACTCATAATGTAACTTTTGCTAGATTATTGGCTCAAATAATTCGATTACGAGCACAATTTCCTGATTATACAGTTGAGACGATTCATCTTGATATTGCTGATGAACTTACATCAAAATCATTTCATGATTATTGCACGTCAATTGAAATTGTTGTCGAACACCATGTTGCCCATAATCATACTCAAAATGGTTTAGCAAAATCATTGCTTAAACGACTACAATTAATTGCTTGATCATTACTAATGAGGTCAAAATTACCTATTTCTTTTTTGGGACATGCTTTATCACATGCTACATCATTGGTACGTATAAGTCCCATTTCTTACAAAATGCAATCATCGTTACAACTTGTCTCATGCTTAAACTACTACGATTAATTGCTAGACCATTACTGATGAGGTCAAAATTACCTATTTCTGTTTGGGGACGTGCTTTATCACATGTTGCATCATTGGTACGTATAAGTCCCATTTCTAACAAAATGCAATCGCCGTTACAACTTGTCTCAGGAGAAGAATCAAATGTTTCTCATCTATGAACTTTTGGTTATGCTAGATATTTTCCTATTTTCCCACCCCAACGCACAAAAATGGATCCTAAGAGAAGGCTTGGGGTTTATATTGGCTTGGAATCTCCCTCAATAATTAAATATCTAGAGCTCCTAACAGGTGATTGTTAACATTTAATAATCAAAATAAAATAATCCAATGATTAATGTGATGTCTTAGGTTCAGTCAGATTAACCTTAGACTGTCTATGAGACATTCTCATCCTTATTAATTAAAACTTAAAATATCTCATATGTTCTCTTTTAACAATAAAGTATTGCTTGTTCGGTCAAGTCACAACTATATACATTGACGCGTAATTGTGACTTTGTGAGTGTAACCCATCATTTCGAATTCCACTACTTCATTTAGAATATGCCGCCTTAAGGTCGGTCAAAACTAAACTACATCACTTCCTCCTATCTTCTTAAGAAGTCTAACATTGGTATTGGTATAGCTCGAAACCTCCCTTAGGGGATGAAAACAAAGCCGCCTCGAGGCCCTTACTGCACCTCACAGTATTGTACTAATGATGGAGACCATAGGTTACATTGACATGCCAACCTTCTCTCACTCACTATTTTAGGATTATGTATTTCCATTTTAACTAATTAATTGATTCCAAATTAATCATTGGATAAAATAATAACTCTATGAATATTTAATAATCAGTCATGTCAATCTCATTGGTCTAAGTTCATTTAACATTCTAAAATGCCTAAATCATAATTAGGTGAACTTAGATTAACTAATTAATTATATTCATCAAACTTTAATTAAAACTCTTTTCCTAAAGTCAGTTATCCTAAAGATTACTTTGGTCATTGGTGTGGTGTGATTATCAAGTTTTAACTAATTAAAAGCTAGCAGTTTACATGCAATTGATTTCATAAAATAATACATATAAACATATTACGACAATCCTAATAAATCATGTTTCTACTGATGAGATGCATGATTAAATGAAACTAATGCATGGTTAAATGAAACTAATGCATGATTAAATGAAACTAATGCACGTGTAAGGTTTTTATGTATAGTATGTGATCGACTAAAACATGAACATGTTATCAAATATAACAATTAAATAAAATAATAACGGACTGGGTGACTATTGGGCATTTCTAAATTATAACCCTTGAAATAAAGAAATAATATTATAAAGCAGACTTCAAGAATACATATTTCTCAGATATTGTCTTCTCCTCCTGATGTCCATCTTCAGCTTTGAAGAAGATCCTATTTAATTAGGAAAAACTATTTTTCTTAATTAAGAATTAATTTTTATAATCATCCCCTTAAAAATAGTTGACTTTAACTTAGTCAAATAAATATTTTATTTGATTTGGTCAAACTTAAGTCAAACTCAATCAACCTATTAATTTCTAATTTTCATAAAATTTAAAATTTAAAATTACATTCATTTCAAAATTTAAAAGGAAAATAGATATAGATAGGGTTATCATCAAATTTTACAGTGATAGGGTAAGTTGGTATCAGGATTTCTGCAAAACTTTCTCAAATGTGACAACAGTTGTCACCATCGATAGTACTCTCCTACCACCGCTCATCACCATCAGCCAGCCATAGCCATCGTCTGCCGTCACCGATGTTGATTTTCCGGCGACGTCGTAGGAACAATAAATTCCAGTGACATTACCGGTTTTCAAAGATCGACGATGCCAGCGTCGGAAATCCAATTGCTGGTGCCGGCACCGAAATTCTAAAAGAATTCTTATTTCTTTTCTTTTCCTCTGTCGTTCATCTCATGCGTTCTTCGTCTTCTCGCGACCAGAATAATTACAATAAATATTCAAAATAAAATTACAAAAATTTTCACGCTCCAAAATGACTTACACAAGATCTAATCAAAAATTAAAAGAACAAAGTTTAACCCAATAATCACCATATAATTAACGATCCATTATTTTTCATATATTCAAAAAACATAGTCATCCATTCATTCATACTTATTTCATGTTATATGAATAATGCAAGAAAATTCACACAACATTTAACATATAAATATATAAAGACCGTTTTGATACCACTTGTTGGTCGTCACGGCGCGTGCGCGGTGAAAGCGTGTGGCGCGTGTCCATTTAAAACTTAAATTTTTAATAAAGATTGAATCTTTTAATAAAACAAAACTTGCGTAACGCCACGATAACCAAATAAAAACTTTTTATTGAAAACTATTTATCAATTAATCAGGATCGATGATATATTTATACATAATTCTACAACAAACAAGGTTATGAATCATATACCTCTTCTAATCTAGCAAAGCTAATCGATCCTCCGTCTCATGAAATCATTCCAACGATCAGTAGACTCTGAAATCCACATCAAGATCTTCCAAATCAATCATCAACGCACTAGGACGTGTGTGTGCACGTAGAAAATTACAAAACATTTTTTCTGTCTCTAGATATTCTCAACACATGAGATCTAGAGATTTACTCAAAATGACTTTTCAGAGACGATTATCTAAAAAACACAATGCATATTCTTTTTTTAGATTCAATTAACTATTTATCGTAGAGAAAAACCGCTCTAAGCAATTATGTTCTCAACCCAATTCTCTTATTGATGAACTGATGAGCTGATTCAACTGAACTCATCGGATTACTGCCATAAAAATAATATATGTACATATTTCCTGATAATGGCGTATTAGATATTTAGGGATATTTAAAATAAAAAATTAATATTTAATTTCAAAATCATCCAATGTAGTGGGATCCACTGTATAATGGTGCACAACTGAAGTGTCACATGGCACTACAGTGTGCCATGAGCCAGCACAGTGCCTCATGGCACCACTATAATGCCATGTGGCACTACAGTGTTGCACCTCCACTACTGTAGTGTCACGTGGCACTATAATAATCCATGTCAATCTATGATACTCAATCAGTGATTGACACGTGGTAATTATTATGAATTAAATATTTATTTTAATCAAATAAATATATAGATATTAGTTAACTCAAAATTAACATATCTTATTATCTATATCAACTTAATTATCTGTTATTTCACAAATAACATATTTAGTTGATCCAAATTATTATCTAATAATAATTTAATTATCTAATTTTACAAATTAGATATTTTGTTTCACTTATCGATAATTATTTATATATATAATTTCTAAAAATTACATTTATATATATAAATAATTCAATTAATCAATCACAAATAATTATCTCATAATTATGTACTTGCCCCGGAATAAAAATCCATTTACAAGTTAGTCCATTTTCTCATGTCCTGAAATATTCACACTCTAGACCGCGCAGTATAGAGATGACTTAGGGACCATGTACCTATAATTCTAAGCTCCAATAAATCAGATTATTAATTAAACTCTTTAATTTAATAATCTTATTTATTAATTTCATTTTTACTCCACTATAAATATGGAATTGAACTCTTAGTCATTTTTACTCCACTATAAATATGGAATTGAACTCTTAGTGATTATAGAATGTATTTACAGAGTATTCTCATGTAGTCCACTGATATAATCATTTAATGTAGTTTTGTCCTCCAATTATCTGTTCGTAAATTAGAACTGATCAAAATTATCATTTTATCCGTCTAATTACCTTCTGATCCTTAAGTATCATTAATCTACTAGTGAATGGCTAATTTATAATCTTATTATAAATTTAAGCTCAATAATCATTCAGTTCCAGAATTAACACTTAAGAAAACTAATATACAATCTGTTAGGAAAGCTTGAATTCTAAATTTTATAAGATCATGTTCTTAGTCATCCATATCACTAAATCTCCAAAACAAGTCACTAGCATGTTTTACAAACAAACTTTAACGAGTGAATCAAAAGATCCAGTAGACATGTATAGAAGTTCATGACTACTCAGTATTCAGACTGATCTACATATGATCATCAGATTAATGTGTAGTAAATCTTTATGATAAACGGTAGGTTGATAAAGATATTAATTCACATCGGTTCAGTCATATATAATCTCATTATATAAAGTACATTCACTAAGATGTCTATCCACATCAATAATCTTGATCTAGATCACATGCATTCATAGTACTTAGTGAACCGTACTAGCAACCATTCATTAAATATTTCATACTTTAATATGTTGCTGACAATTTTATTTATCATCAATGATCTTAATCCTCTCGTA
Organism: Datisca glomerata; assembly: GCA_003255025.1. NCBI lineage: Eukaryota > Viridiplantae > Streptophyta > Magnoliopsida > Cucurbitales > Datiscaceae > Datisca > Datisca glomerata. The sequence goes on from QANY01008662.1 coordinate 1,967,763, forward strand.
CTAATACAAGATCATAGTCTCATTAATGAATATAAAATTTTCAAATATTTATATAAATTATTCAACAATGATTTAAAAGAACAATTATAAGAAAAGTGTAATCATCATTAAATTTTATATCAAAATGTCAATACACATGCTTTGAGGGCATAACCCCCCATAGTGATATGATTACAATAAGATTTGTTTATTGTCATTTTAATGAGACGACGTATCCAAATTAGGGGGAGAAAAGTCACAACTATAAAATAAATTTAAAATTTCTTGGAATACTTTATCATCATCTCATCTAGATTCTTGTTCAAATCAATGTGAACTTGAAGTTCAAAAGATAATTTATTTTACAAAATATTGCAAATCGATTACCTGATGCATTTTTTAACAAAGAACGTGACTAAATCACACATATCAGATACAAATGGTCCAGCACAATTGACGGCCCGGCATGACAAGTCATTAGTAAAGTACGACTGAAGTGTGGTAGACTCGTTGGGTCGAAAGACAAAACATCTCGGAAGAAAAAATGATAAAAAAAATTATAAATGAGGTTGATGCTCTTAACAGAGGTCGCGATATGTCTGATCAATTGGAGGGCATATAATTTGTTTCCCCAGAAGAGGAAGTATATAATAATAAAGTGATCTTTATAACTTTTACGAGTACGGGAAAAAATTTAGATCGTAATGAAAAAATAATCGATGATGTTTTTATATACAATGTGGCACTTGTTATTGTAAAAGATCCTGAAGATCTTGAACGAAAATCTGTAGAAGAACGTCAGCACATAAAAGATTGGCCAATGTGGGAAGATGTAATATGAGCAGAGCTTGATTCTCAATACGAGAGGTATTTGGGCCTGTAGTACAAACACCCGAATGTGTAAATCCAGTTGGATACAAATGGATATGTGTACAAAAGCATAACCAGAATAATGCAGTTGTTAGTTACAAAACACATTTTGTAGCATAATCTCGTGTAATGGATGCAATTACCTTCCAATTTTTAATTAGTAGCTGTTATAGAAGAACTTAATATGCATCTTATGAATGAGTAACAACATACTTGTATGGCTCACTTGACAGTGTATATGAAAATCTCAGAATGATGTAAAATGCCTGGAGCATATAATTCAAAATCATGTAACATATATTCAATTAAATTACAACAGTCTTTATATCATTCGAAACAGTCTAGGTGCATGTCATCCCCTTAGTAAATACCTTTTGAAATATGGATATGTGAACAATTTAATTTGTCCATCTGCTTTCATTAAGATATCAGAATCAAGGTTCGTCATGATCGCTATGTATGTTGATGATTTAAATCTTATTGACACTCCTGAAGATCTGGATAAGGCCATAATTTATCTAAAAAGAGAGTTTGAAATGAAAGATCTTAGAAACAGAAAAATTTGTCTCGGCCTAGAAATAGAACATTTATTAGATTATTCCATCAATCGACTTATATAGAAAAAGTCCTTAAGCGCTTTTATATGGATAAAACTGATGCATTAAGTTCTCCAATGGTTGTAAGATTACTTGATATTGAAAAGGACCATTTTCGTCCTCGAGAAGATAATGAAGAAGTCTTTGGTTCTAAAGTACCATATCTTAGTGCAATTGGTGCTCTCATATATCTTGTAAATTGCACACGTCCTGATATAGCATTTACCATTAATCTACTTGAGAGATATAGTTCTTCACCAACTCAAATGCATTAGATTGGAGTTAAAACACATATTTCTTTATTTGCGTAGAACAATAGACATGGGCCTATATTATTCAAAGACGTCAAGATTACAACTAATTGGATATGCAGGTGCTAGTCACCTTCTTGACCCTCATAAAGATCGATCACAAACTGATTATGTGTTTACTCATAATGATACAACTCTATATTGGCTATCTGTGAAGCAAACTATAGTGGCTACTTCTTCAAATCATTCTGAAACAAGTAGAGAATGCATATGGTTTAAGGTTAGTGATCGAACATATTAGAGAAACATGTGGATTATCCTCAATCAAAGATAACCATACACTTTTTATACGAAGATAATGCAGTCCAACTTAAATGAGGGTATATAAAAGGAGATCGAACAAAACATATCTCGCCAAAATTCTTTTTCACACATGAACTCCAAAAGAATGACGATATAGATGTGAAGATAATTTGATCAAATGGTAATCTAGATGACTTACTCATTAAATCACTTCCTATATATATATATATATTGTACTCTTTTTCCTTCACCAAGGTTTTTCCTATATTTACGACTTAAATTTTCGTTTGCCTATTTAATGTTAACAGTTTCTTTTTTTTAGTTAGTGGTTAGAATTAGATACAGTTTTTTTATCTTATTTTTTACTCCTCTTCATATTTTAATCTAAACTGCTTTTCATTCCAGGTACCCTCCCTCCCTCCCATATATAATTTTCGATCAAACTCAATATTTCAAATTTACCCTTCTCATTCTCTTAAACTTATTCTTAAAAAAAATGGGTCATTTATCTACTTACTATACAAATAGTAGACTATCTATGCTATTTTTCCAATACGAAATAAGTTTTCCAACAGCCGAGAGATGACTTGGGCTTTGCTAAGCCCCAATCAAGACCGTCACGTTTGGCCCAATACTAACATAGTCGGCCCATACTCAAAGTCCCAGCTATACCCGAAGCTAATCCTAATCGTTTATCCAATCCGATTCTCTCTCACCCACACAGAAATGGCCCTTCCGATATCGCTGAAATTTCCGGCAATACCGCCCTCTCTACCTTCCAAAACCACCACCACCACCCCGTTCCTCTCAGTGAGATCCCAACACAGGCTCAGACCCCTAGCGGTTACAACCACAAGAGGAATAAACATGTCTCTTACCGTAAAAGCCGTCGAAGAAAGCCAGGAGAATGCGGAATCCGAAGCCGTTGGAACTCAGGCAGCTCCCACCGACGTGTCGGCACCGGAAAACCCTCCCACCGACGAGTCAAGCGCTCAGTTGGGTGCGGAAATCAGGGAGGCCATGAAGCAGAGGAAGGAGGAGAGAGGGGGGGACCTTTTGAGTGGAGTGTTGGAAGAGATTAGAGAGATTGAATGGCCGGCATTTAGTAAGGTTTTGGGCACCACTGGGGTCGTGCTTGGTGTTATTGCTGGGTCAAGTGTCGTTTTGCTCACTGTGAATGCCGTACTGGCTGAGCTCTCTGACCAAGTTTTTGCCGGTAAAGGAGTGCAAGATTTCTTCAGCTGAGAAGATGAGCTGGAAAAGTTTCTTCTTCTAGAAAAAAGAGGCTTTAAATTGTATTTGTATTTTGTAAAGAATTCTCTAAACCACATTTTTTGGCAATATAAGTCTGTCTCATGCAACTTTGGCTTTGCTTCAGCAAAATTATCAGCGTCTTACTTGATCAAGATGAAATTTTAGCTTAATATCATTGATGCAAGTAAAGATATAAGCAAATAGTGTTAATATCACAACAATCAGATCGACCAAGACTGATAGCCCAACTGATCATTTAAACGATTTTCATCCTCCAACTCACGAGTTCAACTTCTGTATAATCCCATTTCCCTGAAAACAACAATCAACTGGGCATAAGTTTTATACCAAAAATATTAAGGGTGTTTCAGATTCATGAACATTTGTGAGGATGATAATCCATACCAAACTATAGTCTGAAACACATGGGAAAGTGATCAACATTCTAACTAATTTAAGACAAACAGTGAAGGTACAGATACAAGACCCTTTCATTCATTCCCACTAGCAGGGCCTACAAGAACACCTTGAGCAGAACCTTCCTTCCGGCCACTATCCTCTTCCCTCACCTCATTGTCAGAAGACTTCTTTATCCTAATTTTGTATTTAGCCTCAAAGTCAGCGATTTCCTTCTTCTTCTTTTCTAAAGCTTCATTAAGCCTGGCAACTACCTCCTCTAGCCCTTCTTTATTTCGTTGAACTGCAGGCATGACCTCTTTGATGGTTCTCTCCACCAGTATGCCACCAATCATTCGGTAGCACCGTCTAGAAGGGTCAAGCAGCTGAATTGCATTGATGACTAGAGAGTGCTCACTAACTTCCATTTCTAGTTCAGTGATTTTTGAGTAAATCTGATTCAGCTCAGACCTCATAGCACCATACTTATTTGCAATAAATTGCTCGTTTATCGGTTCCCCCTCAGCTTGACTTGCCATAATTCTCTGAATATAAATAGACAAGACTCTTAGATTTAAGGAAGCAATAAAAAAATTCATATTTTGATAAAGCAAAATCAATCATCCGCCTTAAGTAATCACTACACCTAAAGTATGAGCCTTTATATGGAAATTGTACAACAAAGCTACCAATTTCACACAGCAATTTTTTCAGGAGGTTGGAGAAATGATATCAACCACAACTATTGACAAACTAATACAGTTCCATCACTTAACACTAGGATAATGCAGCAATAAATTTGTTTCTCTTGACAAAGGCACAAATTCTAAAGGGAATTGAAGGTAAGGTGACTTCAACCCACGACTTCATGGATGTGGACGTTCTGCTGTAATGAACCCTGTCTTAACCATAGTTAATCCTAATCTGGCCATGAAAGGTTTCACTATCGACTAGTGAAAGTCCAATAAGCAAACAAAAATATTTTTAGTTGTGGTTGTTATTTCAAAAGACTGATTATCAGACCATATACATATATAGTGATGGATGACTGCACCCTTATTTCTGCACTTGTCCTTAAATCAGGTTACAAAAGCTTGAGCTAAAAGAAAGACAGTTACAATACATGAAAGTGGTAATACGATAATCAGTAATCACATCTGGTTATTCAAGAAAATCTTGACATGGATCCATTAAATATCTCTTCCGATACTCATGGTAGGAGAGGTTTATCAAGAAAGTTCTCCAAAATCAAAATAAAGGCCCGACTAGTCTACAATATGGTTACTGCTTTCTGAAGGCGGTAGAGAGGTTTCAGTTTTTTTTCTTTCCCTGAGGAAAGGAAATATTTCGAGGATAGTAAAATTACAGGCTTACTAGTAACACCATTAGAGACGAGCTATTCACAGAATCCAAATAAACAAATTTAGTATAGTATTAAAATTTCACAATAATGCTTGCAGAAGACCATTGTAATAGCATCTTGAAGATTATTCTAAACAGTACTGATGATACTACTATGCCCTCCACATAAAGAAGATAATCAAAGTTTAACCAACAAGTCTACAAGGCATGTGAAAAAACACCAGAAAATATCGACGCCAACGTTTGTATCAACATCAATGGCATATAGAGGCACAACATTGTAGAAGGATAAAGCTAATCAGGTGCCCGAAATCCTAAAATTGAGGATACTCCAACTCAACCAACAAAACTAATAAACAAATGAGTTTCATAATAACGTATAGTACCTCCTAGACAATAAAGATGTAAAACATGTTGACCTTAATCATGGTAGTCATATCAACAATGTAGATGCAAACACGCAACTTTTTATCTACCATGGTCCAAATATCCATTATGAAAATTCTAGGTGAGCCGAACTACAAGGCGGAAAAAGTATACTGGATTTAACTGGCATAAGCACAAGAAGTTCCAAGTTAGTACAAGAACATTGAGGGTTTACGTTAGCTTCCCAAAATTACAGATCAAACCAAAAGGGGTAAGCAAGATTGCGCAAAGGACCAATCACTAAAAAGGCGTCTTAAGCCAAGCCCAAATTCTCCATAAATGATTTACCCGCTGTAATCGTAAGAGTACACAGCAGAAGATTTAATAGCCTGGACCTGGAGTAATCTTTTTTGCGCGCATTTCTGATCAAATTTATTGTTGATTAAACAACCAATTACAAAATAATTTCCTAACATATATTCCTGAAGTCTTCTTGGGAACAAGAACGAGTAGGAAATTTTATGATTGGACTTTGCTGATTCAAACAAAAAGATAAAAATTGATCCAAACTAAGAATGAAGACGGACATTTATCTCAACTTAGAAGGTTGAAAGAAAACAAGCATAGAAAACTCTCAGGGAAGAAACGTACATGACGGCAGAAGTGAATTAGAGCAGAGAGTGAGAAAACGGTGTCGTATATAAGTGGCAGAGACTGACTTTTCGACCGGCGCAACACAACGATCAGCTGGACTTTGAAGGAGAAGAGGACTGGAGAATGTAATTAAATAGGGGAATTTTCCTACCATGTGTTACATGTCGTAATTAGCCCTACCTTCTCTACCTACGGAAGCAAGAATTTGGGCGGGCAACTGTAATAAAGCGCTAGTTGATGGACAATCATGTAAATACGAAATTGAAAATAAAATAAAAAGAACCAAATAAAGAGGAAATAGACCGAGGGATTTTTTGCAGAACTATACCCCTAGAAAAGGATTTTACAGAATTATACACAACTACTAAATTGTGTATGCCTTAATTCCTAGTATCTCTTTTCATTTTTTTCTCTTCTTTTTCCCCATTGCGCTACTTACCAAAATCATGGCCCACACTATTTCTTCGTCTTGCATCTTCATTTTTCTCTCTTACTTTTTTCCAAAACTCATTTTTTCAAAAAAATTCTTCAACATAATCTATAATAAAAAATCTTAAGGTTGAATCTCTGTGTATTTTGTTGAAAAATAATAAAATTCACATAAAACAACAACTAAATACAATAAAATGGTAGAAAATACAGTACATAGAGAGAAAGAAACTGTACAGAGAGAATGAGTTTTATTAATTTTAATAAATTTTTTTAATTTTTATGGGTTTTTTAACATTTGTTAATTTTGATGGGTTTTGTTAATTTTAGTTATGTTAATTTTTGTGGATTTTGTTAATTTTGAGGGATAACATAGAGAGAGAGAGAGAAAGAACATTGAAAAAGAGAGAGAACATCAAGAAAGAGAGGATACATGATGTCCGTGTACACATCGTGTAATCTATAAGATGACTACACTATGGGTACACGCGCATTGCGTAGACTACGTGATGTCCATGTACACATTTATAAGATAATATTTTTTTAGATTTGATTATTAATTATTTTATCTTGTAATAAAAATGAATGTTAATATTTAATAAACATATAAATATCCAAAACCTACACGCTGCCTGTGTGCCCATGGTGTAGACTACAAGAGATTTATATTTGGTTATTGTGGCGTTGCAAATATTTTGTTTTATTAAAAGATTCAATCTTTATTGAAAGTTATTTTTCAATCAATCAGGATCCGTTGTATATTTGTACATTAAATTTACAACATACAAGATTGGGAATCTAGATACCTCTTGTAGTCTATATAAAACGTCCTTACAAAACCGATCGATCCTCCGTCTCATGAAACTATTCCAACGATCACTAGACTCTGAGATCCACATCAAGATCTTCCAAGTCAATCATCAACACAGTAGGATGTGTATGAGCACGTAGAATATTATAAGACATTTTTTCTCTCTCTAGATGTACTCAACACATTAGATCTAGAGATTTAGTGAGAAGAACTTTGGTGAGACGATTCTCTAAAAAATGTGATAATTATTCTTTTAGAGATTTAATTAAATTTTAATTATAGAGAAAAATTATTCTAACATTAACCGTGTTCTCAATTTAATTCTTGATTGATGAACTCATTATTCTTGCACCGAGGCCATTAGAATAATTTATGTATATTTTCTAGATAATGACATATAAAATATTTGAGATAATTAAAAATTAATATTTAATTTCAAATTACTCAATGCAGTGAGACTCATTGTATAACGGTGCACAACTGTAGTGCCACACAGCATTGCAGTTAGCATAAATTATCACAGTGCCTCACCGCATTGTGTGTTACGCCATACTACTTTGCCGTGTGGCACTGCAATTTTACATGTCTATGATTCTCGATCATTGATCGACATGTGACAATTACTGCAAATTGAATATTTATTTTAATCAGATAAATATCTAGATATCAGTTTATTCAAAATTAACATATTTGATTATTCCTATTAACTACATTATCTGTTATTTCTCAAATAACAGATTTAGTTTATTCAAATTATTATCTAATTTCACAAATTAGATATTATGTCTCACTTATCGATAATTAAAAAAATAATTGATAATTTATATATATAGTTTCCAAAAATTATATAAATATATAAATAATTAAATTAATTAATTAATCATACATAATTATCTTATAATTATGTACTCGCCCCAGGATAAAATTTTATTTGCAAGTCAGTCATTTTCTTATGTCCTGGAATATTCACACTCTATACCGCGTAGTATAGAGGTGACTTGAGGACCATGAACATATAATCTTAACCTCCAATAAACTAGATTATTAATTAAACCTTTTAATTAAATAATCTTATGTATTAATTTCATTATTACTCTACTACAAACCTGGAATTGAACTATTAGTGATTATAAAATGTATTTACAGAGTATTCTCATGTAATCCACTGATATGATTATCTCATGTAGTTCTGTCATCAAATTATTGGTTCATAAATTAGAACATGTCAAAAATACCGTTTTACCCTCTAAAACCTTTTGATCCTTAAGTATCATTAATCAATTAGTGGGTGACTAATTTATAATCTTATCATAAATTTAAGCTCAATAACCATTTAGTTCAAGAATTAATACTTAAGGGAACCAATATACGATTTGTTAGGAAAACTTGGATTCGAAACCTTGCAAGATCATGTTCCCAATCATCCACATCACATAATCTTCAAAACAAAAGTCACTGCCCTATTTTACAAACAAACCTTAATGATTGAATCAAAAGATCCAGAGAAAATGCATATGGGTCATTATTACTCAGGATTCAGACTATTCTACATATGATCATCGAATTGATATGTATTAAATGTTTATGATAAACGACACGTTGATAAAGATATTTATTCACATCGATCCAGTCATATATAATCTAATTATATAAAGTATCTCTATTGGATGTCTATACACATCAATGATTTGATTTTAGATCACACGCATTCATAATGTTTAATGAACCGTGCTAGCAACCATTCATTAAATATTTCATACTTTAATATGTTGCTGACAATTTTATTCATTATTTATGATCTTAATTCTCTCGTACTAATACAAGATCATTGTCTCATTAACAAATATAGAATTTTTAGATATTTATATAAAATATTCAACATAATTTAAAAGAAGAATTATAAGAAAAATATAATACTCATTAAATTTCATATCAAAACGCCAATACACATGTTTTGAGAGCATAACCCCTAACACTATAAGATAATATTTTTTATTATTTTTATTCATTATTTTATCTTGTAGTAATTTGGTGGGTTTTGTTAATAGCGTACATGGTGGCTACACGATCGTAGTGTAGGCATTGCGTACACTACAAATGTAATGAATTTAATTTCATATTTATTTAAATATTAATAAATTTGAAGGTTGAGCATTGAAGAATATGATTTGATGTTGTTAAGAAAATTATTAGGGTGAAAGAATAAAGAAAAATGAAGTGGATGGTGGTCATAAGTACACGGTGGCTACACGATCATCATGTAGTGTGTAGCCTTCGTGTAACTATCGTGTAGACTACAAGATAACTACGCGACGACTGTGTAGCCATCTTGTAGACTAATGATGACTACGAGACGACGCATAACCATCGTGTACGTGTGAACCACCACCCACTTACTTTTTCTTTATTCTTTCCCCCAATATTTTTCTTATACAATATCAAATCAAATGTCAAATCATTATTCTTTAATACTTAACCTCCATATTTATTTATATTTAAATAAATATATAAAATTAAATATATTACATGTGTGATGTACGCGATGCCTACACGACGGTCGTGTACACTACATGATGCCTGCAGGACGATCATGTACACTACATGATACATACACGACGACCGTGTACATTACGCGATAACTACACTACGATCGTGTACATTACACGATGACTAAACTACGATCGTGTGCTCATTACCACAACTTTTTATTCATTCTTTCCCCCAACACTTTTCTTACACAACATCAAATCAAATGTCAAATCATTTTTTTTCAACACTCAACCTCCATATTTATTCATATTTAAATAAATATATAAAATTAAATATATTACAAGTGTAGTGTACATGATGCATACACGACGATCGCGTACTCATCGTGTAGGCTACACAATGCCTCCATGGTGCTCGTGTACCCATCATGTTGGCTACGCGAGTATCGTGTAGACTACATGATGAGCACACAATGCATGTGTGCCAATCATGTAGTCTATAAGATGACTACACAATTATCGTGTAGACTCGTACCTAAAATTAGCAACACCCACCAAAATTAATAAAACCTATAAAAATTAACAAAATCCATTAAAATTAACAAATTTCATTCTCTCTACTGCTTTTTCTCTCTCAAATCTGGGTAAGAACTAAAATTAACAAAACTCATCAAATTTCGGTCAATATTCTTACCCATTTTCTACCAAAATTTCAAAAATAAATTTATAATTTTAGCTTTCAACCTTAGAATCATGAAGCAAATGAAACATGAATAAATAAAAAATGAAAATAGGTTATGAGAAAATGAGTTTTTGGAAAAAATGGGAGAGAGAGATGAAGATGAAAGATAAATAGAGAGAGTATGAGCCAATATGTAAGAATGACAATAAAGGAAAAAGAAGAGAAAAATTGAAGAGAATATGAGGGTTAGAGAGTTCATAAATTAATCTTGAGGTATATTTCTGTAAATTCGAAATCTTAGAGGCATAGTTCTGCAAAAAATCCTAGACCGAGGGGAGGAAATTGGATTTGGAACTGGGAGCTCTTTCGGTCGTCGCCATTAGAATAGCACGTCTCTCTCTCTCTCTCTCTCTCTCTCTCTCTCTCTCTCAGTTACTAGCATAGTTTAGTTGGATTTCGTTTGCGCGCTCTATATGTGATAGTTGGGGTTTAATCTACCTATTATTCTCAGTTATCCCATGCCGTGTTGACGATAATTTTGGGTTCATATGATAAAAATTGGCAATTACCTTGTTTGATATCTGTGGTTTAAGTAGCTGGGTGGTTTTCTTCAGTACTCGTACAAGGTTCTCTACTGGGTTTAACTCATTATATTTGCGTCCTTTCTAATTTGGTTACCTATATTTCAGGCTTCTCTAAGCAATTAGATCAGCTTTCAGTTGTTTTTCTTCCTTCCTTTTTGGTATTGATTCAATGTTTATTTGAATTCACATTAAGTGATTCCGTCTTACTCAATTGGTTTTTACTTTTTGTTGATTTTCTATATCATATATTGACATGTAATGGTCCCTTGACTGAAACCTAAAGTTAATCTCTGGAGCTCCATATTTTTTGTTTTTTGATCGGTAATCTCTGGAGGAGCTCCATATTATTTAGTACTAGTTGTTGTATACTTTTTTTTGGGATAAGTGGTGTTTGTATACTTCCTTCTCATTCTAATTTTCTTCTACAAACCCCCGCCCATTTTAGGTGGTTGTTGAATAATCAAGAAGATAAGTTATTAATTTTTGTGTGGCAATGGACATGGAATGGTCAGAATCAAGGTTCGAACATGCGGAGAAGGATGATCGAGATGTCACTCCAATAAGGGATATCAGAGAAGGCGGAGCACATGACGACTTGGAACTTAACGGAACAGATAAGTCAAGCAAACATCGGAGTAGGAAGAAGAGTAGCGGAGGGGAAGAAAAGGATCATAGGAGTAAAGATCGGGATCGATCAAAGAAAAATAATGATGATATTCTGAAAGAAGTGGAAAAAGATGCCAAAGATTCTGAAAAGCATCGGGTGTCAAGCAGGGAAAGAAGAGGTGAAGATAGAGATGAACGTGAAAAGGAAAGAAGCAGGGATAGTAAAGTGAGGGAGAAAGATTATGATAGAGAGAAGCATAAGGAGAAAGAACATGAGAGGGAGAAAGATAGACGAGATCGAGGAAAGGAAAAAGACCGGGAGAGGGAGAGAGAAGCAGAGAAGGATAGTGATCGGGGACGAGATAAGGAGAAGGGAAGGGAGAAGAACAGGGATAGGGATAAAGAAAGAGAAAGGGAAAGAGAACGGGCAAAGGAAAAGGAAAGGGAAAAGGAGAGAGATAAGCATAAAGATCGAGAAAAGGAGAGAGAAAACTATAAGGATATAGACAGGGAGAGGGGGAAAGAGAAAATTAGAGAGAAGGAAAAGGAAGCTGATCCAAGTAAAGAAAAATCAAGAGATAGAGATAGATTGAGTGGCAAAAGCCCCCATGAGGAATATAATGATCGGAGTAAGAATACTACAACAAGGGATGATAAGGTTAAAAGAGATCATGAGGATGACATGGATACAGACCCTACCAAGCAAGGAAAGGTTTTGCATACTGAAGGTGAAGAAAACTCTGAAAGGCCATCAGGTGGTGTACAGCCTTCGGGATCCGAGCTTGAGGAGCGCATTCGAAAGTGAGTATCTATTTCTGTGCTTTATTCCATGTCGCAACATCAAACTCCACCTCTATTATTTCAGCATTTTGCTTCTTACTTCATTCTACATGTTTTTGTTGTAAGAACTAATAAATCTCATGGACCTTATGCATTTACTTTTGATCAAAGTTATGGAATAGAGATGCTATGTAATTAGTAACTAAATCATTGGATGCTTCTACTAGCACTGGGATTTCTGATATTTGAAGTCCTAGATATTTTCAATCAGAATTTATGTATAGGAATGAGAAATGTCATAAAAAATTATTTTTACTTCAATTAATTACTTAAACAGCGGACCAGTTACTACTGATCTATATAACCTCTTGTTGTTAGATGGGTAAACATTTTTATGTAACTCTATTTTGTTGCAGCATGAAAGAAGACAGATTGAAAAAGAAACCTGAAGATGTGTCTGAGGTTTTATCATGGGTAAATAAGAGTCGTAAGATTGAGGAAAAGAAGAAGGCTGAAAGGAAAAAAGCCTTGCAGCTCTCAAAAATTTTCGAGGAACAGGTTAGTTGCACCTGGCAGATTTTGATTTTTCCATTGTAATTGTAACTTATGTTGACTTGTGTTATTTTTTAAGGACAACGTTGATGAAGAAGAAAGTGATGAGGAGGCAGGGCGGCACACAACTAGTATGCGGTTCTTAATTTGAAGTTGTAGTTTGTCAAATAGTTGCCAGTTTTTCTTTATATTGCCAATGTAGTAGTTGTATTTTTGTAGTTTGTCAAAAATTATGGGACACTATCTATGCACTTATGTTTAGTCGCTATATAGATTTTGATTGAAGCTAAGGACCCATATCTGATCTGATGGATCTAACTTCTAGAGTTCTGTCAACAGAAGATCTAGCTGGTGTTAAAGTTCTGCATGGCCTTGAAAAAGTAATGGAAGGTGGGGCAGTTGTTTTAACTCTCAAAGATCAGAACGTACTGGCTGATGGTGATGTTAATGAAGGTAAAACTAATGCAGAGTTTCTCTTGGATTTTTAGGGCTTACTTCCTGAAATGACATGACATATATGTAACAGAGGTTTTTGGTCTGCTGTGACAGAGGTTGATATGCTTGAGAATATTGAAATTGGAGAACAGAAGCGGAGGGATGATGCCTATAAGGCTGCAAAGAAGAAAACGGGCATCTATGATGATAAGTGAGATATCTACTTGAAATTTTGTTCTATGTTTTATAGTTTCTTATTACTGACTATATTTCGCATCATGATATCTTAGGTTTAATGACGAACCAGGTTCAGAAAAGAAAATTCTTCCGCAGTATGATGATCCAGCCGCAGATGAGGTTTGGTTTGCCTGCCTTGACTATTTTCAAATAATTTGTACTTTTATATGCAGATTTTATCTCCTTTTTTTATTTTTCAGTGGATTCTTTGCAAGAATTTTGGCACCGCTGTGGCTTTTGTCATGGGCCTCATGGGAATTTAAATTTACATTTTCTTTGCTAGGGGATAACTCTAGATGAAAGCGGACACTTCAACAGTGAAGCAGAGAAGAAGCTTGAAGAGGTAATCGCTCTCATTTGTTATATTGTAAAAAGAAATAGCCAAAGTGTTACTTCTATTTTGGTGTTGCCAATCAATATGTTCTTTCTTTTTTTCTTTTTCTTTTTTTGTCCTCCTTAAAACGTCCGATCTTGTATTCATTTCCCTTTTTGCTTTCTGGTGTTTTGATTGTAAATTACTTCCAGTTTCATATTGCTTTTTGTTGATACCCTTCATAAATGGGTTTTGACCCCTTACTAATTATTTCACTATGTGCCAGCTTCGTCGAAGATTACAGGGTTCTTCAACAAACAATCGCTTTGAGGACCTTAATACATCTGAGAAAATCTCACATGATTATTTCACTCAAGAGGAAATGCTTAAATTCAAAAAGCCCAAGAAAAAGAAATCCCTTCGGAAGAAGGACAAGCTGGATATTAATGCTCTTGAAGCGGAAGCAATCTCTGCCGGGTTGGGTGCTGGAGATCTTGGTTCTCGAAATGATTCCAAAAGGCAATCCATTAAAGAAGAGCAAGAGAGGTCTGAGGCTGAGAGGAGAAATAATGCATACCAGTTAGCTTATGCCAAAGCAGATGAAGCTTCTAAATCACTACGACTAGAACAGACTCTCTCTCTTAAATTAGAGGAAGATGATACTTCATTCATTGCAGATGATGATGAGGATCTTCGTAAATCCTTAGAGAGAGCCCGGAAATTGGCTCTTAAGAAGCAGGAGGATGCACCTTCTGGTCCGCAAGGAATTGCACTCATTGCTACTGCCACTGCCAGCAGTCAGACTGTGGAAGATAAAAACCTTACCACTGGAGAGTCGGAGGAAAACAAGGTTGTCTTTACAGAGATGGAAGAGTTTGTTTGGGGTCTCCAGCTTGATGAAGGTAAATGTCAAAACTCTGTACATTAACAATTTTTTACTGCAATGAATGTTGGCCTTTTAATGTGATTCTTTAGTTTTATCTATTATCACTTTTGAGTTCCTTATATTCAAGGTCTAAGATTTAAACTAAGACTTTTACTTTGCTCTATCAGAAGCTCGTAAACCTGATGAAGAGGATGTTTTTATGGATGAGGATGAAGCACCAATAGTGTCTGATGATAAAGACAGGAAAGAGGAGGCTGGCGGATGGAGTGAAGTTAAAGAAACTGTTACAGAAGAACCCAAGACTGAGGATACGGAGGAGATAGTTCCAGATGAGACAATCCATGAAGTTGCAGTTGGGAAGGGATTATCGGGTGCGTTGAGGTTACTCAAAGATCGAGGGACACTTAAGGAAGGTATTGAATGGGGTGGCAGAAACATGGATAAGAAAAAGAGCAAACTTGTTGGTATTGTAGATGAAGGAAATCCAAAGGAGTCAAAGTCAAAAGATAATCGTATATCCTCTTTAGTGGATTACACAAAGGAGATCCACATTGAGAGGACAGATGAATTTGGCCGAATTGTAAGTATTTAACTGTATGTTAATATTGGTCTATCAGGAAAATATTTTGCAAGGATCTTTTACTATCTGAACTACTGCTTTCTATGTGCATATTGGGATGGGAAACCTGCAAAAGACAGGCGTATCTAAGTATTTCTAGTCTCATTTGGGAGTGGTAGGGCATTGAAATTTAAATATCCTTTAAATGCATATACTCTTAAAGAGATCTTGCGCATATATGCCATTGATCTTACTGCATAGCAACATCGCTACAATTTTCTTTTCTTCTTTACTCAGTTGACTCCAAAAGAATCCTTCCGTCAAATTTCTCACAAGTTCCACGGTAAGGGACCTGGCAAAATGAAGCAAGAAAAACGCATGAAGCAATACCAGGAAGAGTTGAAGTTGAAGCAGATGAAAAATTCAGATACACCATCGTTGTCTGTGGAGAGGATGAGGGAAGCGCAAGCTCAGTTAAAGACACCCTATCTTGTTCTTAGTGGTCATGTTAAGCCAGGGTAAGCTTAACTCTTTTTTCCTTCCAATTTTCACTAATAATTTCACCTGGCGCACGTTACTAAATTCAGGCATGGATTTGGTTTCCAGTCAATCTAGTGATCCTAGAAGTGGTTTCGCTACTGTCGAAAAGGATCTTCCAGGGGGGTTGACACCCATGCTTGGAGACAGAAAGGTCAGTCTACTTATACTCTCTGCATATTTCTCATGTTAATCAGCATTTATTCCGCATGCTTATAAAGGTAACATAATTGGTTGTTTTTATTTCAGGTTGAGCATTTCTTGGGTATCAAGCGCAAAGCTGGTGCGAATTCAGGCATACCAAAGAAACCCAGAGCTTAGATTTTTTCAATACAGACGCAGGATTCCTGTGAAGAATTTTCTAACTCTTCAAGTACTCTAATGGATAAGGTGTATGTCTGAATCTTTTTTCAGGTTTTTTTAGGGGGCGGGGGTTTATATTCCCTACTTAGTTCTGCATATACTCTTAACCATTGTACGTACTTCCTTTTGTGGAAGAAGATGCTGGAAAAGGATAAAGAACAAAGTCGTCTCAAATATTAAGCAGAATTTTCTTTTTTTTTCTGTAGCAGTATATTGTTTTCTTTCTGTAAGAAAAAATTCTTCAATTTTCGGAGGCTTTTCTTCCCCTTTAGTTCTTCTAAATTTCTAATGGCAGCAGATTATTTTTAAAAACATTATGTTTTAAGACACGTGACAACAGATTGTAATGAGTTTCTATTCATACTCATATTATTGTGGAACATTACAAAAAGTTGTAAGAGAATGGTGAAATCTGTTTCTACTTTCTCATATTACTCTTGGATATATAATATAATGATGAGCAAGGACTACATTGATTTTTTTTTTTTTAAAATTTCACCCATCGGACAAACGGAGGTGAAAAGAGATGTGAGCATCACCTATTCTAATTTAGTAATTTTCAACCAAAGAAGGCCATTTGATTATTAAATTGCATCAACTTTAACACAAGACGTTTACTTTTAATAGAAGACAACCAACCTTATCTGAATTTTTGCATAAACACCCTTACCCTTTAATAAAACACCAAAGAAAAACCTTATCCTCCCTGTGCTTCTCAAGCAACAACACCCTCACAAAACCTGTCCCCATTTTCACTCAAAGAAGAAAAATAAAGACATAATGGCAACCCTTCATTGCACTCCATCTCCTTCATTCTCTTTACCAACACAAAAAAAGCAACACACCAAACTCTTCTCCGCTTTCCATCTCAAATCCACTCCACACTCAACCTCCCACCGGCACCGGCCATTACTAGTCAGGTCTTACAAAGTAGTGATTGAGCATGAAGGTGAGACGACCCATATGGAAGTTGAACCTGACGAAAGCATTCTGTCCAAGGCATTGGACTCTGGCTTGTCTGTGCCACATGACTGCAAGCTTGGTGTGTGCATGACTTGCCCGGCTCAGCTAATCAGCGGCAAGGTCGACCAGAGTGATGGAATGCTGAGCGATGATGTGGTGGAGCGTGGTTATGCACTTTTATGCGCTGCATATCCACGGTCAGATTGCCATATCAAGACTATCCCTGAGGATGAGCTTCTTTCACTGCAACTAGCAACGGCTAATGATTGAAATTTGAAATTTTGGCTGTCGGTAGTAATTTTGCTGTGTTAACCTTTGATTTAGGATGGTTTTTTTATAGATTTAAACTTTTGATTATTAGTAATGATGCTTCTTTTGTTGTTATTGTTAATGTTTAATCAATCTGGATTCTGAGTATTTACTGCTCTGGGGTTGATTATTGATTGAGCCGTGTTGTAGCTGGAAAATGATATGGGCAAAATCTAATATGGTCTTAGATTTAATACAAACATCAACATTAAATGAAAAGTTGCTCTGTTTTATATTTGGTTAAGTCATCAATTAGAACCTTATTATTCTGTAAACTCAATTGAGAGTTTTAATTTTTAGTTGTTGCCATCCATGATCAATTAAAATTGGGTAATGATTGTTAGGGGTGAGGCCACCTATATGTAATAATCTATATAAAATATGTAAAATGACGTATTAATCTACTATTTTTCTCATTTTAATTTATTAAATTATAACATTTTATACCATTTACTTTTTCAAATTTAAAAAATTAGAAAATTATATATTATTTCTCCCATTTAAGTTTGTAAAATTACTAAACAATATACCATTTCTTTTATTCAAATTTTTAAAATTACCTTTATATAAATACATAAGTTTTTTGAAAAAAAACAAATTTACCCTCTTTCTGTAAAACTTCTGACCTCTCCCCTGATGGTAGTTTTACCGATGAAAAGGGAATGAGTGACTAAATTGCTGAAAATTAACTCAAGATATCTTCTTCATTCATTGACAAAAACCAACAACTGTCTAGTTATTATTGAAATGGAAAAGAAATAGAAAGGTGACAAGAAAATTTTGATCATTATGAACGAACATGAACGAACAAGAGGTAATTCTATTTGACTGGTCTATAGTGTTCATTTTAAAATAAGCAGATTATTTGTTTGAATAATGACTAAAAATGATATTTTTGACTTTACACATTAACTCCAACAAATATTTAGATTTAAATTTGTAATCTTCTATTTTTAGTTAGATTAAAAATCTATAAAATTTAAATTTCAAATCTAATAATGTGTTGAGTCCCATATAAATTTTTACATATTTTTTTAGTAAACATTGCATTTGGATTCATAATTTAAATCCGTATGATTTTTGTTTTCTAAATCCAATCTAAATCCGTATGATTTTTGTTATCCAAATCCAACGAGTAACCATACCCTTATAATAGTAAAAGATTTTGATTTTCATTGGTATATGTTGTTACCATTTTTTCTTTTGAACCATCCCCATTTATGGGCTACTTGAATTTAGAGATAAAACATCATAGAATGTGACAACTACTTACAACATATGACTTGAGAGAGCAAACTCCAAACAAGATGTTCAACCACTTGGCCGACAATTAATGTCTTCTAAATGAGAACCTAAAACACCTTATTGGCTTTGTTGTATGGAGAATTTCTCTCTCTATGTACCTAACAATTTCATGATGTGAATATAACATCTAACCACATGACCTTTTAAATCAAAACAGACGAGAGATAACGGATTTCGGATCTCTAAGTTTTCCATCCAAATTCGAACTAAAACCAAATCTAAAAATAGTGGGGGAAAAAGAGACAAACCCATACAGAAACAGTAAGAACAAGTCTTCTAAAGCACAAGCAACATAATGGCAGTTGGAAGTCACTGTTTTACGGTTATGCTAATTACTTTACACAATCACCTACTACTAAAGTTTGAGATCAACATTAGAAACACAGCTCCTCACCATGATAGCAAGAAGCATTACAAGACACAATTAACACACATATATCACTACCATTATAATGTTAGTGATTACAGGACACTCAAGAAATTAAAGAGATTTTTGAGTCATTTTCTTTTATAATAGAGAAGAGATTGAGTCATCACATCAGTGGTTACCATCATCAAGTAGAAGTCATTGTCTATCGGTAGTAAGCCTGCTGATAAGCTGGTGGCATCCCATTGCCATAGCCCCCGTAAGCAGGATAGTTCATGGGTGGTGGTGCGTGATATCCAACTAGGGGTGGTGCTGCTTCGGGAGAGTAAGCATAAGGATTTACTGGTGGGCTTCTGCTGCCATACATGGTCGGTGGGGAATGGTAAGGTGAGACGCCAGAGGAGTATTGGGAGTGAGAGGGAGATCTGACAAATGTAGGAGCTGCAGGGAAAGAAGAAACATATGCATTTGTCAAACGGCCAGCCTTGGCTGGAGGCATTGGACCACCATTGTTGGCTCGTGTTCGCTTGTTGGCTGGAACCACGACTGGTTTTCTCTTCTCGGTCTTCACCTTCTCCAGCTGTTCAAGGCGCTTCTTTAGGTTTTCTGGAGGGAACTCTGCCTCAAGCTTATACTCTTCAATGCACTTGATAACTGCCCTGAGTGCTGATTGTTCTTTACGTCCAGCTAGGTGCTACAAAAATGATAACTCTTTAAGAAAAACAGAGAGAGAGAGAGAGAGAGAGAGAGAGAGAGAGAGAGAGAGAGAGTAATAGCTAAGAAGGTGGAAGTCACAGTTTAGGAGAGGTAGTTTCCTCATATGAAATGATGCAAAATTATATACTTTAGGCATCTTTCTTTCTTTTTAGAGAACAACCAACTTCACCTAGGGGCATATATTTGCTATAGTAACTTAAACAACTTCGGCATGTACAAGTTCCAACTACATCTCTCTGAAAAGATTAATATAAGAGCTAAGTGCATGTTCTCTTGAGCCAGCAACCACCTTTTTAATGAGTTAGCGAGCAAATATTATAAAGATGCAGAAACATAATCCCGTCAACCAGATGACTGCGAGATGAAATTTGTACTTTCACTGAGCAAAAGTAGGCATTATTGCCTGAATACAATTAACAGGATTAAACTTGCGTTCACAACAAAATACAGTTCAGAGCTGCATAATGTCCAAACTAGGAGTTGAAAATACAACAGAATACAGCTCACGCATTATTGCAAACAGATGGAAGTACTAGACAAAAAGTAAAAAAGAAAAAAGATAAGCATAATGTCCAAACTCGGAGTTGATTCATTATAAAGTAACATACTTCTTTTTAATCAGTATTATAAAATAACATATTGAACTTATAAATTCAGATGAAAATTTAACATACTTCTTTTTAATCAGTATTATAAAATAACATATTGACCTTATAAATTCGGATGAAAATATAACATACTTCTTTTTAATCAGTATTATAAAATAACATATTGAACTTACAAATACGGATAAAAATATAATCAAGGATGAAATCAGAAATACCGCTGCTCGGCCATCATTGTTGGGATCCTCCATAATAGATGCAGCAGCCTTCTTTGCATCCTTCAGAAAAGCTTTCAGCAGGGGTGTTGGAGGGAACTTGTCCATGAGACCAACTTCATATGCAAAATGCACAGCATCAAGCTGCTTTCCCCGACTAATTAGTTCCTCAATTATATCTGTAAACAAATAACATTAGCTCCTCCTATTTTAGAATTAATCAATCATGACCAGAGTTCAATGACGTGTTCGTCTAAAAAAAGATGCAAAATTGCATGGAAATTCCATCAAGAGGACATCAACAGGCTCTGCTGCCTGAATGGGTGAAGTTTTATTTGTGTCTGTGTTTGTTTGTTTGAAGGTATCCACAGGAAGCTGTTTAAACAAGTTGGTCATATTCCTGAATTGCAATTCTCAGCTCGTTTCTTACCTCCATATCATTCAACTTTTCTCTAGCATGACTATGAAGTTAACAAATCTAAACATACATTATGATCCCAAGTTCATAACATCCAAAGCAACATTGGATCAATTAGACCTAATTAACTTTCCTGAAATTATGTTCAGATACCCAAGTTTTTACTAAGCTTTTTATATGAAGCTAAGACTATACCTACTGCAAGAGAAATAAATTATTGATAATAAGAGCCAAAAAACAAAAATCGATACTGAGCTTCAGTCCATTTAGACTGGTCGGAAGGCCACAAATCTAAGCATGCAACTTTTTTCTCCCCGAGTTTTTTCTGAAATTCTCTTGACAAAACCTACAACTATGCCACTTTAGAACAGCTGAAGACATCATAACTATGACAACAATTAGATTGATTAACTCCACATTTGCTCTGCAAAATGCGGCAAAAAAAACCATAGAAACTGCTCCACAAGTCTAGTATATAAGGGTATCTAAATCTGGGTAGGTGGCATGACCCTTATCCCAGTGAAGCTTGGAAAAGGAACCGTGATTGGAGTACAGATAAGTCTCTAAAACTAAGTAATCACTCTTAAAAAGCCTTTCCTGTCCAAATTATAACTCTTTCACCACAAGTCTTGGATGCCACCCACAAACCGTCTATGAATCTATGATCTTGGTCAGATTTGTTTTATTGTTCACATATAACCAAATTCATGTTGTTAAAGTGATCTTCAGTAGAAAGCTGGAGATTATTGCCCGCTAGAGCTGATAATTTTTGTAAGATCAAGAAAATAAGCTCCCCGGATACAGTAAAATCTTCCTAATTCAACTTAAACGAAAATATAGCACAAATACCGGGCATTTTATCGCCGAGGCCAAGTGAAAGAGCGAGCTTTGGCATCTGCTTCCGCCAGGCAGACCCAACCACAAGCTTACAGTAAAAGTCCATGTCCTCCTTCTTCACAATCCCAAAGCTAACCAAATGCTGCAAAAATGTGTGGACGTCTGGTGTTTTGACGTTCTCAATGCCACCACGCTCTTCCAAGCTCGCTTTCCATGTTTCCGCGATCTCCTTGGCGCACTCTTTCACTCTAGGCGTCACCAGAAGCCTCGACTTCCCAATCACAGGGTCTACCACCACTGGAATCAGTGACTCAAGCACCAGAACACAAGCCCATCCCAAATCGTTTCCTCTATCGCTCTTGTCTATTCTCTTGTCCACCGGGAACACCTCTGATATAGCTTCAAGCACGAACCTCGGCGGATCGATGCACTCCGCCAGAGCCAGCGGAATTTTAGCCCTCAAATCCTCCAATTCCTTCTTTTTCCCAGTGATAAAACTCCAGAATCCTCGAGACTCCATATCCAAGCAAAAGTATTTCAGCTTCCACAGCAAGCCGTCACCATCATCAACCTCACCATTCTCATCGGAATCTTTATCGATGACCTTAAGAGCAGCTTCCTTGCTTTTCTCCACCTTTTTGAGCGCGATCTGGACGCTACCTTCAATTGTGACCTCGCGCTTCTCGAGCTCCCTCAGTAATTCCTCGGTCTGGTTGTCCAGACTCTGTGATTTCAACTTGAGTACCTCAGACTTCTTAAGGAGGTCTTGCTCTAGGGATGTGAAGTGGTCGGACAGCTCCTTCCAAAGAAGAGTACAACTCGTCATAAGAGAAGTTTGCCTCTGAAACTCGTCAAAACTCGGCTGAGCCAACTCGGTCAACTCGCCGGGATCGGGGGCCGACCCCATATTTCCCTCGCACCGTGACTCACCTACTCGGACAGTAACTCAGTCGCCAAAGATAATGAAAGAAAAGGAGAAAACAGAACCTCAAAGAAATGGAAAGAGAGGAGAGTGAAGGGTAGACGACGAAGATAAAGTGGAGAGGACAAAACAATTGCTGACGTGGACAAGCGATACACCGACACGTAACGTGCGGTCTGAAAAAGTTAGTTGAAATCACATCCTAAACTACGCGGAGAGTGCGTAACTAACTAGCGTGCGCACGAGACAGTAGGGAGGAGACCCTAGGAGAAGGGTGCGTAGGATAAGAAATAAGAAGGCGTAGGGAGATGACGTAGGATAAGGAAGTGTTTGGGTGCAGAGAATAAGGGTGGGGCGGTAAGTACTTTCCCGGAAACCGAAGCGGGATAAGAAAAGAAAAAGGAGGGAGGGAGGGAGGAGGAAAAGCTGGGAAAGTTAGGGGGAAGTGGGCCAGGCCCACTGACCACCACATGGCGGAAGTTGTATAAAGTGAAGACAATGGCTGAGTGAAGATAAACATGATGTACAGCACAAGCATGAGAAGGTAAAATTAAGACCCCCGTAGGTTTCTGGTTTATTTTAAATTTTAAAATGAATTATTAAAATATTAGATCATCGATAAAAATTCTACTGTCTTGATCTACTACCATCTATCTTTTATATCATCACATGTGAGATTAATGTAGAGAGGTCAATACCAGAGCAATACGTGTTCATTAAATATTTATTATAATTTTCATAATACTTATATAAGTACAAACTATCAAACTTGTTTTCAAATATCATTTAAAATTATTGTGTTCCGTTGTTCTCATTTTATTTTAAAATATCATTTTTCACATGATATATCATAATTTACGAAGCATCGACACTAGTGTCGGAGTTAGACATGTGTCGAATACCGACACACTTTCGACACATGTTTGACACAGTAAGTAAAAAGATAAAAGGATCTAAAATGAATATACTGAAATTTTAATGGTAAATAAAATAGAAAAGATGTAAAAAAAAACTTCAATATTAAATTAGATTAAAATAAATATAAAAACTTATTTTTAAGACTTGTGTAGGAGGATGGACTTTTTTTTGTTTGAAAAAGTAGTATTTCAACGATGTGATATAAATATCGCGTGTCGATGCTGCTTAAACCAGACTAATAGTTAAAAAAATAGACTAGTGATAACATGCTAGAAACGCATATCACACGTGTGGGGCGTAGAAGAAAATAAGGGCCGGTGAAGGATGAAGGAATCTTAGGTCCAATTTGATTGGGTTCCTAGATCTAGTAGTGGTCCACATAATCCTTTAATTTGAAGTTTTGCATTATCGTAATGAATGGAGCCACACGTAGGTTTAGGATTATTGATAAGCATTGGTTACCTTTTTGACAACATGTAATTTTCAAGTTGTAGATGTGACATCACGTTTTCAACTCATTGTTATATTTAATTATATATACGGTTACAAGAGAGTGTTGCTATAACTATTTTTTTAAGTCATTTTAACAATAATCAAAATCATTTAGATCGGTATGACACTTAATTGATGACGAATATAAATATTAATTAATCAACTAAAATTAGATCAACATATCAAGCATCAAATGATACCCTAGGTGGTACGTGAACAGAAAATGACAAGAAAATTTACTTTTTTATTTATAAAAATGACCGAAAATGATAAAAAAAAATAATTTATTTACAAAAAATACAGAACATAAATTACTTACTTATTTTATTCCGGTCATTCTTGTAAAAAAAATTCTAAAAACTGAGTTTTTACAGTTTGAATTGAAAAATAATTCAAATTAATCATTTTTACGATTCCCCACTGAAATGAACTGAGAAACTTCACTGTAAAGGGCGCTTTTAGGGATGAAATAATGAAAACTTACACCCATGATCAAGCTATGACATAGCACATAACTACATTAATCAATCTTGATGCAGCTCATAATCTTTCCTGCGTCCCAACCCAAGAAGGTTTTATTTTTCTTGTCGTTTTCAGAGAACATTTTGCACTCTGAATGGTAAACATTCAGATAGAATGTATATGTGATTAGAATATGTAGCATTAGATTTCATTCCGGTGAGAAGTAAACTAAAAGCATGAAACATCACCAGTAATCTAGCCTAAAACGCGTGGAACTCTCATCGATAACCTGGAAATTTATTCATATTAGCAGACAAAGTAACAACATTCCGAAGCAAGAACTCAGAATTTTACAATAAACACCGTAAATAACAAATTAACGATGACAATGATTGGGGATCTCTTTTTTTTTAAACACGGTACCTTTTCATGGGTAACCAGAAAACTACGTTGACGGTTTGAATTCCCTCACGCTCTCGATCGTGATCTTCTTCCTTGTTTCAAAATCAAGTTTGTCAAGATCAGCTGCAGTTCCAATATATCCATAAAATATCCTCTTCTTTTCCCCAGTCTTCTCATCTGTCTTCACAAAGTTCGGATTTTTTTCATCATCCTTGCCCAATGAGGACTGCACGCGAGCCCAAGCCTCGCGCCCATGATTGTCCTTCCGGAAAAAATCGGCCAGCCGCATGGCCTCATTAATTCCCGACTGATCGCCAGAGAACTTAATCAAAGTTATTCCCAAGTGACCATCTCTACCATATAAGGACTTTGACTTCCCACCCATGAATCCAAGATCTGTGCACCAAAAAGACAAAAGGGAAAAAAACAATAACTATTAGAACAATTAACATAAGAGCAAAATAACGCCTTTACATTTTCAGGGTATAGGTGGACTGTATTCTATATTTCAATAGATATCAATGTCTTTAGTATATGGCGAAAATTACGATTAGAGGCAGATGTCCACTCCTCAATCAGCAAATAAAAATTCCTAGCTCAACCCTGAAAAGCTGTTCATTATTACCAGACAGCCAAAGTCTCGGTTTGCCCAAGCACCGTCTGATATTTGCAGATGGAGAACATACACACCAGACAATCTGATTACTTGACTGACTAGTAATTAGACATGTTTCACCGTGACAGAATATGGAGCAACACAAACACAGTTTGAAAGAGAATTTCTACACAAGGTTATCAGGAAACTTAATAGTATTTAGTTACCACACTTCCTTACAAAGGCAAGGAGCACAACCAGTAAGTTGCATTAAGAATAGGTTCTGCCAAGATAACCTAAATCCAGACAAAGTACTCAACAGTAACAACTTCACCATGACTATGGAAACCAATCAAACAGAACCACGAGCTAACGACAGTGACAGATTAACCTTAAACTTTCCTTTAAATGAGTACGAATATATTCAAGCATATTCTGCTCAACCTAACTAGTCTGACCAATTTCTAGAAACCCTCCAGCCTCAAATACAATAAAACAGAATGTTCTTCTGCCTGTACCATTTTTGTTGGACTGCATAAAGTGATAGCAATTAAGAGAACCCGATCTACCCACACAGTAGCAGCCATAAAATTGACATCATCTACTCCATAAAATTGACTTCGTTTCCAGGTGGCAGATATTAATCTTTCACTATTCAGTATCATGCAACAGAGCGTGAATTATCCACACCAACTCCACTTCTGCTTTCCAATGTCAACATTAAACTCAAAGATCAGACTGGAATTCATAATCCTGGATTTGAGTTTTGGATAATCATCAAATGACACTCCTAGTTCAAGCCCTCCGCACACGTGGACATAATAAGTATGACCATATCATTGATATGGATTCACAACAGACCAAGTGAATTCATGTTATCACCTTGATAGGAGGAGCTTACTCAATAGAAGAGTATACCTTTAGTATTTACGACCTTCAATCAGTGAAGAATTGAAAATCAAATAATGAATAAAAAAGAGAGGAGACAATTTCTTGCAGAATAATGAATAAGATGACAATGATGTTGCCCATAATGGTCATAACTTCCAGCAGCCTGCAAGATTAATCTTGAGACCATCTAACAGCCCCAGAAACAGCCAAATAATTATGTATTCATACATCGGTATATTAGACACTGCCAAGTTACTAAAGGCTGACGGCCCACTTACATTGCATTAACTTTTCTTATCCGTAGCTTATGAAGCATTATACTATTTAAATTTCCCTCATAATTGTCTAAGAAAAAGTCTATGACAATTGGATGAAACACAAATGTAACAAATTTCTATCATTATTTGGATTTCTTCTCTCAGCTAGTGGTTTATCTGGTAACGGACAATTATGAATCAACAGAGTTACTGCAGCTATTGATGCTATTATTTCACCAATTAAGGTTCAACACACTTGTATGTCATGTCAAGAAATCAAAAGCGAGGACACCGAGAAGAGAGAAAAGGAAATTTATGTAGCGAATAACAGCACAAAAGAAGAAATCTATCAATGAAAGAAATCAAAACTGTGAGGGCATGATCATAAAAAATGAATACTCAAGCAAATAGCTTCAGTACTCAAAAAAGCCGCAAACAAAGTTTGGTTAAAAAGTTAATGACTTTTTACTGATAAGTCATAAATATTACACTGATCAAGGTTAATGAATTCATAGCAGGCATGGATTGCTAACAGTTCAGATCCATATAACGGAACCAAAGAAGTCGAAGAATAATCAGAGATAAAAATAAATTCTCCAGCCTACTGCCTGGTTTTCCTAATCAATCACACAACTAGAAGAAAAAAAGGCTTCACGAAGAAGTTCAAAGTTACAGGGAATTCTCTCTACTGTAGGAACTTGCCGACTTTCAGTCTTCTCAAGACTGCTAACACTTATTATTAAGCTCGAAAATCCAAATTCAAAAACTAACAATCTATGAGATGCTTAACCATTCAAACTAAATTTAATACAACTTTATGAATAACATATCAATTCCTGATTTAAAGAAGACTATAAACTATATCAACGGGAATAATCTACCAATTCCTCAGACTCTAAAGAAACTGCAGATTCACTAAATAGAAAATTCAAGAGGCTGTGAAGTAGAAATCATTGAATAGGGCTCTATATCACAAAGAAAGAGGCGAAAAAGTTCTTTCAAGATTTCTTGGGTCACAAAGCATTTGAATAAAGCTTGTATTAGTTTGCATTGCTAGTAGTTCCTCGTTTTAAGTATTTAAGACTAAATAGAAATCTCTACAGAAAAATCACAATATAAACATTGTGAGATGGGCACTAGCAAAGTTTCAGAGTATCATGCATAAATTTTGTCTACTTGACCTTAGGCCATACCTTGCACAAAGACATTCTGAAATCAATAGCATGAAGATATATGAATTAAAGAGCAATTATACCTCTAATTTTACTATCCATTGCTTTGTTTCCCAAACCCTCCATGCGCCCATCTTTAACCTTCCCTGTAATGGTGTTATGAATGATCACCATAGGTGGCCACATAATTAGATCATCCAAGTTAGCCGCTGCTTCATTAGCAGCTAAAAACTGATATCCCTTCGAGTTATCAGGAGGTATTGAATAGTTCCACCCCATCAAAACACAAAGCGCTTTGTGCAAGCCCAAGTGATCCACATGCAAGTCAGCATTATCCGAGTTGTATGTATGCATGACTAGGCCATGCATATCCTGAAAATCTCTAGAGGACCTGAAATTATGCATGGCAAGGACATAGAAGTATACATTTTAGGTAATCCCTTTAGATATGAACATGACCCTATAAGTTTGACCCAAAAGGGGAAACAAGGCAAAGCATACACCATCGCAAGCTTCAAAGTTTAAACAGCAAGAAGCAATTCTACAGGTTTCAATCAGGAAGTTCACTTTCATCAAAGACACTGAACGCACATGGTGACATTATTCACTCTACATGATTGTTGGATTGATGTGACAACTTCATGACCCAGACAAAAGTGGCTCAGCCATTTCAAAAACGAAAGTTATCCTATTTAGTCAAGAGCAAAGCTATCCCTCTACTTTCTAGTTTCTACATAAGCATAAGATATCCTTACAAATTATAGTCAATTTATACCGGCATCCTCAGCTTCTCGTACAATACTAAAATGTGTAATTGTATAAATCCACTGATCAAAATTATCATCCCCCTCGTTCATGTTGTTTGCTTATCATGTATTATCCTCCTTGACATACATTTTAAGATCGTATGATGCAGATGGTTTGGACACTGGGAAACAACTGATAAAGCAATGTAATTAACTTCAGCAATAAAAAAGCAACAGAAAAGAAAAATGACATAGAAGTATTTGGATTTGCAGATGTCTGTATGTAGTTCTGTTTGGCAGACGCTTCTTGTGAAGCATCCGAGCATTGTTCAATTACGCAAATCAACATAGTCCAGAATCAAAACAACAGAAAGTAAAGAACCAAACTAATCATATCACAATATGAGCTTAAAGTAGAGAATGATGAGAAGATGGCGCAACTATGAAGTCATTTCATAATTAGAATCAATCTGATTCCTCTTAGAAAGCTACTCTATAAAAAGAAAGATGCTGAAAGTCTAAACTGAAAAAAATAAGATAAGAGTTATAGTGAGATGAATGTGTGAAAACTTGACCAATAAAGAACATCAAAAAGCTTTTATCAAAGGTAGATATCATGAAAAGAAGGATAGAGATTAGTTCTTCAAAGAAGAATCTACCATGGCACATCAATTACTAGATAGTAAAAGCCTAGTTATTGTAGATTACTCTCCAAGAAAAGTACTTGCACGAACATATCCTTTCAAAATATTACTCTGCAATGACATCAAATATGGCAGTCCGTAAAACTGAATAATTCACAAGGACAGCAGGGCTGAACACGAATGCAACTAGGGGTGTTTATTGGGCGGTTTGGTTTGGTTTTAAATAAATTCTATAACCAACCAATATAATCGGTTTAAAAATAAGCAAGCCAAACCAAACCATTAATTATCGGTTTGGTTTGGGTTGGGTTGACAGTCTCGTTTCCTTTGTATTTAAAGTTAAACAAAATTAATGCAGGAAAAGAAAACCCATCTTAATAAAATGAGTATTATTTCATTAGATAACTTAGTTAATAAAATAATTTCTACATAATCAATAAATAAAAAAATGAGTCTTATTTCATTAAGTTAAGGCCGTATTCTACTTGAGGGTTGGACTGGGTTGGGATGAAATTATGCTTATACTTATGTCTAAGTAGTCGATTTGGTTTGAGCTGGGTGATTTTAAGAGGAAACCGGGCCCAAAGCGAATTTAATGGTTTCTTCAAAAATGAAACCAAAGCAAACCATTTTTACTATTTAAACCGCTCAATAGATTATGGTTTGGGTGGTTAAGTCGTTTCATCGGTTTTTTTGCACACCCCTAAATGCAACACAATAATATCCTTTCCGCATTTCCCTTAGCACCCAGAGGCGTAATTCCTTTTCTTATAGCAATTCATGGAGAAACGATAACATAAACAAACAAGAGACATAAATACCTCACCAAACAATGTAAATCAAAAGGTTAGAAACACAGTGCACCACGAAAAGGAGTGACTAGATCCAACCAGCATCAAAATGACTTACAGCCTTATAAGGATTAATGGAAAACAAGAGTTTAAAATGCGGTTTAAAGGTAAATCATTAATGATAGAATAAATGGAATCATTATTATTCTTCATTCGTCAGGAAGAAGATGCAGTTGGTGGTCGACGATAAAAAAACTGCTTATAAGCTTTGAGATGTAAACAACAAAAATATGTTCACCCCGAATGGTGTATATCATACACACAACACGATGAAATATTATACAGAATGGTAGTTCTTCTAATCTATCAGATGAACTATTATATAGAAGCACCATATTGCCAACAAACTTCTTTGGCACATTGTTTAGGAAAATCATGAGATGAATATGTATCTTCTGAGAAACTTAATGACTTTCATCTTTCAAACAAAAAATGCAGTAACATGTCATTATGAGCAGAAAAGAGACAGAAGAGTGAAACTATAGAAGAAATCCATCACTCTCACCATGTCAAATTAAAACATTAGGCTGCACATGTTCTGATGTTGATAATAACATCAATCGTAGGCATCCTGGAAGTAGGCAAGTCTCAGGGGTAAATACTGGTTTTAATCAACATCACAAGGCAGATACTTTACTAGTACAAAATGTGTGAACAAGATACAAACCAACTTGCGAAACTTTGCACTGCATAAACCAGCTAAATGCACTGAACTTAAACATACAAAGCGAAGGCAAAGATGGTGCTATCCAAACAGAAGAGACTAATAAAAAAATCTAAAAAAATTTGAGTTTTTGCAAACAAGCATTTGTCCGTGTTAATTGGTCAAAGCATCAGCAAACTAACACTTTAACCCCGTTTTTAGTATCCATGGGTGTCCGATCCAACAAACTGGCACCTCGACTAATCGTTGGTTTTAACATCATGGTGTATGAGCCCAAGGAATTGTTTGCACCCTGGGATTTCAAACCTAGGACTTGGAAATGAACAAACCACTAAAATCTAAGACATTTACCACTTGGGACAATCCCTTGATTTTACACTTTGACAGATTAAGCATAAGCTCATGATTGAGAAAGAGAAATCCCTACAAGAAATCACATCTAAATTATCATATATATGACAATTAATAGCAACAACCTGATGCAACTGGTTTCCTTGAATCTCACTCTATAAAGATGCATGTATTGTAGACCCTGTTCAAAAACAAGAGAACACTTCATCCTTTAACTCCCCATCCTGAATCACCTTACCAAAAAGATATCAAAACTGAAACAAGAAAACATCTCTAATAAGTTGGAACAATTAAATAACAGTTTCACAAGGATCACGTGAAAAGTCCCCACCAGCGAATTCAAGGATTGAAACATACATTGGCATCATTTTAAGGACGCAACATAATTCGCATGAACAGTCAGGAAGAAAGATTACTTCCGCATCTAATGTGTGTATTATAGCAGTATTCCTCAGCTACTAGCTTGACAGAAACTGATACTTTTAGCTTTCAGTCCTTTACAGCATACCTTCTCTCGAATGAACATCTTCTACAGATACTATATTTCTATTAACCTAAAATAAAGGCTCTGAGCTACTTAACATATCCCGAGAGTATGCAAGTAACAAATCCATACTATGGCAATCATATCAAACAACATATAGGACAACAAAAGCACATAATACCTCTCAAAAGAGAAGCAGAGTACCTATTATAAGACCCTAAAATAACTTCTTTAGTTACATTTGAAATAATAATAATAATAATAATACTAGATGAGAGAACCTATTAAAGAAAAGAACAAAACTACAACACAAACACAATCATAATGTACATATATGGACGAGACACATGAAAGATTATATCGAAATGCTCAGCCAACAGCTGGACCAGAACATTATAATTAAGAACTCATGTCAGGCACTAGAACGATAAGATAACTGAGTTTCTCATGTCCAACACAAATTTTAGAAAGCTATATCAACAGAAGCATCAAAAAGTTCCAAAAATAATTAGGAAAAAAATAATAGGAAACAAGTTTCCTTGCCAATGCCGATCCACAAGAATATATACTTATCTACTTAGTGAC
Organism: Datisca glomerata; assembly: GCA_003255025.1. Taxonomy (NCBI): domain Eukaryota; kingdom Viridiplantae; phylum Streptophyta; class Magnoliopsida; order Cucurbitales; family Datiscaceae; genus Datisca; species Datisca glomerata. Next base: position 2,000,229 of record QANY01008662.1, read on the forward strand.
AGAAAGAAAAGGATGGAAACATTATCAATATCATATATAAAACTCAGCGGATCATATAACGTATATCCACTATCTTAGTTCAACAAAAATAACTCAGAAGATTCCATTAGTGACAAGTCAATCACACCATATTCCAACAATATGGCAGGACAAACATGATGGAAAGTCAATCGTCGGAACTCGAAAACAAGGCTAGATGGACGGCCAATAGTAACAATATGGAGGGGTCCTATTGACCTTATCTAATAAACTGAGTTTACAGCCTTATAACTAATTAACGAACTGCATCTAAAACAGAACCATTTTACAAAAACACAGTCCGTAAATTAATAATAGTCCGTAGGCCCTCAAAATTCTCAGTACCTCTATACATTCCGTATATATTACAATCGAGCATGATGCCCAACAATCTGTTCACACGTGCAGTAGCATCCCTCAGCAACTTATCACACGAAACTTAAAAAACTGCAACTTTCGATTTCCATACTAAGGTTTTAGGTTTTTCCTCATGGCAATCAATAGAACTAGCATAATTGAAGGACAAAGGTGAAAGAATCGCATTGAGTGTAACGCTATCATACCTGGCACAAGCGACGCACTGAAGCCGGCCATGTTTTCCATCCTCCAAGTACTTCTTCCTCTGACTAGCATTCTCGTTGATTACCTTGACAAAGTGAAGAAACGCCTTCTTCAGCGCATTTTGATCAACTTCCAAGTGCTTATGAGCTACCTTATTACCTAAACCGTCACCTTGCCTAAAGCCTTGGTTGCCATAGTCTCCACCAATTCGAATATACTTCGAAGCCCTCGGTTCATCACCCCTACGTGGGCTACTCGTTCCGGATAACTCAGGTCGCCTATCGCCAGGACCCATAATGAATCCATTTGTACTATCCTGCTGCACAAAGTGCTGCCTTTGTCTCGTTGTTTCCCCATTCGCATCCCTTTGACCCTTCTCGTCTTCGTCACCGAACTTCCTCTTCATCGCCGACCCCTCGGAGGGGCCACCGCGCCCATCGAGTCCCAGAGAATTCCAGTAATCCTGATGCCTCCCACGCCAAAAGAGGTCTTCCCGACCAACACGAAATTCATCCGGACTCATAGGCACACCAGGCGGGAACCTTTTATCGAAACCCCCCAAATCAGGCCTGCCTGGGCCCATCGGCATAAACCTACCTGCAGGGTCTAGGAATCGTAGCGGCGGGGCAAAGTCTTGGTAATCAGGTGGGAGAGCAAAATATGATCGAACACTGCCATCGGCGAGGACAATTGCGCGACGCTCGAGCATGTGAAATCCGTAAGCTGGCGGAGGAGGCGGGCCCATTGCAGAGGGGTCGGAGAAGGGAAACGGAGCTCCCGGGGAGTGTAAACCAGGGCCCGAGTGAGGGATCTGTTCAGCTCGGTGCTTGGGTTGGGAAGGGCTTGGAGTAGGGGCAGGTTTGGGGGATGGGTTGGACGAGGGCTTGGGGGGTTTGGAGTCGCCGGATTTAGGCTCGGAGGTAGCATTGTTGCCGGACTCCCAGCGGGTTTTGCGGTGAGAGGAGGAAGAAGAAGGCTTTTGGGAGGATCCCGTCGGATGGTTACCTCCTGGCATGCTTCCCAGGCAAGAGCGTGGGATAGCTAGGGTTTTAAAAAATGAAGCTTTGGAGCTCTGCTCGACGACGTTACAAGTAAAGACTATGCCCGGGACGGAAGAGAGAAGTCGAGTGAGAGAAGAGAGCTCTTTGCGAGAGGCTCTGTTTGGGGAAGAGTTATTTTCCGGAGTCTATTTTAGGCGTCAGGTCGCACGGCTTCGGGCCTAGATGTTCATGGGACTGTGGAAAATTTTGCAAACTAGACGATACTATGGGTGATGTGTTAAGAAATAGTAGATTTTTAAATTTATAAATAACTAGTAAGTTATTTAAATAATTAATCATTTTAGATAAAAATATATTTAGTCCATATAAAATATTATCTATTAATTCGAGTCAATAACTGTCTATTAGTGATATATTTTGTTGATATTTTCTATAATTAATGAAACAATAAATATAGAGTACTACGAAATCCATATTACTATAAAAACTAAAGATTTTGAAAAATCCACATCCCACCTCTCTCTAACCACAACATGTAATTAATAGATTACTGATATATTTAAAAATTAATTGATACTAAATAGAATATATACTTTCCATGAAACTTAAATTTTTGAAAATAAAAAAATATCGCCCCTCCCTCAACCGCATGGTAAACCTCTCTCAACCACCCTTACTTAAATGAAACTAATTTAAATTTTGAAATCCATCAATGATATTTCAGAAGAAAAAAAATTTAAAAGTAAAAACTTAAACTACAGTTAAAGTAAGTATCCTAACTACGGTAAAAAAATATGTCAACTAAACACAATCAAGACTAAAGAATCAAAAAATCAAGAAACCCTTCCATGGTTGCAAAACATTACCAAAAACTCTCCATCCTCCTGAGACAGTCATTGACTTCGACAAACCATAATTGACGCCCACCTGAAACAGAACCATTGACGGTAAAAAGGTAACTACATCGACGATGAATAACTTTATTGACGAGAGATAACTCCATTGACGAGGGAAACACTCCATTGACAGTAAAAATGTAACTCATCTTTTCTCTATGAATTGACTACTGGTTAATCGTGTTTTCCCTATCATCTAGACAGATCTCATCTTTCTCATTCTATCATATTTTCATCTATCTGAAATAAACCCATCAATAATGGTTAAATTTGGTAAAACAACAATGATTTCGTTGTCTACCATACATACTAAGTCACTAATTGAGCATGCATGTATATATACATGATTTTAAATAATTTTCTGACAAATATCGAGTATATAAAATACTGATGAACATTAATCATGTATATTGATTTTCCATATTTTTTCAATATTCTTTGATATTAAAATATAGGAAGGAAATTAATAATATATTGGTCAATAAAAGAGTATATCTATTGAATAATGTTCTAGTTTGTGCGTTCAATAATTTCTGTATATATTTATGTAAAGATTTAGTTTCAATAATTTATTAGTTTTATAGTGTATAACTGTAATGTGGTGAATAACAAAGTTTCTATGGTTAATATTATTGTTCAGTACATTTTTGGTTGCTTACATTCATGTAATTGTGTGATTTTTTTAATAAAATACGTGATGATCATTTCTGTTTGATTGATGTTATTCATATAAAATGCATATCAATCTATGTTATTGTTTCGTTTATTGATACATTAGTATGTCAATAATTTGTTGATTGTCTGTTATATATATATATATATATATATATATATATATATATGTATATCGTTTATTGATATATTTGTATGTCAATAATACATTGATTGTCTATGTCAAAACTATATAGATATTAATTTGTTTATGGTAATATTAACAATGGTAAAAAATAGTGCAGCAAAAGAGCATGAGACATCAAGATCAATAAAAAAGAGCAGCTCAACCGAGAAACATAAGTTACGTTTCAACGAAGAACAACAAGCTGAGGTAAATAATAGTCAACATTTTTTTAGTATTTATGTACTTGTTATTATGAACTGCTAAGCAATATTATATTATTTTAGGGTCTAAAACTAATTGTTTCTTATATAAATTAGAACAAAAATCAAAAGCTCAACCTGCTTTTTAAACTGACCATCATGGAACATGTCAAGTTAAGTTTGACACACAAACAGAGAGAGTCCTTAAAAAAGGTTGTTTTGGTCACTTTCTAGACATGTAAATTAACAAGTTTCCAGCTCGATTATTATTGCATATAGCTAGGAAACAATGTCATCACGATAGAGTAGATTCTATGGACTTCAATTTCAATGAGCGAGTTGCTCGATTTACAATGAGAGATTTTGCGGTAATCACTGGTTTATGATGCACTTCGTTCGTGCATGCTGATAGGACTAACTTAGGTGATGGGAGGTTGAAGGATAAGTACTTTAAAAATAATAAAACCGTTTCAAGAAAGATGTTAAATTTTGCTTTCGATACATGGACCATCGTAGAAAATGATGAAGATGACGAAATAGACAAGCTTGCTAAATTGTATTGTCTGGAGAATTTGTTAATTCCGAAACACGAGCACATTTTGGTTGATCATTTCCATATATTGTTGTTTGATAATGACGACTTGTCTACTTAATATACTTGGGGAAAATTGTCCTTCGATGTTATCATTGCAAGTATGAGGAAAATAAGTCATTTTTTTCTGAAAGTAATGTACATGCATTTTATGGTTTCCCACATGCAATCATTGTCTAGGCACTTGAGACAATATCATTATTGACAACACCACCGATGGACTTTACAAAAAAGATGAGAGATTGTACTCCAAGAATAAACAATTGGACAGTTGTTGGTCAACCTGACAATCGAGATTTAACCGATATGATTTCGGGAATAAGAATGGCAGTATCTATTATTTTTGAATTATTATATTTAATTCTGTATTTTTTATTAACTTGATTATTTACATTTAATCAATGAAGCTTGTGATTAAGAAGTTTCAAGCTGCCATTGATGATTTGAGAGCTATTGACTATGAAGAAAAATCTAGTCAATCAAAGAGGTAAGGAAGTTGTTGATACACAACCCGATATAGGAAATATTCAACCTAAAGATGAGGAAATGGTGGAAGTTATGAATCCAAAGAAACAAAAACACATCATCGTATTTTTCAATTGAGTTTAGATTAGATCATCTAGAGGATATTTTATAAAGAATTTGAAAAGATCAACTCAACATTGGATGAGTTATTAAGTCTGTCCAAGGCAGATGTATGTACCATTTATCGACACTGATGTATTTGTTTAATCGAAGCTGTGCATTTCTTTTACTGATTATTTACATTTCTATTACTGATGTGGTATATCATTTAAGTTTACTATAGGATGTTTTCTATAATTATGAACGCGAGTTATAACTTCCATTTCAGGGTGTCGTTAAAAATGTGGAAGAGCAATAAATCCATCCCCAACCTACAACAACTTTGAACAAGGATATTAGAGATGGAACTGAACGTCAAAATGTCACCGAACTGAACACAAGCATTAATGTTGATTTATTAAAATCCCTACCGACCTTGAGGTTGGATGATTTGGAGGTAAATTATTGATATACTTATCGATACACCGACTATTGTGTATGTATGCTTCTATTGACCAATTTATTTACGAATTTTAATTACAGGAGGGAACTATTGTCCAGCCCATTACTCCAATGATTGTTCCGCCACCCGTTCCACCGGCTGTTTCACCACTTGTTCAATTGACTCTTCCACCACCTATTCCACCGATTGTTCCATCAACCACGGACAAGTCACCAACTAAGATGGTGCCATTGACCAGACAATGTAAGGGGAAGGGGTCTGATATAACAAAATTATATGGTAAGAGACAAAGGAGAAAAAATCAGAAATAAAGCATGGAAATCATACCACATCCTGGCGTTTTCACACCTTCAGATTTTCATATCATCACTCAGACGCAAGAAGGAGATGCATAATCTGTTGGTTTTTGGATATTAAAAGTGGTTGACTGAAAAACTTGATAGTTTATTGTTTTGAGTACTTCAAATATCTTATGGATTTTTTTTTGTGATGGATTTCAGTATCTGGTAGTGGTGTTAGTTCTTGAACAAGTATGTTGAAATTTTTTTAGATGGCTTCTTTAAGTAGAATGTATGGATTTCGGTTAAAAAGTATTTTGATCAATAGACAATTGACAATATCTTCATAAATATATAATTGACTATGATTTACGGATGTTTCAATATGAATCTTCTCAAATTAGTTTCGTATGTATAACGTGATATTATATATAAGATATGTGAGTGTTTAATTATGAATACCGGTATATACACATCGTGAATTATTTATGATTATTATTCTCAACATAAGAAATAACTTTATCTATAATAGACCTATTCAAGAATGAGTTTATTGAAATTTCTTTTGTTGTTTTCCTTGATAAATGAATAAGATAATATATTGTTTATAACGTCTTCATCAATATGTATATTATAGTCATTGGATATGTCATTAATTTAATATTTTGAGTTGGATATTCATATTCTATTATATCATGTCAAAAACTCGAAATACTTGATTGATACGAAAAATCATGGCCAATATGACTAAAAAAACATCTAAAAACATTGATATGTTAAAAACAACATCTATAAAAATGACAAAAACATCGATCAATAACAAAAAAAGTCCAACATAAAACATATAGATCTCAAAATCTAATATCCACCTTTTGTTTCTTTGATTGACTGCTGGTCGAAGCCACCGGATTATTGCATCTTTTTCGATTGTGTCCGATCATATGACACCTTCCACATTTCACTTTGTTAAATCCACATATTGATGTGATCATTTGCTTCTTCGGTCTACTGACCGAACATTTGTTTTTAAGAGGCAATATATGATGAATTTGAATGTCTTCAAGAACATTTCATTGATTACTATTACAGAGAGGATGAACAATTCCCTCATATGTTGCATATAGCTCACTTTTCAAATAATACGACGAAACGTATAAGTATGGATTCAAGTGCCCATTAACCATTAGAGCTAAAGCATGTGCACAAGGTATTGCATCTATATCATATGTTCGACACGTACATGACTTATTGGGTATATGTACAATAGATATTAAATCAACGTCAACCACCTAAAATCCATACGTGTTAACGGCAATAACTTGCAATAGAACATGAAATATGCTATTATCAACTACTAACACATTTTTAAAAAATAGCAATTCAATACACGAAGCAAAAAAAAACTTACAATCATTGACTACGAAATCTCCATTTGCTTACAAAGACATTTTTCTGTCCATTGAGTTAGTGTCGTAATCATACAGCTAGATGCTACTCTACGCATAGAACCACCTTTGTGAGAAGTGCCTCAGAAATTCAAAAAAAAAAAGTAACAGGTAAACCACGAGCATCTTTCAATACATTATCGAGGCTCTCTGATGTATTTGGTGTCATGACATTATATCAATGACTAACAACTAATTTCTTATACCCAACACCATTAAGATACGAACAAATCGAAGGATGAATAGATTTAAGTGCATGCATATTGATTTCAAAGTCTTCAACCGTATACGCTTTTGCACATCGATAAAAAAGGGGGTCAATTTTTATACTTAGACTTGACATTAAACATAATATGTTACATACACAGGCCATGAACACCAATTACTTCCTTCAATTTTTCACAGAACCGTCCCCAAGATAAAATCATTTTCTGAATTTACAATAGCAAATGCCGAAGGAAAATTTTGATTATTACCATTCAACAATGATGTTGTAAAAACGTACCGAGATATTTGTTCTTTTAGAAAGTTCCATTAACTGAAATCACTGGTTTACGTGATGCCAGCCTTTAAAAGCAGGCCCCAAACACATGAAAATGTATTTGAATATGCCATTCTTATCATTCTGAATTATTGTCACAATACCTACAAAACACACATACAATCAGATTTATTGATTTCATGATCAATAATCGAAATACTGAAAAATGATATACCTGGATTTTTTCTTTCAATGCATAATAAATGATGGTAATCTTGCATATGACTCTTCTGCCGTCCCTTGAACCAAATCCAATGCATTTTGCTCTACTTTCCATGCTTTGTAATAGCTAATAATGACCCTATGCTTCAAACGCATATGATCAATAATGTCTTTGGGTGTTGTCTCATTCATATATCTACCTTTGATATATTGACTAACAATATCGGATGTTGCTTGATGATGCTCACTGTGAATTATATCTAACGAACAACTGTGTGCCTTAATATATTCACGAACTATCTAAATCTCCCCGCATTTGTATATAGATGCCCAAACAAACCACTTACATGGCCATTGACGCAACGAACATTCATTCTTTCTGGATTAGATCATTCAATCCTAAACTCAAAATTCTCTTTCAACTCAATCATGTGCAACGTCTTTTTTAACTCATACTTATTTATAAATAATGATTTCTTTTTAATGTCAAAATTGGAGGGATATTTTTTAAATCAACCAGAGCAATAAAAATGTCATCATCTTGAGCATCCTCACAATCCATTGATGTTGATTGCCTTCCCTCATCAAACACATAATTTTGCGACTTAGTGCATTGGACAATATTGAACTTACGACTGTCAATAATGATGAAAAGTTAACCACATTTTCATTCCTTAACAATGAAACGTATCATTCAATGTCCAGATTATTTTTTATTTCTATAGTAGTAGATGAAGCATTGTCAAATTACAGTTTGACAATAATTTCAAACTTATCTCTTCCATTAACAGAATCTAAAATCATATTAATTCCTTTAACCATCTTAACAAACTTCATATTGACATCAACCAAAAAAGTTTGGAACGAAAATCAACGTATAATATTGACTCATCATATCTTTCATCATACATTACAATAGTAGGGATATTTGTAATTCTTGAAAAATATTTTTTTGAAAAAAGGTACATAAAAATTGATCATTCTACATATGACAATTTATTATATATCTTATTGTAAATAAATTATTGACATTAGTTGAGTAATACAACAAACATGCCATTAACATTAAACATACCATTAACATTAAACATGCCAATAACATTGACGTACATAATGATTTACTTTGAACCAAGAAAATATGTTTCAAAAAATCACGCATCATTGAAAATGTCAGGTTTTAATACAAGAAATAAACTATTGACATTAATGTAGATAATGATTTACTCTATAACAATATAATATGATTCAAATCAAGTATCATAAAAAATAGCAGATTTAATAAACTTGAAAAACCCAGAGATTCTACAAACACATATTAAGCAATAAACACACTACAAATATGATTCATCATAAAATTACATCACTTGATAAACGTATATCGAACGTTTAAGCAATAAACACATAATGAACTTCACAAAAAACAAAACTATGATTAATGTAAAAAAATTGTACAATAAACGATATTCTAAATAACATTAGAATGACAAAAAAAACCAAAACACTAACCTTCCATTACTATGAAAAAAACCCCTGAATTTTTTCGCACACTTGAAAAAAATTTCACGGGAATTTCTTCACAGACTTGAAAAACCCATAAATTTCTTCACACAATTCAACAATTTGTAATCAATTGGCGATGAATATTTTCGGTTCAAAATAAGGATGAAGGATGAATGGATGAATGTTTTCAGTTCAAAATAAGGATGAAGGTGGAAAATTTCGATTGTTTAATAAATACAATAATCAATTCCATAATGAATGAGAATATTTTTAAACAAAACTATAATTTTACAATAGATTGTCATAACTGAAATCACCATAAAAAAAGTAGGATTTAAAAATTAAATATCAATATCTAATTAAAGTTGAGATTAAAATAAAATATAGTAATTTCTATTAATAGCCGAAAATCCAGAATATACTAATTAAAATAAAATATAATGCAAACTAATTAATTATCATGGCCCCCCCGAAATCAAACACAATTACCTGCACGCGAGGGGCAAAAATGTCAAGCAAAATTCATCAATTGAAAATTGCTCACGTGGTGACTAAAAAACTGCTATTTACCAAAACAATTAAAAATCATGCTATCTCTTAACTCAAGTTTCAAAACATGTCTATATGGTGTAATTATTATAGGATTGATGGTAACTTACTGAGCTAATTCACTTCATCGTCTAGGTCCTATGGTAAATTTAGGGAAATAAATCCCCTGTTGGGACCAAGAGGGTTATGTTTCCAAAATTGTGGCGTCCGTGTAAAAATGGACAGTCAAATGGACAGTCAGATCATCTTAGCTCGCCTGTCGAGATTATGTGACTAAAAATGTCAACGGGTAGAGTATTATATGTATAGTGTCATACCATCCTCACATACCAATTAGCATTTTCTATCTCCATACCCACAAAAATTTTATAAGTAGGGTATGGGGAATACTCATTTGGGTATGAGTATACAATGAGTTTTGTCTACCCGTAATCTATAATTGACAGTAAAATTTAACACAATATAAAAATATTTTCATATATTCATATCAAAATATCACAATAATGTTTTAAATTACAAAACTCAAAATAAACATAGTTTAAAACACAATTAAGTCTTGTAAATTGTAAATCTAAACTTGTTCATTGTCATCATATTTTATTTGATTTCTAAACTTAATAACATGCAATATTTCATATACATACATACATACATGCGTACATACACACACACACACATATATATATATACATATATACATACGTGTATATATACGGATAAATGGGTAAATGATGATGGATAAGTCGAAACCCGTACCCTACCCATACCCTCATGGGTATTTTTTTATATACACGTAACCTACCCAAACCCATTTTAAAATCTCTATAACATATCAATTATGGTCGAGCACCCGTGAGTGATATTGGCATATGGGACAACTTTTTAACTTTTTTTATTTATATTTTTCCTGTTTTGTTTTTTTTGTGATATTAAATCAGCCATCCATTTTTAAAATGGAAGGTCTAAATTCAACAGAATCTTCTCATTTTTCATGGAACAAGAGAATCTTAATCCTAAATTTAGTTAGATAATAATTTAGAGTAGATCAAATTTTATTAAAAAATGTTGAATCAATAATTCATTGGATAATCAACAAAATTATTATATGAAGCGTTAAAATATGAATAGATAAATATTTAACATTTTACGTAATGAGAAAAATTTAGTCTATCTAAAATTATTTTTTTAAATTGATCGATAAGAAAATCACTTAAACAACGAAAATCGCTCATTCAAACTTCAATTAATATTTAACCATAAAATGCACAGAAATATAATTGAAAAAGATATTACGAGGAATCTGATTATCGATCTTTTCATATAAATTATAAAATTAGATTAAGTGTAATACCAAAAGGAATCAATTTATGTTTTAGGTTAAATAAGCCTGAACCACCATGACACCTTGATCGGAAAATCAATTGGTCAATGAATCCTAACTTTTTTTTCTTTTTCAAGTTAAGCAGATAAGAATTAAAGAGAAGTTTTTAAGAAGCTATGAGGCTCAAGGCTCTAAAGGTCAATGTGATCAAAGCTGCAACCTTAATTCTCCTTCTAGCATTGGAAACAACATGGGAAAGCTTCAGAATTATGAAGCTAAAAGCAAATCTCCTCAAATGACATCCAATCTTAATCTGGTAGAAAAAACCCATTGAATACCCATACCCAAATGAAAAGAGTTCAAAATTCTTCAAAAAATCAGACTTTTTATTTGGAAATCTGTTTTAAATTACTTGCCTACTAGGAGTACTTTGAAGTATAGGAAAATTATTTCTAATGCCTTACGTCTTATCTGTGAAAAGAGTGATGAATCTATTGAACACTTGCCTTTTTAATGTGAATGGGTTAAACTTACATGGTTCATGTCTCATCTGAATCTTAGAGCTTCTGTTCTCTCTGGCCATAGCTTTTCTGATTAGCTTCATGATAGATTTCTAGATTTGATTGCTCAACATAGTGGAGGTAAGCTTGTAGCTTCTTTTTTCTATTGTCTTCGTTGGTTTATCTGGAAAGAAAGAAATAGTTTTATCTTTGAGGGGAGGCATGTTAATCCTCATTTCGTAGTGTCTAAGGCCAATTCTTTTTTCAATCATTGCTCCAGTGCTAATGGTTTTGCTAATCCTTTCTTGGATACTACGAGTTCTTATTTTTCTCCTGATATGCCTGCTTCTTCTCATAATCTCTCTTATGTTGTTCCTAATATGATTTCTGCGGATATTTTACACTCTGATAGTACTATTTGTATTTCAATCTCTCATGCAAATCTTCCTGATATAAATTTATGTAATCAAAACCCCAACATCTCTATTGTCCATAATAGTATTGCACACAATAATGCCTTTTCTCTTGCTGTTGTCACAGTCTCTCTTATGTTGTTCTAATATGATTTATGCGGATGTTTTGCACTCTGATAGTACTATTTCTATTTCATTCTCTCATTCAAATCTTCCTGATATAAATTTATGTAATGCTAACCCCAACATCTCTGTTATCCATAATGTATTGCACACGATAATGCCTTTTCTCCTGTTGTTACTAGTTCTGTCTCACCTAGCATGCCTGCTTTGTTTTTTTTTTTTGGGATAATTCTCTTGCTGGCAGGGTCAATTTAGCTCATAATTTTGCTTTCCCTTCTACTGCATAAAGTTCTATATCTTCAAATTCATTCCGTGCAGCTTCTTCTTTGGTTACTGACATTAATCATAGTCCTGGTTTCATTCCAGGTTCTCATTCTCTCTGTCAATACCGGTAGTATTGCTAGTGCTCATAATTTTTTTGATGCTCATAATAGTATAGCTCTTAGAAAGGCCCTTCTTTCTTATACTGCTTCCAGGCCTAGTTCTTCATATTCTTCTACCATTTCCTCTCTTGCTTGCAAGAATATCTTGCTTCCCCCACCTTTAGGCTTCATCCAATTGAATGTAGATGTTGTATTTCTCCCTTGTCCCCCTCCTGCAACATTGGGTATTGTTGCCAAAGACTCTGCTAGAAAAGTCATTGGCATTTTGGAGAAGAAGACCTACCGTGCTGGGCTTAACTTGGCCTCTAGCAATGGTTGGAGTAATCTTATCATTGAAAGTGACTCCAACAAAATTGTGGTTGACTTCTTGAATGGGAAAGCTTCACCATCTTGGAATTTATCAAACTCTATCATTCACGTTAAAAACTCTATCAATACTTTTAATTCCTGTATTATTAAGTAGATCTGTAAAGATTGCAATATAGTTATTGATGTTTCAATAAAACATAAATCAGAACTGTATGTTTAACGACTCGTCTCAAATTCTACCTAATATTTCTTCATTTCTTCACCACCAATAAGCGACATTTCCATGCTAGAGTGCCGTAAATAGCAGTTTTAATCATAATCCAAAAACAAATCCCATAACGCTTTTTCCTCGGTGGTATGCATTTGAAGAAATCAATATATCACATCCTATAATAATATCCTATAGTTTCACCTTCTCGTAGCCAATAGCCTAAACCTTCACCTCCATTATCGCAAGATCAAATAATGCAATGCCTTCAGTTCAGTTGATCTCACGGTAAGAACAATTCAAAACATCAGCAACTACCACCATGAAGAACATTCTCATTCTCCTCAATATCATCATTCATAACAAAATCTTTCAAAACTAGATAAAAAGATAGAAAGAAAAAACACTATAACAGAGATCTAGACATTTCCACATAAAAAGGAATCAGGAGAAGCCGAACACATAACATTGTTTAAACAAACTAAGGCGTGCCATGAAGGGAGAAAACCACTCAACGCTTTTTTGAGACACCAACAGTCTTCCCTCTGCGACCAGTCGTCTTGGTGTGCTGTCCACGCACCCGAAGACCCCAGTAATGTCTTAAACCTCGATGGTTCCTGAGTGTCAAGAAAGTGACAACTCAAATCAATAAGATATACATTGGCTAAAAAAGGAGTGGGGACGGGACAAAATCCATTTGACCAAAATCAAAGCCGTCATTTGAAGGAGGGAATCAATCGAAGTTAATAGATTTATCTTTTACATCTATGTTAGGCTTGTGGGAGGAGCTATCCATTAAAATGATACCGCAAGAATATAACTTCTTACCAGATGATTCAAAATCTCAGATCATCTTGCAGGATGCACTTTTATGTGAAAAGTGTGAATTTGTGTTCCGATTCAAGTACAGACTCCCACTTTCACTCAATAAACAGACAAGACCAGTTGTAAGCATTCTAAATACACACAGGAAACACACTTTGTATTCTTTACTATCAAAAGTGCTTACAATCGAAGTACAAACTTTGCACATAGCAACAATAAAATTTAAAGAAAATAGTCAGAGTTTTAACTTTTAAGCAATGTGGAAAACTGCTAAAAAACAAACAACTTAGTAACATTGACAGGCACATTTTTATACCTAGATCCTAGTCCTATAGCATTTTCAAATAAGAAAAAAGTACAAGGGCAATTTTATTATGCTGAAGAAATTTTGTATATTCACCTGATCTTCTTCAAACGCTCAAGATCATCACGAAGCTTCATGTCCAAAGCATTGGAAACTACCTGAGAATATCTACCATCCTTGTAATCCTTCTGTCTGTTCAAAAACCAGTCAGGGATCTTGAACTGACGAGGATTTGCAACGATAACCATCAGATTTTCGAGTTCAGCAGCCGAAAGCTCACCAGCCCTGCACAACACATGTAGTAAATATCAGGGTAAATATAATTGCACAGATTTGTATAGAATTGATCAGTTAATAAAGCAGTTGCTCAATGCGTGAAATTATCTATAGGTAATAAGCAAATACAGTTGCCAAGATTTCCGCATGTTACACAATACATTCAACAAAAGGCAGCAGCAGTGACATATAAAAAAGCCTCTGAGAGAATTAGAAATTTTGAGAGGCATACAGGAACTGCCTGAACATAATGAAGCCACAAAAATTATCAACTACAAGTCTAGAAAAAATAAAATCATTTACGATGATACTAACAACCAAAAATATATTCACATCAAACAGTAAAAATCAAAAAGACCTGAAACAGGCCGAGAGAGTAACCTTTTGTTCATGTCAACGTCGGCCTTCTTGCAGACAATGCTAGCAAAGCGTCGACCAATACCTTTGATGGAAGTGAGAGCGAACATTATCTTCTGCTTCCCATCGACATTAGTGTTCAACACACGAAGAATGTGCTGGAAGTCCTCATTTGCTACCAGAGACTATCAAGATATAAATGATCAGCAAATCAATCAAAGGTAAGGAGTAGCTACTGACGGCTGCAAACAAAAAAAGTTAATCGGATCAGTGCGTGCCGACTCACCATGGCTTAGGACGTTTCGTGCTGTCTTCTCCAGTTCTGCGTCGCTGTCTCCGAAAGTGCAACCCGAGAAGGCGACGATGTGCGGAAATGAAAGTGGGGAACAAACTTTAAGATAGATTTAAAAGAGAGAAAACCCTAGTAGGGCGATTATTTGGTGCATCTGACGCATTATGTCCAGGCCTAGGCCCATTTGAATTGGGTTACCATAACGTAGGGGTGAAGAAAAAGATACTGAACCGAATAAAAATGGTCGGATCGATCGGTTCTTCATGTCTCTATAATTTGGTTTGGTTCGTTAGAATTGTTGAACCGAAATTTGATTTGGTTTGAAAAATATTTAGTTTTCAAACCTAAACCAAAACTTATAATGTAAAATGACGTCGTTTTTATGTTCCTTGAATAGTTTTCAAACCGAACCAAAACTTATAATGTAAAACGACGTCATTTTTATGCTCCTTATATATTATTCAACTGCTACCCTCTATACGACATCATTTTGATCAAAACCTCTCAAAATATAAGCAAAAAAAAATTAGGGGTAGGATTTCAATTTCATCTTCCATTTTTCCTCATCGCCGAAAACCCTCTTCTCCAAACCCTCATCTCCTCTAGACCTCTTAATCGTTGAACCCTCCCCTCCTCTATAACCATCGAAACCCTCTCCTCATCCTCCTCTTTAATTGCCACGACAAAGCCCTCATCTCCTCCTCTCCTCTGTAATCGTTGAAGCCCTCATCTCCTCTGTAATCGTCGAAACCCTCTTTTTCTCTATAATCATCAAAGCCCTCATCTCCTCTGTTCTTATTATGATTTGTTAGTTCTGATTCCAAATTAGTTCTTAGATATGATTTGTTAGTTTCTAGTTCTAATTATTTGTTAGTTCTGATTTTTTGGTCTACCTTAGTTTTTAGGTCTGATTAGTTGATTTGTCAAAGTTTCTTTGATATTATTTATACACTGATTAGTTTGTTAATGTTAATGTTTTATTAGGTTTGTGTGATTTTATGATGAATTTGTTACGGTTTTAGGGTGATTTGTGTGATTCTCTAGATTTTAGGTTGAGAAATCTTCCAGATTTTGCTATTTTAGGTTGATTTTTTTTCGGGGAAAAAATTGAATGACGGGTGCCGCTGAACCAAACCGAACTGAAAAATCATGGTTTGTTTTGGTTCGGTTCTTCTGATCTTCATGGTTCAATTCAGTTCGGTTCGATTTTAGGCCACTAACTAAACCGAACCAAAATCGTGTTCACCCCTACCATAATGAAATGATTAAACGAAAAAGAGGGTTTTTAGGAAAATATACAATTTAGAAACTTTATTTTGTTAAATAATTGATAATTATAATAATTAAAAAAATAAGTGTTTCAGAAAACGTCAACAAAATTATATAAACTACATTTACTATAATACCCCATCAACTACATTTATTTCAATATCATTTATTCTAATTAATAATTAAAGTAAATGATTTTTGAATTTTGAATTATCTGAAAGAGTAATCCATTTTAGGTTACTTAAAAGTTAAAGAGTTGAATTATTATATTTAATTATAAATAATAAACATTCTATTATTTTTATATATACCTATTTAATTATAAATAATAAGTAGTTACTATTATTTCTACAATATATATATATATATATGATACATGTATAGGGTGTACTCAATATAAATAATAACCTATGTATTCTGTTATCATTTCGAATTAGACGATCCATTAATCCAACTGACAGAAGATTATAAATGGATCCATTTTTTTGGATTTTTACTGGAGATTAGGAATATATGGACTTTCTATAGGACCCATTTTACTAACGGGTTTTATCACCACTTTAGCAACTTTAACGGCTCGGCCAGTTACTTGGGATTCCCGATTATTCCATTTCCTAATGTTAGCAATGTATAGCGGTCAAATAGGATCATTTTCTTCGCGATACCTTTTACTTTTTTTATCATGTGGGAGTTAGAATTAATTCCCGTTTATCTACTTCTATGCATGTGGGGAGGAAAGAAACGTTTGTATTCAGCTACAATATGTACTATTATTTCTGCAATATATATAACAACAAGATAATATATTTTGAATATTAATGTATTTTTTTATTATTCTCGTAATATAGTCAACATGTATTAACCGGCATTACTAATTATTATTGTTAATAATAATTTTAAATGTAATTTATGTAAAATAATTATTATCATAGTAATGATGGATTTTTTATTAATTAATAAAATAATTATTATATATTCGTAAATAGTTATAAAAATATTTATACAAATAATTATTGTAATCCATATACATATATATTTCTTTATCTAATCAGTAGTTTGCAAAATATATTGTGAAAAATAATCTGTAATATATTTACTTCAAATTTATATTTATATATTTGACGAGTGAACAAATATTTTCATCTTAAAAAAATGTCCCACTGAAAAATAACAAATTGCTTCATCTTAAAAAAATAAGCATTTATGAAAAAATGATAGATTTCAAAATAAATGTCTTTGTTAAAAGTATCTAATTATTCTGATATTCTATTTATTTATTTTATTATTAAATATATACTTATTTAAAAATCAAAACTAACTCCTCGCATAAACAAGGGATTGCTCAATCTTTAAAAAATATGAATTTAATAAAAAAAATATAACTAATTAGAGAAAATATTTACAAATAATTATATTTATTAATTAAATAAGTACTATAGATATAAAATAGGCCAATAAATATATTGGAATAAGTAATGAAAACAATTACATAGTTCATATATATCTCATATATATAATAACCTTTTATGCATTTTGTGTCATAAATGAAAGTGTGTAAATCAATATTTTTGGTGTTATTAGTGATAATCAGATTTTTTATATATATCATGTGTAGATATATATTTACCAATTTTTGGTACCATTAGTCTCACAATTTTGTTTTGTTTAGATAAGAAAATTTAAAAATCTTTTTTTAAATCTGTTGAAGAATAACTCGGTTAGATTTTTAAAAATCTAAAGATTACTCGTAGATGAGACATGACTATTTTTAGCTATTTATATAATATATAATAAATATATTAATATTAATTTTCTTAGAGAAGTGTAGCGTGTGAATATTAAGTTATAGTCAAACTAACTTGGTTATTAACTTAATTATTTTTTAAAATGACTAAAAAACGCCAACTTTACATCTCAAAGTGTAACAATGGTCGAAATTTTTTTATTTGCAAAAATGGCCGAAAATGAGCAAAGTAAATAATAATTTACCAAAATTACGCACGCGTAAATAATTATTTATCGTATTTTGGCCATCTTTGCAATAAAAAGGTTGCCTGGACATTTTTGCAATCTGAGCTGGAAAGTTAATCATTTTTACAATTCTCTCAGTAGTAAATGGTAAACCCTGAGTCATGGAAAAATTGTTTTGTCATAAACCATATTCTACCTTGTGTTATATTACGTTTGAACGAAGTGAACAATATAATTAAATTATTGTAATGATACTATAAATTGAAACAGTTTAAAATAGTTATAATTATACGGCTGCAAGGTGTTCAAATTTAGACTTGACCAAATTGAGGGATGCATGTCACCTTTGTAAATGGATCTCGGGAAATACCTACAATAAACCTCCTCCTTTTTCTATATTCATATATGTCTTGAATCTCTTGATAGTTTGTCTGTAAACCTTTCTATCAGGAGTGTGTGGGAAACATAAAAAAATCTCCCCATTCCATAAAACCTTCCCGAACTGAATGGGATAGGACACAATATTCACCGTTGGAAAGATAAGACGAGAGCAAAATCTCC
Organism: Datisca glomerata; assembly: GCA_003255025.1. NCBI lineage: Eukaryota > Viridiplantae > Streptophyta > Magnoliopsida > Cucurbitales > Datiscaceae > Datisca > Datisca glomerata. The sequence goes on from QANY01008662.1 coordinate 2,018,949, forward strand.
AATCTTGTATGTGACGGGATGGGACATAGAACATGCTAAAAAACTAATGTATTTCATCATATCCCAATCTTAGTACATGCAGACTTAAGCTATTATCCTTTTTAAGTTTTAACCCTTAATCTTTTTAAGTTTTAACCTTTAAAATTTATATATAAACCCATTTAAACTTTAAGTTTTAACTTTTGATTTTTTGGTCCTTTACTCTCAAGAATCTCTTTCGATTCTCCTCTCCTTCTCTCTAGCGTTTTCTTTTCATTTTATTACAGATGCAATTTCTTGACTCTCCCTCTCTCTATTGTTCTGAATATGAGTTTATGGACGTATTTCGTTTAGTATTTTTAGTTTTTTTTACTTTATTTTGTTCTTGTTATAAAACTATGCCAAAAGAAGGTAAAAAATATAAGATATTTAAATATATCAAAGCATAAAGTATAAATAGAAGTCTATTGCACTCTTTAGAGATAAGTGAAAGAATGGCAAAGTGGGGAATTGAACTTGGGCAGTATGAAATCAACTATGAACCAAGGACGTCAGTAAAAGGTCAAGTGTCAACATATTTTGTGGTGGATTTCACTCACGTTGAAGAGAGCATGAACAGGAAAGTTCTGAGATAAACATAAGACGACTCTTGGAAATTTTTGATTGACGGTTCCTTAAATAATAAAGGTGTCAGAACGTGATTTATGATACAAACCCCTTTCGAAGAAATGCTAGAGCATTCAATCTCTTTCATGTTCAACGCTTCAAACAATGAGGCAGAATATAAAGCTTTGATTGCAGAAGTCAAGATGCTGTTAGAACTAGAGGTAATGGAAATTAAAATCTTTTGTTATTCTATGATAATCGTGAAACAGGTAACTAGAGAATTCTCAGCCAAAGACTCAAGGATGATTGAATATTTACAATGGGCCAAAGATCTGCTGATTGAGTGTGTTGGAAAAGTATAAGATCCAGCAGATACCAAAAGCTGAGAATAGCCATGTGAATGCATTAGCGACGGTGGGATCATCATTACAACTTCCTTATAAAAGGAGTGTGCCAGTGGAATTTCTAGAAGAAACAAGCATAAAATATATGTTCTGAAACATAGTTGATATAGAAGTTGAAACGGAACCTAGCTGGCAGGATGACATAATCCATTACTTATAAAAGGAGAGCTACCTGAAGATAGACATCTTGGGAGAAATTTCTAATGGAAAAGTGCCAGTTACTTGTTGATTAATGGAATTTTATATCGAAGGTCATTTTCAGGTCCATACCTAAAATGTCTAAAACCAAGGAAGGCTCAGTTATGCTAGTAGAAATCCATGAAAGTATTTGTGGGAATCATATTGGAGGAAGGCCATTAGTATACAAGATAATAAATTACGTATATTACATGCCAAAGATGCATCAAGAAGCAAAGTAATATGCAGGAAACTGTGACATCTGTCACTGATTTGCTCTCGTAGTAAAAATGGGACCTGGAAAACATAGCATCGTTGAAGCTTCGTGGTTGTTCATCCAATGGGCCTTGGACATAGTGGGGCCACTTCTCATGGTGCCTGCTAAAAAATGATTCTTGCTGGTGGCTATAGATTATTTTACAAAGTGGATTGAATGGAAGCATATGCAAGAATTTGAGAAGAAGAGGTAAAAACATTTTTGTGGAAAAATATTGTGTGTAATTACGAGATTCCTCGAATACTAGTTTCAGACAATAGATTGCAGTTTACGTGAAAAGTGGTTAAAACATTTTATGAAGGACTTCGGATCAGAAACCGATTCTATATGTCGTACTACCCACAAGGAAATGGCCAAGCAGAAAAATCTAACTGAATTATTCTGGAAAGTTTAAAGAAACGTCTAGAGCTCACAGAAGGAAAATGGGTCGAAGAACTACCAGGAGTATTATGGGCATACAGATCAAACCCCGAGAAAGTCAATGAGAGAGACTCAATTTGACTTAGCATACAGAACGAAAGCCATAATACGAGTTGAAATCAGAAGCCCAACTATAAAGTCGAGTCTAAGCGAGATGCAAAATTTAGAATTGATGAAAGATAATCTAGACTTTCTCGAGGAAAGATGGGAAACAGCTCTAATATGAATGGCCAGTTATAATCCAAAAAGAAGAACCTATTTCTATAAAGAAGATGAGAAAACGCAAATTTTAGAAAGGAGATCCGGTATTGGAGAAGGTCTTTCACACAAAGTATAAGCTGGGTCCAAACTAGGAAGTTCCGTACACAGTCAGCGAAATTGAAAGCAGCAGATATTATCATTTAACAATAGAAGACAACCAGGATTTGGCAAAGCCATGGAATTCCATCCATTTTAAAAAGTATTATGTATGGCCTGTATGAAAAATAGTTCTAGTGCATATTTTTATCATGATTTTTCCCGTTATAGGTTTTCACATAAAAATTATTCGTGTTAATTAGTCTTTCTCTCTCTCTCTGATGAAAACAAATGAAAATTGAGGCCATAGTTCTAAAATAAAACTAATTCCTTGATAACGAACTTCACAAGAATGGGCAGCCATTTTCTAAAGCAAACCAGGGTCATGGTTCTAAAATGAACTTAAGTCCATGAGAACGGACTACACTACAATGGGCAGCCACCCTCTAAAGGAAACTGGGCCTTGAGTTCTACAATGAACCTAAGTCCCTTAGAATGGACTAGGCTACAATGGGCAGTCATTCTCTTAAGAAAATGAGGGTTATAGTTTTACAATGAACTTAAGTCCTTGAGAACGGACTGTACTACAATGAGCAATCATTCTCTAAATAAAATTGGGGTCATAGTTCTAAAATGAATTTTAGGTCATTGGAAACAGATTACTTTACTATGGAAACCCTCTCCTTAAAAAAATCTATAAGTATGATTCAACCATAATCCTTTTGAGAACGAGAGAAATCGGCTGAACATTAAAACTTTGGCTAAGGAAAACACAACGAAAAGAGCTTTGCAAATAAGCAATCAGAAGCAAATGAAGGAAGAAAAACTCTAAGGCACGAAGAAAAGAAATGCGCAGCGTTAAAAAAGGAAAACATCATTTCATTTAAAAATAAAAAAAGGTACATTCGATTAAAAAAATAATAAAATAGCAAGAAAAGAAAAGCTAAGAAATAACAATGGCCTCTCCAGCAGAAGCATCAGTAGGAACAACATCAGCAGGAACGTCTTTAGTGGGAGCATCTTCATGGATCAGGGTCAGAGGCTCATAAAAAAAGGTCGTCTTTGAGGAGTATGAGCCAAGCCATCTCTATAGCCTAAGCTATAAATGACTTTCTCAGCCTCGTCAAAGGCTGCCTGAAATTGAGCCTCCACTTCTTTCTCTTTCTCTTCGATGACCCGAGCTCTTGCTAAGTCAGCCACCTTCAATGATTCATCAAGTTTAAAGTTGCCACTTTGGCTATCTCCTTAGCTTGCTTCTCAAAAGTCTCTCGTAGCACCATTTTTGTTTTCATCAACCGCTTTACTTCCACTTGGAGCCAGTGACCAATGCTCGAGTCTCGGCCAATTCACCACGATAACTGATCAAAGACTACTCGTGCAAACCATGATACTCATCAATCGCATTGTGGTGAATGATAGCCTGTAAAAAGAAGGAAAGCAGATCAAGTATGAGGGAATGACAAAAAGAAAAAGGTTACATTAAATAAGAAAACTGATAAATCTATGATGATGTTGATGATGATATGATGATGATGATATGATGATGATGATATGATGATGATGATGATGATATGATGATGATGAGGAGGAGGAGGAGGAGGATGGTGATGATGATGATGGCTCATAAAAAGTATGACAGTTAAAAGATAATACATAAGTGTTATATCTAGCATTTGGACAACCCTAGTATTTATTTTCACTTGACCATTGGATCGACTTTAAAGTTATCTAGATACGTGTGGTTAGGGTTTAAAGCTCTTACCAGGCTCTCAGGCTGTCCACTCTGTTATCCAAACAGAGTAACATAGGCCCATAAACAGTACCCGAAAGGGTCAACCTGAGTGAGAATTTTCATGGGCCTACATGGGAACCACAATTCCATGAAGATATTCTACTAGTCATTCTCACTAATCTTAAAGGGTAACCCCGGATATGAGACTAATGTGTGTGTGCAAAATTAGAAACTATGCGAAGAAATATAAATCATAAAAAAACTATATTCACCAAGACATGAATAAGTAAATAAATATATAAAAACAAACATTTTATCAAACAAACAAACAAAGAGACAAAAGGATATCATATGATAAATGTTTTTACTTGACTCTCTATCGATATAAAATGTGGTTAGACCGATTGTCTCCTCAGTAGAGTCGTCAAGTTGTCGCAATGTGCCTACGACGTGGAGTTGTAATTGAAAAATATATTTTAAAAAAATCAGAGTCACCACCAATCAATTTACTAGGGCGTGATTGGCCACTCAATTTAAAAAAATATTTGGTCTACAAAAAGAAGGAAAGGAGATCAAGTATGAGGGAATGACAAAAATAAAAAGGTTGCATTAAATAAGAAAAATGATAAATCTATGATGATGTTGATGATGATATGATGATGATGATGATGATGATGATGATGATATGATGATGATGATATGATGATGATGATGAGGAGGAGGAGGAGGAGGAGGATGGTGATGATGATGATGGCTCATAAAAAAGTATGACAGTTAAAAGATAGTACATAAGTGTTATATCTAGCATTTGGACGACCCTAGTATTTATTTTCACTTGACCATTGGGTCAACTTTAAAGTTATCTAGATATGTGTGGTTAGGGTCTAAAGCTCTTACCAGGTTCTCAGGCTGTCCGCTCTGTTATCCAAACGGAGTAACATAGGCCCTCAAACAGTACCCGAAAGGGTCAACCTGAGTGAGAATTTTCATGAGCCTACATGCGAACCTCAATTCCATGAAGATATTCTACTAGTCATTCTCGCTAATTTTAAAGGGTAAGCCCGGATATGAGACTAATGTATGTGTGCAAAATTAGAAACTATGCGAAAAAATATAAATCATAAAACAAACAAACTATATTCACCAAGACATGAATAAGTAAATAAATATATAAAAACAAACATTTTATCAAACAAACAAACAAAGAGACAAAAGGATATCATATGATAAATGTTTTTACTTGACTCTCTATCGATATAAAATGTGGTTAGACCGATTGTCTCCTCAGTAGAGTCGTCAAGTTGTCGCAATGTGCCTACGACGTGGAGTTGTAATTGAAAAATATATTTTAAAAAAATCAGAGTCACCACCAATCAATTTACTAGGGCGTGATTGGCCACTCAATTTAAAAAAATATTTGGTCTACAAAAAGAAGGAAAGGAGATCAAGTATGAGGGAATGACAAAAATAAAAAGGTTGCATTAAATAAGAAAAATGATAAATCTATGATGATGTTGATGATGATATGATGATGATGATATGATGATGATGAGGAGGAGGAGGAGGAGGAGGATGGTGATGATGATGATGATGACTCATAAAAAAGTATGACAGTTAAAAGATAGTACATAAGTGTTATATCTAGCATTTGGATAACCCTAGTATTTATTTTCACTTGACCATTGGGTCGACTTTAAAGTTATCTAGATATGTGTGATTAGGGTCTAAAGCACTTACCAGGCTCTCAAGCTGTCCACTTTGTTATCCAAACGGAGTAACATAGGCCCTCAAACAGTACCCGAAAGGGTCAACCTGAGTGACAATTTTCATGAGCCTACATGCGAACCTCAATTCCATGAAGATATTTTACTAGTCATTCTCGCTAATCTTAAAGGGTAAGCCTGGACATGAGACTAATGTATGTGTGCAAAATTAGAAACTATGGAAAGAAATATAAATCATAAAACAAACAAACTATATTCACCAAGACATGAATAAGTAAATAAATATATAGAAACAAACATTTTATCAAACAAACAAAGAAAGAGTCAAAAGGATATCATATGATAATTTTTTTACTTGACTCTCTATCGATATAAAATGTGGTTAGATCGATTGTCTCCTCAATAGAGTCATCAAGTTATCGCAATGTGCCTACGACGTGGAGTTGTAATTGAAAAATATATTTTAAAAAAATCAGAGTCGCCACCAATCAATTTACTAGGGCGTGATTGGCCACTCAATTTAAAAAAAATATTTGGTCTACAAAAACTCAAACTTAGTTTGAGAGTTATTTATATGTAGAGAAAGTATTAGCACCCTACAATAATATTATTAAAATGATTATCAAATTTAATCAAAATACTATCCAAAATTTTAGAAAAATAAAAGAATAAAAAGTAAATGAAATTTAATTTTGAATATCCTATTTGGTATGTTTTGTATAAAAATGAAACAAAATGGACAATCTTTAATGGGTGGTATAAGGACCATTGAAAAATAATTTATTGAAGATATTATTGGTGTCGCGAAAATAAGACTTTACCTCAGTAGTTCAAGAAGATGTGTATCTAAAAAATTCCATAGTCCATGATAGGAATCTTTTTTAAGCAAACACTAAAAGTTTAATTTAACAAGATTTAAATTTAAATGTTATGGTTGTGACATATACATATGATAATATTACATAAATAAATAAGAAGTAGTCATATTACATAAATAAATAAGAAGTAAAAATAACTATGAAGAAGAAAGAGTAAAAACTTTGAAAGAAAACTTAGAAAAAAAAAAAAGAAAAAAGTGTGAAATGACAAAGTGAAGAAAATGTGTAAAGTAAAGAAAACATGTAAAATATGTACAAGTAAAACAAAAAAAAATGTAAAATGTGTACAAGTAAAACAAAAAAAAACATGTAAAACATGTAGAAGTATGTAAAATAAAGAAAACATGTAGAAGTAAAATAAAAACATGTAAAACAAAATAAAATATAAAAACATATAATATAATAGAAATGGACAAACAAAGGATAAAAAAATGAAAGCTACTTTTCAATTTTAGTTTTTTTATAGGTTTTTAATATATTTTTTAGTAAAATTATATACACTTTTAATTTTTACTACATAAATCACAAGTTATCATTATTTTCTTTTTTTCAATCATTGCTATTCAAAAAGAGTCAACTAGTTAAACCAAGTGTCACAAAGAATCGATGATATTAAATTGCAATATGAATGTCTAACAATGAGAATATTAATTGTTGAAGGTATTGTAAAAAACGGTAAGAGAAGGAAAAAAATGAATTCAAACATTAATTTTTACATAATATTTGTCCATATAGATGTTTAACTCTTTAAATAGTATTATAAGTATTTTTTAATGTGTGTGAGAATTTGTAGGAGAGTTTTCTTGCACGGTATGTACACTTTAAACCCATTAACTTAATTGATTACACGCCTTAAAAAGGCTTAATCCTCCTCAATCTCATCGATTGGGTTGACGACATCGACAAAGTATATTTCAGTGTCAAAGTTTCAGCTTCTAAAAGAAATCATTGATAAATTCAAAGGAATAAAAATATAACTCAAGTTTAGGAATAAAAAATGAAGAAGAATAAACAAAAACTGTTATTTTTAACTTTTGAATAGAAGAAAATATATAAATACACTACAAAAGTACAAATGATAAAAAAGATGAATAAGCAATACTTCTGTTTTTAACTAGAGTGAAGAAAAATATACCTCAAAAGTATTAATGAAAGAAAAAATGAATAGCAAAGCAGAACATCTATTTCTTCTCTAATTTCTATCAAAGAAAATTTGTTCTCTTTATATAAATGCTCTCTTCAAGATTGTCATTCAGAAAAGCAGTCCTGACATCCATATGTCAGATTTCATAATCGAGGGCAACAACTATAGACATGAGGATTCAGATGGATTTAAGCATGGCCACCGGCGAGAAGACCACCTCATAGTCAATACATTCTTTTGGGGTATAGTCATTAACTACTAGCCTAACCTTGAATGTCTCCGCATTACCATCTGGACCTCTGTTTTTTTAAAAATCCATTTACACCCTATGGATTCTACCCCTTTAGGAGAATCTACAAGTTTCTAGACTTCGTTCGAGTACATCAATTGTATCTCAACATTCATGGCTTCTTGCCATAGATTTTCTTCAAGACTAGCCATGGCCTATGAGTAGGAAACAGGTTCATCATGATCCTTATCTGAGACTACTGTTAAGGCATCTCTATAAGACATGTACATATTAGGTTGTCTAACAACCCTTCCACTACGTTGAGGCTCTATAGGTTTTGGCTCCTACTGTGTTTCTTTCATTATTGAATCAAAAATAGTTCCTAATTAGGGACTTAATGTCCTCTCACTTAATAATTCCTCTACAACAAAAGGTTCTCTATGTTTCAGTAGTTGAAAGTCTCATGTATGTCATGTTGTGTACGAGAACATACATCTTTCATGCAATGAAAATTGTCAGTCATTATAAAACGAATCCAGGTTTGGAATATTGGATTGCAGTAAAGCACATTCTCAAGTATCTTAGGACATCGAGAAACTATATGCTTGTTTATTCAGATGGAGATCTCAACCCCACTGTACATACTGATTCTAATTTTCAATCAGATAGAAGCAGTCAAAAGTCAACATCTGGATTAGTATTCATCCTAGGTGGAGGAGTTGTAGTCTAGAGAAGTATTAAATAAACCAGCATTACAAATTCCACTATGGAAGTCGAATATATAGCGGCTTGTGAAGCTGCGAAAGAGCTGGTGTGACTCAGAAAGTAGTTCTAGATATAGACAAACCACTGATCCTATATTGTGATAATAGTGGAGCGATAGTAAATTCCAAGGAACCGAGGAGTCACAAGAGGGGAAAGCACATAGCGATGAAATATCATCTTGTAAGACAGATCGTACATCGAGGGGATGTCACTATTATGAAGATAGCATCAGAACAGAACCTGGGTGATCGTTTTACAAAGACACTTACTGCGAAGTCATTTGTGGGTCACGTGCGTAACATAGGATTAAGAGAGATGCCATATCTACTTTAGGACAAGTGGGAGATTGTTAGGGATTATGCCCTCAAAGCATGTGTATTGACATTGATATGGACTACTATGGTGCCACATGGCACTACAATAGTGAGTGGTGTGTGTGAGGCACTGTGCTGGCTCACGACACAGTGTAATGTCATGTGGCACTGCAGTTGTGTACAATTGCAGTGAGTTCCACTACAATTGATAATTTTATATTTAAATATTATTTCAATTTTTCCCTATAAATCTGATACGCCATTATCTAGAATATATACATATATTATTCTAATGGCCTTGAGAACACGATTGGTGTCAGAGAAGAAAATGAGAGAATCAGTTGAACAGATCATCAGCTTGTCAATCAAGAGTTGAATTGAGAATATGATTGGTGTTAGAGAAATTTTCTTCTGTGATTAAACGTTAATCAAATCTCTAAAAAAATAACCATCATGTTCTTTTAGAGAATCGTCTCACTAAAGTCCTTCTCAGTAAATTTCTAAATCTCATGTGTTGAGAACATCTAGAGACAAAAAAAATATCTAGTAATTTTTTACTTGCCCACACACGTCCTGGTGCATTGAGAATTGATCTGGATGATCTTGGTTTAAATCTTGGAGTCTACTGATCGTTGTAACGATTTCATAGGAACGTAGGATCGATTGGTTTTTGCAATGACACTTGATATAGGCTACAAGAGGTATATGATTCCTAACCTTGTATGTTGTAGATTTAACTTATAAATATATAATTGATCCTGACTGATTGAAAAAGAGTTTTCAAAAAAAAATTTATTTGATTATCGTGGTGTTGTGCAAGTTTTGTTTTATTAAAAGATTCATTTTTTATTAAAAGTTTAATTTTTTTAAAAGGCAACGCGCCTTCACGCTTCCGTCGCGCACATGTTGCAGTGACCAACAAAGAAATGGTTAGTTGAGAAATTTTAAATGAAAGATTTTGGATAAACGAGCTATGCCATAGGCATCCAAATCCAAAGGGATAGGAAGAACAAGTTATTGGCACTTTCGCATGCATCTTATATTGATAAGTTGCTAGAAAAATTCTCTACGAAATTTTTTGAGAATGGTCAACTACTGACCAGACATGGAATTATTTTTTGAAAGGAAAAATGTCTTAAGACACCTCAGGAGGAAGAGAATATGAGAAATGTTCCTTATGCTTCAGTAGATGGGAGTTTCATGTATGCTATGTTGTGTACGAGACTGAATATATGTTATGCAGTAAGTTGTCAGCCGTTGTCTTTAGAGAACAAAAAATTATATGCTTGTTTATTTAGGAGGAGACCTGAACCCCACTAGATATACTGATTCTGATTTTGAATCAGATAAGAACAGTCGAAAGTTGATGTCGGGGTCAGAAAATTCTATACTGATCTGGAAGTAATTTCAGACATGGATAAACCACTAATCATGTACTGTGACAACAATGGGCGTTTGCGAATTCAAGAAAACCAAGGAGTCACAAGAGGGGTAAGCACATTGAGAGGAAATATCATCTTGTAAGAAAGATCATATACCGTTGGGATGCGACTAATATGAAGATAGCGTCAGATCAGAACCTGGCTGATCCTTTTACCAAGACACTTCCAAGGAAGTCGTTTGAGGGTCATGTGCAAAATATGAGGTTGAGAGAGATGTCACATTTTTCTTTAGAGTAAGTGGAAGATTGTTGGGCACAGTGCCCTCAAAACATGTGTAAAGACATTTTATTTAAAAATTAATAAAAGCGCATTTTTCTTATAATTGTATCATCTGAATTATTATTGAATAATTAATATAAATATCTAAAAATTTCATATTCATTAATGAAACTATGATATTGTATTGATACAAGACGATTAAGATCATAGATAATGAGTAAAATAGTCCACAATATATTAAAATATGAAATCTTTAATGAATGCTTGTTAATACGGTTCACTAAGAATTTTGAATGCATGTGATCTAGATTCGGATCGCTGATGTGGATATACATCTTAATGAAGGTACTTTATATGATTAATAGGACATGTCCGATGTGAATTAATATCTTTATTAATTTATCATTTATCATAAAAATTTAATACACATCAATCAGATGATCATATGTAGATCAATCTAAATTCTCAGTAGTAATGAACTCCTATACATGTCTACTGGGTCTTTTAATTTACTCGTTAAAATTTGTTTGTAAAATAGGCTAGTGACTTTCATTTTGGAGATTCTGTGACATAAATGGCTGAGAACATGATCTTACAAGATTTAGAATTCAAGTTTTCTTGATGAATCGTATATTGGTTATCTTAAGTGTTAATTCTAGGACTGAATATTTATTAAACTCAAATTTATAATACAGTTATAAATTAACCGTTCACTAGTGAATTAATGGTACTTAAAGATCAAGATGTAATTAGAAAGGTAAAATGATAATTTTGACCAGCTCTAATTTACGAACCAATAAGTGGATGACAGAACTACATAAAGTAATTATATCAAAAGAGTACACGAGATTACTCTATAAATAGATTATGTAATTACTAAGAGTGCAATTCCATATTTATAGTGGAGTAATAATGAACTTAATAAATAAGATTATTTAATTAAAAAATTTAATTAATAATCTGATTTATTGAAACTTAGAATTATAGATCCATGGTCCACAAGTCACATGCGTACTACATAGTCTATGGTGTGAATGTTTCAAGGCATAAGAAAGAACTAGCTTGTAAAAAGAATTAAGTTTTCAGGGTAATTATATAATTATGAGATAATTATGTGTTATTAATTAATTAAATTAATTATTATAATTTTCAGAAATTACAATTAATTAACTATATATCAGTTAGTTATGAATTAATCGATGATAAGACAATATATTTGATTTACGAAATTAAATAGTGTTAGATTATTATGAGATAATAATTTAATTTTTATTCAACTAATTGGTTAATTTTGAATTATCAAATAAGTTAAATATTAGGTTTTATCATATAAGTTAATTTTGAATTAACTGATACTTATGATTATTTGAAAATGACCTTGTGGCATATCAAACTGTCATACGTCACTTCCTGATTTTGAATCAGGGATTGACGTGGCATATTTATAATTAATTTATTATTATTTTCTAAAAGCCATAAACCTAATGAGTCTTGATCTACAATATATATAGATAATATTCTATTGACCTTAAGAAACATCTGACTGATTAATCATTAATAAAAGCTCTGCGAATTCTCTAATTTTCTTTCAGAGTTCTATCTCAAAAGTTCTTCTCAAAATCTCTAGATCTCATGTGTTGAGTACATCTAGAGATAGAAAATTTTTCTTGATTCATTCTACGTGCTCACCCACATTATAGTGTGCTTGTTGATTGGTTTAGACGATCTTAGTCTGGATCTCAAAGTTTGTTCATCGTGGAATCGAACGTTCGTTGTTTTTACTAGAAGATAGCGAGGAAGCTCTATAGAGTTCAAAAGGTAAAATTTTCTTCTTTGAATGTCTATTAATTTAATGTATAGATATATAATGGATCCGTGTGAAAAATAGTTTTTCAGAAAATTAGTTTTTGAGATATGTGGCGTCGCGATTGTTTTTCAATCAATAAATGTTTTGAAATCCACCCCCTTCATCGCGCGCACCGCGATTCCAACAGAAGGATCCCCTGGCTGCCTTACCGTGATCATGGAATGGCCCCTCAAAAAATTGTTGTAACACCAAGCTATCTAGAGGGAATCCTTATCTTTTGAATCTAATCTCCAAAAGAATAAGACCCATAATCTCCAGGCCTCCTTGAGATAAAGGAGAACAAACATAATACCAAGACACCTTAGTTCCCTTGTTTACATCAATTTTATCGTACCATAAGAAGTTCCTGAGAGCAACAGAAATATTCTTCATAACCTACTTGGGTAATCATAAAACGGTCCAATACCTTTGAATAACCAACATGATAGACTTAATCAGCTGTAACATGCCTGCATAAGTTCAATGCTTGTTTTCCCAACATTTATCACGATTAATAATTCTGTCCACAGGAACATCACAATGCATTTTACTAAGTTTAGCTGAAATAAGAGGAACTCCAAGATATCTCACAGGAAAAGAACCCTCAGAGAAGCCAATAGCCAAAAGAATATTATCATGTACATCGGCATGAACTCTAGAGAAAAAGAATATGACTCTTGCTATCATTAGGTTTCAATCCATAAATAAGACTAAATAACTCCAAACTTGATGTAATAGCACTCACAAAAGACAAATTGCATTTACAAAAAATCAACAGATCATCTACAAAACATAAGTTAACTGACATGTCTTTCTTACACCTCCAATGATAATGAAATCCAAGAAACAAAGCATAATGATGCGGAATATTAGCCAAAACTTCCATAACCAACACAAACAAATAATGGAACGATAGATCACCTTGCCTCAAGCCTCTAGCCCCTTTGACAAAATCGTGCAACCCACCATTAAGATTAGTAGAGAAAGTAGAAGAAGTCACACACTCCATAATCCAATCAATAAACTTAGTAGGAAAGTTAATACCATGTAAAACTTTCCGTAAGAAAAACCAACTGACACTATCATAAGCTTTCAACAAGTCAACTTTAAGAGTGCATCTATGAGTAGAATTATCCCTATGATAACCTCTAAGAAATTCTTGAGAAAGTAAGATGTTATCAGCAATGGATCTATCAGGGACAAATGTAGTTTGATTCAGACTGATAATACCAGGAAGCACAATCTTAAGCCTATTAACAATCATTTTAGTAATACACTTGTAAATGAGATTACAACAAGCAATAAGCCTAAACTTAGTGCTCCTAAACTCACATTTCTCTCTTTCTTTCTTTTCTCTTTTCCTTCAAAAAGTCTCCCCTCCAAGTGAAGACTCACTCTCCTTTTATAGGCAAAATTAAAGCTTTTTTCAATTTTTAGTCCTTATGTACATTTTTTTTTAATTTTTTTTAGTCTTTGGGCTCTTTTTTATTTTTTAGACATTGAGCATTTTTTTAAATCTTGGGTATAGTCTTAGGTTAGCATATGGGCTAATAAAAAGTTTTGGGCCCTACAAAATATGGTATCTACTCATGGTATTAAATGAAGCTTCCCCTCCCAACCAATGAGAACACTTGTGAATTCTTTAACTTCTTAACAAGCCCTAGCAAGGTATGCGTATAATACCACTTTCTTTCAACGGAAATAAGTAAGTTCACTTAACCCTTACCAAAACTCTATTAAGTTCTATCCACAGTTCTAGCTTAAGCTTTAAAGGCCTTTGCCTCTGTGAGGATCCTTATTGTTCTTATATTTGGGAGGAGTCTTTAAATGGAAGATGAAGTGAAGCTCATCCACGTAAAGATCTTCCTTACAGTACAGCCGCCAAAGGACCCACGAGTCCATGAGGTTCCTCTAGGAATTGGGTTGGAGCTGGGCCAGGTCTAACCTAGTAGTGGAAAATCACTCCCTAAGGAAATGGTGAGGGGAAGCCTCAGCCCACACTCTAAAGCAGTCAAGTACAACGTCATTCCCCCATGCAAAAAAGTGCTTATAAAAAATCAGTTATTGGGAGTTTGCTTGAGTTCTAAAAATTTATTTATTGACGACCAAACAAAAATTTAAGACTAAAAATAAATACCAAACTATAATAAAAACTAAAGTTTTCATGGTACAATTGATGAAGAACAATGGTAATGAATTTTTCATGGTCTGACTTGATCAACCCACGTTAATAGTAAGAGGAAGCTCTTACTTATCTGGTGAGAAGCTAAATATTATTCTTTCTTGGAATGCCAAACTTAGTTGCCATTATTGATTACTTAGAAACTCATCCAAATTGTTATGGATTTTGCTTCTAATGTCCTCTTGTGCATGCCAATTGCTTCTATGGATTTCTAGCCATAGAAAGGAAGTTCACCCCATCTAGGTTGTTAGATAGATTTGAACTGTCTAGATAAGCAAAACATACAAAAATAGTAATTTTTTTTTCATTTTTTGTTTATGAAGAAGGGTATTTTTGAAAATGGACAAGAAAGAAACCCTTTTTTTAATTTCTATTTCTGAATAATTGTATATTTTATTTTTCACGAAGAAAATAATGATTATTTGAGTTGTAAAATATTTGTACATAATTGAACAAAAAGACATTTAAGTCACTTCAAGTTATTTCAACTAATTTTCAAAAAATTATATCTTGAGCAAGAGTCCTACTAAGATATTGGCGATGTATTATACTTGATGTGTACATTTCCGTTTCATTGTGTTATATGTATTAGGGGTTCACGACTCGATCAGTTTTTTAGTATAAAACTGAACCAAACCAAACGTACAGTTCTATTGTATTCCGAACCCGAACCGAACCGTGAAATGCGGTTCGGTTTGGTTCGGTTCAGTTCTGCGATTCTGCAGCACCTCTTTCACAGTTTTAAAGCTACTGAACAATATAAGGGAATCAAACAATGCTTTCTCCAGAAAATACTAAACAAGTATCTCAATTACAGCTCAAACAATCAGATCTGAAACAAATATCTCAAAAAATACTAAACGAATTACATCACAAAATCACCAAATCTTAAACGAATTACAGCTTTATATCAGACTTCAAAACGAACTATAGCTTCGAAAGAAAACCTAAATAGGGATAACATCTCAGAAAACCATTCGAGACAATCTCAGATTCTGAAAATCAACAAGATAACATCTCAGAAAACCTTAATCGAAACAGAAAATCACCAAAAAACATAAATTAAATAAAGAAAACAAAGAAACATAGATTACCTTCGAGACTATCACAAACGATATTGGCTTAATGAGAAGGAACGCACAGGGGAACAGATGCAATGACGAAGCTTTCTCACTTCTCAGACCACCCAGAATCAAGAGACGTGATGACGAAGGGAATGGAAGAAGGATAGAGGAGAAGCAGAATCAACGAGATGTAGGAGACAAGAGACACGAAATCGAAGGAAGGAGGAGAAGCAGAGTTCGATTGAAGAAGAAAGGAGGAGAAGTAGGGTTCGATTGAAGGAGAAATGAGGAGAAGCTAGGGTTCGATTGAAGGAGAAATGAGAACCCTAATCCCCTTATAGACTAAGGGTAGATGCAAAACGACAGTGTGTTGGGTATATGCATGTTTTGTTTCGGTTCGGTTCGGTTCGAAAGCTGAACTTTTTTTAACTGAACTGAAACTTACCGAACCGAACCGTAGGGAGGTAAAGAACCGACCGAACCGACTATTTTCAGTACGATTCGGTTCGGTTTGATCGACTCGGTTCGATTTTGAACACCCATAATATGTACATTCCCGCTACTATCGTTTTTTATTTTTACCAAACATAACAACCCATTATTCTTATCTATTATTTTATAGGTTATCGTGTATACTAAAACATGTTAACCATATAATTATGTTAGTTTAATTATGGTATATAATGTTCTTTTTAATTCATTTGTCACTCATGAATATCTCATAAAAAACAACGGTTAGATGATTTAAATGTCTAAACTTTTACTGCACTTGCTGATTTGATGGTTTGCGATGAACATTGAATTTCTTCGTCAACATTATGAGCATTCGTTCAATCTAGGGAAATGTTCAATATATTGTCATCTGTAGAAGGAAATTCTAGGTGTATTTATTTGATTTGCATTGCAATTTGACATTTAAACACTTTTCTCACAGCAATATGAGAATGTTACGGCCAGTCGCTCACGTCCACTAAATGACTTGAGTTGGTTGTCTAACATTGTGAGTCTCACTGAGAATGGATGGCTCAGATCATTTCATGCGCTTAGGTTAATGACGTTGGCACTCTCCGCAACTTATATGTCATGTAGAAGAGTATTAGGCAATTTTCATTGAAATGACATACCCAATTTTTATTACTGGTATTTTTATGAGATACGTTTAGGAAAATTCTCGGGAAAGGTGAAAATATATGTTTGATTAAAGAAAATCGAACTGTATTTTATCTATAAAATGTTTCACTTTCTTTCATTTTTTCAAATTTGACGGGTACTAGATACTACAATCTTAACTTTCAGCGCATCTTCTCATAATTATATGTTGAACAATTTCATCAAAAATTATTTATTCTTATACTATGACAAACTCAACAGGTGATTCAAAGATGGAATCACCCTAATACCAAGTACACCACGATGTCTTAGAATTTTCTGGACTGTCCATCAAAGTGTATGTGTCGCACGATTGGCTTCTCGCCGTATTCTCTCTCTCGGAAGCTCTAGAAAGTTGAGTGCTTTGATATTTATTAGTCACACTAAGAGTTCCAAATGCTTCTCAACCGACTCGTCTCGCACCTTCTAATTCTATCCTTCTCTCATACTTACTCATCCCATTTCGCCCCGCATTCTGCTTTTCTGCCACTGCTTGTTTAGCTTTGCATTCGCCCCTGACTTACGGTAACATTTTCCCCTTTATATTTATCTTTATCCCTGTTTCATATTGTCTTAGTTGTTCATGAAGCTATAGGTATCGCCGTTGCTTTCTTTGGATCATAACATGTTGAACTGGGCTCTACATTGGTGAATCCTCAATGTTTGTTCAAAGCTCTTAGGGTTGTTTTGATTGTTTCCTGTCGATTTGAGTTCTTCTTCGTGTAAATATTACACTTCTGTTGTAAGTAGGAGTAGAGAAATTTAAGAGTTATTTTCAGGGGCTTTCGGCTAAATCAGTGGTAAACTTCCATATACCTTTTCATGAATGCCCCGCTAGTGTTTGTCTGTAGTCCCGCATGAATATATTGTTTCAAATTTCATAGCGGTTGATGGGGTATGGTCAAGTCGGTGGAGAATGGAATTGGAAGCTCAAAAATCATGCCATTTGGTTGTGTAATGAATCTGTAGGATATTTAGGCCATTTTTAAGATAGTACACTGTCGTTAGTCTTGTTTTATTCCCGTTCTGACTCGTATCTGAGCGTGTGTTTGTCAATATGTCAACAAACACAATATCAATCGAATTTGGTTTTTCACTTGCCAATGTCCGGAAGTAATATCGCATAACAAACATGTGCTACTTTGAGAATGACTTAAGTTACAAAATAGTATATTTTCCTGGCTGCAACATTAATGCATATTATATTTGAACTCATAAGAATCATGTATATGCATTAATGTGGGGCATGAGTATACCCTGAAGAATTGGTTGGATCAGAAATTTGCAATCGGGGTTATCGTCTTGGCACAATAATCTTTGTCATGGTCTTGAAATGAGTTGTTAATTCCAAGGTTTGATATGTTAGATCTTAAGGTTCTAATGTATCTTTATCGATCTCAAACGGTGCAAATGCAGAATATGGCTGAAACAGTTTACACTGTGGTATCCGATAGTGAAAACACAGGAGAGGAGAAGTCTTCATCTGCTTTCCCAGAAGTAGCTATTGGGATCGACATTGGCACTTCTCAATGCAGTGTTGCATTCTGGAATGGCTCTCAGGTAGAGCTTCTCAAGAACACCAGAAACCAGAAGATGATGCGATCATATGTAACCTTCAAAGACGACATCCCTTCTGGGGGAGTTAGTAATCCACTGGCTCATGAGTATGAAATGTTATCCGGAGCTGCAATCTTCAATATGAAGCGCTTAATTGGTAGAGTTGACACTGACCCAGTTGTTCATGCTAGCAAAAGCCTTCCATTTTTGGTGCAAACTCTGGATATTGGTGTTCGCCCTTTTATTGCAGCTCTGGTTAACAATGTTTGGAGATCAACTACTCCTGAAGAAGTCCTTGCAATATTTCTCGTGGAGCTAAAAGCAATGGCTGAGGTTCAGTTAAAACGGCCCGTAAGAAACGTTGTTTTGACAATTCCAGTTTCTTTCAGCCGGTTCCAGTTGACTCGGATTGAACGAGCTTGCGCCATGGCTGGCCTTCATGTCCTTAGACTGATGCCTGAACCAACAGCCGTGGCCTTGCTGTATGCACAGCAGCAGCAACAGACTGTACATGAAAATATGGGGAGTGGAAGTGAAAAGATTGCTCTTATTTTCAACATGGGTGCTGGGTACTGTGATGTAGCTGTGACAGCTACAGCTGGAGGAGTATCACAGATAAAAGCTTTGGCTGGGAGTCCCATTGGTGGAGAAGACATGCTTCAGAATATGATGCATCATCTGCTACCATATATGGACACTCTGTTCTTGAACCATGGAATTAACGAGATAAGGTCTATGGGATTGCTCCGTGTTGCAACCCTTGATGCAATCCACAAGCTCTCCTTCCAAACTAGTGTTCAAATCGATATCGACCTGGGAAACGGGTCAAATATCTCCAAGCTCGTGGAGAGGAACGAATTTGAGGAGGTGAACAGCCGGGTTTTTGAGAAGTGCAAAAGTCTCATAATGCAGTGCTTACATGATGCAAAGGTAGATATTGAAGATGTAAGCGATGTGATAGCTGTTGGCGGATGTTCGTGCATTCCGAAAATAAAGGATGTTTTAATGGGTATAACTAGAAGGGGGGGGCTTTATAAAGGAATGAATCCACTAGAAGCTCCAGTTTGTGGTGCAGCATTGGAAGGAGCTGTAGCCTCGGGTATCAGCGATCCCTTTGGAAGTTTAGATCTTCTAACCATCCAAGCCACACCTCTTGCTATTGGAATTAGAGCTGATGGAAACACCTTTGCTCCTATCATACCCAAAAACACTGCAATACCGGCGCGGAAAGAGTTGGTTTTCACAACTAGTCATGATAATCAAAATGAGGCACTGATAATTGTCTACGAAGGCGAGGGGAATACAATAGATGAAAACCATTTGCTTGGCTATTTTAAGATTGTGGGAATTCCCCCCGCGCCTAAGGGAGTTGTGGAGATCAATGTGTGCATGGATATTGATGCTTCAAATGTACTGAGAGTTTTAGCTGGAGTGGTTCTACCGGGTTCTAAGCATCCAGCAATCCCTGTCATGGAAGTCAGGATGCCGATGGTCGATGATGGACATGGATGGTGTGCAGCAGCTCTGCATGGGAAATATGGTTCGACTCTTGACTTGCTCACCGTGCAAAAGAAGAAGTGAATGCAAGAATTAGAAAGCTAAGACTCCTTTAATACTTAAGAGTTGCATGTAATACAGAAATGAAATAATGTGTGTAGATAGGTAAAAAGAGTTGGGTTATATTATGTTCAAATGTTTGTGTTAAGCTGTTTTCGCTGCTTGCATATGCATGTTGTGGCTTTGATGAATGGCTGGTGTTTCTCCATGAGCATATCATCACTTCAAAATTGACAAGTTGTATGGAAACTAGGGACCAGTTCCTTACGTTTGCGGGTATCTTTCAGGAGCAACATCCACTTCTTTTTTTCTCCTAAGCTGAATGGTATGTTGTGTGGGTGTACAGTTTGTTGTGGGTCTGGGTTTAACCAACTTTACTAGGGACAAGAAAAGAACTATGGTTCTTCTTTTTTGTATCCTACAAGCAGAAGTTGATGTTGTAAAGAATCAAATAAAGAATTGAATACTTGGTTGATGTTATAAAGAATCAAATCTTAATCTATCATGACGATTATCACCACACATGGTAATATGATGGTCATGTCAGTAAACACCTAATTGTAATCATAATATGGTTCATAAAGAACATAAAAACAGAGAAGTTGAGATGTTGAGATGTTATCTGACTGACTTTTGAGACAATGAAAAGCAAGTTCAACATCTATCATCTCTCTTAGAATTTGATGTAAACAAACTTCCCCCAAGCTATTCATCTAATCTGATACTCCCCACTCTATCTCCTTCTTGGATGAGCCCAGATTATATCAGTAGCCAAATCACTGCCAATAAAAAGGTATTATTATTAGTACAACAGACTTGAAAAGCGTGGCAGATTGAGATTTGATGAAATAATAATCTACAAAAAGAACAACTACTAAACTACAAAATGATAGCAGTGTTTAGTACATTCACTCACTTCACTTGTGTTTTGTCCTTTTGATCTCCATCCTCAGCGTAATTCCAAATCTCAATTACGAAGCAACGAAGCATCAATAGATTCCAAACACAAAATACCCTCAACTTAACAACGTCATCTCCTCAATCTCAATTTAACAAAGCACCATTTTACCTTCAAAACACTTGCTAAACGACAACGTTCTCAAACCCCATAATTACAATAATAATTTTACAGATTTTTTATTTCATTTATTTAACTACCTCCGTTTTGACTTTCTCATAAACAAAACCCGACACATATTCCTACCTACTCTGCCACCGTTGAATATAGTCATATGAAACTTAAAATACAATAAAAAGAGATGTGAGAAAAAAACAAAAATTTCAAACTTAGTAAGTTTTTTTATTACAGATTTGAACTAAATACAAATAAATAGATCCAGAGACACTACCACCCAAAAACTAAATTAATAAAGAAAATAAAAAAGATTCAAATTTTCAATAACCCATTAAATATTTATATATATAGACTTTGAATTGAAACAGAGATTTTTTTTAACTTTTCAACGCTTTGGTTTTCCAAGTGCAATGTTCATCGTCGCGACCACGCTATCTGGTTCCCATGCATGGTTTGGTTTTCCCTTCCAAGACCCAAAACGTAGACTTTGTTGGCCAAAAAAAAATTACAGAGCAGAAAAATTAGACATGCTGCACACCGTTTCACACCCCAGTTTGCACGTTGTCTCTCCCTTACAGATTCTTGGTATTGAAAATCAACGCACGAGGAAACTTGGATTTAGTAACAAATAAAGAAGTCAATTATTAGTAGTAATTTCATGGGGCTTAAAATGTTAATTTTTGCTTTCATTTTTCTGTCTTGAGTTTTTTTTTTTGTGCATGAGATTGACTCAGAACCGTTGTGATACAGACACGTGGCGTCTTCTGAGGTGGGGAGAGACGATGGAGATGAGTCCACCAAGTGGGGGCCTCATCTTTGACCTGTAAATCATCTCATCGTACGGCCTTCTGTAGAACTTCAAAAACGGCAGAAACGCCTCCCTTGACTTCTCGGTTCTGCTGACGTGGCACTCCTTTCGAAAAAACATGGCCGGTGATTGGAGGAACGAAGGACGTGGGGTCCTCGGATGGCTGATTTTGCTACTCTCACTGCTGGTGGTACGCTGTGGCAACGGTGTTGATGGGAACAAGCTTTTCCTCGCGAGCCTCGAGTTGAAATGTCCACTGTTGATGCTTCCACGTGGAGTTCTCGCAGCCGGTGATGCGAACGAGAGGGATCGGGCGTTGAGTGGGGAAATGAGAGCGGGACCCAAAGGATAGGGACTAGTAGGTCCCACTTTAGACGATATTGATGACGTATCCGTCAAGGTGAGATACCAAGGCTTAAGGGAGTCGAAATGGTGGGACACGGTGAAGGAGAATCGTGAGGATGCGCATGACCCAACCTTGGCCGTTGATTTTAATGACGAAGGATCAAATCGAAGGGACGAGGCTCGTGGGTAGGCTGCGAAGTCGTTGAACTCCAATGAATCTTCAAAATCTAACGAAGATACCACCATTGTAGCCGTTGATAACTCAACGAACGGTCGAACACCCTGCAAACCCACCAACATGGATCAAAACACAATCTCAGAACATAACAATAATAAACACTTCGTCCATATATAAGTCAAAAATTCTGAATACGAGTTATAGTATTTTCAATCACAGTAGAAAGGAGATACTTTCAGTTTTACCAAAGCAAAGAAAAATGAGAATTTGATAAGAGATCAGAGTATGTGAAATTATAAGGAGGGTGGCTACAATTTGACGGCCCTCCAGATGACTGTCATGTGAACAGTTATGCTTACTTATGTAGGATTATCTGCCCACGTGGCAACCATCAGAGAAGAGAGCAGACATATTGTCTGCCGCCCCTCTCAATAAGGTCATAGAGTAGCCAGCAAGAGTGGCTAGCTAGCGTACAGGGGGGTTGGCTCAAAACTGCATGCGTTCAGTTGAGCAGGTTAAACAGTATTAGACTTTTTTAGACAATGAGCTGGAATTCAGACTCAGTAAAGATTAGTACAACTTATATAAAAAGTAAATAAGCACACTAGGTACTTAACAAAGGCCATACATAGTTTTGGAGTTAATATAAGTTACCTTCCACATATAGGAAAAGAGAGAGGGCGGGTCTATAACAAATGCCTTGTAAAGCTGGCCTGGATAGTATTCACCCACCACCTTTAGTGTCGCCAGCAATATGTTCATAAACGCCGATGCTGACCTGAAATAGCCTGCATTTTCCCCCCCAACCATTTCATATTAATTACTATTTAATTAAAATTATACTAATTATTAATATTAATCCTCATAATAGCTTAAATGCTCGAGAAACTAATTAATATTGTTTTCTTTTTGTCTCACAATACAATTTCGAATTTTATCTCTTTATTAAAAAGCAGGAAGAAAAAATTGATTAAATAATTCAAAATAAGTTGCGAACAAAAATCGAAATTTGTGAAAGTGGAGGAGTCTGAGTGGTGCAGTGAGAAAAGGAGAATCGTGGGTACTTCTCCCCCGAATCAAAGAAATTTAAGGAAGGCAAAAGGTACAGTTGGAATTTGACCAATTAATTCTAGGAGAGAACAAAGTTTGAAAAAAGAAAAGAAAGTGCAATTCCCAACGTGTCCCTGGACAACCCCCACAACAATTATTGAAGGTCTTCCTTGAGGACGACATCTCAGGGGCACTCCGGACACTTTCTGAAAGAAAATAAAAAATCTCAGTTCTCTCAGACAAACACACACACTGCCGAGTCTCTAACCCGACATTGTTGCGTGCCTGATCTCATTAATTACACAGTTTCAATTCAAACACTTTAAATTACGAAAATGGTTAGAGACAAGTGCGTCAATTACGGTCGTGGTTTTTGTTTTTCCGGGGGTTTTTCCTTTACTTACTTGCATCAAATAGTATAACCATTTGCTCCACGTTCTTTGGCATGGTTCCAACGGCCACCTCTAGTGTAAATACCAGCAATCGAGTAAACCTTACATACAAATAATTAAATGATATCAGAATTTTGAAACAGCAAAAATTAATAATAATCTATTTTAATTTTTCTTTTTGGCAATATAAATTGGAAAAATATATAGTTGGCATTGGTCACTCACAGTTTTTGAGAATGAAACTTCTGGTAGTCCTGCTTAATCCGGAAAATCTGTGACAAGGGTTAAGAAAATTGAACTTTTGGAACAAAAAAAAAATATTTGGGGGGGGGGGGGGGGGGGGGGGAAAAAGAAAGAGAGAGATAAANGGGGGAAGAAAAAGAAAAGAGTTAATTAATTACCAGAACAGGTCTTGATTCATCATCTTGACCAGCAATATAAGCAACGCCTTCGGCGAGCTCTGCTGAGAACTCATCTGCTATCAAATTATCTGCATTCAAATTTTTTTATCAAATTACCCTTTTTTCTAATCTTTATCATATTTTAAAAGGAAGAGAGAGAGGGAGAGAAGCAGTGACTTTAATCATTACAAGGAGATTACTTTAACGTTTATTTCAAAACAGAACAAAGAAAAAGCAAGATTCTTCGTCTAGCCAAACAAAAAAACGCATAAAAAGACAGTAACTGCAGTGAGAAGATCAACGAAAACTTTTAAGATATAGAAATTAAAATGCAAAAATAAAATAATGAAACCAACTAATTAGTAAATTTGAAAAAATGGGTTAGCAAAAATTACCAGTGCCAATACTGTCTCTCCAAGAAAGACAAGCTCTCACATGCTTAGCTGCCTTCTTCACATTATCCCCTTTGGCTTTCAAAAACCGCTCTACGCATCCACTGTTACAAAACTTCTCCTACAAAAATGCATGGGTAAGTATGAGAAATTTAATTTTAAAAACAAAGAAATGATTTAACATACATACATATATATACATACCTGTTTAACAGAAAGAGGGGACTGTTTTCGGAGAAGCTCTAAAACGGCTTCGACTCTGCCATTTGCTTTATGATGATGATGATGGTCTTGGTTTCTTTGGTCTTTCTTCCCCATTACTATTGACTACCTCTCCCACCAATTAACCAAGGAAAGTAGATCTCCGAGAAAACACACACTCCCACTGCCCGCCTGCTTAATATACTAAACTTCTTCTTCACGCAACCATTTAAACTACTCCCACAGGGGAGAGAGAGAGAGAGAGAGAGAGAGAGAGAGAGAGAGAGAGAGAGAGAGAGTTGTATAAAAGGGATGTGAGAGTTTGAAGCTTCATTTATAGCAAACGACGGCTGGTAACGCCGTTATAAAAAGGAACATAAAAAATACAGAGAATCTCTAAAACGCCAACAGTGCATTTGATTTTTGGTCAATGCTTTAAATTTTATTAAAGGTGATGATGGATGATGGTACATTTGGGTCCGACAGCGATTCGTAACGGGAAACGTCGGCTGCTCCTAGCACTTAACAACCCCCGTTAAATGCTATTTAGTTTTTTCCATTTTCACCTTGCACGTTTTTTCAAAAAAATCACTCTTAATAATGGCCCAATTAGACAAATAGACAATTATATAAAAATAAAGAAAAAATAGTTCAAAAATTTGTAATTTACATAAATGACTAAATTTTATAATGAGGCATTTTTAAAATTTAAAAAATATTATAAATAGATGAGATTGCGCTCACTAATAAAATACATTATTCGTGATATTCGTGTAACAATTTCAGCGAAAAACATTATTCGCATAACAATCTCAGCGTAAAATGTTACGTAATTTATAAATATATATCTATGATATATAATAATATATTGTGATGCATATTTATCGTAATATAATTTTATATACTATTAATATATTTTTGTATATCATCTGGTATCATACTTCTTCTCACACCCAAGCACGACCCCTCCTTCTTCTTCTTCATCCATCTTGCTTGAAAATCAGAAATAAAAGGAGGAAGAGAATTGTTACATAAAAATTAGCAGTCATTTCCAGCTGTTGTTCCTCTCCCAAGGGCAGGTTCTTACGCGTTGCTCACCCGTGCGTCAGATCTAGTCATGGCGAACGGCAAAGCCACAGTCGGCGGCAGCCATGGTCACCGGTCTCTTTATTGTACGGCTGGTGATTACTTCGATATCTAGTCATTTAAATAAATCACACAAAATTCTAAAAGGAAGAAGATGAATGTACATAATCGCATATGCCTACACGAGAGATAAATTTCAAGTTTATGCCTCTGGTTCAGAATTGTCAAACCATTTGTATCATGAAGAAGAGTGAAGAAGAAGGGAAAAAAATCTAAAACACAAATCAATTAAACTAAGGGTATTAAGGTAAAATAATAAATAAAATCTTAACTACCTGATTTTTCTCTTCTCCATTTCAGTCATATGTGTAAAATAACAAAAAAAAATATTATACAAAAGTAAAACTTAAATTTAATTAAATTTCTAATTTTTCCTCTGCTTAATAATTATCTTTAATAAAGATAATTACTCAACTGACATTTCTCTTTAGAAAAAAATAGTTCAAATTC
This sequence comes from Datisca glomerata, assembly GCA_003255025.1. Lineage (NCBI taxonomy): Eukaryota > Viridiplantae > Streptophyta > Magnoliopsida > Cucurbitales > Datiscaceae > Datisca > Datisca glomerata. Next base: position 2,045,349 of record QANY01008662.1, read on the forward strand.
CATGTATCAAACTTAGTTTAAAAGAAAATAGATTAACTTACACAATTTGATATGTACAACCACATCATAATATTACATAATTTGATAAGTTTGACGTACATTATATTTATAAATTCATTTTTAATTTACTTCTTGAACTTGATGCTACCATTTCAAAACTCCAAGCTGTATTTGTTATGGGTTTTTTCTATCAAAGTAGTAATGTGTTAACAATTTATTAGTTGAGAGTACATTTGATTTTTCAAAAATCAAATTGGGAACTACGGAAATATGCCTATTTGAACAGCGATAGCTAGGGAGGGACGCAGTGACGAAGGGATGGTGTCTGTCTGATACGAAGCAGACCATGAATGAGAAAGTCTGCAGTGGCATAAGGTGTAAATATGGGGAGGAGGACGATTTGTATTGGTAATTTAATGGCATTCATAATTGAGAATGAAAAATATGTGGACAAATGAAAGTGTGAGGATGGCCTGATGGGGGCTAGAAATGAAAAACTCCAACACGTGAACGGATATTACGGGATAATCAGACGTAAGAATGAATGTTCAACAGTATTTCCAGGTACTTGATGCTATAATCTTGTTTGTTTCTTTTCATGTTTATGATGCAATTTGCAGAAACATAGTAGCTAGAGTGGTTTGATACATTTATCTTTTGTTTATTGAAATTTTCATCTTAGTTTATTTTGTTTACTAATGCTTTTTTTAGCTTTGCATGTAATGCATTTTTATCTGATCAAATATAGACAGTTTTATAAACGCAATTTGAGTGAGTACATCTTCATTTCAGGCTTATATGTGAAATTGAGTGAGCACGTCTTAATTTTCTGGTATCCAAAATTTGACACATTCTAGTTTATAAAATTATATATTGTTAATGTTTGCCCTCTAAAATGATCATAGGCGTGATTTGAATCAATGACATAAATAGTAAATTCACGATCTAACCAGATAAGCTACACATTATTATTTATGTACGTTATTTAATAAGTTGGTTGCTTACCTCAGTAAATTTTTAGTTCTAAGGCCAATCAAATATGGACATATGGACAATCAGAGTGAGAAATCAAGCGTAAAAAAAGATGATCCTCAAAAGAAATTAAAAGACCAAAATATATCATATTGATGCAACACACTGATACCTCTCAAACATAATCAATAAATAAAAGCTCATGTAATTAAAAAAACTGAATTGCATACAAGTATTTACACTTTTCAATACTATGTGGTTATTATTTGCGACTCATTTTTGTACCATAAAATTCTTTTACAATTTAGTCGATATCATTCACGATAGAGTTGCATGGATCACAATCCCCAACTCGTAACACGGAATTGTGCCAAACAATGTTACATTAACAAATTAAATGACAATTATGAGCTTAAAAATCTATGTCTGTTGAATATTAAGAACAACGTGCACACAACTTCACAAGAGGGCTGTTGCATTATTATTATTATTATTATTATTATTATTATTATTATTATTATTATTATTATTATTATTATTATCTAACACAAAAACAAACACATAATCCCATAAGTCAAAACCTTGATAATTGTCGTCAATTCCCTTCTTATATTAAAGAGCCTTGTCTGTAATTCCGTCGCTGTTACGGCGAAGACCTTTTTCTCTTACACTTGGCACTCACCCACCATGTCCTTCGCAATTGGCATCCTCCAGCTCGATCAAAATTTCTTGTTTTCAGATTGTAATATAACAGCTTTAATTTTATGCACAATTCTACATGTCGTAGTTAATACGTCTTAATTACTTTTGAAACACAAAAACGCATTGATTTGCATTATCAAAATATGAAATAATTTGATTTATAATTTCGAAAAAGTTATGAAGGGAAGATTTGCAAAAAGTCAAGTAAGATTCTCCTACCCAAATGGATTTGATAAATAAAAATGTGAGTTATTTTGTACTAAAGACGAGAGAAATTCGTCATTCATGCTGTCTTATGGCAAAAGAAAGGTGAGAATATTAACAGAAAAAGCAAGTAACTGTCATTTAATTAAAGAAAAAGGTTGATTAAGAAGGGAATAAATAATTAAAAATAAGAGGGGTGGTGGGGCTTGGAGAAGTAAAAATTTAGGCAATAGCCAAAGCTTGGTTTAGGCTATGTGTAAGATGGAGTTCCCGAAGCCTCAAAGCTGTAAGCTTTATCTTGATAAATTAAAATACTAACTCAAAGAGTGGTCTCTAGTGAAAATTTTGTTTCACTTGTCTTTATTCAAATATGGAACTTGAGGCAGATTCTCCCCACTTTTACCTTGTTGCTTCTTTTCCTCTCTTTTCAACCCTTTTTTCTATTCTCAAATCCCATTTGATGATTATTTAGTTTTGTTTATAGTGGTACTAATCAAGTTTAGTAATCTAAAGATCTCTCATCACATTGCACATCTACGTTCTCCGTCGATTTGATACTCCGTGATCGGATTTAGTTTTTTTAGTGTAAAAATTTAACCACAAAACAATAATCGTCCCGAAAACCTATCGAAGACATAGTTCTAATGATGAAAATATTTTTTGTCGGTAGAAATCTTTACCAACAAAATGCTTTGAAACGACCGTTTCTTGTAGTGCGGCTATAATATGAATTTAAAAAATTACGACGTGGATGTTTTTATATATATCATTTAGTCACTACAACATATTCGACGTAAAAGTTTGTCTTTTTTGATATAGTTTAACTATACATACTGTTTATGAATTTTTCTAGAGTATGAAAAAAAATATCGATATCAAAATGATTTCATATAGATTTTAAGTACGATGATCCAACCTAGAATAACCGTGATAATGGTAGAGGAAAACTACTCTTAATCCACGTGGCAAAAGTGGGGTAAAGTTGCATGGTTCTAAAATCTCACCTACCCTAGAAACCCATTGTAAAGAGAATTCAAAATTTGAAACATAACCTTCCCTCCTAAGAATTGACTCTCTTTCAGCATGGCATTATCATATAATTGGTTACCCACTATACATAACACACACCCCACAAATAAATAATGAACAAATTTAACCCAAATTTTTTACATGAGAAAAATCAATTGGTCGAAACTTAAATCATGACATTTTTTAAATTCAAAATACATTTATTGCTTTCCTCTCTGGATTCTCTACTTTCTCTCTCTAGAAAAAAAACATCATAAGATGGAAAGGGTGGCAGTGTTTTCCTTACATATTCAAGTCAAGTTGGTTTTTTTTAAGTAGGACCTATCTGTCTGTTTTTATGGCCTAAATTTGGATGAGGAACTGAGCTTTGTTAATTATTTTGTTGATGTAATCTTTTGTGTCTAAATATGAAAAGATAAAGCCACCAAGAAGTTTGCAAGGATAAGAAAACAATGTTTTCCTTTTTTTCGTTGGTTAGGTGTATATATGTTATATATCTATTTAAAATATTATTTATTTTAAATAGATATATGTTTTATTTTCATGGATTTCAAAAAATGTCATCACATTAGAATAAATTCCTGATTTGTTTCCTCATTTATTGGTCGATCAGGGACGAGGTTAGAAATTTTACAGAATGGGGTAATTTTTTTTGAATCTCATGTTATTTAACATAATAATAAATAAAATTATTTATACAATTTAGTAATTTTAAAAATTTGAATAAGACAAATAGTATATTGCTTGATAATTTTACAAATTTAAAGGGGACAAATAGTAAATAATTTGGTGTTTTTCTAAATTTAAAGGGAAAAATAGTATAAACTTTTATAATTTTAGAAATTAAAAGAGGGACAAATAGTAGATTGATATATAATTATACATATCATCACATATACATACATAAAATTTATATGATGAAAGGGGGGCAATTGCCTCCCTTCACTAACAGGTGGCCTCGCCCCTGAACGTATATGAACATATTTATCCAAATTGTGTATAAAATATTTTTATAACCTATTTCTTAATGATGAAAGGGAGGCTGCCTCCCTTCACTAACAGGTGGCCTCGCCCCTGACCGTATATGAACATATTTATCTAAATTGTGTATAAAATATTTTTATAACCCGATGAAAAGGGTCAATTACCTCCCTTCACTAATAGGTGACCTCACCCCTGACCGTATATGAAGATATTTATCTAAATTATGTATAAAATATTTTCATAACCTATTTCTTAATGCATAATAAACTCTTACACCCACATTTATAAAGACAACATTTAGTGAGCATTTTCCCATAAAATCTATAATTTTGTCAAAAAAAAAAACTTGAAATTATCTAATTGGTTTTAAATAGGCCGTAAAAGTATGAGAAGTTCAACAACTTCTCCATAAGTTGACTACCAAGTTCAATTGTTCATGTTATTGATTGAATATCACATCAAGGTTCAAACACAACCAATAATTAATCCAACCCAATTCAAACTCAACCATATATAATAAGATTTAATTTAATTATATATTAATCCTAGTAAGCTCATTTCAATATTTTTCTCTCACTTTCCATCACTTTCAGTTTCTCCTATGCATTTCCCATGCAAACGTGTAAAATTTTGAATTATCCACAACTACACCCAAAGAATATTTCAACGTTTTGTTACATAGGAATGATAAAATATGGCACTGTGAAAAAGAGGAAAAAAGGAGAAAAAATGATGTGTTCCTTTAACGTTGTAAAGAGTTAAAGTGGACGTGTCAAATGGGTAACGGAACGATGATGATAGAGGATTGGACTTTGGTGACAAAACTGAACTACTTTTTCTCTTTGTCATTAAGGAACCGTTACTAAATCAAAATTAAATAAAAACAGTTTGAGAGTTTCTTTGTATAAAAGCAACATACAACTGTTTCTAACAAATATATAATTCAAGTAATTCTAAACTAAAATAGAGATATTTAATTGGTTGAAAGTGGTTTTAGATATAAACACTCACAAAAAAAACTCTAGTTTGAGTTTGGAAATATTTTATTTAAAAACTCTAAAATTTATTTAAAATTATTATTTTAAATCAGATTAATTTTAGAAATATTTTGTTTGCAGCATATTTTATGTTTCAAGATACACATATTTAAGTATTTCGTAAAATACTTCAAAATACACATATTTACTCAAATGCTTCATAGAAAAGATGAATATGAAATATATTTTTTGACAAAAATAGCGTTATTTTAATGTCTAAAAGGTATTATTTGGTTTAACTAAGTAGAATGGATTGTAAATTCAATGGGGTGATCCTTATAAAATACTTATTCTTGTGTTTAGTTATTAATTTATTTGCTTGAAAATTTAACATTTTGTGAGCATGGGTACATGAATTCATATTCATCCATCTAACTTACGTGATACACGTTCTATTTCTAATTCACATTTCCTCACTATTTTATTCTTTCTATAGAACATATCGTATCCCTAATGTACTTTTTTCTATTTTCATTTGCACATTCATTTGAATCAAGTGCCCTAAAAGTTATAAACATTCCTTAACACACTCGTAATTATTTTCTTTATTAGTTGGGGGTCGTGAATTTAAACACAAGACATCATGTTTTAAGAAAAAATATGACTATCATTGGACTATTGTCGAGTTATTAGATTTCTTAAAATTTGTTCTTTCAAATTATGTGCTATTCGTGACCAACACTTAGAAGAGAAAGGAAAAAGAGTTCGACTCAAACTATCACGTGGTTAGATTTGCGGGATGAGGAGTATGTACATATGATCGAGTTTATCTCTAGATCCACTAGCTAGCATATCAATAAAGGATTTAGATACTCTCTTAGTGGTAGTCCAAAAGAAAGAGTTATATCGAGTTGACATAGATGATTAACTCAAATCTTTACGACATTCATCTACGTACTCAACACGGATTCTAAAAATAAGTTCGATGTGACTTTTTTGTATTTTTTTTAAACTCAATTAAACCATTGAGATTTGAGCTCAACAATTCAGATCCAACATGAAGCTTTCCTATTCTTAACTAAAGGACTCTGGTCCATTGATAAAAAAGGTTTAGAGAATTTCTCTTTCTTACAGATTTTGATGATTGTTATGCGTTTTATGGGCGACTACTATGTTGACCACTGCAGCTCATTATAAACTCTTATCAATGGAGGTTGGGACCCATGTGTGTTTTTTTCCTTTAGGGTCTGAAAAGGGATCCACCATTGATGGAAAAAAAGTCTTTGTTCCAATCAACCCTCTTTTGTCATTGATATTAAGTTTGCAGGACACTGCCTTTCGGGCATTTGATTGTATCACATAACACAATGAGAATGAAAAAAAATACAGAAACAAACTCAACCTTAAAGTTAATAATATTTATTTAATCCCCTTAACCCCATAATTTATATTCTCTCAATCTCTTTAAAAATTAGATTAAGTTGTCACTTGTTAATAAATCAAATTACTTGAAAATTTTAAAAAAATTGACTATGATTAGTTTCAAATGAATTATTAATTATCGAATACCAACATATAGTTTTTCATTGATTAAATTTTGCTTCCTTATTAATGAATTCAAATTTGCAACCTAGTCTGATTACTTAAAAAAAAAAACGAAACCCCTTCACAGAATTTTCTATCATGTGAAAATAATGAAAGATTAAAGGAAATTGACTTCCTTTAATCTTTCATTGTTCTCACATGGAAATGTATGTAACATATAAAAAATGAATACCGCATTAACAACTCCCAGCCAAAAATTTTATTGAAATTTGTATTGGTTTCCAAGAAATCTATGCCTATTAGTGTCAGACCTAATAGAGAATATAATATGCTATATATAGTATCAGCAAACATTTGTTTTAGTGGTAAGATTAGAACACCCATATATCTAATACATCATTGACACGGGTTTGAATCCACGTAACTACTTATTGAAGTTTAACTTACTCATGATCTTTATCCCGCATAATATAGTTAAGCTTCAGCCCCATCATCAGTGCAGTACGTACAATCACTACAGATATAATGTGCGTAACCTATAACAATGTTCCCCATTAGATTTATGTAATAGCCTATCTGGACACTCATATTTTACACAAACAAAAATATTAATTAAATTAATATTAAAAGTTAATAATACATTACTCGCAGTTGAAGGCGAATAGTGAATATAGTTAGTGCATTAAATGAGACAAAATTCAAGAGAAAGTGAAAGGCTAATAATCCATAATCATCTTTATTCCTCAATTAAGCTTTTTAAACTTTTTCGTAATCACGAGTCAGATATTCAAATTAGCTGACACGAAATACAGGGAACTGTGTTTTCACATGAATTTGTTTTTATTTCTCACCAAAACAGAAATGCTTTTTTGGAAAAAGCTTGTCATAAAAATATCAATTTGCATTATAATGGTGGGACTAACCAATTTGCATGAGTGAGTTCCATCCGTTAAAAACGAGTTTCCAAATTACATGATACATTGAATTGATATACGTATATAATATGCACGTGATATGTATACTGATTATTTTGATTATTTTTAATTATGTGAGAAGAACATTTTCTATATATATTTTTCAATATGATTCTTTTAGTATATTATTTTTTGATCTATTTCAGCTAAAAATAAATTTTATTCTTCTATTGATTATTGATTGAATTTTCTAATATATATCTTAACTAATAAAAAACGTAATATATTCTCATGTCTAAAAATAGATTTCAAATTAGAAACAATAATTTGAGCAATTCCTTAGACACCAGTAGAAACACAACACCTGCAACTACACAAAATGCAGCAACTCCTATTGTTCCTCTAACTGAGTTCCTACCAGGTAATCAATTTTCTACAGGCTTTAGTTCAACATTGTCTATCAAATTAGGCAGAAGCAACTTCTTATCATGGAAGTCTCAAGTAATACCAGCAGTAGTAAGCCCCGGATTAGATGACATTCTGTTTGGAGAGAAAGAATGTCCACCAAAGTTTAATGACAAGGGTGAATTAAATATAGCCTACAAGACATGGGTTAGGTGTGATCAATTACTATTGAGATGGTTGAGCACCTCTATGACAGAAGGGGTTTTAGGTTCTGTTTTTAACTATAAAACCTCAAATGAAGTCTGGACTACATTAGAAAGGAACTTTGCAAGCTCATCCAAAGCTAGATTAATGTTTTCAAAAGAAAAACTACAAGATGCCAGTAAAGAAAATAGGACAATCAGTGAGAATTATGATTATGTGAGGTCTTTGGCAGATTCACTTACTACAGTAGGACAGCCAATGTAAGAGGAAGATTTAATTCTTCATATTCTGGATGGACTAGATTTAGAGTATGACTCAGTTGTTGTAAATATTAACTCCACGACCTCTAGTATGAGCCTAGAAGATCTATAATGAAAACGAGCTTGAGAAGTTCAATTCAACCAATGCTTTGTCTGTTAAAGCAACTATCAACTTTGCCACTTCTAATAACAATGCAAGAAGAGGCTATAATCCCCCTTTCTCCAACTTCTCTGGCAACACTAGTAACTATAGAAGTAGTAATAACTACTCAGAAAATGGACCAAGGTCATTTAATGGAAGAGAGGGCAAAAGCGGTGGTAGGTTTGGAAGAAATGGAAACATGCTGATATGCCAAGTATATGGGAAACCAGGACATGGGGAAAACATCTGTTATTACAGGTTTGACAAGAATGTCAATCCCAATTACCAAGCCTCACAGCAGCACAACAGGGCTAGTCATTTATAAGCATCACCTACAACTTTCAACACTGGCCACAAATCAGTTTGCGACTCTTCTTAGTATGTTGATAGTGGAGCAAACAATCATGTAACATTTGACTTTGGTAACCTAAGCATTGCTTCTGAGTACACTGGACCATAGAGACTTGTTGTTGGTAATGGTAAACTCTTACTTATAATTCACATTGGGTACACTAATCTCCTATCCAATGGCCCTACCCTTTCCCTTAAATATATTTTGTGTGTCCCTGTTATTACTAAAAACCTAGTTAGTGTCTCTAAGTTAACACAAGTTAATAAGGTTTTTATTGAATTTCATGATCTTTATTGTCTTGTGAAGGACAAGCTAATAGGGAGGGTTATACTTCAAGGGAAGCTTAAGGAGGGGCTGTACCAACTGAAACTTCTTGATGACAAAAGAGCTGTTGCACTGACTTACTCTCTGGTTTCTCAATTACTTAGTGTTTACTCTATTTTTTGTAATGATAAGTGCACTAGGTTTATAAATAATTTAGTTAGTTTCTAGTGGCACTTCTAGGTTGAGTTCTAGGTTCAATTTGCATTCCAAAAGTTGTAATAAATGTACAACATCAGTTAATGAAAAAACCATTTTGCTTTCCAATTATGCAATGTCTATTAACACATTGTGGCACTTGAGGCTTGGACATCCCTCTCCCCTCATTTTGTCTAAAGTTTCGAATTACTTACAGTCTAAAATTCCCAACTCGTATACTCAGTTGTGTGAACCATGTCAGTATGGTACATGCATGCCCTACTCTTTCCTAGTTCCAATATTGTCTACACACAACCTCTAGAATTGATTCACACTGACATTTGAGGTCATGTTGCCACCATGCCAGAGAAGGTTTTAAATATTATATCCATTTCATATATGCATACAATAGATAAATACACATGGGTTTATCCTTTGAAAACCAAGCCTCAAGCCAGAAATACCTTTTATCTAATTTGGGCAACTAGTTGAAAAATAATCCGTTGTACCTATCAAAACACTACAAACAGACTCAGAATGGGAGTTTAGACCTTTCAAAAATTATTTGGCATCACAATGCATTCCTCTTATACATCCTTATCTTATCAACAAAATGGAATTGCTGAGAGAAAACACAAACATCTAATTGAAACTTCACTTGCTTTCTTAGCTCATGCTTCTTTGCGTTATAAATTTTGGTGGGATGTTGTCTTGTGTGTTGTGTATCTCATAAACAGGTTTCCTACTGTCACACGTCAATTTTAATCTCCCTTTGAGATTTTTTTGGGTAAAATACATGATTACACCACTCTTAGAGTTTTTGGGTGCTATTGTTACCCTTACCTTAGAGCCTATTATTCCCACAAATTAGAATTTCGGTCTTCTATATGTGCGTTTCTAGGGTATTCTCCTATTCATAAAGGTTATAAATGCATGGATCCTTCTGGCTGATTGTACATCTCTAGACATGTAGTTTTTAATGAAAATGAGTTTTCCTTGAGGGGGATATTAGCAACTCATCATTAAGCTCACTTAGTCACTATGTCAAGTCAGCCAATATTGTGAGTGTGTAAAGTCAATCTCCACATCAACTTGCCTTACTTACTACCTCTCCAAGATAGTTTGAATCATCCACCTCACCTAGGAGAAGAAGTTACAACATCAATGTGACACCTGGACCAAGATTAGCTAATGGTGCGTATTGTGTCATTAAAAGGACAAATTCTGTTAGAAGAGAATATTTTTTTTATTTTTCATTGTGCTCGAGCACTCCTAGCTGGCCTTCTTCTTCTTCTTCTTCTATTGTTATATATATAGAGTAAGGTTGCCATTGATGAATTTTCCTGAAATACAGTAAAAGATTAATCAAATATATATATCAATATACGGTTTTACTGATATAAACCTTTATCAGTCATTTTCTTATATCAATTAATTAGGAGATTCCAAGTTGGTAATATATCATCCATATAGCATGTAGAATTAAGTAGGGGTATTCACGATTCAGTTTGGTCAGTTATTTGCTAAAAAATCAAACCAAACCGAAAGTCACAGTTCAACTTTATGTCAAACCAAGCCGACCCGTGAGCCTTATATGAACCAAACCAAACTGAACCGTGAATTATGGTTTGGTTCGTTGGTTCGGTTAAAACAGTAGGAAGGACTCACTTACGGACTGCACGAACATAAAGAACTCAAAGAGAAGGTTAAGGCTGAGAATAGTAAAAATATACTTAGATCTAAATGCATTAAACAACAAATCTCAACAAAATAGGCTTAGATATAATCGTAATAAACCACAAATCTCAGTAAAATAGAATTAGATCTAAAGCATAGAGCAGTAAACAACAAATCTCAGTAAAAAAAGACTTAGATCTAAAGCATAGAGCAGTAATAGACTAAGAGAAACACAAATCAGATGAAGAAGGAAACACATAGCAGAAGACGCAGACCAGAAGGACTTGAGAAGAGAGTTCGAATAGAGGGGGGAGGAGAGAGAGTTCGACCAAAGGGGGGATGCAGGTGTTCGCTTCGTGCATAGGGGGAGGCATTTGTTCCCTTCGCGCAGAGGTGGGAGGCAACTGTTTGCTTCGCATTGAGGGTGGAGTTGTTCGTTTCGCGCAGAGGGGGGAGGCAGAATATCTTAGGGTTTGTACATTGTAGAATTAATTTAGTATATGTATATATATATATATAAGATTTATTTTATTTTATTTATATTTCGGTTCGATTCGATTTGAAATCACATATTGTTTCGAACCGAACTGAACTTACGGTTCGGCAGATCTACTAAACTGAACCAAACCAAGGTATCATAAATAATAGACCATTTTCGGTTCAATTCGGTTCAGTATCAAATTTTTCACCGAAGGAAAATTGTTTGATTTTCTTTTCAAATTTTTTTAAAGTATTTTAGCTAAATAATGCATATTATGCACTTGTATTGGATATTTGGCTTTCCAACCCTTCTCATATGGGTTAATGTTTTCACCCAATCATGCATTTTAATATATAACATATTGTTTTTAAGTTTTCTTTGAGAGAGGGAGATTGTGTTGAGAGAGAAAACTTAGGTTCTCCCACTATGTGAGTTATAATCACTTGTGATCCTTTTGAATTTTTAATTATACTGAAGCTGAATCCTCGCCCCTAAGAGTAGGCTTTGTCAAACCACATAAATTTGTGTCTTCTTTTATTTTTGTTTGTTTATGTTGTAATTATTGGAAATCTATTGCGTTTCTGGTCATTTTCAAGTTGTTTTGTTCAACTCGGATATGAATTTTTGGTGATTCTGTACACAACACTTAGCTAGTAGAAATAGCTACATAAACAAGCTTAATAGGCTACTTCACATACCCACAAAGCAAACTGAAATAATAAACAATGCAATAGATTCATTTTGCAATAATTAATAAACAATAATTTTAAGTCAATTCACCTATATTTGTGATTATTATCATCTCAATATATATTACAAATTCTAAAATGGCTTACTCACCTAATGTACAAACAAAATTTCACATGACATGTGGCAAGATCTAAATCGAAGACTCCATAAAAAAGAAGATAAAGCGAGAATCGTAGGATTAATTAGGCGGTTATGAACAATAGACCAATCAGACAAAAATACATTGATTGTCGACGTGGCAATCCAAAACAAAGCTAATCAATACCATTAAATTAATCAGACAATCAAGATTTACTAAGTTGTTAATGTTGATAAGCTAGATCTCAGAGAATATTCTGTTGATCCTGTTTTCAGATAGAATTATATAAATTGTATCAGATTCTATGTAACCGATTGAAAGCCTATAAACAGCAAGATGTAACTCCAACAAAAAAACACAATAACTCTCAACACCTATAAGAAACAAGCTGACTATGCAACTTACATTAGCCTTGTAAACTCTTTCTCCATGATGAAATACTATCAAAATCTCCTCATGGTTTTTCTTCCCTTTAAGGGTTTTCCATGTAAATCATGTGTTTCTATTCTTTCATTCTCTCCCATAATTATTCTCTATATTTTCATATTATGATGTAAGGAATTCACGATCAATTCTCTAAGACCATGAATTATTTTCTTTACATTTGGTGCTTTCATTGAGAGATGAGAAATAACTCAAGAAATCCCTCATTTAAATACTCAAAACCAAATCAAACGTGCTTCTAACAACGAAAGTAGAAAAAGAAACGAATGTGGAAGTAGTAGTAAAAATGACTACGAAACCGAAAACAAAGCGAAGAACGATTCAACAACCACCACGAGGGGTCAATGAAACCCACGAACTGCCACCCGTGGACTACCAGATGATCGAAGCTCTGCCTACGACAGCTAGGCCTAGAGCAGCCGAAGCAAAAAGAGAGAGAGAGAGAGAGAGGAAGGTGATCAGAAAATAAATTTATTTGAAGGAATGATGAGTTAAAAAAATTCAGAGCAGATAAGAAAATTTGAGCTCATAAAGCTCAAACCAGAAGAGCTTAGAGAGATCATATTAGAAAAGCCCATAAATCTCAGATCAGAAGAACTCATCAAGCTTAGATCAGAAAAACTCAGAAGCTCTGATCAGATGAGCTTAGAAAACTCAAATTAGAAAGGCTCAGAAAACTCAAATTAGAAAAGCTCAGAAGACTCAGTGAACTTACACAATAATAGATTATTTAATGAAATTTTGCACTGGAATTAATAATATACATGTAAATTTGTAAAAAAAATAATAGAATATCTAAAAAGTGATGATTACACAATATTACATTTCAGTTTTATTTAAACTTATATTAATAATCCCATACCTATCATTGTCTCACTCTATCGTCAAAAGTTATGGTTTAACTAATTATACAAGCACAAACTATCACACAATTTTTCTTAATCAAAGTCAAAGTTATAAAATAATGTAAGTGAGATAGAACAAATATTGCAAAATAAAAAATCTTTGTTATTAGAGTTCAATTATGTGTCATCTTGTGATGAAGTTTTTTTTTTAACTTTGTGATGAAGTTTTGAATTAGGATTATAAATAAGAGAAATGTTGATGTTGATAAGTTCTTTTTTATACTGGTTATTTATATTGGTTAAATATTTTGAGATTTTCACCTGAAAGTATAATAATATTTATCTATGAATTATAGTTGTACATTACATATGTTAGATTCATTGAACATAGTTGTAGTCGGGTAAACTGTTATTAATTCAGAGAAAATAACAGTTTTTAGTTGTTATCTTACAAAAAATTACTACGGTTGTTCCCCTTCTTGAAAAACTAAGGTTATTATAACATGCCGAGCGATCAAAATCGTGCATCCGTGATTGTTCATATAAGATAACGACTTTGCCCATTTTCATTATCCTATTTAGTAGTAATGTTTCTAATATTACAAAAAAAACACATCTTATGTGGTGGTAGTGTGATTTAAATTCGTAAAAATTAAATCGACTTGCAAAATCTACCTTATCTCTATGCATATACATGTACTTATATATTGACATTATTAATCAAAAGGAATACATGAGTGTAAATATCTTCTAAGAAATCAAAACAAACAACGAAATGAATATCTTTTAAGAAATCAAAACATTTTACATTTGATGCTTTCATTGAGAGCGAGAGAAAAACTCAAAAAAATTCCTCCCAAATGTGAAAAACCAAATCAAACGCCCACTGAACAATGAAAGAGGGAACATAAACGGCAACAGGTTGGAAGCAGAGATGAGAACGACAATAAGTACAAAACTAGAAAAGAAACAGAAAATGGTAAACTCGTTCCTTGCATATTCGATTGGCTTATTTCTTTTATATCATTATCAACTTCTGAAAAAAGAAAAAAAAAGAGGAATGAGATAAAAAAAGAAATCCATTCGAAGGAAGGATGAGTTCAAAAAAATCAAAGCAGATAAGAAAAGAAAGCTTAGATAAAAAAGGCTCAGAAAGCTCATAAAATAAAAAGGTTTCAGAAAAGTTGGAGCCAGAGCTTCAGAAGAAACAAAATTAGAGCTTCAGAACGGAAAATTTGAAGTTCAATAGAAGCTTTAGCTCTTCAGAAAAGAAAAGCTAAGAAAAGAAAGGCAGAAAAGAAGAGCTCAGTAAAGAAAAATTGAGTAAAGAAAGAGCCAAGTAAAGGAATGTCGTGGCTTCAACGCTCCATTTTCCGTCGCTCCTGCTGAACTTCTTGTCTGAAGGACCGTTAAAATAACAATTCCTTAATCTGCTAACGTGCACCATGGACTTACTTGACCAGCTCTGGGGTGACACCGTTACAGGTCCTCAGCCAGAGAATGGCCTTGGCAAGCTTTGCACGCACCCAACCTTCTATCCTCGATCAGGCTCCGACAAGGAATTAGATGGCAGGAGTGTGAGACGATATGATGATGACTCGCTAGAGGATATGGTGAAGGTTACTCAGAGTATTATGATAGAAGACCCCCCATATTACAGTTTGGTTTGCCTCCGGCTTCGCCTGCTGGGTCTACTCCTCCAGTATCCCTCTCTGAACTTGATTTGGAGCTCTTGAAAAAAAGGGTCATGACAATTTTCATGAAAACTGCTCAGAAAAGAAGATTATGCAGAATGAAAAACTTTGAAAATTAAACTATATTTATTAGAAGCCAACTATACGGTAAATCTTATATCATCAGGAAGCTACAGAAGTCAACTTATCAAAGAATCTTACATAATTTGATTTGGAGCTCTCAATCAAAACTTATGGTATGATAACGTACAGGCTACCAACTCTCTCTCTTCTTCGATAATGAAACTAAGGGCGTAAGCCCTTAAGAGGGGAAATTCATAAGTCATACTCTCAAAAGGAACTAAGGGCGTAAGTCCTTGAAATGAGCAATTCATAAGTCATATTCTCAGAAGGAACTAATGGCGTAAGTTCTTGGGAAAGGCAAGTCATAAGTCCTATCTCTCAGAAGGAATTAAGGGTGTAATTCCTTGGGAGGGGCAATTCATAAGTCATACTCTTAGAAAGAAGTAAGGTCATTAGTCCTTGGGAGGAGAAATTCATAAGTCCTACCCTCAGAAGGAACTAAGGGCGTAAGTCCGTGGAATGAGCAATTCATAAGTCTTACTCTAAGAAGGAACTAAGGGTGTAAGTCTTTGGGATGGGCAATTCATAAGTCCTACCCACTGAAGAAACTAAGGGCATAAGTTCTTGGGAGGGAAAATTCATAAGTCCTACTCTAGAAGGAACTAAGGGCGTAAGTCCTTGGGAGGGGCAATTCATAAGTCCTACTCTCAGAAGAAACTAATGGTAGTACTTAGGAGGGGCAGTTCATAAGTCATGTTAAGTCCTTGGGAGGGGGAGTTCATAAGTCTTACTCTCAGAATGAAATAAGGGCGTAAGTCCTTGAGAGGGGCAGTTCATAAGTCCTACTATGAGAATGAACTAAGGGTGTAAGTCCTTGGGAGGGGCAATTCATAAATCCTACTCTTAGAAGGAAATCAAAATGGGGCCATGTCCTTGGGATCATCTACGCACGCCGTTCTCAAAAGGAAAAAGAAATGTCTTCAGAATGAAAAAGGAAATGTCTTCAAAACGGGAAAGTCTGGAGAACGGAAAAAGAAATGTCTTCAGAACGGGAAAGTCTTCAGAACGGGAAAGTCTTCAGAACGAAAAAGGAAACATCTTGAGAACGGGAAAGTCTGGAGAGTGGAAAAGGAAATGTCTTAAGAACGAGAAAATCTTCAGAACAGAAAAGAAAAGAAGTTGAGGAAAGACCTTCAGCTTAGTACAGAAACGCTGAGAAAAGAGGAGTTGAGTAAAGAAGAACATAAAAGAAGAGCTAGAGAATGAAGCTGAGCAAAAAATAGCCAGGAGTAATGGAAAATGAAGCAAGAAAAGGAAGGAAAAATTAAAAGCAGAAAAAGAAAATATGGAAACAACTGAAGCTCTACCGACAAATGCGGAACGTCAAACTCAAACCCATGCGATGCAATTATGGAATGGTATACTCGCTCCTTATTCATTTCAATAAATTATTATTGTTCTTGTACAACATTTTGTCACAGATTTTAACGTACGAGAGAAGTAAAATGAAAATAAAGAAACAAGAGAAACTCTATCACTGAACCTATACTGAAGAAAACGGGAGAACCTCTCCAATGATCCCATAATGACAAAAAATGGGAAAAACTCTATCAATAAGCCCATATTAAAAAGAATTGAAAGACAATATAGTGAATGAAGGGAAGTAATCATTATCGACAGCGAGCTGGCAATAAAGTTTGTCGACAAACGCAAAGTACGTGAGAATACAAATGGGAATACGTAACGACAGAATAAGAAAGGGTGAAATGAACAGGAAAAAACACCCAAGACACGTGTACAGAAAGAACACTAAAACGGGAGACCTCGTCAGAACGGGGAAGAATGCTGAAGCGGGGGACTACGCTTTTGGAACGAGGGGACAATCGCTTCAGGAACGGGATGACTATCGCTTCTGGAATGGTGACTATCGGTTCTGGAATGGGGGAACTATCGCTTCCAGATTGGGGGACCATCACTCCCAAAATGAGAAAAAACAACAGAATGAAAACTGACATCTCGAGAACGGGAGATCGTCGCTTCCAGAACGGGAACCGATAACTCGAGAACGAGGAATCCTTACCTCTTGGATAGGACATAACATCAAAACAGAAAGAAGAGTTCAGACTGACAGTCAAGTGGTTGTGATTGATTGACCGGAACCACAAGGAACCACCAAGTGGCTATGACTGATTGAGTTACTGAAAACAAAACAACTGAAAGGAATGAGTAGAGTAAATGAGCCCACGCCTGAAAACAATCTCATAAACCGAAAGCATAGGGGATGTGATCATCCCCTTTTTATTATTCGTATTATTGTAAGGTTTATAAGTACAAGCTCATGCAAAAAGAAAAAGAGGAGGACCTAATCAAACCTCAACTAAAGGTACTTGCCATTCCTCTCTTCTATCATCAACAATTATGTAAAATCACTTACATAGGTGAATATCAACGATCTTATCGTGGTTGTTCTCCCCTTTAAGAGTTTTTCACGTAAACGATGATGTTTTTATTCTCTATTTATCTCTCCAAATTATGATATTTATTATTTGTTCGTAAAGGGTTCTCCATATCAAAAAAATCCTTTACAGATGCGTCTGATCTTACAATATGATGCTCCTTTAAAGAAAAAATTTCATTTAGCACTATCTCTAGAAACACATCTAAAGAACTTCTTGTACTATTTTACAGTTATAACAGCTTAAAATCTTAATTTAACTAAAAAAAATCTCATTTAGTACTATAAAACATTACTTAATCTATTTTCTCATAACATCCTCATAAATAAGAAGTTTGCTCACCAAAAAATTTGAGACACTAAATTTTAGCACTAAACATCGAGCAACTCTATTTATCTCAAATTATATTGATCCAGTTTTTCCTATATTACTTTTATTTCCTTCTATAACTTCGTAATTATATCAATGTGTATAGTCATATAAGTAAACTTTTGTTATCAAAAATCGAAATGAAAAGTATGTTTCTTAGACATAGCATGACTACGTATCTTAAAAAATTAGAAGTAAAATTGATGCTATAACTGACTAGATACAAAAGGATAAAATATAGATCATATATCACATCACAATGTATAAAGAAGAAGGGTCTACTTTGGAAATTGGGAGTATCTCACTTTTACACATGTTTGTTTGGATTCATTTCAAAACCCATAAGATAAAACCAAAATTCTTTACAGATCAACTTTTGGGCCAGAAGAGATCTTTCTTCTGTCATTGGATATAATTCTTATTTTATCATTTTAGTTTTCATTTTTTTAGAGTCCAAACAAGGAAGAGACTTGAGATTTCTGCTTGTGTTTTAGGAGGCATCAGCATCAAAAACTTTACTCTGACTCTGAGTTATTCATTGTTTTATGTGTTTGTTTTTCTCTCATCAAGTAATTATTCTCCCATGGTTTTAACTTTTATCTGATGTTTATGCTTAGAATGATTTCTTGGTCAGAGTTGTATTTAATGATTTCACTTCTGTAGTTCGATTGATAGTCTAGTTCTTTCAGAAAATAATTTGAAACACAGAGAGATTGTCATAATATTGAGTTTGAGTTTAGAGTCGGAAATAAATAAAATAAATTTCCGTCACCACCACACAAACGTATATGATGATATTCAATAGCGTTATTTGTTAAGAGGATCCCATTTTAAGACGATAATAAACTCCTCTAATTAAGCTAAGTTTTAAGAGAAACTTGAATGAATTTGACAGTCACCTTGGGTTGAAGCTCTTTCCTTAATAACTGAAATATTCATCAACTAGTGTGTGATCAATTTGTCCTAGTCTAATTTTTGCAACGGTTTAGGAACCGTCGTAAAAAAACATTGATTTCTTATACTCCATATTTTTGTTAATTCCAAAAAATTTCTGCATATTAACACAATTTTAATAGCGTATATATTCTCACAATAGTCAGAGCAGTATCATTCTATATATTTACAGAGCGCATAATTATAAAGTATTAAATCATTAATTAAATATCCAAAACTATAATAGATTATCAAAACAAATTATTTAATGAGTTCAAACTACGTCAACTTATCCACAACTTTATGCTCACCACTCATTGTCCCTTGAGCCTATTGTTGAATCGACTCAAGAGGAAAATGATGCGTATGCTACTTGGTTGTATTCTGATGAGATCAGCATGTGTTACATCTTGGCATCAGTTAGCAATGTGTTGCAATAAAAACATCAAAACATGGAGACCATCACTGATATAATGTTGAACATTACTAAAATGTTCCGGGATCAGGGTCGTCAAACTAAACAGACTGTTGTGTGAAACTTCATGAATTTTCAGATGAACCCGGAACTCTTATCAGAGAACATATGATGCTAATCATTAGTTATCTATATGAGATGGAGATCATGGAAGTTGAGGTAGATGACGAGACTCAAGTTGATATAATCCTCGACCGCTGCCAGACACTTTTGAGAACTTCAAACTTAATTATTCAATGAATAAGTTGACGTAGTCTCTTTCGAAACCTATGAAAGAGTTGCAAGCTGCCGAGACCATGTTTCTGAATGACAATAAGGAGAATGGATAGGAAAACTTTATTAAAAGTAAGTCTTACACCTCTAAGGCTAAAAAGAAACACAAGAGAGGTCAGAAGAAAGCTAAAAAGGTGAACTTGAAAGCTGCAAAAGGCAAGGGCCCTACAAATGTGGATAAGTCAGAAGACAAGTGTCATCATTGTGGGCTGATCATTAGAAATGCGACTGCCTGAATTATCTCAAAGAGTTGAAATCCAAAAGTAAATTACTTGATACCAAAGCTTGTTATGTGGTTGACTCTACTTATTCATAGATTGTAGACTCTGCATCCACTAACCATATTTATTATTCCGTGCAGGGGTTCAGAGAAAGTAGAAGGTTTAACGATGGTGAGTTCAGCTTTCGTTGGGGGAATAGAGTACTAGTATCGATAGTTTCAGTTGGGACGATTAAATTGTTATTTGAGAACAATTATTTGATTTTGCGTGATGTTTATTATAACGGTTTTTTGGAAAAATCTTATTTTAGTAACTAGTTTAATTCAGCAAAGATTTTCTATGGATTTCATTAATAATGATATTGATTTTTTTAAATTAATGCTCAATTACTATTGCACGCATGATAAACAAGTTATTCTATGTAAAACCCAAATTTCCAATCATATGTGACATTGAAGTAGACACTGATTTACAAAAGGATAGTAAAAGGTTGAATTCTGACTCAATCGATCTAACATACTTGTGAAACTTGTGTCTTGGTCACATTAGCCAAGACGGGATTAAAATACTCGTAAAGGATGGTCCGTTATAATTCTTAAGTGTGTGATCACTACCCACGTGTGAATCTTGCATAGAAGGTAAAATGACCAAGAGACTCTTTTCAGCGAAGGGTGAAAGAACCACTCAATGCCTCGAACTCGTATATAGTGATGTCTGTGAGCCATTGAATATCCAAGCAAGAGTAGGTTATGAGTATTTCGTAACCTTCACATATGA
This sequence comes from Datisca glomerata, assembly GCA_003255025.1. Classification (NCBI taxonomy): domain Eukaryota; kingdom Viridiplantae; phylum Streptophyta; class Magnoliopsida; order Cucurbitales; family Datiscaceae; genus Datisca; species Datisca glomerata. Next base: position 2,066,035 of record QANY01008662.1, read on the forward strand.
CTACTCACGTTTTGAAAATGTTTATCTAATGCGCCAAAAGTCTGAAACCTTTGAAAATTTTAAAGAGTACACGGCTATGGTTGAGAAGTAATTAGAGAAACAAATCAAAACACTATGATCTGATCGTGGTAGAGAGTACTTGCTATGATAATTCGAAGACTTTCTTAAGGAAGAATGTATTATTTCTCATCTTACAGCACCTGGCACTCCATAACAAAATGGCGTGTCAGAGAGAATGAATTGAACTCCGTTGGATATGGTTAGATCCATGATGAGTTACTAATCCCTTTCAGATTCGTTCTGGGGATATGCCTTAAAAACAATGGCATATATTCTAAACCAAGTTTCATCAAAGATGGTGTCTAGTACACCATATGAAAGATGGAGTGGATGAAATTCGTCCGTAAGCCACCTTAGGATATAGGGATTCTCGGCACACGTACTGAGACCGAAGACAAGCAATTTGGTCAGTCGATCAGGATTATACATGTTTGTAGGATATCCCAAGGGAACGAAAGGATACGTCTTTTATAGTCTAACCGACAAGAAAACCTTCATGAGTACGAATGCGCGTTTTCTGGAAAAGGACTACATAAGAAGTGTGAAGCCAAGAAGCACACTTGTGCGAGAGAATTTATTAAATGGGAGGACATTGACTCCCCAATCAGGACTTATTCTTGATTGAATAATGAAAGAACCACAACATTAGTCGGAGCCTCGACGTAGTGGGAGGGTTGTGAGACAACCTGACATGTACATGTCTTATGGAGATGTCATGATGACAGTCTCAGATATGGAGCATGATGAGCCTATTTCCCACTCGCAGGTCATGGATGGTCCTAAAGCAAACATATGGCAAGATGTAATGAACGTCAAGATACAAACGATGTACTCGAACGGAGTCTGAAAGCTTGTAGATCCTCGTGAAGGTGTAAAACCTGTAGGGAGTAAATGGATTTATAAAAGTTAGGCTTGTAGCCAAGGTCTGAAGGGAATGTAGAGACATTCAAAGCTAGGCTTATAGCCAAGGGAGTTCCTATACCTATTTTGTTCCTTGGATTATTTAGAAGTGGTATTCAAGCTCTTATTTTTGCAACTTTAGCTACGGCTTATATAGGCGAATCCATGGAAGGTCATCATTGATTAGTTTTCGAAATAGTCTTTTTTACCTTAGCCCAACGTAATGTATATGTGGCTCAAGATAATCTCCTTAGGGAATATACAAATAATATACAAATAAGGTATAAACAAGGAAGGTATATACGATCTAGAGAGTAATAGTAAAAAAAAAAAAGATTACGATATTAGGGAATTTTTAAAAAGGAAAGAGATCCAAAAGATCTCTTTTTTCAAAAATTCTCGTTTGATCCATTTATACCTCTCTCCAATGAATAATCTCTTTCTATTATTTTGTTCATTTAATTCCAAAATTCAATATTATAGGATACAATTTGAAGGGTTTTGTAGGTTCATTAATCGGGGCTTAACAGAATAATTTTATAAGTTTCCAAAAATTGAAGATATAGATCAAAAAATTGAATTTCAATTACTTTAGGCTTTGTTGATTTACTACGTGATGATTTTATTGAAAAAGATCAAAGCCGCGGTATTTATTTCACTCAAGATTGGGTCTCTCTACCAGATCGATCCTAACCGGATGATTATGAATTACTTATATATTCTATATTAATAGTACTAGATTAGTTAATAGAAAATATTCTAAGAAGATAAAATATTCAATTGCGGATTTGCGTGAAATCCCTGTTATTTCTTATTCAACCGCTACAAGATCAACAATTCCATGAGCTTGGGCTTCTGTTGCTGACATAAAAACATCATGTTCCATGTCTTCGGATACAACCCATAAGGGTTTGCCCGTTCTTTGTACATAAACCATTGTGATGGTTTCGCGCAAGTTCAGTAATTTATCCGCTTCCAGGATAAATTCTCCCGTTTGTGCCTCGTAAAAAGAACTAGCAGGTTGATGGATCACTACCCTGATGATTTAATTAATGGTTTCTCTATCTCGCATGATGAGTCAAAGATAAAAAAGATAGACTTGAACAACCGTACAGGCATCTTCTGTGCATTGCATACGGCTCCACAATGGAATTCATTTTTTCCTTCCCTCGAAGGAATAGAAAATATAGGATCTATCAGACCCAGATCGGTAAATATAGAATATATATGATTTATCAGACCCAAATCAGTTAATCTAGTACTATTAATATAGAATATAGAAGTAATTCATAATCATCAAGTTGGATAATTCTCAGTCAAAGGAAAACCTACAAGCATTTCATTTATTGAGCGGTCTAGAATTCCCTTTGCCTGTCTTCTTTAGAATATATTTGTATTCTTCAATCTGATCTAGTAAGCTTATCCCCCATCATCTCACTGGCCGACCTTGACCCCATATTATTTTGAGGCCATATCTAGTATTCAGAGTTTGCCTCGATTGGTACCGCTCTCGTGGCCCGCACCAAAATAGTGCTTTACCCCTAGATGTCCAGTTAATTGCTCGCCTCAACGCATTTTGGGGAGAACCAGCTAGCTCTAGGTTCGAGTCGCATTTCACCCCTAACCACAACTCATCCGCTGATTCTTCAACATCAGTCGGTTCGGACCTCCACTTAGTTTCACCCAAGCTTCATCCTGGTCATGGATAGATCACCCAGGTTCGGGTCCATTTCTTTCTAGTTGCTCTGGAACAATTAGGAGATTCTCTAGAAGAAATATGGGGTTCTGCTTCTGGTGGCAACATGCTATGGGGTGGTGGTCCCGTTTATGGGGTCAAATCAATTCGTTCTAAGAATAATGATTGGAATATCAATCTCATCGATATCATCGATCTCATAAGTATCGTACCAAATCCCATCAATCGAATCGCTTTTTCGAGAAATACGAGACATCTAAGTCATACAAGTAAAGAGATATATTCATTAATAAGAAAAAGAAAAAATGTGAACGGTGATTAGATTGATGATAAAATAGAATATTGGGTCTCGAACAGTGATTCGATTGATGATAAAGAAAGAGAATTCTTGGTTCAGTTCTCCACTTTAAGGACAGAAAAACTTATTGATCAAGAGAATATATAATAAAAATGAAGAAAAACATTTTTGTGCTGATGGGGATTCTTATTTTCCCCATCTCAAAAATGATAGAGCAAAGACACTAAAAATAAAGGTAAAACCGTGTATTTTGTGTTTTGTTTATTATTTTTTTTCAAGTTTCTTCTTTTTTCAAAGAAACAATCCTATTTTTTTAAAACTAGTTGAGGGAATAGACATTATTGGTGAAGAAGAAGTAATAAATTGGGGTTTAGCGGGACCACTGCTGCGAGCTTCCGGAATACAATGGGATCTTCGTGAAGTTGACCATTATGAGTGTTATGACAAATTTGATTGGGAAATTCAGTGGCAAAAAGAAGGAGATTCATTAGCTCGTTATTTAGTCAGACTTGGTGAAATGACGGAATCTATAGAAATTATTCAACAGGCTTTGGAAGGAATTCCAGGGGGCCCTATGAGAATTTAGAAATCCGATGTTTTGATAGAGAAAGGTATCCTGAATGGAATGATTTTGAATATCGATTCATTAGTAAAAAACTTTCGCCCACTTTTGAGTTGCTGAAACAAGAACCTTCTCGCTGGTGGCCATGCTTAAATCCGTTTGAATCCTACTTTCCATTGTTGATGCCCGTCAAGACTACTTTGCTGAAGGGTGATCTTAAATAGCGTATTTATATGGCTCAACCAGATGGTTCGTGGAGAAAGGTCAAGAGGGAAACATTTGATAACTGCTTGAAGTCCATTAATGGACTTAAGCAAGCGTCATGATCGTGGAATATCAGATTCGATGAAATTGTCAAGAATTTTGGTTTTGAGCAGTTTGTGGGTGAATCCTATGTGTATAAGCTGATACACGAAGAGAATGTGGATTTTTTAGTCTTGTACGTGGACGATATTCTACTCATTGAGAATGATGTAGAAAAATTGTCTGATGTCAAGATTTGGCTTGCAAAGCAATTTGATATGAATGATCTTGAAGAAGCTACATTTGTCTTAGGTATCTAGGTCTTTCAGTGTCGGAAGAACGTACAGTTGACACTATCTCAATCATCTTATATTGATAAGAGGATGGATCACTTCAGTATGCAAGACTCCAAGAAGGCATATCTTTCTTTTAGACATGGAGTCACCCTCTCTAAAGAGCAGTCTTCCAAGACTCCTCAAGAAGAGGAATGCATGAGAAAGATTTCCTATGCCTCAGCCGTAGGAAGTCTCATGTAGGTAATGCTTTGCACGAGGCCAGATATTTGCTACGTGATAGGTATGGTGATTCATTTCCAATCTAATCCAGGACTTGAGCATTTGAATGTTGTCAAGCATATCCTCAAGTATCTTAGGAGAACGAGAAACTACATGCTTATGTACCGACCTCAATATGACGGGTTATACCGACTCTAATTTCCAAGCGGACAAGAATTTTAGGAGTCCACATCAGGATTGCTATTCATCTTGAATGGTGGGGTAGTGATATAGAGAAGTATCAAGCAATCTTTCATTGTTGATTCTACCATTAAACCCGAGTATGTGGCGGCTTGTGAAGCTGTAAATGAGGTTGTCTGGCTTAGAAAGTTTTTAAAGACTCTAAAAATTGTTCCAGATACTGACAGACCCATGACACTTTATCGTGACATCAGTGGAGTTGTAACAAACTCGAAGGAACCGATAAGCCACAAAAAATTCAAACACATAGAGTGAAAGTACCACTTTATCAGAGATTGTTCAGTGTGAAGATGTTGAAGTAACACGCATATCGACAGCCAACAACCTGGCAGATCCATTCACGAAGTCTTTAAGCAGTAAAGTCTTTGATGGTCATCTAGAGGGCACGAAAATATGAGATTGTACACGCCTCAAGTGAGAGATTGTTGAAATTATGTTCATAAAGTAGGATGTAATACTTTTTTTATGAGTAAACAATTATTTATTGACATTTATGTATTATTGGTAATAAATCCATAATAAAAAAATGTTTGTGATTGTTCCAAAAAAAATGAAACAAAAGATACGATAGAGCTAGGATTGTTATTGTATGAGGTCTACCCAATGCTATATGGAGAGGCGTATAATAGTTCAATAGCCACTTCCTCATGAATTTATCTTGAATCGGGATCTATTGGCTCAACTTTATCCTAGTTTTGTTGAGGGAGCAACCCCACTTTTCACTTTGAATTTGTCAAAATATGCGGAATTTCTTACTTTTCACGGAGGATTAGATCCAGTAACTAGGGGTCAATTGTTAACCGATGTATTGAACTCCTTATTTAGCAGAAACACGAACATTCCATGCTCATTATCAGACAATCACTTATTCACAAATCTCGTGTGGGGCTAATTGTTTTCATTTCCCATCTCATGGAAAACCCTTTTTCGCTCTGCTTAGACCTATTCCCTTCTAGGGGTATTTTAGTGATAGGTTCTATAGGAACTGACATATTCATACCTACCGATTGTTCACAAAATGGTGACAAAAGATATTTGTACAAATCTTTCCATTTTCCAATTCGATCTGATTTTATGAATAAATGAAAGTTTTTTTTAATTAAAGTGAGTTTATAACTTACTTAAGTCTTGAAACTATTGTCAATGAAAGAAAAGTAAAGACCGAGCGGTCTTCCATACAAACTCTTTTGAGATAATTCAGAATATTATTCGCAGTCTTACAATCGACTGGGCAATCGAATCTAATTATGATTGTTAGGTTGAACCAAAGGATACTGGTCTCGGGACATAGGAGTGGAGATTCTAAAAGTTGACCTAGACATGTTATGGAACATGTTGAATAGACTAGTAACCAATTAGTTTTGAGCAAATTCGTTTATCTAGCTCTAAATCTAATTGTTACACCTTAAGTGTATTTTCATAATTACATTAATCATGAGATGTATATGAAACTTGACCTAGTTACTTACAATTTTTGATACGTCAAATGAGTGAGTTTGAATTACTGGAGAATATCTCAGCTGTTGGGACCGTGATTCAATGTTGGAGTTGCTTGATTCACAGATATGAAATTCGAGGTAGGATTGCGAAAGCAACTATATCATCTTACACTTTATTGATGAGTGTGTGAATAAATAAACCGAGCCTGATACTCAATGACATGAGTCATTGAATAATATATGATGATCTGTATAAGACACTTCACTGAAATATATTTCTTATTCACAATCAATAGAGGAGTTAAGGAAATAATAACTAGAAGGGTAAAATAGTAATTTTACATCGCAATCTTGTTACTGATATTCATGAAGGGTGATATCGTAAAATATTCTATGGACCATAAAATATAAATATTTTGTTTGCACAAACAGAAAATGTAGCGCGCCTGAATCGAGAGCTTCTTCGGCATCGGACCTATAGCGAAGTTGTACGATGTCGGGATTAAATAGGTCTGAAATTTATGAAGATAAATTAGTCAGGTATTTGAATCTCATAACTTTATTCATGTGGGTTCATTCGGTCTCAGAAGTAGCTCATAAGGACATGAATGAGAAACAACGTTAGTTGGACCTAAAACGTGTTTTGGACCAAGGCACACTTCGCGAGCCCAAGTTGAGATGAGTGTCATCACTAAATTAGTGAAGAGAAAAATTAATGTTCAAATTAAATATTTTATTATTTTTTAATTATTACATAATTAATGTTCAAATTAAATATTTTATTATTTTTAACTATTAAATAATTAGTAAATAAAATTAATTAATTAATTAATTAATAGGAAACAATTTAATTCATCAATTCAAACTGATGAATTTGGACACAATTTTAACTCTAGGGGAGATGTAAAAATCGGACATCACTGTGCGAGGAAAACATAAACTTTGATTTTATCATATAATGATATATGGGTAAATTTTGTAATTATGTATGAGGGGTTGTATTAGAGTCGCATCTCTAACCCTAACCACAATGTGTTAAATCAAAACAGAAAAATGTTTCTCTCACCCTCCCTCACTAGTTACAACGGAAAACTCTAAGGAGAAGAGAAAATTTTATTTTCTCTTCTACAGTTATTTTGAGAGCTCACAATCAATTCCTACCGATATCATTGAGAGATATACTTCTGATTCTAATGGGTGTTTGTCGGTGCGAAGATCAATTACTAACTCTACCAAGAACGAAGAACCTGAGATAGATATTGGATCCCGTCAAATCAAAAATTCTCCATTAATTGAAAATGTATAAATTATTTCAATCTCTTCTCTATACGTTTATATGATTATGCATGTTCATTGATTGGTTTTGTGTTTAATTGGATTAAATGTTGATATGAAAAATTTAAAATTCCGCCCATGAACTTGTCACAGTTCATTTTTTTCTTCAAAATCTAAAACTTGATCGAACATAACACCTCTTGGTGTAAAAAAAATATGTTAGGTATTGGGCTACCTTTTTGAAAAAAAAAATCATTAGAAATGATCATAGGTATCAAATTCATAAATAAAAAACCAAGTAAAAGTGGGGCATACGCTTCTTAAAAACAATGGGCGTGAAAAAAGAAATTCCAGCAAAAAAAGCGTTGAGCCAAGTTCTAGATTTCTAAAATATAAACAATATATATAGTTTATGTTAAATATATGTATATCTTATATAAACAATACATATTTTATTTATATTATGTTTTTTTTACGAAATTTATTACTTGCTAAAATATTTATGTTGTGTATTTAGTACTTAGAGATATGTTTCTTATCAGTGTATTTACGTGATTTAGTTTTGCTAAAATGAGAATGTTGTTATATTTTTCATTGTTTACTCTATGTAATATATTTATATTACATACTTATTATGTTGGGCATAGTGCCCTCAAAACATATGTTTAAACATTTTTAATTTAAAATCAATAAAATTATATTTTTCTAATAATCATTCTTTTGAATTATTGTTGAATAATTTATATAAATATCTGAAAATTTTATATTTATTAATGAGACTATGATGTACTCGAACGAAGTTAGGAAGCTTGTAGATCCTCAGAGATATGAAATTCATGATAGGATTACAAAAGTAACAATATCACCTTATGTTGTATTGATAAGTGTGTGAATAAATAAACCAAGTCTAGTACTCAATGGCATGAATCATTGAATAAGACAAGGTGATTTATATAAGACACTTCACTTAAATGTCTTTCTTATTGACAATCAATAAATGAGTTAAAGAAATAATAACTATAGGGGTAAAATGATAATTTTATATCACATCTCTTGTTACTGATATTGACGAAAGGTAATATTGTAAAATATTCTATGGAGGGTGAAATATAAATGTTTGTTTGCCCAAACAGAAAATGTAACATGCATGAATGAATAGTTTATTCGGAATCAGACCTTTAGTGAAGTCGTACGATGTTGAGATTAAATAGTTTAGAAATTTATGGAGATAAATTAGTCGAGTATTTGAATCTCATAACTTTATTCATGTGAGTCCATTTAGTCTAAAAAATAACTCATAAGAACATGAATGAGAAACAACTGGATTACGTTAAATAAAAGTAGTACCAAAGACATTATATGATTTCATAATAAAAAATGGTAAATTATTTTTTTTGTCAATTGGACTTTGGGAGGATTTTTTTGGTCTTTGGTTCGGTCCGGTCTCTAGAACGAGCCTATTCGGGTTAAAATTTTCAACTTCAAAGCCCAAAACCAGTTCAATTTTATTTGTTCTCATCTCGGACTCAGTATTTCGGTGTCAGTTCTAGATTATAGTCAAACAAGCTTATCAAGTTTCAGGTTCTTTCGGGCTTTTTCAACATCTCTGGCGTGGGGTGGGAGCACCTACGTGGAGAGTGGGGTGGGATGGAGGTGGGGGAATTGAGGGCCTGGGCTTTGGGGAGGGGCCACAGGCCTGGATTGAGGAGGAGAGGGCTGGGATGACTATTATTTTAGCAGACATGACGAATTTCATCATTTTTAGAGACACGTTTAAATACTATGGCTGTGTAACTTTTTTCTCCAGTATGGCCGATTTTTGGTGAGCGCTTTTCTTTGAAATGACTTCTCTCTCTCTGCCAAAAGCCCTAGATCGTGCAGCTCCATCATTCTCCAGCGTCCTTAGTAAGATCGTACATCTCCGCCTTGAGCTACAACGATGATCGTTCTCTGTTGGTGACATAGGGTCTTTATCTATTCTAATCATTCGCCATGTCGTGCACCTCCATCATCGGCGTGCTCCTCTGTTACTCAAATTATCTCTCCCTATAGAATCCCAAGATTGTGCTGCCCCATCGTTCTCCGGCATCCTCACAGTTCTCTGTGAGATCACATGGCTCCGCTTTGAGCTACGACAATAATCGTCCTCTTTTAGGGACATATGTCCTTATTTGTTCTGATTGTCCGTCAGATTGCGTGCACCTCCATCGTGCTCTGGCTTCGTCATGTTCATTCTCTGTTCCGATGGTTGCTGCCAAGTTGTGGTTCGACTAATATTGCTATCAAATTTTCTTGATATATCATCGTATAGTTGTCAGCTTTGGTAAAATTTAAAGTGAATTCCGAAGATTTGATGAAAATGATATAAAGGAGAGAAAATGTGGTTTTATTGAGCCTGGTGTGTCTGCGATGGGAGTGTTTTATGTAATTAGAAGAAAATGAACAATGAAAGAGGTTGGAGTGCTTTACTGAGTGTTGGCTTTCTTTGCCTTTTTTGTTAGGGAAATTGATTTATGATGTACCATAGATAGAAGAATTACTTACGGTGCAATTAGTTTATATATTTAACTTGCATATTTTATATCACACTTCATGTAACTAAATTATTTGGTAGACTTGCCTTGAGATTGGACAACGGTGCGTGGAGAAATGTCTTTAAGGATAATGTTATAGGTGTTTCATCGACCACCAATGACGTGATGACACATTTCACTCCACGTCAAATAAGTTCATGATAAAGGAAAGTTTTTAAGGAGAGAATCTACCTCGCCTAGTCAATCTCGATAGAGCTCGCGTCGCATAGACTCGCACATGAAGGACGACAAGAGGCTCCTGAAAGGAGCTCAGACAACTATCAGTGACGGATATTATTACCCGTCGAAAGTAACATCTCAGGTGACGCCTCCTCAGAGGCCCAAACGCCCCACGAGTCCAATCATCGCGACAGAGTGTCAGACTAGCCCCCGTCCAGTCATTTCGAAAGGACATCAACATTTTATCCCCAACATTTCCTCCCTCTCATCCAATCAAGGACAGTCTTTGTAGCCTTCGTGTCTCGGGAAGCTTTCCCTGCAGGCTCCCGAGGCTTCTTCAACACGTTTTCTCCCACAAAGTTTCAGGTACAAACACCCTCATCTACTGGAGAAAGAAGTATGCTATCTCTCTCCTGAGAAAATTATGTCAAAATAATACCAAGATACTAATTTTGACATCGAAGCCTCTTAGGCGAGACAACCCCCTGGTTCTCCTTACCTTCAGGTTCTTTGTTTGTTTTATGCAGATCTCCAGCCTGGAGGACGATCGTATTTAACAAGGAAGATAACTATTTATACTGTTAGAAATTTTCGACATCAACATTTAACTCAAAGAAGAGGTGTTTTCAATTGGTTTACAGATGTCCACTCTGTAAATAGGAAGGAAAACAATAATCATTTGTTCTTATATTGCTCTTTCACGGCTGTGCTTTCGAATTTGGAGAAGATCGGTATTAGTTGGTGCGTGCCAAGAAGCAAATTGGAGCTTTTAAGTGGCTGGTCACTCTTGGGGCAAGGAGAAATGAAGGAGAATCAGTGGAGAGTGATACCGCTGTGTACATTCTGGACTATTTGGATGAAAGAAATAAAGCCTTTTTTTGAGGGCATTGAAAACCAAGATGAGCATATGCTCAAGTCCTTTATTAGTTATTTAGTTATTGGAAAGACTGCTTATAGTCTTTTGAAACACTGCTTTTATTTCTATGGAGAAAGGCGCATCACTTTGATTTCAACATCGCACATCAATCAGAAAATTATTTTATTGAATCTGATTATTTGTCCAAAACTGTAATAAGACTAGAGACATCCAGGCTCAGTTTGCGATTTTCAATTTCAAGTTTTTTTAGTTCGTGATTCCTACGAGATTTAATTCACGTTTTTCTATCATATTTTTAAATTATATAATGTATGTAATATATTACTGATATTTTGGAATTAACATGTACAACTTAGACAAAACTCTTTACGTTGTGTAAAGATTTAATTTACACAATTGTCAGTCTGGACTTTTCTCATTTTCAAATCTCAAGTGTTTCCACCCAATTAGAAGAACTTCCCGTTAAATTACTCATACTAACATACATATGGCAAAACATGCAAAAATCTTTTATAATTTACACAGTATCCCAGTGGAATCGGGCAACGCTGGTGCAGATCCATGTCTATCCGTACAATAACAAACTCAAAATATGCAGAAGTATTTTATATCTTCTGCCATCATAAAAGTTGTAGAGCACAATGAGTTAACACAAATTTTCAAATTAAGACAAACTCAAACAATTTTGTAAATAATTAATGGACAGTTTGTCCCTTTATAAGAAAAAAATTACGAACAGAATAAACCCGAAATGAACGAATAAAATTTGAAATGGAGAACTAAGAAGAAAAACAATACTTAGGTTAAAGAATGAAAAGACTGAATTCCAAAAAGTTAAAAACAAAAAACTTAAGAGGTAGATATAGAACACAGATCATCAAAGACTTGTCCCATGTTAAGCCTTTCATTCACAGGAAGAAACTGGTAGATACAACTAGTAATCTATCCATTGCTTCGGATGACTCTTCCCTGCGTGTGATATCTCTCTCTAGTAATCCATCATCCTTCCTGCTAGATCACACAATCACAATAAGGCCATCAATATTGGTGTAATTTCCGTCTACTCGTCTTCTCCTATCTTCTTCATCAATAGTTTATTATGAGTGGCCAGTTGAAGAGAGATAGCAGGGCCTGGAAATGGATAGAGAGAAGCGCCTGGAAATTGAGAGAGAGAGAGAGAGAGAGAGAGAGAGAGAGAGGAAGGAGAAGAAAGAGAGTGAGAGAGATTTTAAATGAGGTTTTCATATGATTGTGCTCTAAAAGCATGAGAATTTTATATTTATCTAAACATTGTTTTTGTATTATATTTAAATATTCTTGTGCGCACAGTCCATTCTTTATGACCTAGAAAAACTCATTTTCACATTTGAGTTGAATTTGGTGTTTTACTTGAAAAATCGTACAGCATTAACTATGTTATGTAGAGTGACTTATCATGGTCATAAGGTGGAGTACCAGATTAAGGTATAAATGTATTTAAAATACAATGAAATGACTAGTGAGTATGATTTTTGGTAAAGTGTTGTCTTAAGAAAATCATGAGTCATTTCCATAATATTATGAGAACTCTTAATCATGAAGAGTTATGAATTCGTATTTAATACTTCAGTTGTTTTGATCTACTACGATTGAGACTCAATTAGTCAATATATTCATTAAGTTGGATGACTAAGTTATTAGATATAAAAGATGTACAGATTCTCAATAATAGGATTCATAAACACTTTTAAGTAAGTGAGATATAACCATTTAATACAATTCGTTTATGTGATCACAACAAACTAAGTGATTAGTATCTCTAATGATTTATTAGAGCTATGATAATTCGTAGAACGATATTTAGTTATCTCAATAACATGATCCGTAGATACTTTTAAGTAAGTGAGATTGTGCCCTTTAACATAATTCGTTTATGTGATCACAACAAACGAAGTATTTTATCTCTAATGAATTATTAGAGATGATTTCAATACAATGTTAAGTATTGAAACTATCATGGTTGATTAGTGGAACAAGATTTGAAACTTAAGAATATGAGAGATGTATAAATTAGTTCGATTGTACTTCATTTAATAATACACGGTACTATATTATGGAGGGACTTTGTTCAATTATAATTTTATAGTATAATTAATTGTAATTAATAGATGATAAATCTAATAATGGGTTTGATCGGTAGACTTTATTAATTATTTAGTCAAGAATATTTCTATCTTTATAGTTCCTGAGCTTGCCTGTGAATTTCAGGTATTGTCATGACTAATAAATTAATATGCACGACATGAAAATAATATTTTCAGCTATTTAATTGACTTGGTTGCATTTAAATGAGAGAATTATTAATTAATTTTAACTAATAGATAATTGTCGACTAGGATTGCAATCATAGCTGTGTAATGTCATTATAAATAGGAGGTTTTCTCTAGTTTTATTCAAGTCTTTTAGCACCATTAGTTGATAGAAGAGGTAATCTTTGAGAACCCATTCTCTAGCCGCAAATTAAGAGAGAAAAGAGATATCTTTTCAAGTTGTAGAGTGCTTACAAACTTGTAAATGGTTGATGATCTAAGGAATGATGAAAAAGAACACAAGGTCTTAGAATTCACGTGATTTGAATCACACAGTCATAGTAGTAGGTTGTGGACGGTGACGCTCGGTGGTGTGGCTCATGATGATGGTGTATGGATCAAGGAATGATCGGCCGAGGTTCAAAGTTTTAGGTTTGGTGTTGATAAAGAATTTTTAGGTTCAAGTGTGAAAGTAAAACTTTTTATTGGCTTCAATGAACATAGATTAGGTTGTTTTATTAATGAATCAAAGATCGGGACTATTTTTCGTTGCACCATATTCTTTAAGGTAAAAATATAAAGGGAAAATTATAAGATTCACCATTTTTGAAGGGTAACTCTACATAAATATCCCAAATGGACCTTTCTTATAGTTCTCTCAAATAGAAAAGTAAAAGGATTGTAATGTGTAGTGGGCCAGTTCGACCGTTTAGGTAGCTTTTAAATTTATGGATTCACTAACCACACAGATTCCCTGAATGGGCCAACTATGAGAGGTATGGGCTTGGTTTGGGGTAAGGGAAGCTGGCATGGAAGGTGGAAGCACCTGACTCGGGAGCGGGTTTGGGTGGGGGTGGGGGGTCGATGGCATGGGCTTTGGAGAGGGGTTGGGGCTTCGGTTGGGGAGTGGAGTGCCTGGATGAGTATTTTTTAGTGAAAATTATATATTTCATCTCTTTTTTAAGACCATTTTAAATAAATATCCATTTTTTCTTTTTCTTTTTTCATATATGGTCGTTTTTTAAATTGACGTTTGAAAACTTTTTTGGATTTCCCATATTGTCCTTTTCTATCATCATTTACTCTCTCTCTCTCCACTTAGCTCCAAAGAAAAGAAACCCTAGAACATTGAAACCAAAAATCTACCATTTTTGAACCACCAGAGCCTTGGGAATAAGAATGATCAAATGCCTAACACCCAGCTCCGGAGGATCATGGATGACCCAACTCCAGAGATCATGGATGAATCAATCATGAGCTCAAGTTTAGAAGCTCTGATCTGAGCTCATGGAAGATGAGAGCTCTGATCTGAGCTCGTGGAAGACGAAAGCTTCGATTTGAGCTCGTGGAAAAAGAAAGGTTTGATTTGATCTTGAAAGCTCCAATTTGGGCTCGTGGAAAACTAAAGCTCCGTCTTTGTTTTTAGATTTGATTTCGAGTTGTGTTATTTTCAGATCGGCTTTCACTTTGAAGATTGGAATGTGTGAGTTTTTCTTATTGTGAGACTGGGATATGGGCATTGCCTGCTAGGTGTACATTTTGGTTGGTGACAGGGATGAAGTTTTTCATTTTTTTTCCTTTTCTTTTGATAGATCTTTTTGGAATCCATCTATTTTGGACCATTAAGTTTATTTTATTTGATGTGTGATTTGTGTAGTTCTTTTTGTACTTTCTTACTAGTATTTTGAGTTTTGTTGAACGGAAAAATGGTGTGGTTGCGCTCTCAGTATTTTCACATATTATATATAAATTGTTGACACTATAAATAAAATATGGACACGATGTACAAAGTTTATTTACATGATTTTAAGTAAAATATGTACTTGATGTGAATAAAATATTTTTGTTAACTTTGTTATCATGACGCTGATTAAATTTTTATTAGAAATAATTAGATGTTAATTGTTTCTTGATAAACTGAAAGAAAATCAAGTACTTCAAATTTCTTTCAAACAACTCTGCAAGATCATCTTCGTCTATTTTTCATTCATGCGTATACTTCCATCTAATTTCTCAGCATATTCCTGCAGCTAATGGAAAAGTGTTAATGTGTTGTGCATAAATTTTGTACATTGTGTAAATAATTTTATTAACCATGTACGGATAATTTTTTCTTAATTGTTTACATTTGGTTGGGCACGTCTTGGCTCTCTATCTAAGATCATTATTTATTGTAATAAACTAGGATAATATACTTTTATTTTAAAAAATGGTCAAGTATCTACAAAATATATTAAAAAAATATAAAATGCACTTTTAATTATTATTTTACTCGTGTAGTGAGCCAGCACACTCCACGAGTAGAAGTAAAATATTAAAAAAAAATTATTCGTGTAATCTGCTAACTCACTACACGAGTAGAAGTATATATATATTTTTTAAAATTACCTATGCAGTGCACGCACGCTACATGATAAAGTGCGTGTCCCTGTGAAAATCACGATTGGTAATTTTGTCATAGTTTATTTTATTCACCTAGACTTTTTTGGTCATTTTTATAAAAAAATTGGGCTAGACATTTAGTTACATGGATAGCCCAAATGGTCGTTTGTGTAATTCTCCCTATTTTTTATTTATATGTGATCATGAACTATTGTTTTGGGAGGGCTTTAGGCAAATACGCCCTGTGAAAAAACCTATTTAGTTAAATGGTTGGTAATCATGTTACACATCAACCATAGTAGAAACTACATTTACCGTAATTAGAAAGATCAATAGATAACATATTAATGAACGAATTTAGAAAAAAAATGAACAAAATTACATTTACAAAAAGTCAATAAAATTAGAAACTGTGTAATACACATCAAATATATTTATGGTAGACAAATATTTTAATAGCCTAAACTTATTGTAAATATAATTTGCGTAAACTTGAAAATGGTAGTCACTTATAAAATATTTTTTTCCATAAGATAGTTCAGTGGAAAACAAGAATATTTGTAAAAAGGGAGAACTACAAGAATAACCCATTTAGGTCATTCTTATAGTAAAATGTTATTTTTTATTTTTAGTTGCAAGAATGACCAGCTTCTAATAAGAAAATGAGGGAGATGCGTAGTCATTTACCATTAAACTCTTAATGAAAAAGGCCAAAAACATGCTACAGTACGCGTGCAGCGGCCCCACGCCCGTACTGTAGCGCGAGTGACACGTGGATTCGTTGAAAATAAGTTATGCATTAGATACGCATGGTATTTAATTTTGATACGTACTACATCTAAAAAAATTGCAAGATTCATCAAGAAATCCAAAAAACTCAAGCAAAAAATCAGAAAACTCACGCAAAAAAGACTAGAAAAATCTCAGATTCAATAAATAATCAGAAAAAGCCTTAGATCTAAGAAAGAAATACTAACAACACACTAACTTCTGTACAAACAATTAATTTTAACTCTAACAACGCACTAATAGTTAATTTTTTATAGTTTTTTTTCTAAAAACTCAAAGAAGAATAGAGAGAGAGAGGGAGGGAGGTCGTCGACCAACAACACGCAACAAGAAAAATAGAGACAGAAAGGCGACGAGCAGGCGGTGGCGGAAGTTTTTTGAAGAAGACATGACTGATGTTCAAAACCCTAAAAGCTAAAATTATGTGAGGATAATGACATAAATGGAAAAAATTTCAAGGCCAACGACATATCTGCAATATTAAAAAAATGTACATTTATGTAGAGTCATCTTTTAAAAATGGTGAATCTTACCATTTTTCCTTAAAAATATTAAGGACACTAATTAAAAAATAACAACATAGAATTTAAAAAGTTTTGACATTTTTCAAATCCCTCATTTTAAGGAAGTAATCACTCATCAATGTAAAGCTCTCATCATTATATAATCAAAATAAGAATTAACGTAAAATATTTTAAAATCTATCGTGAAAATCAAATGAAGGTATTATAAAAACAAAATATTGGGTCAAACTATATAAATATTGGAAACTGTTTGGAGAGTCTTGTAGAGAGAGAAGGGGCTCACCTCTATCTAGAAGTCTCCCTCTCTAAACCCTAGCGCCGCTGACCTCCTCCTCCTCACTATCTTCGTCAAGCCTGGCTCAGCTTCGGTGAGCTCCAGGCTGGGCTCCGTTCTCTATCTTAGGCGACGACTTGTGGAGGTGCGAGATCTATTTCCTTCGTCTTCTCTGATGAGACACATAGGTAGCTTGGATTTTCATTTTCTAGCGTTCCACCTTCAGTGCGATAAGCGTCGCCGAAAAGGGAGGCTACGTTAACGGTGCCATTTTTTCCTCTGTTTACCGTGAATCTGGTCGTCTGCGTCTTCCTCTTGTGGCTTCATTGCAGTTCCAATCGGCAATGCTCGGAAAGAGACCTTGCTCCTCTCTGCCAACCGGCAAAATATATACCCTGCTTCTGAACCTCGAGGAGATGCCGAAGGTTCGATTTCCCAACTCCGATTGTCTGATTCGTCGATTGAGGTATCCAGTTCTGAGGTGTTCGATGTTCGTGGTAGCGGAGCTGTACCAGGCGAGTTGCAATCTCCTGGGAATAAACCATTGCTGAGGGTTTTTCCCGGTGAGGTCACTCGATTTGGTCATTTCTGTGGTATCGTTCGTTGTTTCGATCTTAGTTTTTGGTTGTCCAGTGTCTGTACGATTAGGTTAGCTCCTTGTTGGATGTTATTGTGCACCTTAGTGTTTGTAGTGAGGTCTTTAGTTAGTGGTGGTTGAGTAGGTTGTTTGTGTTGTGCTCTGGTTAAGTGCAAGTTTCTGTGATTTGGTTTGTTCTGTACGTTCGATGTAGGATCTGTCCCGTATCTGTTAAGGTTTAACCGTCTTAGTTTGTCATGTTTGCTTCGTAGTATAGTGTTGTTTATATTGTGCATCTAGCTGTTAGCCTTAGCACCATAGTGCGTATATCCCTTATATAAATGTATTTTTTTAATATATTTATCTTTTGATAAAAAAATATTGGATCAAACTGAATAAGTTATTTTGTAAAATATTATTATAACGATAATAAATAATTTCACCACTTTATATCGGTTACATGCCACGGATATTTTTTTCAAAAGTTGCACATTCTTGATGATAGCCCAAGATTTTACTGGTTTGATTGTTCAATAAAATGGTTGCCTTCGAAAAACCCATATGATCATAGGCCACTACGTAAGCTCGAGATACGAATCTTTTGTTTTGTTTTGAGCTTTTAACAAGAATTATAGAAATAAGATTTAAGAATGGCCTCTGAAAAATAATAATTGTAAATATATCTTATTAATCTATAATTTCTAATATATTAAAAGTGAGAATGATATGAAAATTATTTTTGGATAATTTTGTCTCTTTATTATATTACGTTACTCAAAATAATTTCATGATTTACACATGACATTAAATAATTGCTTACTTTTAAAATTATCATAACTTGAAAGTAAGCATTTAACTTTTTAAGTTCATTTACACATTAAATAATTTTGAAAAGTAATTTTAATTTGATAACTTTGAGTAAATTGTAACATATTATTTAAAAGTTAAAGAAAAAAATGTACCTTTCTAATAATTTGTAAATGTACAGTTAAAGTAAATTATTGTTGTAAATTTATGAATAATATATTTCAATTACAACACATTTTTATAGACTTTATTTATGTTATGTTTTATACTTTAGTATATTTAGTATTTCACATAAATATAGTTACACATAATTTATTAGTAAAAATAAATTTTAAAACAAAATAATTAAGATCAAGTTTAAAATAAAATATGCAATAAATTATCTATCTTTAATGAAATCACTTTTTCTTTTAATTTTTCAAGTACATTTCTATGTGTATTCCTTATTTTTTGGAGAAATGCATAATATTTTCTACAATATTGTTGAATAATTAAAATATCAACATATACAAAATAACAATATAGTGATGTCTTGATTTTACTCAAATAATTAAAACATACGAGGCTAAATTTTGTTTAATTCTCATAAACAAACAAGATTATATATAATAATCATAACGGTAAATATAATATATTCAAATACATGTGTCTCACTAATACTATAAAATGTATGAAATGTCAAATTTCAAAGATACACTAATTATTCCTAAAAAAGAAACCAACTTCATTTAAAACTTTAAAAGGCTCATTATTGTATATAAAAATACTAAGGACCATTTTTACATGTAATATCGTAAAACGAACTATAAATTACATTTTCCTTTTTGATACTTTGGATGGCTGGAGAAAATGATTGAAAATCTCATATAATATTTTATGACAGTAAAAAAAAAGAGGAGGTGAGTAGTAAATGAAGTATATCTAGAAGCGTTTTATTTTTGCCAAGGATGTATGGAAGTGTTTTAAACTTTTGATACTTCAAGAAAATGTAAAGCCATGAGTCCAAGAGGAGTGAAATTTGGGAGTTAGATAGCTATGGTTGAGAGTTGAGGCACACTTCTAAGGCACCCAAATGGGAGTATAGGACAGGTGGACTTATGGGACACAGATCCTTGTAGGATACACCAATTAGAAGGTTTGGGTTTTTACTTGAAAAGCAAGAGATGACCCTAAAATGGTAATAGGAGTATCCCCACAACAGACTACTTATCCCCAAAACAAGAAAAGAAAACAAACTATAATAATAATGATAATTGTACATCTCTAAAAAGAAAAAAATGTGCCTTCAAATACAAGTATTTTAGTGAAAGGAAAAAAAGAAAAAAAGAGATGCTAAGGTATATTTTAGAAGAGTGAGAAGCACTGGTGATTGGTGGGGTGGCTTCTTCTACTAGAAGAAGAAAAAAGGAATTTGACAAAGACAGTGTACCGAAGAGCAAAATGTGACATACATGATTGGTTAGTAAGGGAATGTGTAAAAATAAATAAACGTTTTAAAGAAACAGTGACTGAAAATACTTGACCCTTGTCTAAGCAAAAACCCACACTTTCTTTTATTTCATCTTATTTGTTTCACCTACATGAGTTACACCCACTTCTCCAAATGGGGTGGCTGCAATCCCTCTTCTCTCCATTGAAGAAGCTATGGTGTCGCCTGCATTCGACTCCCAAGAAAAGTATGTCCAAACCCTGCATTTGAACTGCACTTTCATTGATTTCTCATCTACATTCTGGTTTTTCTTAGTTTTTGTATTGTTCTTTTCTTTTTCTTTTTCCCTAGATTGTCTCCAATTTTTCCGTTCAGCCAATCACCAATATTTATCCAATTCTAATCTATGTACATTACTTGCTGTTATATTCTCTCTCTCTCTCTCTCTCTCTCTCTCTCTCTCCGAAATATTCTGATAACATTTTGTTTCCTTGATAATCAGGAAGAGGGATATACATACTATACGAGGATGTCAAATCCTGTCCATATGAAGATGTGCATGTACTTTGGTCAATATTAGTCGAATCACATACACCCTCGTTGCCATCAAAACAATGAATCTTTCCTGTGTGGAGCTCACCGACTGCAGAGAGTTTCAGTCAATGTACATTAAAATTTTTTTTATAATAACTTATACTTCACTTATTACACTTTTTTGTGTGTGTTTCTTTCTTTAGGTTTCTTGTATTGATGCAATCAAACATATTCTTCATTTTTCTTCTTTATTTCTAACCCCCTTACTAGTAAGTTTCACAAAAGGTCTTCTTTTCTGTTTATCTAAACACTTACTCAGAGTCGGTGGCGCTCAAAGCCGAGTAACTGTAGCTGGAGAAGAATTAGCCGCGTTGGCGTTTTCAGTGTTTTTTTTGTTGAAAGTCAGTTTTCAGCAGTTAAGGAGGTGGTTCGTTTCTTCTTTTCATATATTAAAGAGAGGTTATGAAGCTGACATCAGAAAGCTATGGAATGGATGGGTCAACTTTTAAACCAATACAAAGAATGGTTCAAGTGGGGTGTGGGTGTGGGTGTGGGTGAGAGCAAGCAATGGCTTAACTGAATGTGTTAATCTTCAACGGATACATTAATTAATGCAATGGAATGCGAAAATCTGGACCGCTATGAAACAAGTGTAAATCTCATCTGGAACCACAAGAACAAATTGCTATTAGAGTTTCCATCACATTGATTAATAAATAGCAAAGTTTCAAGTTCATCAAATGACAAGAGGATCTAAAAGCCAGTAAGAATAAATGTCCAGTTTGATAATAGACGACACCAATTCCTGGCGAGTATATAACAATAATAGGTATGTTGGAGAGAAAAATCGTCCGGCAGAGTGAGCTCGAAAGCCTTCTTATCGTATAAAAGCACCAACCCTGCAAGCAAAAGGTTTTTAACCAAAACAAAATACCACGATATAGGGAAACAGTTGCTAAGGCAGTGCCAGATTTTATGGAACTTTTCGAGCATAGGGAATCTCCAAGACTCTTACAAAATATATTGACCTTTGACAGAACAGAGATCTAATGGCTGAAATGCTATGTATACATAGTTCAGATAAGGCTGATCAACATTAAAAGGTTAAATTATCTCTGTTTAGTCAAACCTCAGATAAAATATGTCTATATAAAAAGGCATAAGCTGCATGAACCTTACAGAATTATAAGGACGATGAAGAGAAGCGATCAACCACAGTAGGCAACCAAGTGTCAAAGAATTCCCGACAGTCTGTCTCCGCACGAGAGAGGCCACTCAGAGGTGTGACAGTAATCTGATACGAGATCACAACTATCATATTAATCTGGCTTTCCCAAGGTAGAGAAATCACATTAAAGAAACATAATACTCACATATCCTTCCTGAAGATAATGGTGGTCTGTATGTTCATCATCAACTTGGATGCCACTTACCTGCACAGATTAAAACACGAATTCCTCTAATTAAAAATATTAATGATATGATAGACTCATACCTTAATGATTTATGACAGGTGTATAATTTTTTAACATAGAACCACAAATTCCGAGTGAGTATAACCATGTAACCGATTTCTTAGGATGATTCCCATAATGGGCTTTCTGTCTCCAAAAAAAAGAAACAGATAGAGACATCTCCTAGACTTGAGAATGAATTCAGAATAACTGGCAAAGCCACTGTGTGCTCATATTGCAGGGCAGGTAGAAGAGCCAACATCCAGCCACTGTGGTGCTCATATTACCATAATATTGTGGAGGTGTCCTTTAGGTCCGTGGGAATCTTCTTGAAGACTACTCAAAGCTAGAAGTATAAAGATCAGCCATGTTTTTATAACGCAGGATTCTGCAGACCTACTTGATAAACTAGTATGCAGCAAAGGGAAAATATCTAATGTAAAGGTCCTAGAAGCTTTTTAATGTGACTGGGATGAACGATCATTACTGCTTCTGAAGTTGAGAAATTATTCCAAACTCTTATGTAGTCTTGATATATGACTACAAGAATTCTAGTGCAGCAAAAATCATGTCTGAATAGGGGTGAACACGGTTCGATTCGGTTCAGTTAGTGGTCTATTCAGACAGTCTGAATAGTGAATGGAGCACTTCGAAGGAAAAAATATCACATCAACCACTATGGATTAGCATAAGCAACCAAAATCATGGTTAGAAATATTGAACCGGCATAGATATACAGAGAAAGCAAGATATAGATAAAGAGAAGTAATGGCAAGGATATTTCCAAATCACATCTCGTTCAACTCAACCATATCCAAACTTCTCCCTAGATATTCACTCATAGTATTATCTATATGTTACTAGTTTATGAATATTCCCCACTAGTATTCCTTCAGCCGTTGATGACATATGCTTGTGGAGTTGGCCATCTGAAGCAGTTATCAAGACCAGCAAAATAATAGAGAATAAACGAAAACATTCAAAATTAGAACCCTCATAAAGAAGGAAACAAAGGACTAAATAATTCATTTCAATTCCATGAATAATCTTTTTTTTATAAGCTGTGCCGTGAATAATCTTATAGTAGAAAAGTATGGAGTATGGGATATGCATAAAAACAGAAGATGTTCAAAGAACTCACTTTTCTTGAGAAAAAAAGATGATCCGATGATATATTTGACTCATCAATTTCCGTTGATGCTGCTGAATCTGTTTCCATTGTCATTGTTGATAACATTTTGCCACCTTGCCCATCAGAAGTGACCTCCCTCCACCCCATTCTGTATATACTTTTGCCCTGCCTGGTTAACTTATACCCCTTTGGGAAAAAAGGCACACAAAACAACATTACTGCCATCTTTGTATAAATGAAAACACATGGCAAGTATTCTTGTCTAAAATCTAGAGATTTTTATTCCAGAATTTCCAAGTTGGACATTCTGAGAAAAGCAAAGGACTTGTAGTCGGAGATAAAGAACAAGAAAAATCAAGAATCGATTGATGGAATGCATTAAGCAGGACGTGAAGTCATAAAAGCTAGAAAGAACTACGAATAACTTCACACTAGTTTCCGTAACGAAAATGAACTATTAGATGACAATGAATTCTATCACCAAGATATACAAGTCAAATATTCTATCCAAGCAAAGTACATTTCATTAAACATTTATTTAAAACCCAGTACATTTCATTAAAGTGAGACAAATGGATGACCTAGCCACTCTAGAAACACTTTCATGTAAAAGAAGAAAAGAAACCTTATTTATCCCTACCAAAAGAGAAATAGGTTTATGGTTCATATGTCAGCTCAGCTGATACTTAAAGGATAAGAAAACAAAATTGAGAAGACAAACCAAATTTAATTTTTTTCAACTTCAAACGTTTAACATACAACTCCGATCCAAATAAATAAAATGTAAGACAAAAGGATCCTGATAACAGTGGCTATGAGCTATAGTAAAAATGAAGTCCACGAAATTATAAGAGAAAGATAGCATAATAATATAGGTGGTACTAAATTTATCATTTGCGTCCGAAATTCAGGCTTTGATGCATTTGACATCTGCTGAGTGATTTACTTTCAATAACATATAATTTGCCGGTGTTTCAAATTTTTAATTCACTTGTAGGCCAGGAAATTCATTTGTCTTAGAAATCTGGGTAAGTTTCCTTCCCAAGGGGTCAAAAGGATTGTACGAATGCAGGCAAGATCATTGAGATAAAAGAACAAATGCGTCTAAAAATCCTATTACAAAAAACTTAATATTTTACCTTATGACTAGTAACGTTTGTTGGAAGATCTACATTCAAGAAACATCTCCGAGGAAAAGTTCGGTTCCTGATCTCAGATAATATCGCGTTTATCAAGGGTATGCAAGCCTCAGCAGCAAGTGTGAAGTCATCTATGTTGCTCTTACTCTCAACCCTAAAAATACATCAGCATAAAAGAAGGCAAAACCCTTAATCTCATAAAAGATAGATATGGAATGAAAAGAAGATGAATTGACAGAATTTCAGGCCAAACATGGAGCACGAACCACGAGCATCCGTGAATTGAGGGACATCTAATTTAACTTCAACAACAAATAATATTTAATAAGTGTAATGGAAATAAATCAAGAACTTCAGAAACCATGTCCACATACCAGTCATAAGATATGGAAACAGAAGGTACACCATTAAAAAAGGCTTCTCGAGCACCAGCTACTGTGCCAGAGTATACACTGCAGTTTAAATGAGATAACTTGCTGGTAAGTTGTCAGCACAAAGTGGCCAGCATAGAGAGCTGCAACATTTCTAATGGTAATGGAATGAAATATTTCTAATAACCTTCATATTCAGCAAAACCAGTTTCGGGCCATATTTGTTTTCCTTTCCTTGTACATCCCTACGGGTTACTTTTTAATTAATACAGTTTCTTCTTATTGAGAAGAGCAAGATAATAACAATTAAACCAAGTTTAAATCTCAAGATTCTCTACCTAATCCAATTAACATAGAGATTCCTTGGCCCAGGCATTATTAGATACTGAAAAAGGGGTAAGGAAAGATGGCAGAGACTTTAGAATTACATTTGTCTGGTGCTCACTTTTGTTTTCTTGTTTATTATATATGCCCTTTATAGTGAGTGAAGCTGATTATCAATTCTGAGCAAAGTCTCTTTTGTATTAAAAGACATTCTATAATGAAGGAGGAATTAAAGGAGAATCTAAGACAAGTTAGGTATTCAAGAAAACAAATATTGGTAAAGGACGACATGATAGAAAAAATGTCTTCATTACTAACATGTGATAACCAAAGTTGCTACCCTTGTTTATGCCGCTGATTACCTGCATATAGAAAATGAAATACGTGAGTGAACATCTTTCTTGCATAAAAGAGTGCAAGTATTTCATCTGATACAGAGGAGTTATTTGATAAAGTAGCTCACATGATAAGTCTGTCTTTGTACATGAAAATCTGACTTGAGAAGAACAGTTCTTGATTTTTTAAAGTTTTTAATAACTTTTTAGGCTCCCGAAAATGTCAGAACAAGGAATAAGAATTATTTAGAATGAAATGCTAGAGAAAAGATGTTCTATATGAAAGGCCCTCTAAAACTAATAAAATGAAAGCACCACACAGGAATGTGATTTAAGAGAAGCATGTGACCAGTAACACAGCCGATCAAAAAAGTTAGAGAACTACCAGATCAGCGACTGAAGAAAATAGTGCCTTTGAGACACCCAGAGAAGTGCAATCTGCTGGAGTTCCTGCAAATATGCACAATGGAGTGTTGCAAAAAGCATCAACGGTAACCGACCCAAAAAAAGTCAACGGTTATGATATAACTTTAGGTAGGTTGAAGTTCAAGATGGTGAGTGGTGCTCAGTCCAAGAAGAGACATTTCAGCACTGCAGCTCAGAGTAAAGAAAAGGTCGTATTTAATATAGTTCATGTATACAAGTGGAGGGCACCAGGATGATCCTAAGCGCTTAACTTACCCCACATATCGTCTATACTTTAAAACCAAAAGTACATAAGACTTACAGTTAAACCTGATGGAGAATCCACCAAACAAGGAAAACGATACACAACAGACAGAAGTCATAGAACAGAAAAAGTAGTTAATCCATTAAAAATATTATCCAAAAAGGGAGAAAATAGTGGTAGTTTGAAAAAACAAGGGAAAGACGAAAAATGTAATAAAAAGGAATAAAACTGACCAGACACCCCAAATGCTGTAGCTCCCTCAATATCTACCCTCTTGGCAGAAACAGGATGAAACCAAGTGATGCCATGACTTACTGCTGACTTTTCCCTGAAAAAGAGAAAGAGGCAAAAGATACCGAAGAGGTATTAAATCACTGAGAAAGATAAGGTATAAATTACAAGCTATAGTGACGTGCGTGCATTCATAATTTTGTTTTACAGAAGAAGATGACGTAATAAACACAAGCAAATACTTATCAACTGAAATATACAATATAAAAAAGTCGAAACCATATCATGCATGGTTCATAGAGGAGCGGTAAACTAAATTATTTGCAAGACAAATAAAAAAATCATTTAACAAGACTGATCGGCTAACGGGCTGTTTTACCACGTTAACCATACATCCGTAGATCATAAGAAGTTTCTTCATTGAAGTCGATTACAAATTCGGAACGCAAACTATGATCATTGAGTTCAAATCCCTAGAATTTCGAACAAAACACGGAAAAGGAGGACAACGTGAGAGCTGTGCGTACGAATCAGGAGCGCAAACTTGAACACTGTAACGCTGAGTGGAAACAAGGACGTGAACAAGGGCTCGGAGTCCCGGAGCGTCGATTCCGTCATCGTTGGTGATCATGATCGTTGGTCTGTAACCAGAGGTGGCAGTGGTAGCTTCCATTGGCTTTCACAGAGAGGAGGAGAAGAGGAATTGAAGTAGTCGTGTGGGAAACGAGAAGAAGAGTTCAAGTTTTAGGATATAAAATAAAATTCGTTTTTAATAAAAAGTGGTTAGGGAATTTTTTTTTTCTTTTAGACCGTGTTGGAGATTTATTAGAACCAATGGAGTGCGTTGGGCTAAGCTGGGTGCGAATATGCGCGGTCATTGGTGGGAAAATGTTCGGTTTTTAATTTATCCCTTATCACGAATTATCCAACTTCTTTTATTTTTCGTGACTCGAAAAAAAAATGCAAATTTTTCGTCTTCTCCTTCTTCTTAGACACATATTCTTCGGCCGAAAATAGTTCACTCGATAAACACATGCATATGTTTGGTATCAAAAATCTAAAGTTACTTGATGTCGTTGATTTGGTAGTAATTAAATTAGGGAGAATTCAATTGATAATAAATCATGATTAATATTTTTTATTGTGCATACTAATCTATAGAATAATTAATGTAAATTTAAAATTATTATATTTGATATGAATTTGTGGTAAATCTATAGAAAAAATAATTTTAAAAGTATTTCAATTGGTTCTGAATGAATGTTTACTTTAGTAAATTTAAATTATTATCAACTTTAATGATTACTTCAAATAAACAATGTAATTCAATTACAATGAATATTGCGAAAGTATTATGTCTCTCAATTGCTGGTACCAAACGGCCTATTAGAGAACAAAAAATCAAGCCTCCGACTTATTTATTTACTTTATTTTTCTTCTCCTTTGTAAAAGTAATATGGCTAAATCTAAGGGAGAACTGTAAAAATGGCTCATTTCCTAGCTCAAGTTACAAAAATGTCCATAAAATTTTTTTATCATAAAAATGGCCGAAATATGGTAAAAAATTTATTTATCACCATGTAATTTTTTTAAATAAGTTATTTACCACTGTCATATTCAACCATTTTTGCAAATAAAAAAATTTCGGCCATTTTTGCAACTCCACACCTGAAACTAGCATTTTTTTGCTATTTTCCCTAATCTGATAAACTATAATACTATGCAATTGTATATATACTCCTTTCCACCCATTATAGAATTAATGTTATCCATCCGCCCCCGTTGTGACTAATTACTTATAACAATCAAGTCAAGTGACAAGAGTTGGGTGAATCTTACCGCCTTGGGGATGAATTTGAGGCATATGACTTAGTTGGATTAGGATGAGACTCGTTATATCAGTCCGCAGTCATGACCTCCTCCGTAGGTTTTAGACATTTTTTCTTCTCATTAAAGGTAAACATAGCGACATGTGACAGTGTTTTATATGTTGACCTCTATATACACGTGTCACTCGCTCATTTGTAGCCACAATTAAGATTTTTCTGTTAGAATTGTGCTCTAAAAACACTGAAATTCTATTATATTATTGAGACATTTAATTATGATTAATAATAAATAGTTTATTCTTATATCATGTGCAATACATTCTTGTAAAATATCCACAAGCATAATAATACTTGGTTTATGGGTCCTATGAAGTTTAGCTCATAGGAATAATGTATTTAACCAAGAGTCATTTATGACTTGTAATTATTTAATTCCACAGTCTAATGAAGCTGGGCGCTTTGCTAAGAGAATATTGTAGTACATTAACTCTATTATATAGAATAGCTTACCTTGGTCACTAAGTGAAATATCTAGTTAATGTACTAGTGTATATGAAATGCTTTGAAAAGATTAATGAGTCTGATTTTTAGCAAAATACTATCAAATGAAAATCATGACTCATTACTATTATTTTATGCGTGCTCTCAATCTTGAGAGAGTTATGAGTTCATACTTAATGACTTAGTTGTTTTGATCTACTAAGAGTGAGACTGTATGAGTCAACATATTCCGTATGTTGGATGACTAGGTTATTAGATAGAGAGTCCATAGATTCTCAATAGCAGAATCCATAGACACTTTTAATTAAGTGACATAGTATCTCTTAGTTAATTCATTTATGTGGTCATAGTAAACTAAGCATTTAGTATCTCTCGTGAAGTACTAGAGATTTGATAATTTTACCTAAAGCATCAAGTATGAAAATTATCATAGCTGACTAGTAGAATGAATTTGGAACCTAAGGATACGAAGATGTGTATAAATATTAGGTCGATAGTAATTAACCTAATTATATACGGTACTATATTATGGACGGGCATTAAATAATGAATATTAGGTCAATGATAGTTGCGTCGAGTAATATAAAATATACTTGGAGTTCAATTACGATTTTATAGTGGAGTTAATCGTAATTAATAATTATTAATTTTGATTATGAATTTAATCGATAGAGTTTATTAATTATGTAGCCAAATGTATTTTTATCCTTATGATCTCCTTACTAGCCTCGGATTTGAGTGACGTTGTGACGGAACTTGTTTAATAAACAAATGATTCAGCGTGGATACTCTATTGTCAACCAAGTGATCCAAAAACTATCTCTGTCTTTATTCTAATAGGCCAAAGATTAATTAAAATTAATTATTTTAATTTTAATTAATTTGAATGAATTTTATTTTAAAAAAAGGGCAATGGTTGAGAATTTTCCAACCGTTGCCTTACTTCACTCACATGGGTTACATTGTAACTCATATAACTAGATGGCAGTACTTTAAGAAGCAATTTTCCTAAGGATTTTAGTCGAGAAAAAGTTTTCTTTACAAGAGAAACATGCTATGGCCGAACATAGATATTTATAGAGAAAGTTATGAAATAGTTTTGTGATCAGATTCTATTCGAGTGTCCACCCGCTCGTGATTTTAGTCGACAGTTCAATGAATAGCAAGGAAGACTATGATGTTGCAACTTTTGATCATCACGCTTCAAGAGGTATTTTTCCTAATCCTTTGATAATAGGTTGTTTCTTGAATAATTCAAGATCATGTATTTTTTGCTGCGTTGATTCCTTTATTTTCCTTCCAGGTCACATACTCATCTTAGAGGAGATGACTCTTCTTCACTCTAGACGATTCACTCTCTCTCTCTCTCTCTCTCACTTTCACTCATGAAGCTACATAAGTATACTCATCCTAGATCCCACAATGGCTATCACCCCTTGGCAGTGAGGCGGTGCATCCACCAACAGTTGTCACTGTCTAAGTCATTGAGGATGCTCATTCTTCTCTCCATGCTAGCCCTCCATGTTCTAAATGTTTTTTAGATGACTAGACCGATCTCTGAACCTACTCGATCTAGTTCATCCGATCTCATATCTAATTTCACAGTTTCATGCATTTTTAGTTATCGTATCATAACATGTTTTTAATCAGTATAGTGATTACATTTTTTTTTTGCAATGATGTCGCATTTTAATCATGTCAACTTAAAAACGCATTTAATTTTCTTTAAAATGATTATTTCATACAAAACCTTTCATAAAAAAGTAGGAACCATGAACTTATAGACAATTAAGAGCCTATTAATTGCATACTACGTAGAACTAAAGCCCAATCTCTATCTCCATTATATCTTATCTTATTATATTAAAAGAGATTTAAATGGGAGAAACATTTGATTTCTCTTTTTATCATTTAAGCCCCACTAAATATAGTAAGATTAGGTTCTTTTTTTATTTTTTCATTTATACTTATATCACTAATAATTTTTACTTTATTTTATAAAAACTAATAGTTTATACTATTACTTGTTAGGAGTTTGAAGGTGTATAGATGAACTTAAAAATCTATATACAATATTAGTCAATATTGATGAGTTATATTGTTTATCTGTATAAACTTTTTGAGCTGGTATATGATGAATTCACTTAAATATTTGTTAAGTTTTTTAATCTTAGTTTTATACTAAAATATATTTCTCAAATGCCAGTTAATTGTAGTAAAACATGGTTTATATGATCATGTTGTCTCTTCTTAATTATTTTTGATACTTTTTATCTCATCTGGTGATATACACTTGCAAGGATTATGTATTTCTTACTTTCAAACATTCTTTTAGTGGATAACTTATCATCTCCAAGTGATGGATGACCTATCAATATCTGTTTTATCTAAAATAATTTAATTTTATACACAAGAAAATAACATTTTTACCATGACTTACTTTACTTTTATTTTAGATTTAAAAATAATTTCAAAGTAGCCAATGTATTTATTTAAATTGTAATATTAATTTTAAATCTTATGGTATATCTTAAAGTACTTTAACACGTGTAAAGTACATATTTTTTATTCTCCTTTTTATAATTTAAAGTCTATTAAAATATATCACAAATTAAGGATTTGACATATTTTCTCATTTAATTCATTAATAATAATTTGTTTTTATTCAATAAGAATTTCTTTGTAGTTATTAAAATAAAATATTTGATAATCTTATGTA
Source organism: Datisca glomerata (assembly GCA_003255025.1). Taxonomy (NCBI): domain Eukaryota; kingdom Viridiplantae; phylum Streptophyta; class Magnoliopsida; order Cucurbitales; family Datiscaceae; genus Datisca; species Datisca glomerata. The sequence continues at coordinate 2,097,202 of QANY01008662.1, forward strand.
GTACATAATAGATGTGAATATTAAGATCTTTTATAATAAATATTTAATTATAAATCAATAATACTTTATTCATTATAAATTTATTAGTTAAACATTATATAGTATTTATGTTATATGTAATTTGAAAATTCAAAGAAATAAATTTATAGAAATACATTAATATATTTTGATTACGAGAAATTATATTTTAATATGATATAAATAGTCTTAAGAATACGACAAATTGACCAAATAAAATTATTTCTATATTATTCAAATAACATTATAATTTTAATATTATAAACAATCTATTATTATGATGTTGGATAACTTTTAAAGATGACGTATTAATTTTAATGTTAACATGGATTTAATTATATATATATATATTAAGTTAATTAAATATGTGCGAAGCACGTACGTTTCGACTAGTTATATTAAAATAGGCTTAAGGGAGAGAAATTTTCATTTTCTCTTTTACCCTTTAACCCCCACTAAATATAGTATAAGATTACGTTTTTGTGTTTAATTTATTTATAATCCTATTCATTAATTATTATTTTACTAATATTTTATAAAATTTAATATTTTATTTTATGTTATTAGGAATGTGAATACTCATGTATATGATTTTAGAGATTCTTATATCATAAATATTATTTCAGTAAAAACAATGAGTTATTATCTACATGTAAGATTTTATTGTTGTTTAGTTTTTTTTAGTTTTATAATAAATGTAATTATTTTCAATGTTCGTTATTTGTAGTAAAATAGTTTGTCATATTTAGTTTTCTCTTTTCAACATATTTTTATAGATAATTTATCATCTCCAAATGATATATAATTTATTCAATTTTTTTATTTATAATACTTTTATTATAAATATATAATCTTCAAATAATGCATGACATATTCAAAACTCTTTTATTTGCAATAGTTTAATTGTGAGTATGAGAAAATTACCATTACTATTTTTTTTATATTTACAGTATATTGAAAGCTAATGTACAATGTTAATAATAATTATAAAATTTATTGTATTATTTTAAAATTCTTCAACACGTGCGAAGTACGTGCTTTTCGACTAGTATATTAAAATGTGCTTAAGGGGGTAAACTTTTAATTTTCTCTTTTACCCTTTAAGCCCTACTAAATATTGTAGAAGATAAATACTTTTTTGTATTTAATTCATTTATAATTTATTCAATAATTTTACTAATATTTTATAAAATTTAGTATTTTATATTATTAGGTTATAAGGAAATATGAATGTGAATGTATATGGTTTTAGAGATCTTTATATCATAAACATTATTTCTGTCAATAACAATGAGTTCTTGTTTATCTGTAAGATTTTGTTATTGTTTAGTTTTTTAGTTTTATAATAAATGTAATAATTTTCAAAGTCCATTATCCATAGTCAAATAGTTTGTCATATTTAATTTTCTCTTCCCAAATAATTTTTTTAAGTTTTTGTATCTTATCTTACGATATAAATTTATTAGGATCGTGAGTTCTTTAATTAAAAAATTCTTTTAGTATAATATCGTCTCGTGATGATGCACAACTTAGTCAAGTCTTCTTCTATTTGTAATAGTTTTATTATAAATATATCATCTTTAGGTGTTGTACGACCTATTCAAATTTCTTTTTATTTATAATAGTTTAATTATAAATATGAGAAAATTGTCATTATTATTTTCCTTTGCTTTAGATTTATAATATCTTGAAAGCTAATGTATTTATTTTAACGTTAATAATAATTTTAAAACTTACTCTATAATTTTAAAATTATTCAACACATGCAAAGCACGTGCTTTTTGACTAGTCTAACTTAAATGTATCTTAATTTTAGTGCAATGAAAACTAATTGAAATCGCTTTTACTGTTGAATAACATCACTCTTGCTGTGAAATATATCCTTCTTTGTTGTCGTTAATAATCTCTTAGGGTAATTCGTTTCGTGGAATGCAATATTAACGTGGAATGTAAATATTATTAAAAAAAAAGTTTAAGAAACATTTCTAAGAAAATGGGAAAGTATAATATTGATACATAAATATTATACTACTGTGTTCGTTTGTTCATAATTATGGAAAGGTGTATGAAAGTGTCATAACCTATAATAATTATCTCATATATGAATTTTATTATGTGTACCGTTATCTATATAAATTCTTTTGTTGTTCAAAATAACTAAAATATTAAATCTTGTATAAATTAATTTATCAATGTATACAAATAAATATCATAATAACAACAAAAATAATCATAATGATACTATTATTATTATCGTCGCTATATACTTTTTATGTTAATTAAGCATAATAAGTTATATAATAATATTTTTATGTATGTTATTCGATATAATAATAATTTTATGGATATTTTTAGTATCTATATATACATATATATATATATTAAATAGATAATGATATATACGAATATTTATTGTTTAATATTGTTTTACTATTTTACATTATAATGTGTGTGTATATATATATTTGTTTACAAAAACTAATATATCATTTTATAAATAATATAATAAAAACTAATGAGTTTCTGTATTTATGCATTATAATTATATTATTTTGTATATTTTACTGTTTAATATATCTAAAATATTATATAATGATTTTTGAATAAAAAGTTCAAGTAAAATAAAATATAACCACCCCACAATGTGGTAGTGACACAATACTCTAATTTCAAAGATGGCGTACAGTCTTTGCAATAGTGTTATTACAATGATAATGTTTTGAATTTAATTTCCCTAGTAGCAAACGTGATAATGTTTTTTTTTGTCACACTACCATGATAATGTTTCCATTACGAGTAGACCCTAATAGGGGTAAGTTTGTTATTGTTGTGAAACAATGGCTAATAGTGGAGTTCAAATGTGCAAGTCAACATGCAGAAGGAGAGAAGATGAAGAAATACATTGAGAGTTATACTGGTTCAGTTCTAGAAATGGAACTTACATCCAGTCGCCAGAGTTGACAATTCTACTAGTTTGGAGTCCAAAGCTTATAGAGCAAGTACAAAAGCACAAGAATTCAGAAGTATAGAAATAATCTATCTCACAATCAGCTTCGAAGAACCCAGGTATGAACATTCTCTCGGTGCTCTCTGTAAGTTGCAGATTTATCGACTTATCTGGCTATTCTTGCTACCTTTCTTGTTTGCTTGATGAGAACATAATCACTCTCCCTCTAGATTCTATTTCCAAGTGGTTATATATCTATCTTGGATGCGTGCATGTCATGGGTGTTAGATTAGTTGATAGGTACCTTAATTGCCTTGACAGTTATATGAGACTGTCAAAAGTCCAACTAAGCTAGATAACTAACTTAAGTTGATACACATCTTACAAAATCTCCACCTTGGATCAAACTTTAGTTAGGACCTCACAAACCTTAGAATTCTCTAGCTATTCTTCAGGCATTAGTCTGAAATTGTTCTCACATATATCAAGTTTAGACAGTGATCAAACTTGATAGATGTGACAAGCTTAGTTATCATGTCAGCGTGGTTATCATCAGTGTGAATCTTCTGCACAACCACCTTCCTTGCTAAAATTACTTATCCAATGACAAGCATTCTTATGTCTATATGTTTAGTTCTTTCATGATGCATCTGGTTCATTGTCAAGTGAATAGCACTTTGGTTGTCACAGTATACTATTATATTGTTCTGTTTAATACCTAGCTCCTCAGAAATCCCCTTTAACCATAAAGCTTCCTTAACTGCCTCAGTTGATGCTATATACTCAACTTCTGTTGTAAATAAGGCCACTACTTGTTGAAGAGTTTCTTTCCATCTCACAATGCACCCAAAGACTGTAAACACATATCCAGTTAAAGACATTCTCTTATCCTAGGTCTCCTGTAAAATCAGAGTCAACATAGCCTTGGATGATATCTTATATTTTATTTTTCTTCTCAAACACCAAACCTTGCTTGGGAGTTCCTCTTAGATATCTTAGAAACCATTTAACAGCCTCTCAATGTTCTTTGCCTGGTTTTACCATAAATCTACTAACACGACTTGTTGCATATGCCAAATCAGGTCTTGTGCAAACCATAGTGTACATAAGACTACCAACTACACTTGCATAAGGAATTTCTCCATATATATAGTTCTTCAATTGTCTTAGGTGATTGTTTAGAGGATAACTTGAAATGAGTGGCGAGGGGAGTCTTGACAGGTTTTGAATCTGTCATACCATATTTTTTCAAAACTTTAAGAATATAATCCTCCAGGTGAACAAACATTTTGTTTTTCACCTTTTTTCTACAAATGTGAATTCCAAGTATCCTTCTAGCTTCTCCTAAATCTTTCATTTCAAATTCCTTATGAAGTAGAGCCTTAAGCTCTTTACTCTCAATCTTATTAGATGATGCAATGAGCATATCATCTACATACAACAATAGGAATAGTCTTGATTTGTTCTCAGTATACTTGTTGTAAACACAACTATCAAACATACTCCTTAAGAACCCATTTCTTGTCATAAATTCACCAAATTTAAGATACCATTACCTTGGACTCTGTTTTAAACCATAAAGAGACTTTTTTAGAAGACATACCTTATTTTCTTCTTCTCTCTTTATAAAACCATCAGGTTATGCCATGTAGATTATCTCCTCTAAATTTTCATGTAAATAGGTTATTTTAACATCCATTTGTTCTAGTTCAAATCCATATTGAGTGACTAAAGCTAGAAACAATCTGATAGCACCACATGAAATATAACATTCTACAGGAATAAAATACAAGAGTTTTAGTCTTCTTATTAAAAATAAGAAACAACAAGATTTTAAATGAATCTTGTAAAAAAATTATGTTAAAATGTTAAAAAAAAAGTGGGACTGAAAATTACGTTTTAACAAAAAAAGCGAGATTGAAAATTAAAATCAAGACTGAAATTTCACCTTCTCTCTCGATACCCTCAAAAATCAGATTCCTTCTCTCTCAACTTTCCTTCTCTCTCGCAGCTTCTCCCTCTCAGTCTCAAGTCTCAACATACAACAAACTCACAACCTAGGGCTAGGTCGAAGAAGAGAGAGTAGATCCTCGTTGATTAACTTGTTCTTTCTCGCTCTCTCTCTCTCTCTATTAGCTTTTCTCTCTGTCTCTCCTATTCATGGTTCCTTGTCATTCCTTCTCAGAGGTTTTCAGTTTGCTTCGATCTCTCTTGTATGACCATAAGCTCTCAGTTTGCTTCATCTCTCTCTTGTGACCAACGTGCATCTCGTTCAATTTCCTCCTTCAAAGTGACGACTAGGTAGGCAGATAGGCATCTCTTTCGATCTATTAAGTCATCATCTTCATCCTTAATGACGAGCTTATGGCTAGATCTACGTAGGTTGATTCGTGGAGCATGTTTTGTTGAGGTGGGTTTGTTTACATTTTTCTTAACCTCTTGAGTTTTAGATGTGATTTGAGACAGATTCGAATTTTGAGCAAATGATCCTTGCTGATTTAGGTCAGGGTTCCATGAATTTTAGTTGCATTTAGACGGGCTCTAGAGACTCATGATAGAATCTGGGTTCTCAATGATCTAGGGATTTGATTTTGAGCGACTAATTCGTGACTCGCTTGGTGCCTCCACGAACAGGGAAGAGTGAGCAATGGTGACCGAACTGGAAGAACTGCTAGGCTTTCTTTCCTCACCTTCTCCTTAAGTAAGTTTTTATCCTCTCCATAAGTAAGTTTCTTGCTCCTTATCACTTTCAACAAATGAAACATCGCACAAATTGTTTACTTTTTTGTTGTTTGCTATATTACTTCAATTTCTTACTCTTCATCACTTCGTGCAGAGATTTTGGATAATCCTCTATGTTGAAGAATGGATATGGTGGAGAATAATCAGGAGCAACAAAGCCAGCTAGTTAGTATTCTTCATATTTTTAAACTTAATTGTACATATGTATATTGCTTATTTCAAAACAGGTAACCCTCAGAAGGTTTTCCAAAGAGGCGGTTCATTTTTAGCTAGGAATTTATCATTTTCTAGGGCAAGGGTTTCATCAGAAGGATATTCTCTTGTGAGTAATTCTCTCATTAGTTATTCTCATCCATTTATAGCATTTTCCTATTTTTTTATATGCAACACTTTACGAAACCTTACCTGTTTTGAATTAAGCTTAGGAAACAATTTCACCTATATATTCTAGATAGAGCATGATGGGATTTTTGGATAATACTTTTTATTAATAGAAGTTTTTAGAAGTTAAACAAGAAAACTTGTGTACACGATCCAGGACAAATATTAATGTTCCATTTTACAAATATCAGAGAAACAGAAACAATTATTCAAGAGACAAAATCTAAGAAATGAATAGCAAAGAACCAGGGGCAGTGATTCAAGAGACAAAATAGAGATTCAGAAAAAGAGGATACACAGGTCATTAAATGGTTACAATGTTTGGTTGTGGACGTGAGGACCTAGCTAAATTTCACAGTTCAAATTAGCATAAAAATGACAGAGAAACTAGAGTTTTACAAAGAATTTGTTCATTATTTCTTCCCCCTTCATTTGTAATTTGAGGCTGGGGGTTTTGTTCCAATCTGTAACGTATTTAGAAGAGAATATGTGCAATGATCTAAGGAAGATATGAGAAATCAGGTAAACTGATGAATGAATCTTACTTTATGTCTGATATGAATTTGTACTTTGTTAAGCGGCTTGTTAATTATGAACAAAGGAAGCTGGATAAGGATGATGAACTCTTACTAAATCTGAAATAAAAGAGCATATTGCATACTGCTAATGAAATTTCTTTACTAAGAAATGGAAATATGTTTAGATGGAAAAGCCGAGTGGATCAGTAGACCACCAAAATTTATCATTCCTTTTTTGCTGGTACTTACTTGCTGGTAACGTATTTAGAAGAGAAATATGTGTACATTCATATGTCATACATACAGATTCTGTATGGGCACTAGCCAGCAGTCCAACTTTGGCTCATGTTTACTGAAACCTACCTAATGGAGACATTTTACTACAATTTTCAGTTGCTGTTCAGCTTTCATGCCCATTCCTTGATGACGATTTCTTTTTTATACGTTCAGTTATACTTGACAGACTTGGCAACAAGAGAAAGTCTTTTACTCAGCTCAGAGGAGTATCCCATTCAGAAATTGGCTTTACATGATGATAACATATGGGTTGTGACTACAGGTTCATCAGTTCATAAATGGCCTGCTGATGGGCATAATCCTCAGAAGGTTTTCCAAAGAGGCGGTTCATTTTTAGCTGAGAATTTATCATTTTCTAGGGCAAGGGTTTCATTAGAAGGATCTTCTCTTGTGAGTAATTCTCTCATTAGTTATTTTGTTTTAATATAATGGATTCGTCATGGTGTTGTATCTTATTTATTATTGTTACTTTGTTTGGTTAGCTTGAGAGCCTTTTATATCTGTTATTTTTTCTGGTTTTGCTTCGGTCGGATTGCTTTCAACGCTGCATTCTCTATGTGTTTCCTTTTCAGTCTCATTTTCTATAAAGAAATTTTGATTCTCACTTTATGACCCAATCCAGTTGCAAATATTGCCATCCTATCTGGTCCTCCAACTATCCCCATGTTTCTGGCCATTTATTGGTGGGGTTGGATATTTATTGGCATTGGTATATTAAAAGTTTTTTGTGTTTGTTGTGTTCTCTCATTTATGTGCATTCACGTGCTATAATTTCTTCTGATGTTATGTAGGTTCCTGCATATAAAGAACCGACATTTACTATTCCTAGAACTCCTGGACTTGTGCATTATGAGATTTTAAATAATAGAAGACATATTTTGACCAGGGTAATCATGACAGCTTAGTGGATTTTTGTGATATTGATAGCGCCGTTTTTGGTAACGCGAATCAGTAAGCCTGATTTCGAATTTTCATTGTTTCTTTATTCAATGGTTTTTGTTCACTGATCGACTTTCTTTCATAAGATACTTCTGGCTAAGTGAAACTTTGGGAGATTACGAGACGTTGTAATTGAAGATTATGGAAATGTTCCATTGTCATTATCTATATTGATGTATAGGAAAAATGATAAAACTGTTTGTCATTAACATTATGATATTTAGAGAAAGAGGGGGGGGGGGGGTTAATACATACTTTTGTTAGTGACTAATTTGGGAAATTTTCTTCAACCTTAATATTAATGGAAAACCGGAGGATGACAAGGTACGTTCTTATATGGAGTTTTCTTTTTTTCTTTGGTGTTCATTTTATGTTAGGACATTAATCCTTGCGGTTGCAGTTACTTGATTTAGTGCTTCACTAGAGTGGTATCTTATTTGTTATTTTCAATCTCTCTAGTTTAGGATTTGCTAAGCCTTATTTTTGTTCATCCAAATTCAAAGATAAAGATAACAATAAGAGGAGGGTGGAAGTTGATCCCATAGCAAACATAGTAACATAAACAAATTAAAACAAATACCATCTTTGAATTTCGATTTCCTTATCTTGGAGGTATATAATACAATTCATTTTTTTGGAGTTTCTACTCATTTTTAATGGCTGTTTGATGAATGAGTTTAAACAATTATCTGGCCTTTTCTTAAGTTTAATGAATACTCTAAAACAAATACCAGCTCTTTCAAATTCCTAATATTATGTTATATAATTCTATTAGCAAACTTTGGTGAATGATTTCTTCTATATGCATTTGTTATATGTGCTAGGCACGAGAAATATATTGGTTTAGGTATGCTATATTATCTCCAGTCAGATCAGACACATGTAAAAATTAGATTTGTTGCAATAACTGTTTCTTTTTATGTTGTCTTAAAGTCTTTATACTTATTCTACAAGGAACCGAAGAGAGCAGTAGGCTTGGAAATCTGTTTGTTTCTTTTACTCACCAACTAACAATTGATCATGGTGTTTTCCTTCGGCATTAGGAAGGTCTGAAGGCACTGCATACCCTGTTGTGAAACACTAACATTCAACTTAGGTTCTTCATTTTTCATTTTTTAGACTCAAAATTTCATTTTTTATATTTTTCATTTATTGGAACAAGTTTGCTTGTATACTTTAAGGATAAGTTAGTTAGTTTTCAAGTTAGATTTATGTGTAAATTGATCAAATGAATAATGTAAAACTTTGTTGAAATGATTAAATGTTAATGTTGCTAATTATTATATTGGTGTTCTTTATGTTACATAAAATTATCTTTTGAAAGTGTTTAATATGAATACTTTACTATAACAGTGAACCTTATAGTATCTTACTTTATAGGGTATAAAATACATGTGAATGTTAATTCATAAGTATTAAAAACATATGTTGAATACATTCAACAGGAGTCCAAAAACTCTGTTAAACAATGTTCTACAAGAGTCGAAAAACTCTGTAAAAAGTGATATACCACATGGGTCTTCATTGGAGGCGTTGCGCCTCATGAAAAATGTGGACTTTTACTATGAGTGGCTGTTAAAGGCACCGCATGATCCCTGTAGATTACTTTTCACGGGGATATCTACCTATTGTAGAATGTCATATTTCTTGTAGTGTTGAGGTATTCTTTACTAATGCTGAATAGATTTCAGAGTAATCTATGCCCTCCCTTTGGCTGAAACCTTTTACTAGCATTCTAGCTTTCAATCTGGGTATCTCAGCTCCTAGAATTTCTTGTTTCACCTTAAAAATCCATATTGAGCCAATAATCTTTTCCCCTTCAGGTTTATCAACTAGAATCTAAGTGTGATTCTTGTTTAAAGAGTTTATCTCCTTTTTCATTGCTTCAAGCCACTTGTTTTTATATTGGCTTTTCATAGGTTCTTGAAAATTTCTAGGTTCATTCTCATTCAAATTTTCAACAGCTATTGGAGCAAATGTAATAAGAAGATCTACATATCCATACCTTACAGGTGGTTTAAGCTGTCTTCTATTTTTATTCCTGGCTAGTTGATAATCTGATAGGTCCTCATGTTCTTCATGAGTTTCAAACTGTTCATGATGCTCACCATCATATCCAAAGTCATTATTAATAGAACTTGTAGCATTTGGCTCTTTACTATTGTTCTCAAGCTCTACCTCAAGACCAATCTCACTAATCTTCTTTGCTTCTTGTTGATTGGTCATGTATATTTCACTCTTTCTAAAAGTAACATCTCTGCTTATGAAACTCTTGGACCTATTTTGATCTGAACACCACAGTTTGTAACCTTTTACCCCTTTTGGGTAACCAACAAAAATGCACATTCTTGTCCTTAGGTCAAGTTTTCCTTCTTTGATGTGTGAATAGGCCACACACCCCAAAACATTTAAGTTTAAGAGATTTGATGATGATCCAGTCCAAACCTCTTCAGGTGTTTTAAATCCCAATGCTGCTGAAGGACATCTGTTGATAAGGTAGGAAACAACTGTGTTTGCAGCTTCTGCCCAAAATTTTTTAGGTAAATTTGCATTAGATAACATGTATCTTACTCTTTCTAGGAGAGTTCTATTCATTCTCTTAGCCAGTCCATTTTGCTGAGGGGTGTGAAGAACTGATTTGTACCTCACAATACCCTCGTCTTTACAAAATTTGTTGAAGTCTTCATTCAAGTATTCCAGCCCATTATCACTTCTCAATTTATTCACTTTCCTTCCTACTTGCAACTCTACCATTCTTTTCAATTCTCTAAACCTCTCGAAAGCTTCAATTTTTTATTTAAGTATGTAAATCCAAACTTTCCTAGAGCAATCATCAATAATAGAGATGAAATAAGATTTCTTTTAGAGATTCAGTTGAAGATGGCCCCCAAAGATCTGAGTGAATATAACTAAAAAAAACTTGAGTTCTGTGAGGTAGAGTTGAAATTAACCCTAGTTTCCTTCCCATAAACACAATGTTCATAGAATTTCAGACTATCTAGCTTTTCTCCATTAAAGAGACATTGTTTCTCAAGTTCCTGAAGCCTCCTTTCACTCACATGCCCCAACCTGTTATGCCACAAGGTTGTGTTATCAATCTCTGGTGTAGAAATTGTGTTTGCTGCACCAATTAGTGTGCTGCCTTGAAGTACATAAAGGCCATTTTCTTTCAAACCTTTCATCTCAACCATGGAGTCCTTATAAATTTTGAGAACTCCATTCTCTCCCTTATAGGTATACCCAGTCTCATTCAGAACTCCTAGTGAAATAAGATTTCTTTTCAAATTTGTTACAAATCTTAATGAGAACTCCATTCTTTCCATTATAGGTATACCCACTCTCATCCAGAACTCCGTGTGAAATAAGATTTCTTTTCAAATCTATTACAAATCTTACTTTTGAAAGTAATTTCTCATATCCATCATGTGTCTTGATTCTGATAGTTCCAGAACCAACAATTTTACACTCCTTGTTATCACCAAGTAAGATTTTTCCACCATCAATTCTTGAAAATGTCTCAAACCAATCCCTATTAGGTATAATGTGAAATAAACACCCATAGTCAAGGATCACTTACTTTTCAGAGTTCTTGGTTGCCACTACTAAGACATCGGCACGCTCATATCCATTTTCTACCACAACAGCATCACCATCAACCCATTCTTTTGCTTTTGGTCCCTTCTTTCTCTTAGGGAAAGCCTTCTAATATGGCATTCCTCATGACAGTGATGATATTTCACTTTCTTGAAATTCTTTGCATTTTTGGACTTTGATCTAGACTTGCTTCTTCCTATGGATTCCTTCTTTTCTCTCACATGCAAACTATCTCTACTAGACTCTTTTTGCTCATGCTTCTTTTGCAAATCTTTTGAGTTTAAGGCTCCAATAACATCCTCCAATGACAATGTCTCTCTACTGTGTTTGCAAATCTTGGTAAGGAGTGTAACAGTACCAATGCCTTATCGTCATCATCATACTCCACCTGTATGTTCTGAAGGTCCAAACACAATTTATTAAACTCATCAATGTGTTCTTAGAGATTCTTATCCCCTGCCATCTTGTAGGCGAAGAACTTAGCCTTTTCGTATAATCTACTTGATAAAGTCTTGGTCATGTATAAGCTCTCTAATTTAAGCCATACTTTAGCTACATAGTTCATCTTAGATATTTCCCTTAGAACCTTATACCTGAGACTCAAGATTAAAAGTGTTATATGCCTTCTTCATTATATCTTTCCTTTTCTCTTCAGAGTAGCTTGCTGGCATTTTGCTTTCTCCTTCGAGTGTCTCATCGAGTCCCAAGTTCTCTAGAAGTGCAAGCATCTTCATCTTCTAGATGGAAAAGTCATTAGTGCCATCAAATTTCTCAATATCGTGTTTTGTTGATGTAGTAGCCAGTGCGGAAGATTTTCTTGACAGCTTATTGATTTAGAGTTAACAATCATGAACTATCAAGATTCTTGAATTTTTAAGTTATACCCCTCTGGTTTGATAACTTTTGGCTATGATACCACTTTTGTTGTGAAACAATGGCAAATAGTGGAGTTCATTGTGCAGGTCAACATGAAGAATAAAGGAAGAATGAGAGAAGAGGAAGAGAAGAATTACATTGAGAGTTATACTGGTTCATTTCTAGAAATGGAACTTACATCCAGTCTCTAGAGTTGGCAATTCTACTAGTTTGGAGTCCAAAGATTACAAAGCAAATACAAAAGCACAAGAATTTAGAAGTACATAAATAATCTCTCTCACAATCAGCTATAAAGAATCCAGGTATGAACCTTCTCTCGTTGCTCTCAGTAAGTTGTAGATTTGATCGACTTATCTCGTTATTCTTTCTGCCTTTCTTGCTTGTTTGATGGGAATAGCTTCTTACAAAACATCCCAAGCCTTGTTACTATTGAGGAAAATGAGATGTTAAGTTCACCTCTAACGGAGGAAGACATAAAAGATGTTATTGTCTTGACAAATCCTCATAGCTCTCCAGAATCCATATGGATTCTATTTCCAAGTGGTTATATATCTATCTTAGATACGTGTATGTCATGGGTATTAGATTAGTTGCTAGGTACCTTAATTGCCTTGACAATTATATGAAACTGTCAAAAGTCCAACTATGCTAGATAACTAACTTAAGTTGATACACATCTTACAATTATTGTTATGTTATGTGAGTTTGTCTCATAATTCTTGTTAGTTTCATCTTTCTTTTAGTTTTCGTCAGATTTAAGCTGGCTTAGTGACTTGCGATGGAGGACATTGTCTTAGTAGGTGTGAGAGACCATAAAGGAAAATCAACCCTTGAAGTCGGGGAGGCGTAGCAAATATTTTCTTGCCCAAGATGGTGAACGAAGCTCGGTACATACATTAAAGACATGGGCATTGAAGATGCATATGAGTTGCCGAAGCAAATAGTATTTTCCATGTTTTTAAAAAGTCAACATAGATTTGAAGATTTTTTTCACAGTAAACCTGCCTTCAAAGGAAGTTTAGAAGAAATCTGGCGTATGAACAAGTGGTAAGCGTTGAATAGCGCATGTGTTTTTTTCTTTTTATTTGTAGTTTCAATTGTTTACAACTTTGTTTGATATGTTTTTATCATTGTATCTAGTTAGCTTGGGGTGTTTGCAGCTAGTCTGCTTTAGTTGTTGGATCTCTCATTATATTTATTTATTTTTCTATCAACGAAATTTTGTTTGACAAAAAGATGTAGGAAATATGTGGGTTAAATTTAATGTTTTTTTGTAATATCCATTCGTCTCTCATGCATGGTCTAACTATCAACCAACTGGATATGGTTATTCAACGCATCTAGCCATCTTACCTAACCAATAAGACACATCCATGGGCCATGCTGGGCATGTAAGGTGCAGACTTGCAACTATCAAATCACGATCATGTTGACGTCCATGTGGAACACCATAATGCTCCTCAAAATGTAAAATGCAGCATCAAACCATCACATGTTCCATCAAAAACATCAAAGCGTCATTTTGCGCACGACGTGGGGGTGTGACCCATACAATTAGGCTACAAGAATCCATTTTCCACTAAATCAATAAGAGTGTGAATGCACTCCCTTATATGCAATGCCTTTTAGCTTTCTCACTTTTACACAAAAGACTTTTCAGCTCACTCGTGATCAATGCGGAATAACTCATGAAGCTGCATACAAGACACCTTGAAAACTTATCATAAAGGATGTTTTGTGTATGTATTTTTAATTCACCTAACACATGATCTAAGACAATAGTTGAATATATGAATGTGCCATTGAATTTTCTAAGTATACTGAGTAATGAAAATCTAAGGATTTACAAGTATGAGCGTGCAAAGATAAAGAAGAATGAAGAAGAAAAGTTTATTACACTAAATGACCTATGAGAAAAGAGATAGAGATTCTTTATCCCAATGATTGGAGAATATGAAATCTAAGCTGTCAATCATTGGGCAGTGAGGTGGCACTTGTGCAAAATAAATGACGTTGTCGCTCATGAGACTTACGAGAACGTTGATGTATAAGGGATGTTGTTGTGTTGGAGGATGCGACACTAGTGTATATGATATTGCTGAGATATTCTTGATGTGGTGGTGAGGAGATGTTGAGATGAGCTTGATGAAATTATGGTTTAACACATTCCTAAGCAGAATGAGGGGTGAAGCCACGTTGGGCTTGAAAAGGAGAGAGTGAAACTGTATTGGAGTTATGGTTTTGTGAGTAGGTCAGCAAGTTGGCTAGTAGTTGGTACATACCTGATGTCAATGACATTGGCGAGGAATTTTTCCCTCACGAAATAATGTCCACTTTATTGTGCATGGTGCGCGAGTGAGATAATATTTGAGGCTAGGGCTATATCAGTTTGATTGTCACACTAGAGAATAAAAAACCCTATCAAGGGGATGTTGAGTTCCTTAAAGAGTGAGAGCAACCATGTAACTTCAGAAGTGGCTAAGGAAGGGCTATATATTTTGACTCAGTGCTGGACCTGGCTACCATTGATTGTTTCTTGGATCTTCAGGTTAGTAACTTATTACTAATGAATATGCAGGAGTCATTGGTTGACTTTCTATCATTAATTGAGCTCGCCCAATCTACATCATTGTAACAGGAAATAGACAATGAGGAAGTTATAGTGAAGCAGAGCCCATAGTGCATATATCCTATGAGATATTTTAGTATTCTTTTACTTGACTTTTAGTGATCAGTTGTAAGAAGAAAACTGAAATTGGCTTAGATTGTTGACTACAAATGTGATATACGGTCTTGTCATGGTGAGGTATTAGAGGGCACCAAGTATACTTTCTGTATAGAGTTGGATCATGGAAGAGAGTGCGACTGAAGGCAAGCTTGATTGTAGGACACGTTGGAGTGGGGTTGTTGTCATTTTTTATTTGGCAAGCATGTCACTAATGTACTTTTATTGGTTGAGGTAAAGACAATATTTATTGCGGAAGGCTTCAAGACCAAGAAAATAGTTGAGTGAGCCTAGTGTTTTTAGTTCAAAATGACTGAAATTTGGAGATCACTTACTGATGAGAGTTGAGCTACTACCTTAATGAGGATGTTATTCACATAAATCAAAATTGGAGCAGTATCCTTATAAGATGGATGATAAAAAAATGAGGTGTCTGAGATGGAGTTTATGAGAAAAGCAGCTTTAATTTATCAATCCATGCTCTGAGAACCTGCCTAATACCAGAGAAGGCTTTATGAATCTTACATTCATAGGTGGGATGAATGGGATGCTCAAAACTAGGAGCTTGTGACATGGAGACAGTTTATAGGAAGTCTCTATTAAGAGATACATGTTTATGTTAATTTGCGGGATATCATCCAAAGTTTACTGCAAGTGTGAAAATGACTCTAATAATGCATGGCTTGATGACATGACGCTCTATGTATCAAAGAAATCAACCCAAACCCAAACACTTGTAGAAAACCTTTTGGCCACTAATCTGGCTACATATATATAAATGGAGCCATCTGAGTTATGTTTACCCGTGAAAATCCATATGTTTTCACAACCTGCGTATCTCATGTATAAAGAACTAGGGTCCATTTTTTTCCTGATTAAGCCATCATATTCATTGATCATGGTTGGCTTCCACTTTAGGTAAGTAAGAGCAGTAGTGTCAGATATATAATGGCTCAAGGTAAGCAACAACTTTGGCTTAGGGAGTCAGCCATTGATCTTGTTATTATCGGGTGCATATATTTTGTAATGGGAATGGGAAGTGTTAGTGGAACAATACTATGTGAAGGTGAAGGTGAGTGTGTGATGTTCGGTGACATTTAGAGGGACGTAGATATAAAGGGTACATGAAAGCTAAGTAATGAATATTTATGACTGGAAAGAGATGTACTTGGTTGTTAAGTTATTGATATATTGCCTTGTGCTGAACCATAGTCTAAAGTATGTGAAGATAAGGTGTCCTTGTGGAGTGTTGGTCCAGTGAAAGAGGATGTTGATTTGTGATTAGAAGGTATGTGGGAAGATGGAGGTGGTGGGACTGAGATGACTATGTGATCAGTTGAAGGTAGGGAAACTTATTTTCATTTAAACAATACACTCCTTGATGTGCATGTTATATGAGTAATGGGATCAAGAAAATCGTAACCTTTGTGAAAGTTGCTATAGCAAATGAAAATACATTTTTTGATGTGAAAAGGAAACTCCGTTTGTTGTAAGGTCTAAGGAATGAGAGGCAGGAGGCCAAAGATTTTGAATGAAATAATTGGCATGTTTGGAGAATAAGGTGGTGAAAGGTGCGTTGCGAGTTAAGACAGGTCTGGGAAGGATATTGATGAGACAAATAATTACACTAACAAATTTATTAAAGTGAGCCTTAATAGAAATATTCACGTGTAACTACATAAATCATCATCAAACTAATGTAATACCTAAAACCATCATTTGACATTAGTGGGATAGGGCCTCAAACGCATGAATATACTATTTGAAAAGGCTTATTGGTTTTAAAATGTGAAAATTGAAAGGAAAATTGATGATGTTTTCCAAAAGAACAAGAGTCCCAGAAGTCAAGCTCGTTAGTATTAACATGGACAGTCTTTACAAGCTTAGAAAGTTATCCTTAAAACTTCAGAGGATGGGTGACCGAGTCTCTGACTCCATAAGTAGACATTATTTACATTACTATTAGTCTTGGATAAAAAACAAGTTGATAGAGATGGCCGTAGTTTGAGATGGTTGCTGATATGAGGGGAACTTTTATTGGATAAGGGAAACTAGCACAAGTCTCCTTCAAGTATACCCTGCAACAGAACCTCTTTCATACTATTGTCCTTCACAAAATAAAAATCAGAATCAAGTTCAACATTCATAAGGTTATTAGTAGTTAACTGTGATACACTAAGTTTTTAACTGTTGAGGGTACAAAAAGTGTTGAGTCTAAGGTGAGAGAAATACTTTTGTTTGGTGTGTTAAAGGTTGAATAACCAGTGCAAGATGTCAAGAAGCTCACAATCCTTAATCACATGCCTACTCTTATCTTTGTTGTCATTTTCGAATGACAAATTGGACAAATCGGGTGTGATATGAGTGTTTGTTGTATTGTCCATATATCGTGGTGCATCATTAACATTGTTAGATGATGCTAGGAATGCTGCTAAACTTCTTTAATTGAAGGACTTATGAGAGTTGTGGTTGCCTGATTAATGTTTTGTTGTAGTTATTAAGGTTGAAAGTCAAGATTAAACCTGTTAATGACATGTGGATGCATAATGACCAAGTTCTACTGCAAATCTGGTACATGGTCCTAAAACCTGGCGTTCCCCTTCATCTGCCTCTGAAACTATTGAAACCTCCTATGTTGAAGGTTGACTAGTTAAATACTTGCTTGAAAGGACTCTGTCGCCTTGCTTCTAAAAACTTACTATGTTGAAAGATAGAAGTTGAGTGTCAATTGAGTGAGTGTTGTTGAGCTGCTCCAACCTCATTTATGAATTATGGAGCATGAATTGTGCTTCATGGAGGGAGATAATATCATATCTTGATGTAAAATTGACCACGACAAGATCATACTCACTTCCAAGGGCTCCAAAATTGTGCAACAACAAATCTTCATCAATTACGAGTTGGTCAGTAGAAGAAATGCTATTAGCTATTTAATCTTGAGGATGTATTCGCTGATGGAAATAGATCCTCTTGATTGTTTGAAATCACAGTCGTAGCTGTAAGATTTCTTGGACCGAAGAGTGAAAATCTACTGCAAAGATCTTCATACTTCATGAGAGGTTAGACATCTTACTATAGATCCAAATATTTTCTCTATAATTGAGGCCAAAAGCCAACTCATTAAGTGTTGATCAGTTATTCTTCAGCTAATGTAATTGGGGTTCAGGATAAAGGAAGCCTCTATTATTGATGTTTGTTGAGTTGTCGTGTCTAAGGTGCTTGGAGAATGAGGAGTAGGAATAGACTCCTCTAGCATTTGAACTAGGCAAAGTAAGTAGGCTCTAAGTCATAGGCTCTCACTATAGACAATATTTGAGATTCCCAAAAAACATAGTTGTTTCTATCTAATTTGATTGAAGTTGTTAGCATATTATTTGACAACATATTGATAAAACTATGATCAAATTGAGATTGAAGGAATCATAGCATGAGTAGTGGAAATGAGGTTGGGACATTTGGTGGTGTTGTCGTATTGATGGTCTCGGATTCTGATGCTAAAGCTGTTGGATTTGAGTTGGAAGCAGGTGGAGTGGCCCTTGAATTACACTAATGTAAGGAGGTATGCTTCTGATACCGAGTTGAATATATGAATGTGCCACTGGATTTTTTGAGTATATTGAGTAGTGAAAATCCTAAGAATCTACAAGTATGAATCTCCCTATATATGCATAGAGAATAAAAGTTTGTTCCACTAAATGATACAAGAGAAGCGAGAGAAAGATTCTTTCTTCCAATGGTTGGAAAATATAAATATGGAGTTGCCGATCATTGGGCCGTGAAGTGGCACTTGTTGGAGCATAAATGATGTTGTTGCTCATGAGGCTCACGAGAATGCTAGTGTATTAGGGGGTTACTGCTGTGTTGGAGGATGACACATTGGCGCATGTGATATTGTTGACATGTTCCTGATGTGACAGTGAGGAGGTGTTGAGATGAGCTCAAAGACAATATGGTTTAACAACAATTATTTGTATAATATCACAATTATACGTGTAAGATATTTTAAAACTCGTAATTGTGCTCATGAAA
Organism: Datisca glomerata; assembly: GCA_003255025.1. Lineage (NCBI taxonomy): Eukaryota > Viridiplantae > Streptophyta > Magnoliopsida > Cucurbitales > Datiscaceae > Datisca > Datisca glomerata. The sequence continues at coordinate 2,116,268 of QANY01008662.1, forward strand.
TTGCTTATTTTCACCCCATTGCAATATAATTGAGCACGTTGGCCATACTCACGAAATGCAAATTGAGCATGTTAGATTTGTTGGACAAATAAACTTACTGGAACGTTGTTATTAAGTAGAATTTAGGTAATCTTTGGAAAAAAGAAGAGATTCATTGCGGTATTAGGGCTAAAAACCATTGGCTTAAATATGGGGATAAAAAGGGATAAAAACACTATTTTTTTTTCATTCCTTTGTTCTTAAAAGGAGAGCTAGAAACAAAATCAGAGGACTTAAGAAGTATTTGGGCTTATGATGATGCTAGTCTGGCTAATATTATGCTTGATCATTTTAATGTCATCTGTTCTAAAAGTCCTACTTCCGGTGAAGATTGGGTCTTTAGCCATATTGATCCTGTTATTGATGATAGTGTTAACAATTCTCTTATTTCGCCAGTTATTTTTTATGAAGTTAAACTTACTGTTTTCTCTCTTGGTGGAGATAAAGCTCCTAGTCCAGATGGTATGTCTAGCGATTTCTATCATAAGAATTGGGACTTAATTGGTAATGACCTTTGGAAGACAGCCTTAGATTTTTTTTGGTAGAAGCTATTTGCCTAATTCTGTTAGTTCTCATCTTCTTTCTGTTGATGACTGTCTTTTTTTTCTATGAAGCTAATATTAAATCTTGTCTTAATCTCGAATTATGCATTGATAGATACTGTAATGCCTCTGGTCAAAGTGTTAATATTAGGAAAAGTTGTTTGTGGTTTAGTAAAAACACTTCTGCGAATATGCAAACTTCCCTAGCTAACAAAAAATCTTCTTTCCCAATAGAGCTGTCTATTGATTGGACTTTCTCTAAAATTTCTTTTTATGGCACTCTTCTTGAGAGAATTGACAAAAGTCATTAGTTGGAGATCCAACTTGTTGTCTCTTAGAGGCAAAGAGGTTCTCCTTAAGGTTGTAGCTCAAGCTTTACCTTCTTATGCCATGCACATTTTTAAATTGCCAGTCTTTTTGCACTAAGCTCCAATCGGCTATCTTTGCTTGCTGGAAGACTAAAGATAGTCATAAAATCGGTCTTAGATGCTGTTCTCAACTTAAACTTTGTAAGAGTAAACTTAATGGTGGCCTTGGTTTTAAGGACTTTGAGGCTTTCAATACTGCCTTGCTTGCTAAGCAGGCTTAGAATATTCATGAAAACAGTAACAATCTTTGTTTGAAGGTCTTTAAAGGTCTTTATTTCCATAATTCCAGCTTTTCAAGTGCTAATTGTGTTAGAAATAGTTCTTGGGTTTGGAAGAGTATCTGTCATGGTAAGGATGATTTTCTTAAACACTCCATTTGCAGAGTTAGTAATGGTCTCAATATTAATATCTGGAATGATTCTTGGATCCCTAACTGCCCCTTTGTTAGTTCTTTCTTCTCTCATAATGTGAATAATGTCTATGATGTCATCATTAATAATGGCTTCTTTTGGAATAATAATCTCATGTCTCATTTCCTCCTTAGATTGTTAGTAAAAAAATTTCTATTCAGCTTTCTGGTTCTAATTTCATTGACAAATTGATCTGGCCTCGTTGTAGGAATGGAAAGTTTAGTGTTAAGACTAGTTGCCACATTTTCTTTGATGATAAGCTTGCTAATCTTGGTTATCTGGCTTCTACTTCTCATGAGGTTGGTTCTGGTTTTTGGAAAATTAATATCTGTCAGAAAGTTAAGCTTTTTATTTGGAGATTTGTTTTAAATTATTTTCCTACGAGGAGTAATTTAAAGAATAGAAGTATTATCTCTAATGCTATTTACTCTATTTGTAGTAAAAATGATGAATCTATTAATAACTTATTTTTTGAATGTGATTGGGTTAAAGCTACTTGGTTTCTCTCCCCTCTGAATCTTATAGCTTCTATTATCCATGATCAAAGTTTTCATGATTGGCTGCATGATAGATTTCTTGAATTGATTGCTCATCCTAATGGAGGTAAGCTTTTGGATTCTTTTTTCTGCTGTCTTTGTTGGTTCATCTGGAAAGAGAGAAATAGTCTTTATTTTTAAGGAGAAGCCTGTTAACCCACATTTAACTGTGTCTAAGGCTAGATCTTTGTTCACCAATTATAACAGGGCAAATGGTTTTGCTAATCCTTTCTTGGAGGTTATAAATTCTTCTATTTCTTCTCATAATCTCTCATGTATTGTTCATAATATAATTTCTGAGGATGGTTGTCACATGGGTAGCATTAGTTCTAATTCTCCTGTTATTAATATGTGTAGTGCCAGTTCTAGCACCTCTGCTATTCATAACAATATTGCTCTTAATCATATTTTCCTTCTTCTGTTGTTACTAATATTGTATCTCCTAGCTTTTCTGCTATTGCTACTAATACTGGGATTTTTTCTTTTTCGAATAGGGCCAATTCTACTCCTTATTTTGCTGATTTATGTACTTCTTCTAGCTCTATTTCTTCTCTTTATTCGTTGACTTCTAGTTTCTGATATTCATTCTCCTACTGTTAATCCTAATAGTTTTGCTAGATCTAATGCTTTTTCAGATGTAAAAAACAATGTTGTTTTTAATTTTTCTGCTAATAACAGTGTTCGTACTAGAAATTGCATTATTTTTTTTTCTGCTTCTATGCCTACCTGTGCTATTTCCTCTCTTGATTGCAGGAATTCTTGGCTTCCCCCTCCTATGGGTTTTATCAAAGTAAATGTGGATGTTGCTTTTATCTCTTGTCCTCCTGCATCTTTGGGTGTTGTTGCTAGAGACTCAGCTGTAAAGGTCATTGGCATATTGGGAACGATGATTTTTTGTGGAAGTGCTCTTCATGCTGAATTTTATGCCATTGATGCAGGGATTAGCTTGGCCTTTAGCAATAGTTGGAGTAACCTCATCATTGAAAGTGACTCCAAAATTATGGTTGACTTCTTGAATGAGATTGTTTCTCCTTCTTGGATCTTACAAATTCTGTTGCTCATACTAGAAATACTATCAAGACTTTTGCATGGGTTACAATACAGTTGCTGCTGATGCTTTAGCAAAATTAAGCATATGTCATAACTGTATGTTTAACAACCCCTCTCAAATTCCTCATAATATTTCTTATCTTCTTGATAGATATTTGGTTTGTTCTTTTTGGTGGTTTTAAGCCACCTTGACTTTTTTTGCTTTATAATAGAGTATGGGAACCTACAGTTCTTCATGGTTGATATTAGGTAGCTCGAGCCACTGTGCACACGTCAGCCTAATCATTGACAATAAAGAGGAGTATTCCACGTACCTTCAGGCATTGGACCTGCAACCAGCATTTCCTTTCAGTCTCCTCATATCGGCTTGGGGGACATAGTGTCACAATGTACGTGGAGTGGAGTGATGATTGAAAATGATATTTAAAAATACATTTAGAATTGTCACTAATTAATTTAGAGCGTGATCGATCATCTAATTTTAAAAAGTGAATAATTTTGATTTATGAAAACTCAAAGTTAGTTCGAGGGTCATTTGTGTGTGAAAAATATATTAATACCTCATAACACTCATTATTAAAATAGTTATCAAATTTAATTAAATGTTATCTAAAATTTTAGAAAAGTGAATGAAGTTTATTTTTGAATGTCTTATTAGGTATATCTTGTATAAAAAATGAAACAAAATGGATAACCTTTAATGGATGGTGCAAGAACCATTGAGAAGTGAGTTATTTTTTTATTTTCTTAAAATAAAATATTATTTGAGTTATTCTCGGTGTTCTAAAAGTAACACATCACCTTAATAGTTCGAGAATATTAGTATCCCATCATAGGAATCGTTTTTAATCGAAAGCAAAATATTAAAATTAATGGGATTTAAATCTAAATGTTATGATTGTGGCCCATATGTGTGTCTGTGTGCGTGCACGTTTTAATTATAAGTGAATGAGAAAAGATTCAAATTTTAAACACGATAATATTATAATTATACAAGAAGTAAAAAAATTAACTATGAAAGAAAGAGTAAAAAATGAAAGAAAAGTTAAAAAAATAAAAAAATAAAACAGTGTAAAATGACAAAGTAAAGAAAATGTGTGAAATAAAGAAAACATGTACAAGTAAAAGAAAAAAGATGTAAAACAAAATAAAATATAAAATTTTAATATAGTAGAAATGGACAAAATAAATGACAAAAAATGAAAGCTACTATTGAAAGGGGTTACTTTAACTACCCCTTTCAATTTTAGCTTTTTTATTTTATTTTAGTTTTTTTTATATTTTTTAGTAAAATCATACATACTTCTAATTTTTGAGTACATGCTTCACAACCTACCATCGTGTTCTTTTTTCAATCATTTCTATTCAAATAAATGCATAAAGCATTAGTTAGAATAAATTGGCAATGGACATACATATTTTTAGGAAGAGTAAGGTTGTGTTTTTAAGGTCATAAGAACCAACTACTTTTTAGTTATGATTGTAAATTATTGTTAGTATATTAGTCTTTAATTACTTATGTTTTAAGAAGAAAATAGAAGAAGAGATTCAACTCATGTTTGATTCATGTCTCAAATGTCTCATTTTATAGGCTTAACAATAAGGAGAAACTAACTAGAAGTTATGTTACACCATTTATTTAGATATAATTTGTGTAGGGAGTTTAGACTAGTTTAAGTTATAAATGTGGAAGTTAAGAATTTGGGGATCCATAGCTCCATGTTTTACAACACTCCCCTTTAGATGCCCGACATGCAAAGAATATGCCTTGTTAAAATATTACTAGGAAAAAACTCTTTGGGAAAAAATTCTAGTGAAGGAAAAAGAGTATAAAATTCTTATACTTGTAAAAGTTTATTTACTTCATTAAAACCTTGCTAGAAAAACCCAATGGAAAAACCCTGGCCAAGGAAAAAGAGTACAATATAGTGATAGTAGACTCCCCTTTTATACTCCCCCTGATGTTAATATAACCACCATCATGAAATAACTCAAAGATGACGTATTTCAATCTTATAAACAAGCTTCTTGAATGTTTTAGTAGGAAGAGATTTAGTGAAAAAGACATCTAGATTATTACTTAGACCGAATTTGCTTCACATCTAAATCTCCATTCTTCTAGAGTTGTGCATGAAAAAGAATTTTAGCGAGATGTATTTTGCTCAATCTCCTTTTATATACCTCTTTTAAGTTGGACCATACAAGCTGTAATCTTCGTATAAAAGCGTGTGGCTATCTTTGATTGGGGATATTCCACATGTTTCTCTAATATGTTAGATCAGTAAGCTTAACCATATGCACTCTCAGCTTACATCTATGGATCGCAAATATTTTGGAATAATTTGAAGATGTAGCCATTATAGTTTACTTTACATACCGTCAAGATATAGTTATATCATTATAAGTAAACACATAACCAGTTTACGATCAACCTTTATGAGGGTAAAAAGGTAACCAGCATATGCATATCCAATTAGTTGTGATTTTGACATCTTCGAATAATGTAGACCCATGTCTATTATTCCATGCAAATAATGAAATATGTGTTTAACTTCAATCAAATGCCTTTGAGGTGGTGAAGAACTATATCTCACGAGTAGACTAACAACAAATGCTATATCTGATGCATGTACAAGCTACATGGTAATTTAATATTGACATATCTCTATTTTTATATGGCATATTATATGAGGATGCGTGATTAATAATAAATCATAAATTCAAAATTAACCTTTCTATGACTCATTTCTAATTAGAACCCATAAAAAGAATAATAATTAATTTATAATAATTTAAATGCTAGTTTTCATGGCGTATGTAATTATCTCTTTCATAATCTTCAAGCTTTGATCAAAACTTTTTAATTAAAGAAAATTGTTTTCCTAATCAAATACTTCCATTAAATATCCTTTTAAATTAATTGAATTTGGTAAGTTGAAAAAAAATTAATGACTTATCAAACTTGAGTCAATCCCAATCAATTAATTACATTTTAATTTTTAAAAAAATTAAATTTGGTAACTATCTTTTTAAAATCCAAAATCCAAAATTCAAAATCCAAAATTTAAAAGATAAAAGGTAGGATTAAGGTTTTTGCGAAGCATCATAGGGATAGGGAAATACGGTATCAGGACATCTGAATCCCGTACCCTGGCAATCACAAGGATTACCGTCAACGGTGGCCGCAGGACAGTCCCACTGTTGTCGTCAACCTCCCGGCCACCACCGTCGGCGCCATTGCCAGCGACAGACACTGACAGCGCAATGATGAGCGACACAACGATGAACGTCAGACAGCGTGGCGTGCGATGGCAGGCAGCGCGTGGCATGGAGTAGACGGCGAACCTCGTGGTATGTGTGGCTTCTCAGGATTCATGCAAAAATATGATCGAAATGCGTTCGCGATGGATTTACATGAAATTAACGATACAACTCTTGTAAAATTAAATTACATAAAATCCTATGACATAATTTGAGCGTACATCAGTTCTAAAATTGAAATAACACCTAGAGTCAATCGATCATGATCCATTCATAAAATATATTCAAACATGCTTTGAATCTGTCATAGAAAACTTATATGCCAATATCATCATATTCATTTATACATAGGTTTAGATTAAAAAGCCATGGACTCTTATACGAATTGTCGGATGCGGTTTTAGATTTTGAAAAAAAATTAATTAACCGTGACAAGTTCATGGGCGGAATTTAAAAAAAAATTCATACAAACGTTTAATCTAATTAAACACAAAACTAATCAATGAACATGCAAAATCATATAAACGTATTGAGAAAAGATTGAAATAATTTATACAATTTTTATTAATGGAGAATTTCTATTTTGGTGGGATCTAATTTCTATCTTGTGTTATTCGTTCTTCACATAGTTAGTAATTTATCTTCACACCAACAACCACTCGCTAGAGTCATAAGTAAATCTCTCAAAGTTTTTTATAGGAATTGAGTGTGGGCTTTCAAAATAACCATTGGAAGGGAAAACAAATTTTTTCTCTTCCCCTACTATAAAATCGATTGCAAGTGTATACGGAGGAGGAGAGAAACTTTTTTGCTCTTCTTAACATATTTAAGGATGGAACCCTAATGCAATCCCTTTAATATTTAATTAAGAAATATACCCATATACCCCTATATATTAAAAACTAAAATTCCACTCCCATTTGACATGCGTATGCGATTTTTATATCTCTCCTAGAATTAAAATTGTGCCCAAATTCATCAGTTCAAAATGATAAATTAAATTGATCTCCATCAGTTAATTAATTAATTTTTTTTATTTACTAATTATCCAATAATAGAAAATAACAAAATAATTAATTTGGGCATTAATTTTACTCGTCAATAATTTTGTGATGACACGTATCCCATATGGGGCTTGAGAAGTGTAACTTGGTCCATCACATTTTGTTCTAACTGATGTTGTTTATCATTCTTGTCCTTATGAGCGACTCCTGAGATCGAATGGACCTATATGAATAAAGCTATAAGATTCAAATACTCGGTAAATTTATCTCCATAAATTTCTGTTGGAATTGACGGCATCGTATGACGGAGGGACGACTTAAAAAAAATAAATCTTTATTGATTGAAAATAAATACAATTGTGACGCCACAGTTTTCAAAAATAACTTTTAAACGAAAAAAATACTTTTTCTAATTGGATCCACACACACACACACATTAAATCTAAGACATACGAAGATAAGAGTTAAACCTCTTGTAGTCTTATCAAGCGTACTTGCAAACAATGAACTTCTGATCTCACGAACAACGAATTGCTAGATCCACACCAAGATCTTTCAAGCTAGTTCTTAAACATACTAAGACGTATGTGGGCACGTAGAATAAATCAAAGACATTTTTTATCTTTATATGTACTCAACACATGAGATCTAGAGACTTAGAGAAGAATTATCGTGAGATAAAACTCTAAGAGAAAATTAGGAAAACACACAAAGCTTTTTTATTAACCTTTAATCACACAGTTACACACATTGAGGCCAATCGAATAATATATATATCTTCTAGGTCAAGATATTTTTAAGGATATACAAAATAAATTAATTACAAATGTGTCATTATAGTGGGACCCACTATAATTGAGCAATGCTACAGTGCCACACGGTACTATAGAGTCACTCCACTACAATGTGTCGTTTAGAACTGCAGTGCCTCATGGTATTATAGAGTCACACCACCACTGTAGTGCCTGAGGCACTACACTGTGCCACGTGTCATTGTAGTGCCGTGTGGAACTACAAAAACTTATGTCAATCTCTTATTTAAAATTCAATGATTTGTTGGGCATAGTGTCCTCAAAGCATGTTTTTGGACAATGTTAATATTAAATTAATGAAATTACATTTTTCTAATAATTGTTTACTGTTGAATAGTTTATATAAATATATGAAAATTTCATATTCACTAATGAGACTATGATCTTATATAAGTACGAGAGGATGAAGATCATAGATAATAAATAAAATAGTGTGTAACATATGAAAGTATGAAATCTTTAATAAATGGTTGCTAGTACGGTTCACTAAGTATTTTGAATGCATGTGATCTAGATCCGGATCACTAATGTGGATAAACATTTTAGTGAAGGTACTTTATCAAAAAATAATTGAAAAAAAATATTATATATAAATACATGATACATTTATGACATCGTAGTCAAATCACTGTGTAAGCTCACTTACCTAAAACATACAAATGAACTTAACATGTTTACAAATAATTAAAGCTGAATGACGCCTCTTACATTTATCATATATGTGTCATATTACAATATAAGTTCACTTACACAAAATATATACATGAACATAACATGCTTACAAATAATTAAAATTGATGAGAATAACACATCTTACATTTATCACACGTGAGTCACATTACATTGTAAATTCACTTACATGAAGCATATACATTATAATATAACCAATTATACTCAGAACGTGAACATGTATGTAAATCAATTACACATCTTATCAATATATGGTAAACTAATTTATTAATTAGTCATGAAAATAATATAACATTAATACCACACATTTTAGAATATTACAATTAAATATAGACTACAGATTATCACACAAGAGTCATATCAGTATGTAAGTCCACTTACCTGAACCGGAGGAATGAACTAAACAACTTATGACCTAGGATCCAAAACAAAATATAATCATTAAATTGTTTTGAAATAAATCAATATAAACACATTTTTAATATCATAAAATAAAAGAGATTTAATTAAAATAGTGCAAATGGGTCTGAGCGAGGTTGAAAAATAATGTATCGGGTCAGAAGCCAAATGATAAATCTTTGGGTCAAACAGTTCAGACATGGTTGGTTTAAGGCTGGGTCAGTTCGGGTCGATCTGAGTTAATCTAGACCTATTCAGACTGGTCTGGGTTGACTGAACCGGTTCGTATGGTTGTTTCAATTGGCTCGGTCATAAACGAATTGGGTCACAAGACCCAATTGCAGTCCAAACAAAGAGTGAGAGAAAGAAAGAGAATAGAGAAAGGGAAAGGAGGGCCTCGACGATAAACTGCCAGTGATGGCAGAAGCAGAGAGAGCGAGAGAGAGAGGCATAGAGAGGGAGAGATGGATCAAAGAGGGAGAGGAAAGAGAAAACAAAATAGGGGAGAGAAAAGACAGAGAACGAAGAGAAGAAGAAAGAAAAGGCTCAACGGAGATGTTGCTTCGTCGCTGCCATGGAGAGGATGAAAGAAAAAGAGAAAGGAAGATACAATATAGAAGGCAGATGAATTAAATCAGAGAGAGGAGAGATAATCAATAATAATGAGAAGAAAAATAAATGATGGAAATAATTCTTACCGGCGATGGCAGCCAACGGCGAAAAAGAGACGTGATGAACGAAGAAGGAGAACAGAGAGGGAGGATAAGGGTATTCTCTGAGGGAGAGACTGCGTTCAAAGAGAGATCCGAGAGTGGGGGAGTGAGAGTTGTAGTACAAATATATAATAATAGGTTAGAGTTGGTTTAGGGTGTATAGACAAGTATGGTGTGAGTGTGTTTCAAAATATGTACTAACCCTTTTAAAATTTAGAAAAAATCAAACTTTAAAATAAATCCTACCTAATTAAAATAGTTTTACAAAAATTACAAATAATTCTTTTTTAAAATCACATTATCTTTTAAATCAATCTTACAAAAATGCTCATTTACGTTGCGTCGGGGTATTACAAATTAAATTGTTCACATATCGTTCTTCCAAAAGGTATCCACTAAGGCAATTATACCACATGTTCCCAAGATTGTTTCAAACCATATAAAAACTGCTGTAATTTAATTGAACACATGTTACAGGATTTCAAATTATATGCTTCAGACATTTTATATCCTCATGGGATTTTCATATATATTTCAATGTCAAGTGAGTCATACGAGTACGTTGTTACTGTTGGGAGTAATGTCTTCAAAGCGTGTGTATTGATATTTTAATATACAATTTAATGGAATTACATTTTTCTTATAATTGTTTTTTAAAATTATAGTTGAATAATTTATATAAATATCTGAAAATTTCATATTCATTAATGAAACTATGATATTGTATTAGTACTAGAGGATTAAGATCATAGATAATGAATAAAATTATCAGCAACATATTAAAATATAAAATCTTTAATGAATGGTTGCTAGTATGTGATCTAGATCCAGATCATTGATGTGGATAAACATATTCATGAATGAACCTTATATAATAATATGATAGGATCGATGTGAAATAATATCTTTGTTAACTTATCGTTTATCATAAATATTTAATACACATCAATCAGATGATCATATATAGATCAGTCTAAATCTTGAGTAATCATGAACTCCTATGCATGTCTACTGCATCTTTTGATTCACTCGTTAAGGTTTGTTTGTAAAATAAGCTAGTTACTTTTGTTGTAGAGATTCAATGATGTGGATGGCTGAGAACATGATCTTACAAAATTTGAAATCCAAACTTTCCTAACAAATCGTATATTTGTTTCCTTAAGTGTTCATTCTAGAACTGAATGGTTATTGAGCTCAAATTTATAATGAGATTATAAATTAACCATTCACTAGTGAATTAATAGTAAATAAGAACCATGAGGTAATTAGAAGGGTAAAATGATAATTTTGACCAGCTCTAATTTACGAACCAATAATTGGAGGATAGAACTACGTGAAATAATTATATCAATGGACTACACGAGATACTATGTAAATACATTCTACAATCTCTAAGAGTGCAATTTCATATTTATAGTGGAGTAATAATGAAATTAATAAATAAGATTATTTAATTAATAATCTGATTTATTTGAGTTTAGGATTCTAGATCTATGGTCCCAAAGTCACATCTATATTATGTTATATAAGGTGTGAATATTTCAGGATATGAGAAAAAGACTGACTTGCAAAAATTTTTTTTATTTTGAGGCAAGTACGTAATTATGAGATAATTAAGTATGATTAATTAATCGAATTATTTATATATAAATTTTGAAAACTATATATATATATATATATATATATATATATATATATTATTACATCGATTAATTTCTAATTATCGATAAGTGAGATAGAATATCTAATTTATGAAATTAGATAATTATAAATTATTATTAGATAATAATTTTAATCAATTAAATCTGTTATTTGCGAACAAACAAATAAGTTAGTTGATAGAGATAATCATATATGTTAATTTTGAATTAACTGATATCTAGATATTTATTTTATTAAAATAAATATTTAATTTATAATAATTGCCGAGTGTCAATCAGTGATGAGAATCAGAGATTGAAATGAACTATTGTAGTGCCACGTGGTACTGCACTAGTAGGATGCAATACGGTAGTGTCGTGAGGCACTATGATAGCTCATGGCAACTGCAGTGCCGTGTAACATTGCAGTTGTGCACAAATTATAGTGGGTCCCACTACAATGATAATTTTGAAATTAAAAATATTATTTTCAGTTTATCCCTAATAATCTGATATGCCATTATCTAGAAAATATATAAATATTATTCTATTGGCCTCAGTGTTGATTGAGAGTTGAGAACAAAGTTGCTATCAGGTTGATTTTCTTTGTGATTAAAGTTAATTAAAAATTCTGAAAGAATCATCATCGTATTCTCTCATAGGATCTGAAAGAATCATCATTGATTAAAGTCAAGTTCTAGAATCATCATTGATTAAAGTTAAGTCAAGTTCTAGAATTTTCTTTTGCATTTTTTGTTTTTATCTTACTTTTTCTTCCACATTTTTGTAGCATTTAAGTTGAATTGCCTAGAAAAAACTGGCCCAAGCAAGCCCTAGAAAAAACTGGCCCAAGTTAGCCGGCTAAAACAGAGGCCCTCCCTCCCTTGACGCACTGTTGCTTTTCAAAAATCCTAACGTATAAATCATTTTCATGGTATTAACTTAAAAATAGCTTAAAAATATAATAATAAATAAATGATCATTTTTTAGTTGGTGTAATTTAAAAAATCATTAGTTGTCTATAAAATGTTTTTATCTTATCCATTATCAATTTATTTTATTTAAGGGTGAAATTTGTTGATATAGATATTAGAGATTTTAATAAAAAATTTGTTTGTGATTTTAATTCAATTTTTCCTAAATTCTCTCCCAATTTTATGCGTAGTTTTTCTTTTACATATTCTTTAATATTTTTTTCCAATTATGTACTTGCGCTCTAAATTACCTGTTAAAAAGTAATAGTCAAAGTACGTTTTTAAAAAATTAGTATGTGATATTTCTCTTTTCACAAAATTAATTTAATCGTGTAAATATATAGATCACAATTAAAATATGACTTTTAAAAATAGTATTTGATACTTTTTTTAGATATTTCATTTATCTAATTATCTACTTAAAAATCATCTTTCAAATATTCAATAAATTTAAGAGTAGTCATAAGAATTATTGGTGATTACATATTTTCAAATTAATTTCAAACATTTGATTTATTGATCCTCAAATTAAAAAATAAACTGAGTAGAAACAGGAGATAAGGGCATTATAGACAAATCATAAAAGTTTACAACTAAATTAACTAGAAAATGGTCATTTATCTACTTTAATTTCTTTTAGGTCAATTTCTAACTTACTACAATGAAAATGACTTATATATGTCATTTTCCCTTTGCTTTTCGGTTCTACCGTCTCTCTAATGGTCTCTTCCTGGTTGGAATTTGGTTTGATAAGTCCCAAACAAGACACTTGTTTGCTCTATCAATCGTAACAGCCATTAGCCAATTCCTTTGTGAAACTAAATTACACTGGCCAGTTTGTGCTCTCATTCTGTAATGGTACTTCTCAATTCATATAATAGGGGAAGTCTATAGGTTTGGATTCGATGAAAGACGACGAAAACTTTGTCTTGACAGACTCTAATTCAATAGTCCAGTGGCAGAGCTTTTCTTCACCCACAGACGCAATCTTTCCTAGACACTTCATAATTGAAAGCAGAAAGTTTCGTGGGCTTGGGGATTTGTTCTCCCAGGTCGCGAGTTCGAAGCAGAGGCCACGTTATCTCGTGGTTATCGGCCTAGAGATTTATCTGTGGTGTGTTCGCGGGAAACTCCTAGCTGAAGGCATGTGCACATTCGAGATTAGTTGGAGAACTACGTTCTGGAGACCCAGTTCTAATTAAAAAAAACACAAAGTTGTATTGTGTTAAAAGCACCTTTGATTTCTCAACTGGGAATTGTAAAAACTCTAGATCACAGTGAGTGATCTAGGGAGAATAAGTAAGAAGTAGGGAGAAGGTAGAGAGAGAACACCAACAAAATAAAGTGTCATATAATCATTAATCAAACTGAACTTGAAATATAACTATAAATAGTATTGAGTTAGTTAAAGTAACTAAACTATTTAGCCTAACTACTTATTATAGTTCAGCAAGTACACTAACTATTAATACTGCTCCTCAAACTGTAGGGGGCATGACACAACAGTTTGTCTCATAAAAATACAAAATGGACAGTAGATAAAGCTTTGGTAAAAATGTTTGCAAGCTAGTCCTAAGAGTAAACGACTTGACATCTAAATTCTTTCTAGTGACACGCTCACGAAGGAAATGGTAATCAATCTCAACTTGTTTTGTATGTGCATGAAAGATTCGATTAGAGGCAAAAGACAAAGTAGAGACATTATCACACCATACCACATGAGCATGAGGCAAAGAGATACACAACCCACACAAAAAAGATGCCTTAATCAGGAAAGCTCATCAGCTGCGTATTCCATTGCACGATATTCAACCTCAGTTGATGAGCGTGCCACTATAGGATTTTTCTCAGCAGACCAAGAAATAACATTAATACCTAAGAAAACAACATATCCAGTAGTTTAATTATATCTTTGGGATCACCAACCCAATCAGCATTATTATATGTTGTAAGAGCCAATGGACCAGGTCTAAACATAAGTCTAAGATTCATAATACCCTTCAAGTATCTCAATATACACTTTAAGAATAATAAAGTGGTCCTGAGTAGGTTTGTGCATGTATTGACACATTATATTAACAGTAAAACTGAAGTTATGACAAGTAAAAGACACATATTGAATGGCACCAACAAGTTGTCTATAGGTAGTAATATCAGAAAGTGAAGAAGAAGTGAACTGATGTAAACTTTGATTTAGAAGAGCATGATTTTGCATCTTGCATACCAGATCTGGTGAGTAAATCATGAATATATTTTTTTTGATTGACCAAAATAGAACCATTATTTCTTGAGATCTCAAGCCCCAGAAAATACTTAACCTCTCCAAGATTTTTCATCTCAAACTAAGTATGTAACTAAGAAATAGGAAACTCAATATGAGGACCACCAGTGCCAGTTATGATTATATCTTCAACATATAACAAAAGATGAGTGAGAGAGGAAGCCTATTTCCTGATGAACAGTAAGATATGCTGATGAGTGAAAACCAAGACTGCACAAATAAGTGGTGAAGCATTTAAACAAGGCATGATGAGTTTGTTTAAGTCTATATAAGGATTTATGAAGCTTGCGCACAAAAGAAGGATGAGATTGATCATCAAACCCCTGAGGTTGAACTATATAAACCTCATCCTTTAACTGACCATGTATGAAAGTATTTTTCCCATCAAGTTGCCTTAAAGACCAATTAAATTGTGCTGCCAAAGAAAAAATTAATTATAAATGTGGTATGTTTGACAACAGGATTGAATGTTTTCTCAAAATCAAGGCCAGCTAGCTGATGAAACTCTTTTACTACAAGCCTGACCTTGTAGCATGCAATAGATCCATTAGGGTGATACTTAAGCTTATAGACCCATTTACGGCCTATAACCTATATATTAGGAGGTAAAGGTGCAAGAGACTAAGTTCCCTAATTCTAAAGAGCAGTAAACTCTTCAAATATAGTTTCTCTCCACAAAAGAATCTTAAATGCAGTAGAAAATAACTAGGTTCATGTGTAACATTGGCTTTCAAAACTTTTTTTTTTGCTACTGTCATACTTAGAATGAGTTTGGATTGGATGCACATTATATGATACAATAGAAGGAGATGGATTAGAGGTGACATTTTAATTTGGATGAGTGAAAGTTAGAGGAACATAAACAATAGAAGTACTTGAAATAGAAGGGACAATAGACATATTAATAGATGCCGATGAAATATGTTGAAAAAGAGGAAAGTAAAAAGTAGATAGTGGATTAGAATTGTGTGAGGAAGATGAGTAAAGAGGAACAGAGGATGCATATGATATAGTAGCAAGAGGAAAAACCAACTTATCAAACACAACATGTCTAGAATATTGGAATCATGTCCATAAAATATAGTGTAATAACTATTTATGAGTATTTAGTTATTTCTCAAACATTTTATATTACTGAATTTACTGAATGAATGAAAGTTTTTTCATTAGTTAAAGTGTGTTTATAACTTACTCAAGTCCTGGAACTATTGTCAACGTAAGAAAAGTAAAGACAGATGGATCTTCTAAACAAACTCTTCTGAAATAGATCAGAACGTTATTCGGAGTCTTAAGGATCGACTGGACAATCGAGTTTGATTATAAATGCTAGCTTAAACCAAAGGATGCTGGTCTCGGGGCATGGGAGTGGAGACTCTAATGGTTAACCTAGATATGTTATGAAACATGTTGAATAGACTAGTAACAAATTAGTTTGGAGCAAAGACATTTATCTAGCTCTAAATTTAATTGTTACATCTTAAGGGTATTTTTATAATTAACTTGATCCTGAGGTGAATATAAAACTTGATATAGTTTGTTACGATCTTTAATACGCCAAATGAGTGTGTTCGAATTGTCAGACAATACCTCAGCTGTTGGGATCTTGATTCACATATATGAAAATTCATGGTTAGATTACAAAATGCAACAATATCAACTTATGTTTTATTGATGGATATATGAATAAATTAACCTGGCCATGTACTCGATGGAATGAATAATTGAATAAAACATGATAAATTATACGAGACAATTCATTATTATATATTTCTTGTGCACAATCAATAAAGGGGTTAAAAAATCATAACTAAATGGGTAAAACGATAATTTTACATCACGCTCTTGTTGCTGATATTTATGAAGAGTAATATGTTAAATATTCCGTAGACCGTGAAATAAAAGAGTTTATTTACACCAACAAAAAATGTAGCGCACATGAATCGATAGTTGATTCGATATTGAACCTATGGTGGAGTCGTACGATGTCAGGAATTTATAGAGATAAATTCGCCAAGTATTTGAATCCTATAGTTTTATTCATGTGGATACATTCAGTCTCAAGAGTAGCTCATGAGATCATGAATAGAAGAAACAACATTAGTTGGACAAAAATTTGTATTTTCTGAACCCATATGTGATGAGTGTTGTCACTTAATTAGTGAAGAGTAATTAATTAATTTGTTATATTTTAATTATTAGATAATTAGTAAATAAAAGAAATTAATTAATTGATTGATGGAGATTAATTTAATTTATCAATTTGGATTGATAAATTTGGACAAAACATTGACTCTAAGGGAATGTGAAAATTTTTGGTAATGTCTAATAATATGTGAGTGAATTTTTAGAAATTTGGCATATAGGGGTATATGTGTAAATTTTATAAATTATAGGGGTGTTCAAAATTGTCTCGAACCGACCGAACCGAACCGAAAATGACTGGTTCGGTTGGTTCTTTATATGTGTCCGGTTCGGCTCGGTTCAAGAAAATGAGAGAACCGAAGTTTCGATTCGGTTCAAAATTTTGATGGTTTTTGAACCGAACCGAACCGAAACATTAAATTCATATTATCATTTTATTTTTTATATATAATTTCATATAAAACTTAACCGAACCAAACCGAACTGAAATAAAACTTTGATTTATATTTTTTTCAATAATATCATTTAAAAATATTTTAAAAAATTATTTTTAATTAATAATACCGAACCGAAGAACCGAACTGAAACTCACGGTTCGGTTCTTTAGCATGAACGGTTCGGTTTTATTTTATTACCGAACCGTGAACACCTGTAATAAAGTATTATATAAGGGATAGCATTAGAATTGCTTACTTAAGTATGTTGACACAACCCTAATCATAAAAAGTAGAAAAATGTTTCTCTCCCCCTCTTATTATTGGTACACTGGCACTTTGTTTAAAAAATGTTAGTTTAGTGTTCAATCCAACCGCTGATTTCATGTACCTTATCAATTCAACTGGACACAACACATATCCTTTGACAAACAAAGCTGTTTTCAATATTAAACCAGTTGATGTTGAAGATTACCACCACCGCGCGACCGTAGACGTTATGACAATCTTCGTCAACATGTTTTCTGCAAAAGCAACGACGCCCGGTAGGAAAGTGTGTGGGAAGCTCTAGATGCTCGTGATGTCAATTCCGTTTGTGGCTTAAATGGAATATATTCATCGGATCCAAACAGGAGATAATGGCGAGTTATTGTTCTTAGACTTTCCTTAACAGTACTTTGTGGAATTGGCTTTGCCGAACCATGACTTCGAACGATGGAAGCAGGCTCTGACGGATGAATGTTACGCCATAGCTGCTACTTCAAAAGGTTCAACATGCTACAAGAAGAGGGTGCCTTCAATGAATGCTAGAAAGAGCTCCACTACCAAAGGCACAAAATTACAAATCAAAGTCCCAGTCAATAACAGGCTTAATCCTGATTTTCCAGGGGACAACAAAAGGGAAAATGTTGACTAAATGGTTTCCTTAAAGATTTGAAATATAGTTACTGCTTATCTTGCTTTATGTTTTGGAGGCATTGCCATATACTATCATATAGCAACTCAGAATTGTTAGAAAAAAATTCCACATTTGGGGTCATATATGTTAATAAATGGATATATGTTATCTTTGAATAACCCTAATTAAAGTGGTCTAATTAAAAAATTTAAGTTTTAAGGCTTATGAGTATAATTATCATGAAAATAAATGATATTTTAATTTATTGAATGGTCAAATTAAAAATATCAATATTTATTAATCAGGGCTATGATCACCAAATTACACAATCAAGAAAAATTCTTGTGTTCTTTGAGCAGTTATCTTTATTCTTTCAAGAGAGAATTCTTGAAAAGAACTCAAAGGCTTGTGTCAATTTTAAATATCTGATCTTTCAGTTTGCGATTCAATTATCGATGGAACCATGTAAGTCTTCCGTAATCGAGTTATACGAATTTGTTTTCAATAGAAATCAAAATGATATATGTATCTAAGATTAAAGTTTGAAGAATTTCATAGAAATATACATATCTGATTATTTGTATTATATAACATGTTTATTATGTTTAATTTCAAAATCCAACAAATGGTATCAAATCCTTCCATTATTGATTTATTTGAGGGAGATTAAAATTTATAGATTTAGAAAAAATCTAAATTTAAGAATTTAAGGATTTTGATATTTTGATAAATTGCCGCAGGTTATTTTGGAGAGGGGATGGGCAGTTATCCCCTACTTTATGGGTACCGTACCGGAATATAATTTTTTTTTCTGTTTTACGGTAGCATACAGAAAATTGGAATTTTTAATTCCCTTCTTCAGGTGTACGGTATTGTAGCACCGCCATAGTAATAATTAAAAAAATTGAATTAATCTTTTTCAATTAAATTTAATTATTTTGGTACGTCCTTAAGGATTAATTATGATTATTGAACATTCTAAATGAGTTAATTGAAATAAAATGTGACCAAAGTGATCTCTCCTGTGTAGATTATTCATTAAGGTGTTTGATGTTTATGTGTGTGTAAATTCATGCAGGTATTGACCGACCCGAAAGAAGGTTAATTTTTGGCCAAATTACACACACATCTGTGATGGTAAACACTTAACGATTATAAGGTTTTATATGTGAATAATAAATTGATCCAAAAATAAATTTATTATTTGACATGAATTATTATTAGTGTTTGATCATTACAACAAGAGTACCATTTACAGTTAATATTATTGTCCAAAGATTTGATATTAATGTTGTGCTGGGTATCTCAAAATGGACTGATTAATTATTTGAATTGATTGAATACTATGATTGGCTTTTGATATGAGCATATTTGGATAATTCTTTTGTTCTGTTTACAGCTAATGTGACTACAGTATCTGTCAACCTTAACAATATTCCTATTTTGACTGGGACCAACTTTAAGGATTGGAAAGAGAACATGTTAATTGTTCTTGGATGCATGGATCTCGAACTTGCACTTAGGATGGACGGACGAACCTACCCCTCTTACGGATGAAAGTTCTTCTAATGCTAGGAAGAATTTTCAAAGGTGGGATCGTTCAAACCGTATGAGTCTGATGATCATAGAGCGCGGCATTTCAGAGGCATTCAGGGGCGCGGTATTTGAGGAGATAACCAATGCCAAAGAGTTTCTTGCTAAAATTGAAAAGCGTTTGGCCAAAAATGATAAGGCGGAAACAAGCACACTTTTGCGACGCTTGATTCGCATGAACTATAAATGTAAAGGGAACATAAGGGAAATTATGGTTGTTTCTTTTGTGGGAAGCCTGGTCATGTAAAGGAGGACTGTGCCAAATATCAGGCTTGGCGTGTAAAGAAAGATACGCCTATTGCTTTGGTCTGTTCTGAGGTAAATTTGGCTTCAGTACCTAGAAACACTTGGTTGTTATTGAAATTTGAATTTTATTTGGATTTATTTTATACTTGTATTGTACCGTCGTTTAGACGAAATTTGGTTTATGTTTCTAAGTTGAACAAATCAAGTTATTATTGTTCATTTGGAGACAATCAATTTAATTTATTAATAAATTCAAATCTTGTTGGTACTGGTTTTCTTAATGTTTATGATAAATGAAGAAAATTAATACATCTTAATATTTGCTTGATATTAATACATCTTATAGTGATGCCTTGCATGTGGAATCATGAGGCACTAAAATAAAAATTAATGAAGAAAATTCAGCCACAATTTGGCCCAAGCGCTCAAGTCATATCTCTAAAATGAGAATTCAGAGGCTTGCGTTAGATGTCATTTAGGATCCCTTGATTTTTTTTGACCTTAATGTATGTATTGAGTGTATTATGGGAAAACAGACCAAACAAAGGAAAGTAGGTGCCAATAGAGCAACCGATGTCTTAGAATTGATTCATACAGATATCTGTGGGACATTCCCTAAGGTTTCATGGAATGGTCAACAATATTTTATAAAGTTCATAGACGACTACTCGATATATGGTTACCTATTTCTTACTCATGATAAATCAGAATCATTGGACGTGTTCAAGATATTTAAGGTTGAAATTGAGAACCATCTCAGCAAAATTATTAAGAATGTTAGATCCTACCGTGGTGGTGAATATTGTGGTAGATATAACGGTTCAGGAGAACAACGTCCATGGCTATTTGTCCAATTCCTAGAGGAATGTGAAATAGTCCTATAGTACATCATGCCTGGATCACCTAGCATGAATGGTGTTGCTGAGAGACGAAACAGAAACTTTAAGGACATGGTGAGAAGTATGATAAGTCATTCTTCCTTACTAGAATCACTCTGGGGGAGGCATTAAAGACAACATCTTATATGCTTAATAGAGTACCAACTAAAGCAGCTGCTAAAATACCTTATGAGCTTTGGAGGCAAAAAGTCTAATTTGAAATATTTCACATTTGGAGATGTCTAGCTGAGGCAATGCCTTATAGGCCAAATGAAAAGAAATTGGACTCCAAAACAGTGAGCAGCTACTTTATTGGTTATTCTGAGCGATCAAGGGGCTACAAGTTCTATGATCCCACACTAAGGAATATTTTTTAGACAGAAACTGCAACATTTTTGGAGAATGTTGAGTTTGAATGGAGAAATAAAGTGGGACATTGTCTTTGAGGAGGAATCATCTTTGGTTCCAGTTCCTACTACAGTCACTACTTGTGACAGTGTGTAGGTTTTTCATTTATGTCATTGATCATGAAGTAGATCCAGAATTAGAACAAGACAATGTCGAACAAATCCCGATTCAAGTTGAGGTTAATGTTCCAGAAGAACGAACTTAACAACCTCAAGATGCAATGTCACTAAAGAGATCTATGAGAGAAAAGAGAAGTGTTATCTTAGATGACTATGTGGTATTTTTCCAAGAAAATGAGGAAAATAATGAATTGGTGGATGATGATCCAATCAACTTTCACCAAGCCATGAAAGATATGAATTCTCAATAATGGTTTGAGGTTATGAATGAAGAGTATAAGTCTACGCAAAATAATCAAACTTGGGATCTTGTCCCTTTACCTGATGGTAAGAAATCTATTGGTTGTAAATGGATATTTAAAACCAAAAAATGGATTCAAAATGTAATGTGGAAAGATATAAGGCTCGTCTTGTATCTAAAGGCTTTACTCAGAAGAAAGACACTGATTTTAAAGAGACTTTCTCTTCGATTTCATCGAATGACTCTTTTAGAATAATTATGGCACTTGTTGTACATTTTGATCTTGAACTTCATCAGATGGATGTGAAAACTACATTTCTTAATGGAGACATTGATGAAATGACTTCTATGATGCAACAAGAAAACTTTTTGGTTGAGGATCCAAAGAATATGGTTTGCAAACTAAAGAAACCCATCTATAGGTTCAAACAAGCTTCCCGTCAATGGTACCATAAATTTCATCAGATAATCATCTCTTTTAGTTTTGAGGCAAATATTGTTAATGATTGTGTGTATCACAAGTTCAATACGAGTAAGTTAATATTCCTACTTTTATATGTTAATGATATATTGCTTGCTAGTAATGATTTAGGCATGTTATACGAGACTAAGAGAATTCCTGTAAATTTTTTGAAATGAAAGATCTTGGTGAAGCTTCTTTTATTTTAGGGATCCAGATACATCGAGATTGTTCTCGGGGTATTCTTGAATTATCACAAAAGATTTATATAGGAAAAGTGCTTAAAAGGTTTGGCATGCAAGACTGTAAATCAGGTGACACCCATGTCGCTAAAGGAGAAAATTTTATCTCAATCAGTGCCCGAGAACTAGCCTTGAAACTATGGAAATGCACAAGATTTCTTATGCATCTGCTGTTAGGAGTCTAATGTATGCTCAAGTTTGTACGCGGCCAGACATTGCGTACATTGTTGGTGTGTTGGGAAGATATCTTAGTAACTCTCGAATCGATCATTGGAAAGCAGTTAAACGGGTTATGAGATATTTACAGAGACAAAAGATTATATGCTCATGTATAAGAGGTCAGATCAGTTGGAGGTTATTGAGTATTTTGATTCTGATTTTGTTGGATGCCAAGACAACAGAAGATCTATTTCAGGTTACATTTACTTATTGGCTGGTGGAGCCATTTCTTGGAGGAGTGTCAAACATACATTTATAGCTTCCTCCACCATGGTAGTAGAATTTGTAGCATGTTATGAGACATCTAATCATGGAATATGGCTGCTAAACTTTGTCATTGGGCTACGCATTATTGAGAACATTGAAAGACCACTAAAGTTATATTGTGACAATAAATCATCAGTTTTATATTCCAACAATAACAGGAGCTCGTCTAAGTCAAAGCATATTAAGATTAAGTTCTTAGTTATAAAAGAAAAGGTACAGAGTGGTCAGATGTCCACATAGCATATTGGGACAAACTCCATGATAGCGGATTAGCACACTAAGGGGTTACCACCCAATGTCTTTCATGAGCACACTACTCATATGGGTGTTATGTTGTTTGAGAATATCATGGTTTAATGGGAGTTTGTTTATGGCTTTATGTTTCATTTTTCAAAATTTAAGTAGTTTCTGATATGAAATAAAGTTATTCAGTTCACTTCACTCTGTGACATCATAAAGTTAAACACATTTATAATGTTGCATATGTGGCCTAGTGGGAGATTGTTGGAAAAAATTCAACATGTGGGGTGGCATATGTTAAATAAAATGGGTATGTACTATATTTGAATAAACCTAATTAGAGTGGTCTAATTAAGAAATTAAAGTTTTAAGGCTTATGGGTATAATTATCATGAAATTAATGTATAGATATCAGAAATGATATTTTAATTTGTTGAATGACCAAATTAGAATTATCAATATTTATTAATAAGGGCTATGGTCCCCAAATTACACAAGCAAGAAAAACTCTTGTTTTCTTTGAGCAGTTATCTCTATTTTTTCAAAGAGAGAATTCTAGAGAAGAACCCAAGGGCTTATGTCAATTTTGAAGATCTGTTCCTCCAGTTTATAATTTAATTATCCATGGAACCAGGTAAGTCTTCCGCAATCGAGTTATACGAATTTGTTTCTCAAAGAAATCAAAATGGCATATGTATCTAAGATTAGGGAGTGAGGATAAAAAAACACATGGTTCACGACCCACTTCAAATGAGGATTTAGGGCAAGACCTAACTTTTATCTTATAATGGAAGGCCCATAAGCCCCCAGCCCAAAGGCCTTAGGCGATGGACCACTTTATAAGCCCAGGGTCAGCAAGATGACTGAGGGATCATCTTGTCCAAGGTCACCAAGATGATCGAAGGCTCATCATGTCTGAGGTCACCAAGATAACTGAGGGCTCATCGTGTCTGAGGTCACCAGGATGACCGAGGGCTCATCATGTCAGAGGTCACCAGGATAACCGAGGGCTCATGATGTACGAGGTCACCAAGATGACCGAGGGCTCATCGTGTCCGATGGACCATCTCCTCTAACAGAGTCACGTCTTAACAATCTGAAATAATCGTAAAGTTTGAAGTGATAAGATATTAACTTAAAAGCAACTGATCTGAGGAGAATATTCTTCAAATGATCTCTTTCATTCAGTATAAATTGATGGTGACCCCCCACAAAGACGGTATGCATTCTCTCAACCATAAAAAATATAATTTCAAATACACCTTACTACTTGAGCGTCAGAGTGTATTAGGCTGGGAACCACACCAGTGTCGACATAATCCTTCGTTGTTTCATTACTTTGCCAATTGTTGAATTCATCAGGTGACGCGTGACAATTTGATATGATGGTAGATTTCGAGCATCTACAGTTTGACGCCATTTTTTATATTAAAAAAATATAATAATTGAGTTGGTTATTGCAATGGTGAACACAAGAGTGAATCCGGGACAAGGCGACCACCCTGAGGATGCATCAGTCAGTAATATCGCTAGAAACCCGATAGAAGCAGTGAGGGAACATAGCCAAATTCACATAGATCCGGTGGCAAATCTGGCGGGTTCGTAACTACATAATGGCACTGATCCAATCATCATTATCTTGTTGGAGAAGGTGGAGCACCTCACCAAGGAAAACGCTGACCTCAAGAAGGAAGGTAGAGATGAAGAGAGGATTGGGAAAAGAAGCGAATGCACTGCCCGTCACGGGTTATATGCGGACATGACATAGAAGAAAGGTACAACCCTAGCCTAATACTAGATCGCTCAGCTCAAGAAGGAGGGGATCAAAATGAAATGCACCTCGCATACCTGAAGGAGGAGGGGAACCACGTGGTGAGGTCATGGAGGACTCTCGTTTCTCACGTCATCACTCGCGTAAAACCAGAAGGGTTCATGATGAAGCTGAGTGCCGAAGGTCAAAATATCATGGGGAAGAGCACGAATGCCATCAGGGTGCGTATGTGATTGCTGAGCAAATTAAATATTTACATTTGAGAGTCACTCACTTGGACACGAAGAACAAAGGGAAGAGGAGAACGTCAACCGTGATAGTACGTGGTTTGATGCAGTCGCCTTTCGCGGTGGGAATCGCTTCGATGAAACCACCAAAGAAGTTCACTAATCTGAAATTTGAAATGTATGATGGTACCTCCTATCCTACTCATTATATTTTACTTTATAGGCAGGTAATTTCAGGAGCATGCATTCTAGTGGACAAGCTATAGGGAATGTTATACCAACAACTCGGCTCAAGTCTGAAAGGGGTCCCCATCACATGGTTCGGGAGCCTAGCACCCTGTTTTATACACTCATTCTCTCACTCGGTGACACCTTTTATAGAGCAGTTTGAGAGTAGAAAAATAATGATTAAAGAGGCAGATGACCTTTTTACTGTAGTCGAGAAGCAGGATGAGCCCCTGAGTAAATACACCCAGAGATTCAACAACAAGAAGATTGGCATTATCATATGTGATGAGGCTATGGCCGGGACCGCATTCAAAAATGGTCTGGTGGAAGGCACAGACGTGTTCAAATATTTATACCAGAAAAGCTCCAAACCATGTCAGAATGTCTTAGTAAAGTCAACGAATTTGTCATGTTGGATGAATAAATGACAAAAGGAATACACAGGAGAGCTCCCCACACATCAGGAGAGAATATAGAGATCAAAATAAAAGGTCAGACTGAAGAACGAACCGAAAACGATCACAGGAGAGGGTCAGTGTTAAGGATAGGTTGGGACCAAGATTCATCCCACAAATCAACCTTCCTCCATTGAAAGTAAGTATGAAGGAGATAGTTCATCTAGCCTAAGGCAAGGAGCTCCTCTCTCAACCTCTAACGTTGAGAACAAAGATGAGAAGAAGGAAGAATCAGAATCAATAATGTGATATCTATAAGGATTACGGGCATAAGACAAATGATTGTTGGAAGCTTAAAAGGGAGATTGAATCTCAAATCGAGTGAGGCTTTTTAGAGAATATCTCTTGGAGCAGGCTAGAAAAAGGTCGGGGGAGAGGCTGAGACAAGCCTCGGGAAGAAAATCCTGAAAGGTGGGTCATACACATGATCCATTGAGCTCGGCTTATATAGTCTTCCTCTTAGCCCTAAAGAAGATGGGGATAGATGAGTCGCACATGACCAGATGCGACCTAGAGCTCGTCAGCTTCAACGGTTCAGTTACCAGAGCGATTGGGGGCATTTTTCTACCGATGAAAGCAAAACTCATCAATCTGATGACAGAGTTCCTAGTAGTAGATGAAGAATCAAACTACAACGTAATTGTAGGAAGACCATGGGTGCACACAATGAAGGTAATACCCTCATCCTTCCATCAGAAGATAAAATTCCCGACCCGAGAGGGAATAATGGAAATTGCGGAGACCAAGTGGTTAGGAGCTGTTACATTACTAGCTTCAAGCAAAAGTCAAAGCAATAGCAACTAAATGGAATGGGTCAGACCTTGGATGATGCACCACTCATTGAATAAACAGTGAAGGTCTCAATTCATCCATAAGACCCTGAGAGGGTCGTGAGCATAAACGTGGACCTTAGAGATCCGATAAGAAGTGAACTCGTCACTTTCCTCAAAGAAAATTGGCAGAATTTTTCTTGGAATATATTAGACATGCCTGGAATTGATCCATATGTGATTTTACATAAATTAGGGGTAGATTCAAATCACAAGCCAGTCATACAAAATAGGAGAAAGTTCACCTCAAACATGAACAAAATCATCAACGAGGAGGTGCAAAGGCTATTGGATGTGGGTTTTATCAGGGAGGTACACTACCCTGATTGGCTGGCTAATGTGGTGGTGGTCAAGAAAAAGAGAGGGTCTGTATAGACTTCACTGACCTAAGAAAAGTATGCCCAAAGGACAACTTCCCTTTTCTAAAAATTGATCAGTTGGTGGATGCAACAACGGGACACGAGATGCTCAACCTTATGGATGCTTATTTTTGGATACAATCGAATACTCATGCACCCCTCTGATCAAGAAAAGACATCTTTTGTGACTGAATGAGGAACTTACTATTATAAAGTCATGTAGTTCGGATTGAAAAATGCAGAAGCCACATATCAATGCTTTGTCAACAAGATGTTTCGAGAATACTTGGGGAAGATGATGGAAATATACAATGACGATATGATGGTAAAGTCTGTGTTCGTGCAGGATCACGTATCAGACGTGAGGCAAGCTTTTGAGGTACGTAACAAATAATGTATGAAGCTTAACCCATCAAAATGTTATTTCGGTATGTTATTAGGGAAGTTTTGGGGGCATCTTGTCACAAGTCGTGGGATTGAGATGAATCTTGATCAGATCAGCCCAGTGTTAGAGATGACCGCACCCAAGACGGTCAAAGAGGTACAAAAGCTGAACAAGAGGTTGGCAGCCCTTAGTAGGTTTATATCCAGATCCTCAGACAAGTGTCTTCCTTTCTTTAACATCATGAAGAATAGCAAGCACTTTGGATGGGATGAGAGGTGTGAAAAAGCGTTCGCTAATCTTAGAAGGTATCTGATGTGCGCATCCCTTCTGTCAAAACCTCAGGAAGAGGAAATACTATATTTGTACCTTGTTGTATCAGAGAATGCGGTGAGCTCTGTCTTAGTCAGAGAGGAAGGAAAAGATCAATGGCCGTTCTATTATGTTAGCAAGATGCTTTTGGCACCGAGAAGAGATATTCGCGAATGGAAAAGTTAGCCCTAGGCCTAGTCACCTCAGCTAGAAAGCTTAGGTACTGCTTCCAAAGTCATACCATCACAGTAAGAACCTCACATCCGCTTAGATATGTTTTGCACAAATTGGAGATGTCTGGGAGAATGATGAAATAGGGTGTAGAGTTGGGAGAGTTTAACATCAAATACGAACTTTGGACCGCTATCAAGGCTCAAGCACTTGCTGATTTTTTGGTAGAAATGATGCCATCCTAAGAGGATGATGAGTCAGACTCTATAGAAGAAGCCACCAGGGATGACGCAACACCCGAAGAGATGAGAGAGCAACCCTAAAACATGGAATGGGAACTTTATGTTGATGGTTTAGCAAACACACTCGGATACAGAGCCGGGTTAATACTTAAAACCCCATATTAGACCATAATTGAAAGAGCTCTACGCTTTGGGTTTAGGGCCTCAAACAATGAGGCTGAATATGGAGCTTTATTCACAGGAATGAAACTAGCTAAGGACTTGGGGGCAGAGCGGTTAAGGCTATTCAGTGATGCCCATCTGATAGTCAATCAAGTCAATGGTGATTTTTAGACTAAAGATACAAGGATTGAGGCATATCATAGCAAAGTAATGGAATTGAAGACCAAGTTCGAGGAGTGCCCCGTAGAGCAGCTACCTAGAATGGAAAATGGCCACGCGGACTCACTGGCTACCTTAGCCTCAGTCGTTGATACTGATATGAGGAGAACAATCTCGGTTGGGTTCCTTCTAGAAATAACCATAGATCGATCAATGGCAATCATCAATAGCATAGACCCCCGTCCAAGGTTACCTCAGACGACCGAGCCGAGTTGGATGGTCTCCCTCATTAGTTACATATCAGAGGGCACATTCCACAAGACCATGGTGAAGCAAGAAATATAAGAATTCGAGCTGCAAGGCATTCAATCTTAAATGGAGTCCTATATAGAAGATCATACACTGGACCGTAATAAAGATGTCTCCACCCAACGAAAGCTCAGTATGTGATGGCTGAACTACGAAGGACAATGTGGCAACCACTCAAGAGGGATATCATTGTGCAATAGAGCCCACGTGATGAGATACTTTTGGCCTAGTATGGATGCTAAAGCAACGGAGTATGTAGCAAAATGTGGCAACTGTCAAAGGTACGCACCAATACCCGAGCAACCGCATGAAGAACTAACCTTGACAATCATTCCATGGTCGTTCATGAAATGGGGGATCAACATAGTGGGCCCAATGCCACTTGCCCCTGGTCAGAAAATGAGGTCAAGGGGTTCATCTGGAAGAACATTATGTGTAGATTCGGGATACCTAAGGCCATAATTACTGACAACGGGCCTCAGTTTACAGGGAGTATCGTGAAAGAGTTTTATGAGGATGGGCAAGCTGAGGCCTCCATAAAAAAAAATCTTGAGCACGCTCAAGAAGAGGATCTGCCAAGCTAAGGGAAGATGGGTCGAGGAGCTCCCAGCCATGTTATGGGCAAGCCGAGGCCTCCAACACTTGCAGGCGAATGGGCAAGCCGAGGCCTCCAAGAAAAAAAAATCTTGAGCACACTAAAAAATAGGCTCTGCCAAGCTAAGGGAAGATGGGTCGAGGAGCTCCCAACCGTGTTATAGGCGTATAGGACCACGAAGAGGGCTTCCAGAGGAGAGATGCCTTTTTTTATAGTCTCTGGAGATGAGGTCGTGATTCCGGTTGAGGTTGGAATGCCTAATGTAATGGCAAAACTCATAAACGACAATAACAATGGAGAAGCCATGACCCATGCACTAGATGCCTTGGAGGAAAAGAAGGAGTTGGCGCTGATCAAACTGGGGGCATACGTGCGGAAAGCAACCCAATACTTTAACAAAGGTGACAATGTCTGCAGATTTGCAATAAGGGACTACGTGCTTGGAAAAGTGTATTAGAATACCCAAAATCTTGGAGTGGTTAAACTTGGCCCAAATTGGGAAGGTCCTTACATCGTAACAGGAATCATCAGACCAAGGACATACGTTCTCTAGGACCAAGAATGAAGATCGGTCAACAAGAGTTAGAACGTTACTAGCTTGGGGATTTACAACCATTAGGTGCTTTATTTCAAATTTCTTTTTCAATTTTTCTCAATAAGTTATTCGTAACTAATATGAATTTTGATAAGCATTATATAGTTTATCAAATGATGAGTCTTGGTCTAAGGCAAACACAAAGTAACTCACAGTCTTAGGACCCTCGGATGGAAAACCCCATCAAGGCCACAACTAGATGAGTCTCTCTATCATTTAAGATGATTAGGAGAAAGACCTTGTAAGGGTAAAATGACCGCGCGAATATATCGCGGCACCCAAGGTCATGGAACCCTCGGACGAAAGACCTCATCCAAGACCATGGACGCCCAAGGTCATGGATCCCTCAGATGGAATCCCTTACCATGACTGGGTGGGGCCTCCTTTTCACCAAATATGATTAGGAGAAAGACCCTACATAGGGCAAAAGGACTGCACAAATATCTCGCGGCACCTAAGGTCATGGAACCCTCAGATGAAAGACCTCTATCAAGACCATGGCTAAGGAGGCATCCTTATCATTCAAAGTAATAAAAGACCGCGCAAAAATTTCATGGCACCCAAGGTCGTAAAGCCCTCAGACGAAAGGACCATAGCCAGATGAGGCAATCTTATTAGACCGGGCGAACTGGAGAAAGACCTTGCATAATGGAAAAGACTAAAAGAATAAAGTCACATTCTAAAAGACTTCAATCAAAGCTATAAAAAATTGTCATATGCATGTTTTCTGGGATTGACGCACGATCTAGATGGATAGACCCAATACTCATAATCATCTAAAATGAACTTCACTATTAAACTTCAAATATAAAGTTTGAAGACTCAATTCACGCCAAGTGACCAACACCGAATAGAAAAATGGGCGTTCCAAATTTAACTTTCATTAGAAATATGTTTTTACTTTGACATCCCAATACAAAAATATAAAAGTCCACAGCCAAAAAGAGCTACGCAACTAAAAGGGTCTGATCTCAAGCCCCTAAAAAGAGACGAGTCCACACACGACCAAATAGGGTCAAACTACATAATAGTTCAGAGCTCGAGTCCTTCCAAAAAGCTCGCTTCTGGAAGAGCATGAGTTTGAGCCAAGTCATGAGCATCGACCCCCGAGTGAGTAGATGGATCAACTGGTATCTCAATCTCGAGATGAGGGTCCAGGAGATTTCCGGACAAGAGACCGCTTTCAACTGAAGTCGTCCACTCATTGTTGGCCACCACGGTCTCTTGATCATTTCCTTCATCTGACAAGAAGTACAAAGTGTTGTTCGTCGTCGTGGCACATGCGCGGCAAAAGCGTGGAGGCGCGTGGCCTTTTAAAAAATTTAAACTTTTAGTAAAAATCGAATCTTTTAATAAAATAAAACTTGTGCAACACCATGATAACCAAATAAAATTATTTATTGAAAACTTTTTTTCAATCAGTTAGGATCCATTATATGTATAAGTTAAATCTACAACACACGAGATTATGGGTTATGTACATCTTCTAATCTATATCAAGTATCCTTGCAAGAACCGATCCATCCTCCGTTCCCACGAAATTGTTTCAACGATCAGTAGGCTCTTAGATCCACACCAAGATCTTCCAAGTCAATTCTCAACGCACCAGGACGTGTGTGGGCACGTAGAATATTATAAAACACTTTCTATGTCTCTAGATGTTCTCAATACATGAGATCTAGAGATTTACTGAGAATGACTTTAGTGAGACAATTCTCTAAAAGAACATGATGGTTATCTTTTTAGAGATTTGATTAATGTTTAATCATAGAAACAATCCTCTGACACCAATCGTGTTCTCAATCTACTCTCGATTGACGAACTAATGATTTGATCAACTGATTCTCTCCTCTTATTTCAAAAACCTAGGCTATTAGAATAATATTTGTATATATTCTAGATAATGACGTACCACATTTTAGGGATAAACTGAAATAATATTTAATTGTAAAATTATCAATTACGGTGGGATCCACTACAATTGTGCACAATTGTCTATCCACTACAATTGCCACAAGATATTAATTCACATCCATCATGTCATATATAATCATATTATATAAAGTACATTCACTGAGATGTATATCCACATCAATGATCCGCGTCTAGATCACACATATTCATAATGCTTAGTGAACCGTATTAGCAACCATTCATTAAAGATTTCATACTTTAATATGTTGCTGACAATTTTATTCATTATCTATGATCTTAATATTCTCGTACTGATACAAGATCATAGTCTCATTAATGAATATAAAATTTTCAGATATTTATATAAGTTATTAAACAATAATTTAAAAGAATAATTATAAGAAAATGTAATCTTCTTTTCATATCAAAATGTCAATACGCATGCTTTGAAGGCATAATCCCCAACAATCCCCTACTTGTCCTAAAGAAAATGTGGCATCTCTCTTAATCTCATGTTACGCACCTGACCCTCAAATGACTTCGCAGGAAGTGTCTTTATAAAATGATCAACCAGGTTCTGTTTCGATGCTATCTTCATAACAGCGACATCCCCTCGATGCACGATCTCTCTTACAAGATGATATTTCCTCTCTATGTGCTTGCCCCTCTTGTGACTTCTCGGTTCATTGGAATTTTCTACCGCACCACTGTTATCACTGTACATGATCAATGACTTGTCCATATTTGGAACTACATCCAGATCAAAATAGAACTATCTGAGCCATACGCCTCTTTTGCAGCTTCACAAGCCGCTATATATTCGATTTCCGTAGTGAACTCTGTAATGTTGGATTATCTAATACTTCTCTAGATTACAGCTCCTCTACCTAGGGTGAATATTGATCCAGGTGTTTGTCTCTGTCTGATTAAAAATCAGAATTAGTATATCCAGTGGGGTTCAAGTCTCCATCTAAATATTAAGCATATAGTTTCTCATTCTCTTAATATACTTGAGAATGCGTTTTACTGCAATCCAGTGTTCCAAACTTGGATTGGATTGATAACGACTGACAATTCTCACTGTATAACAGATATCCGATCTTGTACACAACATGACATACATGAGACTTCCAACTACTAAAGCATAAGGAAACTTTCTCATATTTTCTTCCTCCTGAGGTGTCTTAGGATATTGTTCCTTGGAGAGGACAATTTTATGTCTGGTTAGTTGTTGACCTTTCTTGGAATTCTCCATAGAAAATCTCTCCAACACCTTATCAATATAAGATGCCTAAGAAAGTGTCAATAACTTATTCTTTCTATCCCTTAGGATTTGGATGCCTAGAACATGGCTCGCTTCTCCCAAATTTTTCATTTAAAATTTCTCATCTAACCACTTCTGTACATTTGGAAAAGTTTCTACATCATTCTCAATGAGTAGAATATCATAAACATAAAGAACTAAGAAACCACTATCTTATCTTTGATGTATTTATAAACACAGGTTTGTCAACATTTTGCTCGAGGCCATTAGACTTTATAATCTCATCAAAGGTAAGATTATAAGATCTAGATGCTTGATTTAATCCATAAATAGATTTAAGAAACTTGCATACTTTCTGATCTTGCTCCTTTTGTACGAACCCTTTCGGTTGCATCATATAGATTCTTTCTTCAATAGAGTCATTCAGAAAAGATGTATGGACGCCCATTTGCCATATCTCATAGTCAAAACTAGCGGCTATGGACAAAAGGATGCAAATGGATTTTAGTATGGCCACAGGAAAAATGTCTCTTCATAATCGACTCCCTCCCTTTGTGTAAAGCCCTTGGCTACTAACCGTTCCTTGAAAGTCTCTACTTTCCCATCTGCACCTATTTTCTTCTTGAAAATCCATTTACACCCAATGGGCCTGGCATCTTCAGGTGTATCTACAAGTTCCCAGACGGAATTTTGAATACATAGGTTCCATTTTCTGGTTCATGGCATCTTGTCATTTATCCTTTTTAGGATCATCCATTGCTTTTTCATAAGATAATGGATTGTCCTTATTAGTGTCTGACACTAGGACATGTGCCACTAGTTTGAGAGAACTGGTTGTCTTACGATCCTCCCACTATGACATTGCACCGGAGTTTCCTTTGCAGGAATTGTGGTTTCTCTAGTTTGTCGTTTATTAGTAAAAATTGAAGGTGGTCTAATCTCATAAGTCGATAATTCCATGAGAACTACTTTGCTACGAGGTTTGTAGTTTTGCATATAGTCAAGCTTAAGAAATGTTGTATTTGTCAACATAAACACATTTTGATCATTGCGACTATAAAAGTACCCACCTCTAGTCTCTAGAGAATAGCCAACGAATATGCATACCTCAGACCTTAAGTCTAACTTTCCGGTCTTGGGTCTAAGAACATAAGCTGGACACCCCCATATACATAAATGATACAAACTAGGTTTGAAACCATTCATAACTCTAAAGACATCTTGCTTACCGGCTTAGATGGCACTACATTCAAAATGTAAGTTACCGTATGTAGTGCTTATCCCCAAAATGTAAGTGACAATGATGAGTAGCTTAACATCGACTTAACCATATCCAATAAGGTTTGGTTTCTCCTCTCTGCAACACCATTTTGCTGTGGTGTTCGAGGTGCTGTAAGTTGGGATATGATTCCACACTCCAATAAATAATCCTTGAATTCTGAACCCAAGTATTCACCACCTCGGTCTCATCGAAGGGTTTTCAATGATTTACCTAATTGTTTTTCAGCTTTAGCCTTGAAGTCTTTAAACTTTCTAAAAATTTTAGACTTTCGATGCATTAGGTAACTATAACCATATCTTGAGTAGTCGTCAATGAAAGTGACAAAATACTCATACTCACATCTAGCTTGTACATTGATCAGTCCACATACATCATTATGTACTAACTCAAGTAGTTTCTTGGCTCTGTGGCCCTTTCCTGTGAAAGGTCTCTAAGTCATTGTACCCTCCAGACACAATTCACAAACAGGAAGAGTTTCAACTTTTAGCTCTCTCAAAGCATCATGCTTTGTTAACCTATTAAACCTATCTAGATTAATATATCTCAACCTAAGATGCCATAAATATATGTTATCATCATGAGAAACTCTTTGTCATTTGTTATTTTTAGGTTTTTCTACTTTAAATAATTCAGAATTATTTAACGCGCGTTCAGTCGGTTTGAGCATATATAGTCCATTTATAAACTTCGAATAGTTGTTCTTGTAAAATGAAAAGAGAAATCGAATTCCCTGAAAAACCAGAAATGTAATAAACATCGTTCAAAGCTAAGTAATTATATCCAAACGGAATGTCCCTAATGCTTTAGTTGACACAAGCGCGCCACTGTCAACTCTCAAAACGACCTCGTCATCAGCCAGTTCCCTTGACGAATCAAGCATCTGTAAAGAAGAATATACA
Organism: Datisca glomerata; assembly: GCA_003255025.1. Lineage (NCBI taxonomy): Eukaryota > Viridiplantae > Streptophyta > Magnoliopsida > Cucurbitales > Datiscaceae > Datisca > Datisca glomerata. Next base: position 2,151,530 of record QANY01008662.1, read on the forward strand.
TATTTAGTAGCTCCTGAATCAAGTATCTAGGATGAAAAATCATATTTCACTTAATAAGCTTCAAGTACAAGTAAATCATATTTCACTTAATAAGCTTCAAGTACAAGTAAATAATATTTATCTTTCTTTTTCAGTTCAGAGAGATACTTGTTACAGTTTCTCTTCCAATGAACTTCAACCCCACATTGGAAACACTTTCCTTTGGGCTTGCTGCCTTTCTTATTCTTCTTGGCTTTCGACGATGTCTTAGATTTCTTTACTTTTTTTGTTCTTACTCTCGTTCTTGCCGTTGTTCTTCTTCATTTTTTTGTTCTTAATAATACTGAAAGAAGGCTTTTGCTCGACAACATTTTTCTCGCCCTCTTTGGTCATTCTAAGGTTGAGTGACTCAAAAGTCTACAGTTCATTCAACAATTAGGTCATGTTGAATTATAACTTGTTCATAACATAGTTGGTCGTAAAAGTAGCAAAAGCTGATGTGAGTGACTCTAGTATGATGCTAACTTGAGTCCACTCATCAATGGTCACCCCATGTACTTCTGCCCCGTGCATTATATTGATCATGTTCAGAACATTTTCTCAAATAGAAGTACCCTTCCACATCTTAGTTGTCATATAGCTCCTAGTGGCCTCATGATGACTTTGATCGGACTGCTGCCTAAACATTGCCTGTAAAGATTCCATGATCTCATAGGTAGTTTTCATGCTTTCATGCTTGGTTCTTAGAACATCATTCATGCTCACAAGCATGTAGCACTTCGCCTTGTTGTTTGATATGATCCAAGCATCGTATTTGTCTCTAACATTCTTTGAGGCGTTAGCAGCGGGCTCTTCAGGACATTTTTCAGTAAGAACGAACTTATGGTTCTCACAAACCAGCATTAAGTTCATATTTGATTATCAACGTACATAATTATCACCATTTAATTTTTCAAGAGCGAGTAAAGTAGTAACAGGGTTGTCCATGGTAGATATAATATTGATAACTGAAATTTAAAACATACATGATTCAATATAATTGATACATATCTAGAATTTGAAAAGTAAACGTGATGTATGAATGTAATCATAATAAACACATAAATTTAACATTTACTAATCATGATAAAATGACCCAACGATTAATGTGTCACCTTAGGGTCGGTTAGATTAACCTCATACTGTTTATGAGACATTTTCATCATTATTAATTAAAACTTAAAATATCTCATATTTTCTTTTTCAACAATAAAGTATCGCTTGTTCGGTCAAGTCACAACTATCCACATGAAAGCTTAATCGTGACTTTATGAGTGTGACTCATTATTTCTAATTTCATGACTTCATTTAGAATATGCCGTCTTAGGGTCGGTCAAAACTAAACTATATCACTTGCCCATATCTTGTTAAGAAGTCATTGGTATTGGTACAGCTCGAAACCTTCTTTAAGAGGATGACAACAAAACCATATTGAGTCCCTCACTGCGGTGTTGTACTAATGATGGAGACCATATGTTATTTTGACATGTCAACCTTCTCCCACTCATTATTTTAGCATAATGTGTTTATATTTTAACTAATCAATTAATTTCAAATTATTTACTCGTTGAAATAATAACCCTATGAATATTTAATTATCAGTTAATCCAATCTCATTGGTCTAAGTTAATTTAACTTTCTGAAACGCTTAAGTCATAATTAGATGAACTTAGATTAATTAATTATATTCATCAAACTTTAATAAAACTCTTTTACTAAAGTCGGTTAACCTAAATGTTACTAGCCTTTAGTATGGTGTGATTACCAAGTTTTAACTAGTTAAAATCTAGCAGTTTACATGTAATTGATTTCATAAAGCAATACATATAAACATATTAGGACAATCCTAATAAATCATGTTTCTAGAGATGAGATGCATGATTAAATATAACTGTGTGGGATTTTCATGTATAGCATATTATCGACTAATGTATGGACATGTTATCAAACATACCAATTAAACAATTATTTAACAATTAAATATAATAATAATGGACCGAGTGACTATTAGGTGTTTTTAAATTACAACCCCTAAATTAAAGAAATAAAATTACAAAGCAGACTTCAAGAATACATATTTCTCAAATATTGCATTGTCCTCCTCATGTCCATCTTCATAATCTTCAAGCTTTAAACAAAACCCTTTTAAATTAGAAAAACTATTTTTCTTAATAAAAACAATTTCTATAATTATCCATTTTAATATAGTTGACTTTGATTTAGTTAAATAGATACTTTATTTGATTTGGTCAAACTTAGATCAAACCCAATCGACCTATTAATTTTTAATTTTTATAAAATCAAAAATTAATAATTAATTTGAAAATTTAAATGAATAATTAAAAGATTAGAGTTTTAATGAAACAGTTAGGTGATATAGTTGGTTGCGTGGTTTGTTTAAAATTTTCCTAAAACGTGACAATAGTTGTCACTGACGATAGGACTCTCTGATCGCCGCCGATCACCACCACTGCCCCGTCTCACCGTCGGTAGCTGCCTACCGCGCCAGATAGCCACTGTTCACCACCGGTACAGTACCACCAACACTATTTACCTATGCCAGAACAGTAAATTTCTAGCGCGAACAATGTTTTCGCATGAACGGTAAATTTTACAGTTCGTCTCGTGCGTTCTTCATCTTCTCGCATTCGGAATAATTACAATAATATTCAAAATAAAATTACAAATATTTCTAACCCAATATAAATTAAAACAAAGCCTAACCCAATAATCACCATATAATTAACGATCCATTATTCTACATACATTCAACAAACATAACCATCCATCATCATACATATCTTATATTATATGAATAATGCAAGAAAATCCACACAAAATTTAACATATAAATATATAAAGACCGCTCTAATACCACTTGCTGGTCGTCGCGACGCGTGCGCGACGGAAACGTTGAGGATCGTGGCCTTTTAAAAAATTAAACTTTTAATAAAAATCAAACTTTTAAAAAAACAAAACTTGCACAACACCACGATAACCAAATAAATTTTTTTGTTGAAAACTTTTTTTCAATCAGTCAGGATACATTATATATTTATACGTTAAATCTACAACATACGAAGTTAAAAATTATATATCTCTTATAGTCTATATCAAATGTCATTGCAAAACCTGATCGATCATCCGTTCTCATGAAATCGTTCAAACGATCAGTAGACTACGAGATCCACACCAAAATCTTCTAAGTCAATCATCAACGCACTAGGACGTGTGTGGGCACGTAGAATATTACCAGACATACTTTCTATCTCTAGAAGTTCTCAACACATGAGATCTAGAGATTTATTAAGAAGAACTTTAGTGAGCGATTCTCTAAAAGAACGTGATGATTATTCTTTTAGAGATTTAATTAACGTTTAATCATAGAAGAAAATCTCTCTGACACCAATTGTGTTCTCAATTCAACTATTGATTGACGAACTGATGATCTGATCAACTGATTATCTCCTCTTCTTTCAACAACCTAGGCACATTAGAATAATATTTATATATATTCTAGATAATGGTGTGTCAGACTTTTAGGAATAAAATGAAATAATATTTAATTATAAAATTATCAATTTCAGTGGGACCCACTGCAATTGTGCACAACTATAGTGTCACATGACACTTTAGTGTTGCACACTCACTACTGCAATGCCACGTGACACCACAGTAATCCATGTCAATTTCTAATATCTTATTAGTGATTGACATGTGACCATTACTGTGAATTAAATATATATTTTAATCAAATAATTATCTAGATATCAGTTAATTCAAAATTAACATATCCGATTATATCTATCAACTAACTTATATGTTATTTCACAAATAACAGATTTAGTTGATTTAAATTATTATCTAATAATTATTTAATTATATAATTTCACAAATGAGATATTCTGTCTCACTTATCGATAATTAAAAAATCAATAATTATATATATATAATTTCCAAATATTATATTTAAATATATAAATAATTCAATTAATTAATTTTTAATTAATTAATCACGTATAATTATCTCATAATTATATACTTGCACTAGAATAAAAATTTCTTTTGCAAGTGAGTCCTTTTCTCATGTCCTGAAATATTCACACCCTAGATATCGTAGTATAAATGTGACTTGATGATCATGGACCTATAATCCTAAGTTCTAATAAATCAGATTATTAATTAAATAATCTTATTTATTAATTCCATTGTTACTCCATTATAAATATGAAATTACACTCTTAGAGATTATAGAATGTATTTACAGAGGTATTCTCATGTAGTCCACTGACATAATTATTTCATGTAATTTTGTCCTCTAATTATTGGTTCATAAATTAGAACTGGTCAAAGTTATCATTTTATCCTTTTAATTACCTCTTGATCCTTAAATACTATTAATTCACTAGTGAATGACTAATTTATCATCTTATTATATATTTGAGCTCAATAACCATTCAGTTCTAAACTTAACACTTAAAGGAAACAATATACAATCCGTTAGAAAAACTTAGATTTCAAATCTTGTAAGATCATGTCCCTAGTCATCCACATCACTGAATTTCCAAAACAAAAGTCACTAGCCTGACTAACATACAGACCTTAATGATTGAATCAAAAGATTTAATAGACATGTATAGGAGTTTATGACTACTCAGGATTCAGACTGATCTACATATGATCATCGAATTGACGTGTATTAAATCTTTATGATAAATGGCACGCTAATAAAGATATTAATTCACATCAGTCCTGTCATATATAATCTTATTATATAAAGTACATTCACTAAGATGTCTATCCACATCAATCATCTGGATCTTACACGCATTCATAATGCTTAGTGAACCGTACTAGCAACCATTCATTAAAGATTTCATACTTTAATATATTGCTGATAATTTGATTCATTATCTATGATCTTAATTTTTTCGTATTAATTCAAGATCATAGTCTCATTAATAAATATGAAATTTTTAGATATTTATATAAACTATTTTAAAAATAATTTAAAAGAACAATTGTAAGAAAAATGTATACTCTTAAATTTCATATCAAATGTCAATACACATACTTTGAGGGCATAACCCCCAACACAAAGGGCTCCATTCGGTCTTGCCCTTCAGGATATCTTTCTTCATGTCCCTCTTACAAGCCATGTAGCCAACGCTATACTCCATCAACACCTCTCGTTGGGCCGATGCAAGCACTTTTTTCATTGCTTCAAGTTCATCTTTCGCAGCCTTCAGCGCCTCTCGATGAGCAGTCACAGATGCTTCAGATTGAGTTTTCAACTCGTTTCATTCATGAGTAGTTTGCCTGATCTCTCTCTCCAGTGCAAGGAAATTAGTTCATACACGGTTCCTCTATCCTTCAAACTTTCCACAGATGCTCGAAAGGGTGTGATCTCTTTCCTTGCATCCTCCAATTCATGTATTTTTTTCTTTAAGCAACCGAATTTCTTCACTGCCATCGTTAACATCTAGAGAGCCTAAAAAGATAACAAAGGATCATCAACAAGAAAATTGCTAACCAAACCAAACATAAGTGAGAAGAAGAGAAGGACTTACGTGAATGGTCTTAACAACATAATCACAAACAATCTCCTCCTCATTTTTAGAGATCATCAATGACCGATCATGCGGTGTGAGTATCCACTCAACTACATCAAGGGAACTGGCATCCTCCTCCTGCAAGCATGCATTAGGTGGAGGTAACATGGACCGATGAATAGACTCGGGGATCTCCTTAATCCTCTCTATCATGTCAATGGGTCTCTTCTCTTGGTGACGACGCTATGCTGGGGGCATAGTGGAGTCAATCTGTGGAGGATCAGATGATGGACAATTAGAAGGCTGAGTCAGAATGTCATTAGCTGCGTGTGAAGACGTGGGTGCAGATCCATGATCACATGCGAGGATATTCTGGGGAACCATTTGTCTTTTAATTTTTCTTGACTCCCTTTCAACCTTTTCACTTCTTCGTATGAAATATTGGCCCATGCTGATGTTATCATGTCAACATTTCACTCTAATTAGGTCAATGAGTTAGAAATAATCAGCTCGGGTTCAGTCCCATATAAGCAATAAATTGCAGACCTAAGAAAAGCGAAGGGAGGTAATGTGCTAGGGTGACATAGGGGAATACCTCAGGGAAGTTTGACTGCGTGCTCCCACAAACCTATAGCCTTAAGATTCTTCTCCGTTAAAACCTCGACAATGTGCCTATTAGGATAGCCACGTAGACACTAAAACGCTCTTCTAGTCGTCTTAGTGAAATCAATGAGACCGCGAGACTCACAAGCTGCACAAAAGGGATAACATGCATCAGTATACAATGAGTGCAATATCTAGAATAAAAAATACTTTATTCTACCTAGAAGACCCCAACTAGTTCACACGTTAGTAACATCAGGAGAAACCTCATCTGAAGGACAATACCACTCCCTTCAGATAAAGAAATATTTCTCCTTCCAATACTTATTGCTAGTTGGCTTATCAGTAAGTAGTGAAGTTCCTGATCTAGCGTTCAAGTAATAGTGACCAGTACTCCCGTACTCGACCAACTAATATAAACTCCTCATAAGTTTAAGGCTCATATCGACTTCGGTCTTATGTCCTAGCACTAGAAGGAAAGAAGAGTCCTTTTGGGTAATAACAAAATGGGAGCAAGGTTGTAAAAGTTCAACACCACATTTATAAATCTTTGCAGAGGGAGTCTAAGGCCAAATCTGAAGGGAAATTCGTAAAAGCATACCCAACCATCCATCAAGGAAGAGTTAGGTCATTCAGACCCGCTTGGGAGCTTCATCTCAATGCACGTGGGAAAATCATATTCTACTCGATACATCTTTAGGTGAAGCTCAGTTAGTGTACAAGCAGGGAACTTTAACGGTCTAGGCCTCGCGTATTGGGATGACCTCACCCGATCGCGTCCAGCATCGCCCTTGGTACTCTCGGCCTCTTCCTTAGTCATACCCTCGGCTCCACCCTCATTCATACCCTCGGCTCCATCCTCGGTCTCCCTTTCCATACCTCTCATGACCTTATAAACTCCCTCAATAGCAACAAATTCATCGGCTCTCACACTTATCCCCAATGGTACAACATCATCATCAAATACCCTCTCAATATCAAACGCCCGAGCTATGTTAAAATTAGATATGTTTGATGGGTAGCAAACACTAACTCTATGAAAGTGATGTAAAAACTGAATCAAAGAAAGTGATATTCACTGGATATTCGTCGAAAAAATGAAATTTGGAGATAAATGGAGACCTAAAGCAATAAGGGAAAGAAGAAATTGAAGAACACTAACCTCTATGAATAAAGGAGAAACTTGTAGGCCAAGAGAATTCCTCCACAAAGTTGATAAGCAAGCTCCACCACATTTAAATATGAATAGAGGCAATATACGAGGATGATTTTGGATGAAGGATTGAATGGTATTTTTGGATAAGGGGGATGAAATTTTGGAGAAGAGAGTGGGAAAAATTGGGAGAAAATCTAAAAAATTGATTTTTCAAAAGGATGGGAATATTGGATTTTTCCAAAAAAAATTGAAATGCACAAGGCCTGCCAAGCACCCAGCGCGTAGCCAAGACTCGCAAGGTTGAGCGCTCAGCCAAGGCACGTAAAGCCAAGCGCTCAAGGCTCGACCAAGCCTTTAAGGCTGAGCACTTGAGCGCTCGACCAGGCCCAGTAAGGCTGGGCCCGATAGGCACCCACGCAGGCCCTCCAAGGCTGAGCCCAATGAGTGCTCGACTAAACCGCAAAGCATAATGCACTTAGCCAGATCTGACGTAACAATATCCAAAGCATTCAAGCCCCGTCCAACATTCATCTTGGCGCACCGGACGCTTGAATACAAAGGCGTTCACTTACCGACCTAACATACACTACAGATAAAAGAGTCACAACCAGTGACACCACTTAGCTTGGAAACTAAAATGAAGTTTATCACTCCCACCAACAATTACTTCCTAACTCTAGCGCTGTGCTCTAGATTTGAGAAGTGGGGGCAAGCTGTGGGGATAAAAAAACACATGGTCCACAGCTCACTTCATATGAGGATTTAGGGCAAGGCCCAACACTCATCTTATAATGGAAATCTCATAAGCCCCCAGCCCAATGGCCTTGGGCGACAGACCCACTTTATAGAGCCAAAGGTCACCAAGATGACTGGGGGCTCATCTTATTCGAGGTCACCGAGATGACCGATAGCTCATCATGTCCAAGGTCACCAGGATGACCGCGGGCTCATCATGTCCGAGGTCACTAGGATGACTGAGGGTTCACCGTGTCCGAGGTCACCAAGATGACCGAAGGCTCATCGTGTCTAAAGGATCATCCCCTCCAACGTAATAGAAACACGATCTCGACAACCCAAAATATTCATAAAGGTGTTTGAAGTGATAAGATAATAACTGAAAAACAACTGATCTGAGGAGAATATTCTTCAAATGCTCTCTTTCATTCAATATAAATAGATGGTGACCCCTCACAAAGACGGTATGCATTCTCTCAACCCTCGATAATACAATTTCAAATACTCCTTACTGACTTAAGTGTTAGAGTGTATTAGGCTAGGCACCACACCTGTGTCTGGATAATCCTTCGTCGTTTCATTGTCATGCAGATTGTTGAATTCGTTAGGTGACGCGTGGCAATTCGATCTGACAGTAGATTTAGAGTATCTACATAGGGTTTGGAGAATTTCATAGAAATATACAGATCTAATTATTTGTGTTATATAACATGTTTATTATGTTTAATTTCAATCTCTACACGAACTTGTTGAAAAAGGAACCACTCAACAAGCGCAAAAGCCGTTGGAATCAATTTCCTTGAATATAGATTCGCGGAACTTCTTGAAGCAACCGACAAGTTTACAAAAACGTTTGGTAAAGGATCTTCTGGCAAAGTCTATAGCGGGAACTTATTCTTAAACGATGTCAATTTTGATATTGTGCTGAAGAAATTGGATAAAGCGATAGAAAGAAACGAGAAAGACTTTTTGACGGAGCTACGAGTCATCAAATGGACTTATCATAAGAATTTAGTAAGACTACTTGGTTTCTTCATAGACAATGACCAAAAACAACAACAGCTTTTAGGTTTATGAACTAATACGAAATGCCACATTAGCTAATTTCCTGTTTGGCAAGGTGAGGTGAAACTGAGTTGGTTTGAAAGAGCCTAAATGGCGATCAAAATAGATGGAGATTGTGGTTGGGCAAGATATCCAGATGTATTGAGTGATTTCAAAGCGTTCGAGAGGATATGGACCATTCATCCTGACCCCATTTTTAAACATTGTATGAAAAAAAGTGACCAATGTTGGAAGGAGCTATTCAGGTTGGGATCCCTCCTATCATCTTATATGACCATATTTACACCAACAAACTCTAAGTTTGTCTTTTCCATGTGGTATTTGGGTCATTCTTCTTACTATAACATTAAGGTACTGACTAATGAGAAGAGACAAATAGAGAGAGTGTGGAGGAGAGAAAAAATCGCAGTATCCCTCTCCGTATCACTCTCTCTTTCTCTCTCATCCAAGTAGCTTACTGTTACATTTAGAAAGAATCTTTGGTGGTGTTTATTATTTCTTTGGCAAATAAATGGTATTTGTTTTGGTTTGATGTATTGTGAGAAAACAATATTGTATTTGTGTCGCTATGATGCAGTAATATATGTGGCCTGAGGTCATGAGTTCATTTCTTAATTGAAAATTTAATATTATCCGATTAGTTCACATTAAGAGCACATATATGTTAACTTATAATAGTGATCGTCGTATTATAAAATACTATTTATTCTTATGAAAATGAATGGATAAATGTAATATGGTCAATTCAGAATCGATCACAATTTGCATTTTCTAAAGCTAAATTCAGTTTATTTATGGTTTTGTATTTGATTGTATTGTAATGATACTAAATTTGAATCACACACAAGAAATTATAGAGAATAGTCAACTTTTTTAACAATTAACAGAAAAAACAGGGTTTCCAAGAATGGGAAAAATCTCAGATCCGATGTGCTCAGCACCAACCAAACCACTTGGACAATGAAATCAGACATTGTTTGACAATATCCACCCATACGATTAACCACTACCCATAATTACACTATTTCATTTTTCACCAAATTTTTATAACGACAATAAATTCATAGTATATACTATTTACAAACGGTAAACAAATATATTATGGTATATAAGATTATACTATAGTATATAAAATATATTATGGTACATAAAATATACGGCATAGTTTAAAAAACAGAACTTTTTTTACAAATATGATTTATTTTTCATTATGTATGTTTCAAAAGAGAACTACTCCCTAACTAACTCGGAAGCACATCCTTTAGAAAAGGGCCCTAGTTGATATAGCAACAGCCCAATAAAAGAGAAAAAAGGCTCGCAGAATCATTCTACAAGCCTGGAACACGAATTCTCCTGTCTGGATTCTTTGCAGGTCGCTCTGCTTCATTGGGAGGAGGAAAATGGATCGTCCCTTTAAGTATAACAAGAGGTAATTGCGTTCGGTAGACTTAGAATAGCCCAACGATCGATCGAACACAGAAAAATTTCCCGTAAGATTTTTAACATACATTTTTATTTAACGAGTTAGATCGTACATAAATCCTTTAAATAAAGAGTAAATTACATATTTCGCTAGTCTTTGAGGTTCATTTTACATAAATGTGTTTTTTTTTTAAATTGTATGTATGGCTTTTTTTCACGTGATATTCTCTTAGATAATTTTTAAAACTTTGTTTCCTTTTTGTCCCTATCTTTTCTGAAAGTGAGTTGTCGTGTTTAGGGTTATGAACGGAGAACTCCTCACCACTCGTTGTTCATTGACGGCCTTCATTTGTCGTCGTTCGTGATTCATCCGTCGCCATTCATCTGGGGCTGCTCGTCGTTCTTCGGCGCTCTTTTGTTCGTCGCCGTTAGAACAAAATCGCCTTGTTCTTCTTTTTCAGCACATTTTTCTTCGTAACAGTGACAAAGATTACGTTGTTAGGGTTTAAAATTAGTTGTTTGTGCATGATGTAATGCGTCGTTAGAGTTTCGTTCTTGGATTTGAGGGTTTTTTTCCGGATTACTGATTGGATATGAAGTTTAGCTGGTTTTTCGCGATGGTCTTTCTGGTTTTTTAATTTTTTTCTAGATTACTTTATGCGTGATTTTTTTTTTTGGATCTTCTTCTACGTGATGGTATTTAAATTGGATATCATATGTATCTAATTTATATACATTATATATATTTAAAAACAAACAAACAAACAAAAATAAATCAATATTTAAATTAGATACCACAAGTATCTAATTTATATACATTACGCATAGCAGTATAATGGTGTTCAATGTTTCAGATTACTCTGGTGTTCATAAAAAAATAAACCAGTATTTAATTTAGATACTACAATTTATATACATTACGCACAGTCATTGTAAGAATGTTTAATGTTTCAGATTATTCTGGTATTTATAGACAAGAATAAACCAGTATTTAAATTAGATATCGTATGTATCTAATTCATGTATCATACGTATAGTCACTTTTCTTCTCTTCCGTTCATTAAATATAGCTACAGTTACGCGTGGGGTCGTTGCATGCGTAACTGTAACATGTGTTTTAGGCCCTTTTCATTAAAGACCTAACGGTAAATGACTTGCCATTTACCAATCTACTAGGCCGCCGGTAATTCTTGCAATTAAAAAGTTGGGCGATCATTTGTGTAGTTCTCCCTTAAATAAAATATGAAAATGATGAAAACTATACAAGCTTTGCATTTTAAATGCAATTTTCTCATAAGTTTTGAAAACATCAAATATACCACTTTTTAAAAATATTTAACTAATCTAACAAATTGATTTAAATTTAATAGTGTTTATGTTTAATGTTTTTCTGATTACCCATTTTAACTCTCTCTCTCTATCTCTCTCTCCATATTTAACACATAATTGTTCCATAATTCTCTTTCTCTCACTCTCTCCCCATAATTAATCCATCTTTCTCTCCGTAATTAATCCGTAACTATCTCTCCGAAATTTCATAATTAATCCATAATTAATTATATAGCACTTTTTTAAATATTCCGTTATTCTCTCTCTCAATCTCCCTCTCCTCCTCCGTCTCACACTTATTATAGTTATTTAAATGTACATATAATATTATACTTACATATATGTGTGTGTGTATATATATATATATATATATATA